>WOXC01011744.1:50000-650000 GCA_011680675.1 Gymnobelideus leadbeateri | reverse complement strand
TTACACGGCTAGTCATTATTTATGCGTGGGTGCTCATTTTCTGAGGCCGGATCTGATCTCGGGTCATCCAAACTCCAGGGCCGGCGCTCTATTCACTGGGCCACCTAGCCGCCCCTACATTCTTATTTTTTTATATTTATATATCTTGCAGATAAGTTCCACAAACAGAAACCAGTCATGTCTTAAATAGCTCTTGTATTGTTCTTAGAATCATGGCATTGCAAGAGATAAACCGAACTTTTGGTTCCACAGAAAATATGTCACATACCAGAAAATCTTGTATTTTCTGGGGAAGGCAGGACAAAGAATGGATTAGAGAGAAAAGTCTTGGGAATGTAGATTAACACTTCACAAAATATCTAAAGGTGAACAACTCCTTCTTTGTACTTTGGATCAAATCCACAACTCTAAAGGCCAAAGAATTTCATTCCACAATCATATTTTGAATGTTAGAACTCTTCTTAAGTTAATGGTGAAGGAAACTTAAACATTCTGGTTTGGGACTCTTATCAATTGATGGAATTACTTTAAAAGAATTTATGACATGTCATTCTATAAAGAAAGTTAGAAATGTAAGCAGGAATGGAGACCCAGGTGGAGGTGGGATTTAGGTGTTTTTCAGGTAGGCTATGAACCCTGACCTGCCTAGACAATGGGAGGCAGGGGGGAAATTCTAATTGAAAACAGTGCATAAAAAGGTTTGCATTTGTCTGAACAAGCATTCATTCAGAAAAATGAAAGTAAAATAAATATAATGAGAACTTTACTGGCTTCGTGAGTATTGTTCTTTCTAAAGTGAACATGCTTCTCACAGCATTATGAATAGAAGGCTAGCCTTGGAGTCAGGAAAACATGGGTTCAAGTCCTCCTGTCAAATGCTAGTTGTGGTGATCATAGTGAAGACAGAATCTCTCAGAACCCCTACACAATTTCTAAAACTTTAAGTTGCAGGGGTGTTGCTGACATATATCTGTGAAAGTATCCACACTGGGAGCTTACCACATTGATTTAATCACTGGCCTGAAAATGCTCCCTTCCCTCTCCCTCCACTCCTCAAAAGACACCTGATTTGGTGATTTACCCATTTCTTGAATAAGGATAAAATCTCCATTCTTTCCCTCAATGAACCTTAATCTAACTCCCCTTTAACTCTACTTTAAAAAAAAATAGTGTCTACTGCTTCTTACCCATTTTAGATCATCTCCCTTATGTCCTCAGCTCAATTTTGCACCTGATATCCAAAGATAAAGTGGAGATACCTATCCTCCCTTAAATCTAGGTTTCAGAAGGAACACAAATCTTCAAAGCAATCACCAGAACCTTGCTTATATTTTTTCCCCATTGCAATTCAGTTATTTACATATTAAAGTGGTTATTAGAGGAGAGAATTCACGGATGCAGATTTGACATTCAGATGTCAGCTTCTCCATAAATAAGGTCAACTGTGATGAGGACACATGTTAGTCTCCAATTACAGTCTCTTAATGTCTAAATGATGCTAATGGGAGGCATCTACCACCACCATCTGGGCTCATAAAAAAGAGATACTACTCAGCGCCAACCTAGTAGATTTTTTCCATTGCCTTTTCAAAACTTTTTGGCTCCTAAGGAGTGTATTTTCTCCATTTGACTCCATAGTTCAGCAGTCAGGAAAGACAGGCCTCTTACACAATTTCCTTGAAGCCTTGTCAACACAGTCACATACTAGGCCATGTCAACCGCAATCGCCCAGATTTTTACAAATCCAGAGGCAGCATCTATTCAAGGAAAGTAAACCAGAAAATGAGACAGCTTGGGCTGACTACAAGAACTTGGGACTCAGGGATTGTTTCTCTAGCCAGGGTCATAGATAATAGAATGTTATGATAGAACTGGGAAGAAAGTGAGAAATGTATCATCTGGTTCAAATCCTTCATTTTATAGAAGAGAAGGCTGAAAAGAGACTGTAACTTCACCAAGATCACACAGCTGGTTAGTGGCAAAAAACCAAGACTGTAACTTAGGTGTCCTGACTTTTCTAGAATGGCGTGTTGCGTAGTACTTGAAAGAGAAGTAGCCTGAATATCAGGGGAGGTGGATTTTGGTGTTAGTAGAAGGAAAATTGACTCTGCATTTAGATAATCTGGGTTAAAATCTTGCCTCTAATGATTACTTCCTGTATGATTTGGAGCAAATCATTCTATCTCCTTAAGCCAGAGTTTCCTCATCTATAAAATGAGGAGGTAGAACGAGAGGACCTTTGGTGTCCCTTTTAATTCTAAATCTATGATTCTATAATCCTAAATTCAATGTTGTTGACAAGAGAATGCTGCCTCCTCAATCAATCACACCATTCAGGCCCCACCTTCCTGAGATCTGTTCCTCTGGCTGGAGCTGAGTGAGGAAAGAGGAATGGGTAAGGTCTGTTCCTAAGAGCAAGGAGGGAACTCACTGGCATTACACTACAGCCAGGAAGGGCTTATCAGGTAGATTCATAACAAGTCCTGGGCAAAAGTTTTTCAAGAAGAAAAGTTTGTATTTAACCTCTTTCTATGGCCCCATTTATGTTGTTCAGTTGTGTCCAGCTCTCCATAATACCATTGTGGGGTTTTCTTGGCAAAGATACTGCAGTGGTTTGTCATTTCCTTCTTCAGCTCATTTTACAGATAGGGAAACCGAGGCAAATGGGGTTAAGTGATTTGCCCAGGGTCACACAGCTAGTAAGTATGTGAGGCCAGATTTAAACTCCTGAAGATGAGTCTTACTGATTCCAAGCACAGTGCTCTACTCATTGCACCACCTAACTGCCCACCCAGGATAGAACAGAATAGAGATTACTAGGACCTGAATATTAAATAGATTCAACAGGAAAGGGAAAATTCCAGAAGCCCCTAGCAGATGGTAGACTACAGGATCATAGACTCACAACTAGAAGGGACTTCAAAGTTCCCCTGATCCAAATATAAAAGTATATCACAATAGAAAGAAGGCTGAATTGGGGGCCAAGCAGATAAGAATAGTCTAGACCTTCCTACCTGAGGAAACCTACCACTTCCTACCTGAGGAAACCTTCTTTCACGAAAACCTTCTCCAAAACTGTTAGTCTTAGAAGGTGCCTAGAGCTGAAAGACTAGGTGGCTTGCACAGGGTCACACAGCCAATATGTATCAAAGGCAGGGTTTAAACACAGATTTTCCTGGCTTTCAGGCTGGCTCCATATCCACTCAATAAAGGCTATCTCTCAGAAGCCAGAGGAGCAAGAACAGATCCTGGCTCTTCCCTTATTATCTGTGTAATGGGCAATTACCGTAATCTATGTCAACCCCAGTTTCTTCAACTGTAAAATGAGTAACCGAGTTCAAATGTGACCTCAGACACTTACTAGCTGTGTGACCCTGGGAAAATCACAACCCCAATTGCCTCCAAAAAAGGTAGGAAAACAGGGAAGTTTCTAACACATATGTTCGGCAGTGTTAGAAACTTCCCTGTTTTTCTACATATAAAGTTGTGTTGAGGGGCATCTTGAATAATGGCTTGAAGTCAAACTAAGGTTTAAGGGCCTCCTTTGACACAGAGTGGCTTTGTGACCCCAAGGAATTCACTCTTGCTCTTAGTGACCTAAGTGACCACTTTTTCTTTTCTTTTTTTCTTTTCTTTTCTGTTTTGGAAGCAATCAGGGTTAAGTCACAGCTATTAAGTGTCTGAGGCTACATTTGAACTTGGGTCTTCTTGACTCCAGTGCCCTATCCACTGTCCCACTTAACTGCCTCCTAAGCAAGTCTCTTAAGACTACAAGTTTCAGAAAAGGTGCTGACCTGAACTGGTACACATTCCCCATCAAGAGTTCACCTCACCGGGGCGGCTAGGTGGCGCAGTGAATAGAGTGCCAGCCCTGGAGTCAGAAGGACCTGAGTTTGGAGCCGGCCTCAGACACTTAATCCACACAAACAAAAACCTAGCCATGTAACCTTGGGCAAGTTACTTAACCCCAATTGCCCTAAAGGGGCGGAGAGGTGGCGCAGTGAGTAAGAATGTCGGCCTCGGAGTTGGGATGACCCGAGATCAGATCCGGCCTCAGAAAATGAGCACCCACACATAAATAATGACTAGCCATGTAACCTTGAGCAAGTTACTTAACCCCAATTGCTTTAAAAAAAAAAAAAAAAGAGTTCACCTCACCAATAAAATCATAGGTCTGGTCAAAGAGAAATATGTCAAGAATTGTGAGAAGGTTCATACCTATGTCATTATGTTCCTATCTCTGAAACCTACTGTCATTTCTCCTACCTTTGGAGAATTTCCAGGGGTACACTGAGCCCTAAACACCACTATGAGGGGACCCAAGCATGGATCATTCCCACGAATGTATGACATGCCTTTGAATATAGCTTTGTATATTTTGTCTATGACAACGTATCTACATGTTGTGGGCAATCACATTGGTCTTTGTTGTCCCCAGTGTTTATTTAGCCCAGTGTCTGGCACAAAGGAAACAATAAATAAATAAAAATAAATTGTTGGTTAATCCAAAGAGGCATAGAGGTCTGCTCCCTGGATCATCTCCCTTCGGCTGCCCCTAATTTTCACAGTCCTTTCCCTTCCTTTGCCTAGAAACCACATATTCCTGAAAGTGCCAAGCTTTTTTCACCTGCAAAGGCTCCCATGAGAGCAGTGACAGGATCTAAGCAGTAGGAAGGGATAGAGGTGAGGGATATAGGAATATAGGCAGTCTATGTTTGTTTGTTTTGACTCAGAATTGCCTACAGATAGCCTGTAGTGAGTAGAAAGGAGGTGAGCCTCAGGATATAAATAACAAGATGAAAGTCAACATCTATGGGAAGCCAAGGTTTCAAAAAGCACATAATTTTACACATATGTGTGTATGTATATGTATACATATGTGTATATAAATATATGTATATGTGTGTATATAAATATATGTATGTGTGTATATACACACGTGTGTGTATGTGTGGCTAATGTTAGCCATGGCGGGGGAGGGGAGGAAGGGAAAAAAGAAATTTACATGATAACTTTATTGTGTATGCAAAAGGAATAATAAGTTATACATAATAGATTTGCAGCTTTGTGTGCAATCATCTTTTTTATTATGTGCTATGTTATCAAAATGCTTGTTTTATTCCATAGATTAAAAATTAAAAATTTTAAAACATATGATGGGAAAGGATATGTCAATGAGTTTTGATGGTTTTGTGTTTTTTAAACTATGGGTTAAGTGAAATATTATGTTTAGGTTAAACTAAAGCCAGTTATCATTCTGGATTTTTTTCTTAATACAGTTGTTCTTTTAGTAGAGACAGAAGAAAGTTAATGCTGATTCCATCCCCCTGAGATTATCTCCAATTTATTCTTGTATGTATCTTATTTAGATGTAGTTGTTTGGATGTTATGTCCCCCATTAGATTATGAACAAACTCTTTTTGTCTTTCCTTGTATCCCTAGACCTTAGCACAGTGCAGGCAAATAGTATAGACACTTAATAAATTCTTGTCAACTTGACTTGTTGACTTGAACCTGAGGGTATGAGATAGAAGCAACCTTGTTTGTCCCCATGGCTACAGAAAGCAAATTTTGCTAACTCTATGGTGTGATTGATTGAGCCCAAGATGCTCTATTGGATATACCTTGAGGGCAGGATTGTTTGGGTTTTGACTTTGTTCTCTTTGTATTTCAAGCCTCAAGTACCTGACACGTAATAAGCTCTTAATAAATGCTTGCTGATTGACTGCTTGTTTTGCAATCACAGAATTTATAGCTCTAGGATCTGTGTGGCAGTCCTGGCTATGTTAACAAATATTAAATAGAAATTTTATATGGTTAAATAAGCCTCAGCCAAAGACACTCTATTCTCTCAGATCATCACTGAATGCCCTGGGCCTAACAAATGTGTTTGCTATAGAAAGGCCCTAGTTCTGTGAAAAAAGCAAGGTACTAGGAATCAGGAAACAGGGGCTTTAATATCATCTGTCACTGACTTGCAGGACCTGCTTATGTCCAAAACTGATGTCATTATCTTGCCCTAAAACCTCTCTTAGGTGCTTTCCTCTTTTATCTAGGGCGCCTCCATCCTTGCAGTCACCCTGCAGACTCTTTTAGACTCCTCATTCCCAGTCACTCCACTTATCTAATCAGTTGTGAAATCTTGTCATTTCTACCTCCTAAACATCTCTCACACCTACCCCCTTGTCTCCCACTCACATAGCTAGCAGGATAAGCCCTCATCACCTCTCACCTAGACTACAGCAATACAGCCCATTTAGTCTCTGCACCTCAGGTCTCTCCCTACTCCAATCCATCCTCCATCCAGGGGTGGGGAACCTGCAGCTTCAAGGTCACATGTGGCCTTCTAGGTCCTCAGGTATGGCCTTTTGACTGAGTCCAAGTTTTACAGAACAAATCCTTTTATTAATGGGATTTGTTCTGTGAAGTTTGGATTCACATTGAGGCCACAAGGCCACAGGTTCCCCACCCCTGTTCCATACAGATGCCAGAGTTATTTTCCTTAAGCACAAGTCAGAAAATGACCCTTCACTATCCAATAAACTCCAATCAGTCAATCAATAAGTATTTATTAAGTGCCTACTATGTGCTAGGCACTGTGCCAAGGGTATACAAAGAAAAGTAAAAAATAGTTCCTGCCCTTGAGAAACTCTCAATCTAACATGGCTCCCTATAATTTCTAGGATCAAATGTTAACTCCTCTGTTTGACATTTAAAGCTTTCCCCTTCACAACCTATTACTCCAAACCCACCATTCTAGCCTTATACAATATTACTGCCCCTTCACATATTATGGTCCAGTCATACTGGCTTTTAAACTGACTGCTATGTATCTCCTGCATCTTTGCAATGGCCATACTTTATGCCTCCAGCACATTTCTGTCCTCATCTCCACGTTCCAGAATCTTTGTGGTCAAGTCAAGCACAATTTTCTATATGAAATTCTTTCCAGATTCTCCAACCCACCCCCAGAAGCACCCCAACTGCCAGTACTGCCCCCCAAATTGTCTCATGTTTTATTTTCTATATGTCCATGGTATCTTTCCCAGCTACAATGCAAACTCCTAAGGATCAGGAACTTTTTCCCTTTTTTCCCCTTGTAAGAAGGGATATAATGGTATCTTGTTTTGTTCCCACAAAAGTTATTATGAGATGATCAATAGCTGTGGGGAACCTCACTTCCCTTACTTTGCTAAGACATCCTGGCTCCTGGCTCCTGGCTCCAAGTGAATTAGAAAGGGGTTAACTGGAAAAAAAACAGTGTAAGCTTGAGGGGTCATTCCTCAGTTACAAGAATCCTCACCACCATGCCTATATGCATATATAATGTAGAATATCTAGAGGTAAAGAAGGTGAGGAGTATGAGGAATTTGACTAACCTTTGAGGAATTTGACTATATAGAGAAGGAATGTAGAATATATGTGTGTGTGTGTGTGTGTGTGTGTGTGTGTGTGTGTGTTTGTGTGTGTACAGAGAGAGAAGGAAAAAAATAAGGAATTTGAGGAATTTAACTAACTCTAAGTCTACCAGGAAGGACAGAACTTGTAGATCTTTACTCCTGCCTCAATATGAATGTGGGTGTGTCCTTAGCAAACACCCACTTCCTTGCCAGAAGTATGACAAACACTTTCCTTAGCATACTCTGAGTTTCTGAGTTCTTCAGGTGAGAAGGGATTTGTTGTTTTAAAGGGCATACCATGTGGATCTTCCTAAGGGTCCCCAAAAAGGGAAGCAGGGGGCAGCAGAAGCTTGTCCTAGGCTGCCTCACTGACCCTGCCTGGGAAGTCCTGTGAACCCTGAAAGTGTGTTTCTCACACCCTTATCTCCAGTGTGTAGAACAGTTCCTACGTAACAGAGTCATAGAGAATGATCAGATTTTCCTTTCTGATAGCTTATACACAGTATTCCCTGCTGTTCTCTACCTGCGTTCAGGCAGAGAAAGCCAATTAAAAGGTTAGACCAAACATACTTCTGACCATATGCATCTGACAGTGGGAGATAACCAAGAGTTCCCCAACTAGTGGCTGAACAGGAACTAGGTAGCTATGGGTATGCTACCCATAAAGAGCAAGCAGCCCCTCTTTTCTTCTCCCTTCTTTTCGACTCTGAATAATGAGGACTGCTTTGAGCTGCCTCCCCAGAGTTGTGTGCAGAAGCATAGCTGGCTAAATTCCTTCACTCACCCTCCATATGGTAAATAGTCTATGTCCTACCTAGAGCCTAGGTTTGGGCCGCCCCTTTCATGATTCCTTTCCTGAGTAACAATTTCTAGATGCAAGTGTGCAAGCAGCCTTGTGACCTCCCAAAAGTCTGAAAGCTTACTACCTGTGTAGACATTTGGCCTGGGAAGTCTGTAATGTAGCAGTTACAACATCTGCAAAAGTGGCAGTGGCTGAGGGCAAAGGAAACATATACATTGGAAGTAGAAAGACACATCAAAATTTGAGAGGCATGGAAAGATAGTCACTCAAGGAAAAAGCACAGAAAACAGTTACCAAATGAAACTTCACAAAGACCCTGCAAAGAATTAAAGTCTGTTAGGATCTGAAGTGCAAGGAATTAGGAATTTTCATAGTGTCACACTTGTATACTAAACATCTTTCTCATTACCATTATATTTAAACTGGACACTGGCTGACTTCATAGAAGAGTGTGCCCTATGCTATTTCGGGGGGAGGGGAAAAGGGGTGAATTATATCAACTGTTCTTGCTACCCTACCTTGTAAATAATTTTGCCAAAAGTCAATTGTCTACTTGTTAATGTTAATAAGAAATACACTAGTGAGGGCTCAGGAGATAAAGTATTAGGAGAAAGTCACAGGGTTACCACAGGACCCAAGATAAGTCACCACTCTGAGGACCCAGTCTTCAAGTGTGAATTCCAGTTAGAATTATATCCCAGAGAGGATGTTACACTATGGGTACATACTTAGAACTTAAATGTTGTTATTTGAGTGATTCTAGGAAAGTAGCTCTCCCTCTCTAGTCTCCAGTATCCTTATCTGAAAAAATTAGAAAGCTCTATTATATGAATTTTAATCTCTCTTACAGATAAGAGGTTGTTTGTTATCATGGACAAAGTTTGGTGTTTTGAAGGAGGAGAAACCTGACTTTCACAAAGTTTCTACCTCATTAGGCAATTATGAAAATCAAATGAGATATGTACATAAAATGCTATGCAAGCCTTAAGGTACTATAAACATAGCAACTATTATTAACCCAGGCATAATATTTTGTGATACACCAATGAGCATGTTCAACCATGAATGGACCATTAAACCACTTTTCCTTCTTTCTTATATCACAAAATCAGAATCTAAGAGCTACAAAGAATCTCAGAAACAATTCAGTTTGACCTATACCTAAAAAGTAAATCTTTCTACAATATACCGAATAAACAGTTTCCAGTGTCTGTTTGAAGACCTACAATGAGACCTACCTCAGGCCTAAATCTACCTCTAGGCAACTTGTCTACCCATCACTCCTAATTTTGCCATCTTGAGTCAAGCAGAGCAAATCTAATCCAATGTTCATAGCACAGACCTTTAAGTACTGGAAGATGGCCATTATGTATTTTGGAAGTCTCTTCTCCAACTCAAACATCTGTTATTCCTTCAGCCATTCTTCATATGATAGCTTTCAAACCTTTAGCTATCTTGATCCCCCTCTTCTGGACATGATTCAGCTTGTCTACATCTTTCCTAAAATGTACATAATAGAATTCTTCATAATAGAATAATGAAGTCTCAGGAGTT
The DNA here is from genome assembly GCA_011680675.1 of Gymnobelideus leadbeateri. Lineage (NCBI taxonomy): Eukaryota > Metazoa > Chordata > Mammalia > Diprotodontia > Petauridae > Gymnobelideus > Gymnobelideus leadbeateri. The sequence continues at coordinate 640,244 of WOXC01011744.1, read as the reverse complement.
GAAGGGACCTTAGAGATTAGTCATCTAGCTAAACATTCATTTTACAGATGATGAAACTGAGACTCAGAGAAAGATTGTGATTTGTACAAGTTCACCACAGCTGGTGAAAAAGCCAGAATTAGAAACTCCTGGTGTCTAATCCAATATGATATTCCCACTATAGTCTTCCTGAGAATTTTGATAAAGATGCATGCCTTGTGTGAACTACAAGGCCCACTCCCCCTCAAGCCAACCCCCATATATATTGCTGAAACAAGGCAACTTCAAAGAAACATTCCATCCCTTGGAGTTAAATGAAAGACTGTGCTGATCTAATACATTGCCAAAACCCATCACATCAGCAGCAAAGTACAAAGTGCTATTGAAAAAAATAAAGATTATATAGCAAGGGTTTCTTGAGAATGAACTAACAGAAAAAGAAAACCCCCAGATGAATCTTCATTGGTGCTACAGATCTCAAATGTTGCCCATGCCAAACTGAAGGAAAGTTAAGCTTCCAAATCAATCGTCAGCCATTTAACAGAGAAAAAAGACTTTAGCTCCATGGGAGTCACTCAACTGATTCAGAAAGCAACTGACATCTTTTGATGCTCTTCTAACTAAAGAGGAATGCTAAAATATAGGAGTGAGGAACTAATGTACATGATTGTTTTTTCCTTACTAGAAGTTTAAGACCTGATCTTCAAATTCTTGAACCAAGTTCTTAATCTATTTTTTTGTGATTTCCTTACTGTCCCTTCCCACCCACCACTCCCCAACAATACAGTTCCAAATTCTAGGGTTCAAAGTTCTTGCCCATCATTTTTCTTGTATATTCCAGCCCTATCTTTTATCTGAATTAGACTAAAAAAAAGAAAAGCAAGAAGAAAGAAAATTAAAGAAAGAGAAAAGAAGAAAGAAAATAAGAGGAGAGTACAGGAGTGGAAAGCACATTAAATGTGGAGTTAGAATCCATGGTTTTGATACCTAACTCTGTGATATTGAGCCTGTTAATTATAAAATAAGGAAGATAATACTTGTACTATTTACTTCCTAGAGGAAGGATCTAATGAGTATGTAAACAGTTTATATGCCCAATTCTTATTTATTCTGACTATAGCTATCCCTTATTCAAAAAAAAAATAGTGACTCCCCATTGACCCTAATATAAATCCTTAGTCTAGCATTTAATGTCATTCACAACCATCCATATGGTTCCAATTCCCATCCACCTGCTAGAACTACCTGATATGGTTCTTGTGAGAGTTTTGGCTAACAAATGTATGTGAGAAATCTGAGTAACCATAAAGTGTTACATAAAGGTAAATTGCTATATTGATGTTGCTAAGTTTTGATGAGCAGGAGGAGGAGGTTTCTAAAAGCTTTACCAGTGGTCCCACTTAAATTGCATTTTTTAAAAATTCTTCTCTCAACTTTTTCTCCTTTTTACAATTCTTACAGATTCTGAACATGTCACTCCCCTACTCAAAAAATCTTCAATGGTTGCTTATTGCCTCTAGGATAAAATATAAAAATCTTCAATTTATATTTAAAGTTCTATCTATACCCACCCACTTTTCTAGCATTATTGCCTATTACTACTCTCCTTCACCCACTGTCTGTTCCAGTAAAAGGCCTGCCAAGTATTTTCCATACACTCCCAGCTACATGCCCGTGTGCTACCTCCTACATGAAGTCTTTCCTGATCTCTCTACCCCCAGTTTTTATTTTTTCTAGTAATCTATTTCTCTTTCTCTCTCCTTTTAAATTACTTTGTATAGCTTTGTAAATATTTCATATTCATTTATCTATATACAGGCTTTATCATTCATTTTTTAAATCAGATATAGTTGCTGTCTTAATGGAACTTACAGTTCCATTACATTCAGGTGATAGGATGCACAAAAAAAGATATATAATAATACATTATAACTGTATCAAAAAAGTAGCAGGTAGGAGCAGCTAGGTGGTGCAGTGAGTAAGAGCGCCGGCCTCGGAGTTGGGATGACCCGAGATCGAATCCGACCTCAGAAAATGAGCACCCACACACAAATGATGACTGGCCATGTAACCTTGAGCAAGTTACTTAACCCCAATTGCTTTTTAAAAAAAAAGTAGCAGGTGCTATTTGAGGTTTGGGAAGAAGGAGGGCAATTTACCCGCTGGGAGGAATCTGGGAAAGAAGTAACATTTGGCATTTGAGTTTGGTTTTAACATGGGCAACCTAGAGAATGAAGGAAGGAGTATACCTCCATTCATAGGGACAACATAAGCAAAGGCGCAAAGTAAAAGAAGATTGGGGGTTAGAAAGTAGTCCAGTTCAAATTAAAGTACAGGGGACAGGGAGGATCTTAGTATGATCCATGACTAGAAGTGTAGGGTGGCATGAGATTATGGAAGGCAGTGTGGATATCAATCCAAAAGTTCAGATATTGTCAAATAGTTAGATTTTTGTTATTATATAGACTAAGTATCAGGATGATTGCCTAAGTTTTTCAATTTTCAAGTGCATACACTTTGAATCAAGGAAGAATTAGCATCATATTTTAGATATTTCTGCTTTTCCTCATCAACCTCTCCCCATCCCTGATCTGGCAAATTTCCAGTGCCAAATGATAGTGTTTGTATAATTTTCAATATCTATCATTTTGATCTAGAGATATACCAACTTCAAAAGCCACCATCTTTAACCTGATTCAGAATAGCTTTTCCTAGAGTCTCCCCTTATAAAACATATTCTTCCTGTTATTTTCCCCTATTCTCTACTTCCCTTTTCCCAACTACTGCTCATAACCTATGTTTATGTATGTAATTAAGTTTCTATTGATATTTATCACATTAATTATGAATACTAATGGTGTAGTGCAGTGATTCCCAACTTTTTTTGTTCCACAAACCCCTTTCAACAACAAAAATAAACTGTGAAATCCCAAGGTAATTTAAGTGACTACCCATAATATTCTTTCATATGTATTCATTAAGTGCTGATAACTACAATGATAACTTTTGCCCTGTCCCTAAAGTGCTGAATTAAAATTTATGGCAATAATAACAATAATAAATAATATCTAGATTTATATAATGCCTACTATGTGTAGACTATAGTCAAGCACTGTGCTAAGCACTTTGCAAAAATTTTCGCTTTTGATCCTCAAAACAACCCTGGGAAGTAAGTGTTCTTATAATCCCCATTTGATATATGAGGAAACTGAGACAAACAGAGGTTAAGTGACTTGCCCAGGATCACTCAGCTAGTAAGCATCTGAAGCTGGATTTTAGCTCAGGTCTTCCTGATTCTAGGCCTAGCAGGCTATCCTTTGTGTTACCTAAAATTTTCTATAAAATAAAATACCATATGTGTTATGAAAACTCTAACCAAAATTTTAAAATCTAATTATAAAATAGTTGTGATCATTTTATGTAGGAAATTACATAATAATTAAAAGAAATATTCCAGTAAAATCTCATATGTATACTATGACCTGCAAAACTTCATATTGCTCTGGTTAATTCTAAAAAAAAAAAAAAGAATAACATTGTAATTTAATCAGAAATTATCTCATTGTTAATGTTATTATAAGTAGTCTTATTGTATTTTATGGTCCATGAGCCTCCCATTGCATTCTAGCTCCACCTGAATCACTGCACTGGCCCAGGCTACCCTCCCCAGTGATGTCTTTACTAATGGCTACTCCATCCCTGGCTCAAAGTCCTCTCTTCCTCCTTATGTCTCTCCTAGCATTTTGTTGCCCTCTCCTTTGCATTAACACTGCATATACTACACATAGCTCTTGTTTACTGTATTGTTAATGATATTTGCAGCTGCTTTGGAGGTGTAAGACCAGTAACACCAGCACACAGAAGGGCTGCTAGCACAGTTTCTTTGATCTGCTTTTCTAAAGGAAAGACAGCTTCAAAGAGGTCAACAATCTTACTTTCATTAAACAGTGCAGATAGATAAGTAGAGAGAAGTGAGTATCCAAGAAAGAACCCAAGAGACAGGGCTCCAGCTGTCTGAACAAAATAATAGATACATAATCACCAGACCAGGAAGCCCCAATGTCTGGGTTTACAAAAGGGGGGAGGCTTAACAACAGCTAACCAGAGCCTCATCTGGCCAAATCACAAAGGTTGAAGATTCTTCCCATAAGTGAGCCCCAAAACAAAATACCAACCTCCCAGAATATATATGGTTTTGACTAATAGGCTCAGAGTCAGAAGGCATCAGAACTTCCCCCCTTCCCCCCCCCACAGTGACTCAGTGCCTAATTGGCTCAGTACTAAAAGGTGTGAAAGCCTTCCTGCAAGCAAGCCTCCAGGTAAGCAAGCTTCCCCCCAAACAAGCTCTTCCCCCAAGGCAATATAAATCTCCATGAGGGCTATGTGACTCAGGTTTATCACAGCTGTGAACTGGGCTAGAGCTCAAAGCACAAGGCATTGAAATACATATGTACCTTTAGACCTGGGAACATGGCCCTGGTCCCAAGGGGAAAAGGGAGTACATGTGGTCACATAGGCCTGTTAATGGATGGGGAAGATCTTATATTCCATTAACCCTACACCTACATAACTTACATCCTGTCCCCTGGATTGTAAGTCTCTTGTGGGCAAGGAATTTGTTTTAATTCATCTTTGCTTCTCCAGTGTCTTTCATGTTAAAGGGACTGTGAATTATCAAATATAGTTACAATTTATAAGAGTTGCTGTTTTTGTCTCCCACTAGAAAAATTAAATTAAATGTTTTATTGAAATCCAAAGGGAAGAGCAGCAGATCAAGAGAACAGCCACAGGGACCCAGGGAACAGACTTTCCATGTTTAGGTTAGTAGCCCAGTAGTTCAGGTTGTGTGGAAAGCAGTTAGGAGGAGAGGGGGCTCAGCTAAACATTAATGTCCTTTGTTTTGGCCCAGAATTTCTTAATGTACAAGCTGTCAATCAACAAGCATTTCTTAAGCACCTACTACATACCAGGCAAGCATTGTGCTAGGCACTAGGGCTACAAAAAAGAAAGAAAAGAAAAGAAACTCTCCCTGTCCACAAGGAGCTTAAACTGACTGCCTTATGTCATTTGAATTTAACCAGATCCAATTTTCATGATAACCATGCCTCCTACCCCTTTGCCCCAGAAGCTCCCATTTCCCTGACTCCTGCTCTTTATTAGACTAACTGGCACCACCTTTTAAGTAACTGGTATTTTTTACTGAAGCCCTAGACAGGCTCATGCCTCCAAGTTACTTGGAGTCCCTATAAATCTGGCACATCCAAAAGCTAGGTATTCACTCAATGAAAGTAGAAAATGGTCCCCTTGGCCTCCATTCCATCTCTTTTGCCTTAGTCTACCTCTCCTCCCACCAAGTTTCTATTCTGGGGCTTATCACTTCTCCAAAGAGCCTCCTGCACACACCATACCAGTATTAAACCTTGTCTGTCCCTGCCAGACAGATGCAAATGTGCCGAGTAGCATTGTGGTTTGGATGGCCTCAGGAGTCAGAACACGTCCTCCCTCAGAAACAGGTGAAAGTCAGTGGTTGTTTTCTTCCACTGACAACCCTTATGTAAACAGTTACAAAACATCCCCAACACCCATGGGCTTTTGTCAGAGGGCAGACTCTACCCTTCATGGGGAGGCTTTGGAAATCAGCTCCCATTAGTTCCTATCATATCATATTAGCAATGCCTGGATTATGTTTAATAATCCTGATGCTGTCACAGTAGCAGGTGGATTTGTTTATAGAAAGATGCATCCAGGCTACAAGGACATTGAAAGCAAAATGATTTCCCAGTATTCGTTGGCCTCCATGAAATAGCCAGCCGGGATATCGAGGAATGGCCAAAGTACAAGGACCAGTACCCCAATGGGCAATCTGCTCACACCTTTGGTGTTGATATTAGACCAAGGGTTCATAAACTAAAGAACACTTTGACCTTTAGAGGTGGTGAGTATACAGTAGACAAGCCTGGACTGTGACAAAATTGGATCGTATTCAAAATTTCTTTAATGACCTCCAGCCCGACTCCTTTTCTGCTTACTATTCTGCATTTTAGTTGTCCTCTCCTATCTCCCCCATAACTTATAATAATTCACATTTATATAGCACTCTAAAGCTTTTCAAGCATGTCCCTTACAATAGTCCTGTGAGGTAGGTAAGTAATGTAAGCATTATTATCTTCAGCCTACTGATGAGGAAACTGAGGGGGGCTGTCAGACTCAGAATTCGAATCCAGGTTTCTACTTACTCCATTCCTCCCCAGAATCTCCCACAGGTAAAAATCTAACCCTCCCTTTCATTTTTCCTCTTCCCCCATTCTCCAATCAAAATTGACCCACTTGGTGTCTATTTAGGACTCTCCCAAGTGATGACCTAATCTGATGACTTTTTACAATATTTTTACAATTACAATCTTTTACAATAATTTACAGTGAGTCATTAATGACTGAAAATAAATATGTTCACTCTCTTGAAAGTATTTGTATTTGCATTTAATAGGACTTCCCAGAACTACCATGTTGCAACTCCAAAGGATGGATCTCAAATGGCAGTCACTTCAATCCCTGTGGCAGAATGATTTTTTAGAACTGGAGACTGTTCTAGTATGCCTCAAATCATACAGTGAAGACAACAATCTTATTCACCTATCCATAAGGCTGGCTTTGAAAGTACTCATATTTTAAAGTTCAGGGAGCATGGAGTGCTCAGGGAGGACAAGAACTTCTGGTGTGAAAGCTTGCCAAGTCATTTTCAGGGATGCTCATCTGCCTTGGTGTCCACCTGTCTCCCAACTCTCACCTGTTGACAAATGAAAGATGGATGGATAGATAAATGAATGAATGAGACTCATTTAAGTGAGAGAGACATTTGGAGTTTTGCCCCTACCATAACTATCCTTTACTTTGTGGTTAAGGAAAGACCAATTGACTCATGACTAAACAAAGGACAATAGACTCCAGTATTGTCAAAAAAAACTTTAGCTGGCATAAATTGACTGCCAAATAATATATAGAATTATCTTTGAAAAGCAATTTCCAAACTTCAAGGGAATCTGTGTGAAGCAATGAGAGTGAACCCAGGAACCTGTGGAGGAGAATCCCTTTGTTCCTGTGACTCAGTCATGATAGCAGCCCCACTCTTTGCTCAGAAGGGCCCATTCTTCATCCCACTGCAGACAAAGGAGGGGAGGCTGCCAATCCAGTTCATCGCCACAATGGCCTTGGGTGAAGTGTAGCTTGCCAACTCCTCCTGTGACCTGCTTCTTTTAGTATGCAAAGGCAGGGAGGGGGATGTTCCATGTGCCTTCCCACTGCTCAAGTGCAATTACCGTATTGATTTGATGTGGCATTAGCTCTGTGTTTAAGGTGGTTTATGTTTTTTAATTTGCAATTAAATAAAATGATGCCTCTTCAAGAAGATGGCTGGCATTTGTTTATATTCTGCGGCAAGCAATGAAGGCAACTTTTATTTCACTTCATAAAACATCCAGGGTGGGGAGCATGCATGCTACTAGCAGCTTGATTTCCTTCCTGGATCCCCAGCCTGGTAAAAAATCAAACTAAGCTCCCATTCATTGTAAAAATGAGCCTGGCAATAATTGCCATTTTGCAGTAGCAATCTAATGAAGTTAGTAAGCAAACAACCTTGGAGTGATAACTGATATAGGGTGGTAAGGACACATTGGTCTGAACAGCAACTGCACTGATGCCCTTCTTCCTACCCAAGTCAACCTCCTATCAAATGTCAGCACTGTTTTTCTTTAAAATACATTTTATTGATGCCCTTTGTCTTCACACTGGTTATTCAACTCTTTCCCATTCAGACTGATTAAGCAACAATATCCAGTATATTGACTGCATCTGACAGTAGAGTCAATGTTCTGTCTTGGTAGTCCTCTACCTTTTTGCACGTAGTAAATGCTTCAAAAATGCTTTTTTTTCATTCATTTTCTTCTATGACAAGGGAAGAGACATGTTTCCTTATCTGTTCTCTAGGATTTTCATTATTCTTTCAACTGTTCAGTTTAGCTCCTTTTTAGATACCCTTTAATTTACCAAATTGTAGTTTTTGTGTATATATTTCCCTTCATGATATTTCACTCTGATCATTCACATCTTCCTATGTTGCTCAGAATTCCACATACTTATCATTTATTTCTGCACAAGAAAATTCCACTAAGTTCATATATATTCATTGTTTGGTTGTTCCTTTCTACCCAAATATTCCCCAACTGACGTGTAGCCACAGGATCATAAAGCCAGAACTGGAAGGGTCCTGAGGGACCAGCCATTTCAACCCCTTCATTTTAGAGTTGAGGAAACTGAGCTATAGGGTAGTAAAGTAAGGCCATACAGGTAGTGCATCAGAGACAGACTCCAGAATCAAGGATCTTCCAGTGGCAAATCTCTTCCTCTACTTTGCTTCCAGTTCTTTGCTGCCACAAAGACTTTTGCCATGAATATTTTACTATGTATTGGGCCTTTGCTTCTGTCATCAATTTCCTGGTTATGGACTGGGATGTAAAGCTATAATTTCATACCCTTTGACCCAGCAATATCACTTCTAGGGTTGTATCCCAAAGAGATCATAGAAGTGGGAGGAAAACCCATACGTACAAAAGTATTTATAGCAGCTCTTTTTTTGGTGGCAAAGAACTGGAAATTAAGGGGATGTCCATCAATTGGGGAATGACTGAACAAGTTGTGGTATATGAATGTAATGGAATACTATTGTGCTATAAGAAACGAGAAGCAGATGGACTTCATATTTACCTAGAAAGGCTTATACGAACTGATGCTGAGTGAGAAGAGAGGAACCAGGAAAAATTTTTACACAATTACAGATACAATGTATGTATGACAACTTTGATAGACTGTACTCTTCTCAGAAACACAGGGTTATAATTCAACCCCAAAAGACTCATGATGGAGGGAGATGTATACATTCAGAGAAAGAACTAGAAAGAATAGAGTATGTATGCAGATTGAGGCAAACTACCTGCTTTCTTTCTTTTTCTTCTTTGGTTTTGTTTCCTCTTTCTTCCCATTGTTCATTCCATTCCATACAATCCTTCTTTATAACCTGACTAATGTCTAATGTAAAAGTATTTGCAGATCCTATACTTGATTGTATGCTGTCATGGGTGGGGGGAGAGAAGGGAAGGGGAGAAAATTTGAAACTAAAGGAATTGTGGAACTGAATCTTGTAAACTAAAAGTAAGCAAGAAAATTAATAAAGACAAAAAATTTTTAAAAAGACATGCTGTGGGATGGACAAAAAGATGTGCAGAATTAGGAATTTGTTGTAGTGATGCCAGCCCTATAAAATAATCTCTGGCATCAGTGAGGGATGTGAGAAGAGTTTATTTCTACAACCAACCAGTATCATGATACTTTCATAGAATAGTATTTATTCTTATTTTTTGATATATGTGTATCAAAGACCCACCATTGTACAGTGCATCCAGCTTAGGCATTGGTGGAGTTACAAAGATAAATCAGATTTGGTCCTTGCCCTTGACAAGATTATATTAAAGTTGAACAATACCTTAGAGATTGTTGAGTCTAACCTTTCACTTGATAGTCAAAGAAAGGGCCCCAGCAAGGCTAAATGACTTGGTAAAGATCAGGATGATGAACCAAATTTCCCAACTGACCCCTGGTCTAGTGTTCTCTCTATTGTCCTATGTTCCCTCTCATGGCTCGTTGATGGTGTTGCAAGTATAAAACACCAGGAAAGTTTCAAAAACAAGTAAGAAAAAGTCTCTCTGCTTCTGGAGTTTACAATCCAGTCAGCAGGAATAAAATGGCAAGATATATATATTCAAATTAAATAGATATCTCCCGAGTTCCTACTATATTATGCCCTAGGCAGTGACACATCCTTGCTAAGAGAAGCCACCAAAATGTACAAGTGTGCTACCTCCTAACTTGTCTTTTGTTCACTAATTTACATTTTTACACCTATCAAATATTTTAGGTAGGTTGATAGTTACTATAGGAGAGAGAAAGATAAATTTAATATAGTCTATTCTTTCATGTCACTGGAAATGAAGATGTGGGTTTCTTCTCTTCCACAACTCCAAGGCCCCTTCCTAGAAGCCTCCTATGGCTTGAACTTCCATCCCCAAATCATTTTAGATGACCCTTCATTCCTCAGATCTCACATAGTATTTTATCTTTTTCTGCACTGTATTCCCTTTTGTATAATAGGTATTTATATTGTATTGTATCACTCCCCATTAGACTCTACATTCACTAAGGACAGTAACCAAGTCAGCTTTGTGATCAAGCAGAGCACTGGGCATTTGATAGGTGCTTGCCGAATTGAAATTTCAAGAATTCTACTTCTTTATTCTCTAAGTTGTTTCTTTTTCTAAGTTAAAATTGCCCTTCCTTTTTTATTTCTTTCCTGGCTGCACCTAAATGCTTTGCTGTTGATAACTCCCTAACCGGAAAATTCTTAATTTAAAAAATGGCATGGACCTAAAGTATCAATTGCAAAAGGCAACACTACCACCTCTCCACTACCCACCCATTCATGCGGATTTCAGGAAATATAGGCTACTCCCCTCTCTGGCTGGCGTTGTCTAACCAAGCAAGGAACTAGGAAATCTTGGTGTTGGCAAGCCACAGCCCACACCTGGCTGCCATTTAACTCACATTTACAGCATTTGGCCATGGTGTCATTTGTACAGCCCAACTGGGAAATTTAGAGAACTGTCTGCAGAATGCAACATGTAACTGAGCAGAAAGAGTGTTATTACAAGAGTGAGAAGAGCAATGGGAGTGAATGGCTCAAAACCCATAAAAAGAAACTTTACTTCAAATGTGGCACTTAAATGCTATGAGAACTCTAGGGGACTGGCCTGGGTTATTATTATTTAGTGAGAGTTTTATATCCTGTTGTAAGAAAGAATGATCACAGGAGCACCTGATCAATTAGATGCATCTTTCCAATGAACTAGACAAGATGACAGGGAATGGACTTTTGTCAAAAGGAGATGGAAGGTATTCCACAGAGGTTAACATGCTCACTAACACCTTCCTGAAAAGATGCAATGATCCTCTGTTCATTGGTTCCCAGTGACTAGGACTGACTTCAAGAAGATTGATTCAGGATGAAAGGGGGCACACTCTCGTCAGAAAAGCTGCCCTTTCTCCAGGGTTTATAAAATCCAGCTATTAAATGATTCAGCACCATTTTTGTACACACATTCTCTCCCTTTCCCTAGAATTCCCTAGAATACTAAACTAGAATTCAATAAGATGAAAAGAATATTTCTCAATTTCTCCTGTCCCTCCTATAGACCCAAAGATAAATGATTTTCAGGAAAAGCACATGCCCAGCCACAGGTGTGTTGGGTGGGGAAAGATGGAATATGTTTCTGGCTCTCCAATTGCTGACCACCTTCTTCTGTCTTTCTGTTGCCTTTTCTGAGTTTTCTGGCTATGGGTCAAAGACCAGAGGTCCTAAACTTTGCTTTTCCAGGTCCAAGAAGTGGTGGCTGCCAGGGCAATGAAAACCATTCCTATGGAAGAACACTCCAGAGACACATTTTCTTGAACTAGACCTGAAAAAAAAATCTCCTAAGAGTAGGCTTCATCAACATTTTGAGTTATCTCACAGATAAATTTTAAGTTCTGGAGTGCTCAATTTTGTGAGTTTCTCTAAGTTTGGGCATTCAGATGTCAGCTCTCCCAGATCAGAAACTTATAATACAAAGAAATGCTAAATTTTAGTCGAAAGTTACTGAAAATGAAGTTTAATTTTTTTCACATCTAAGTTCAAAGATGCCCTGAAATCTATCCACAGACCCTTTAGGGTTCATTGACCCCAGGTTCAAAACTCCTGTGAAAAGACTTTCTCAACAGTGCATTATTTGGTAATTTCTCACAGCACAATAGCATTCCATTACACATACCATAGTTTGTTTACCTATTCCCTAATTGCTTAAATTGATGCAGGGTAAAGTGAGCAGAACCAGGAAAACAATTTATACTATAACATCAATACCGTAAAAACAAACCATTCTGAAAGACTTGAGATCTGACCAATCCAATGCTCAGTCATGATTCCAGAGTACAGATGATGGAGAAGCTTCCCATTGTGAGAATTTTGCTTGGCTACATTGAATTGAAAAGAAATAACAACTGAAAAAGTCTTGTGTGCTCCTTGGGAGAAGAAAAAGGTCACAAGCATGGTCTTCCCAGCTCGAGGACTGAAGCCTCAACCTGGGAGTGATCTCCAAGTAAATGAAGGACTTGTCACCTCTTGCTATTACTGAGAGTTGCTGCACAGACAGTGCAGGTCAGAGGAGAATGGAAAGTATTTATTCGACATCTTTAACTTTCAGCACAGGGATTCTTAACTTTTCATGTGTGCCATTGTCCTCTTTGTCAGTCTGATAAAGTATATCGGCCCCTTCTCAGAATGCTATTTTTAAATGCATAAAATAGAATACAGAGGATTACAAAAGAAATCAATTCTATTGCAAGAAAGATTTACTTTTTTCCCATCCAATTTCACAGACCCCCTGAAATTGAGCCACAAACTGGAGATTAGGAATTTCTGTTCTAGTGGGAGCCTGGTGGGTTATTTGAGTGTTTTATGTTTCAATATTTGTTCATGAACTTCTATAAGTCCGTTGTGTTTTATGCATTTTCTGTGGTGAGTGAAATAAACGCTGTCATATCTGATACCTTTATTGTACAAGGGACCCTGTTACCTATACTTGAGAAATCTATATATGAACCATACCTAAGCTTCACATTGGTGATTTCCCCAGAGTAACACTGTGGGGTGGAGACAAAATGAGTAAAAAAGAGAAAGTGTCCCTCTGGGGTCAACTCGTCCCCCACCCAGGATCAGGACCAGTCTATTTAGGCCAGAGGCCTAATTTTTCACTATGTTGCTTAGTCCTCCCATAAGCCAAAAAAGCTAACACAATTTTAGACTACCTTAAAAGAAACAGTGTCTGGAATCATTTCTCATAAAACTTGAGAAGTAGTTATGTGAAATACCTTATACTAGAAGGGACTTTAAGAGGTAATTTGATATCTTTTGCATTCAGATAGGCATCTCTCTAAAGCAGTATTCCCCCAACCTTTGAGGGAGGGGATGCTTTTCACTTTCTGAAGCCTTGATACCATCAAGGAATAATACTAACAATGAAGTCCCTTGAGTGTTAGGTGGGGAAGGAGGTGTTTACTATAAAATTGGTAAAGTGAAAACCATGAAACATTAGAACTTTGGAAAGGACGTTTCAAATAAATCACCTCGTCCAACCTCCAATTTACAGGGAAAGAAATTAATGGCCAAGAAGGTGAAATTATTTTCTCAGCTATAAAGCTATTTTGTAGTAAGGTCAAGTCTCCTGTCTCCTTATCTAGTGAACCTATACCAGCTCATATCACAAGTGAAGAGTCCTGTTATCTGCTTGGGATCCCTCTGCTAGAAATCACGGCAAAGATCAGAGAGAGAAACAAGGTAGATAGGGAACAAGATACCAGCAGACACCTCAGAGATTTACCCGTTAAGGTTTCCAGTTTCAAATAATCTGATAAATTCATTGTGTCCCAAAAGTTTCAGTGCAGTTATAAGCTTTAATAGCTTATTAACTGCACTGATACTTGTGGGACACCCTATAGATGACTGTCTTATTTTCTCCCCCTGGGGAGTAACAATACTATAGCTTATAGCCAGGTGAAAACTGCACTATCACCTAGAGTAACTGGTATTAAAATTTCTTTTGAACAATAATTAGGTATTAAAAATTCCTTAGACATTCTTTAGATATGTCTCCTCTAGACATTACCTAGGTGGGTATCCAAGATGACTGTAGAAATGAGAGTGTGATATTGAAGAGGCTGTGAACATCAGGTGTCCTGGCTACCCTTAAAGATCATCCCTCCAGACCAAGGCTGCCATATATTGGTGGTACCAAGAAAGTAGAAAAGGAACTCAAATCATTCACTGTCTGGGATCTTGCGGAGATAGAATGGCAACATCCAGGATTTAAGACTCCAAAGGAAATAAAGCAAACATGGCTGTCAATTAGAAGAAGTTGGAATCTAAAATCTTTCCTATCTCCACCCTCAACCATGCAACACAAACTCTTCTATACCAGTCAGTGATTAATTACAAAACTAAGCAGTGTCTCTTTAAGTTTCTGAGGGCCAAAATCTTGTAATCTCTCCTTAATTGCATGGTAACTGCAAGGGGTTTTATCCAACAATGATGACGGGAGTATTTGCACCACAGCAGATTTCTAGGTAATTTATACTTAGTCAATCCAAATCTAATTCCTATGTGACCTATACTGTGCCTAAGGAGCCTGAAATAATCATGTATTTACCCTTTACCCTGTAATTAGATGGTACTTACTATGCAATTACCCAGCCACTAAGTGACAATTACCGTGTAATTAAATGGTCAGCGGTTACCATATTATTAAATAGCTTTGACATGATATTTGTTCCTAGGAATTTTGCAATGTTACCACAAAATGAAAGAAATTAAAACATTTGCTAGGAAGCTTGACTCTTCCAGGAGTGTTATGGATTTAACTGATGTCCTCCTGAGTAGTCCCAGTGCTTCAGATCAACCTAGTGCCTAAGATCAAGTCCAGATCCATCAATTCAATATTTCATGCGTCTTTCCCTGCAACTGTGAGTTCAAACTCAACAAACTTCTGGTCTGGGGTTTGGAAATGTGAGCCAAGTGATTGATGCTGTGGAGTTATTATATCCATCAGATTCTATCTCCACCCAATGTAGCTTGCAAAGACACAGGGAACTGGAAGAGTGTTAATACCTTTAAAAAAAAAACAAATAGTCATAAAAATCTCAGGTGCAGAACAGAGGGTTCTCAGATATGGTCTCTCAGAAATAATGAGGTGTATTAGAAAGACCCCTAGGTCAATAAACCAGAGTTTTGACCCAAGTTCTGTCAGTCGCTGGGTATTTCAGTTTAAGCAACTTACTTTACCTTGATAAGTTTCACTTTTCTCATCTGTTAAATAAATAAATTGAACTAGAATGCTAGGATAGATCTAATGGAATTAAATGTAGTAGAGATAAATGTAAAATTCTATGGTTGGGTACAAAAAACCAAGGCAAATAGAAATTGGGGGAGATCGTGGTAGATGACAGTTCACGTGAAAATCTCCAGGAGAACTGCAATTTGAATATGAGTTAAAATTGTGACATAACAACTAAATATTGAAAACCAAGGTTTCATCAAAAAATGTCTAGTGTCCACAACAAAAGATGCCATGGTTCCATTATACTGGTCAGACTGTATCTGGAATACTGAATACTTGTGCACCAAATTATGGGAAGGACAGTGAAAGGTCTACAAATTATATCCTAGGAGGGTGGGATGAAAGAAATAAGGATATTTGACCTGGAGAAGAAAAGGGGAAATGATAACTGCTTTGATAAATTCTGAAGGGCTGTCAAGTAGAAGAGGGATTATATTTGTTTAATTTGACCCCCAAGGGCAAAAGTCGGAGGCAAATTTCAACTCAGTGTCCAAAAGTTTCTTAACAATCAGACGTATAAGAAAATATAATGGGTTGTCTTGGGAAGCAGAGGGGTTCCCCTTCACTGGTACCTCTAGCAGAAGCTAACTGACCACTGTTCTGGGAAGATGTCAAGGGGACTCCTGTTCAGGAACAGTTTGGATAAATGGCATCTGTGGCCCCTTAAAACTCCCAAATTCAAAGATTCTTTGAGGTGATGCTTTATAAGTCCCTTTCCAACTCTAACACCCTACAGTTAAAGGATAATCAGCTTTCACTCAGTTGGTCTGTCATTTTCCATAAGGAAGCAGTTCCTTTTCAACAATTTGTCACAGATTTCCTAAGAATTCTCAATGTTACAGTCCCTAAATTTCCCCGGGGGGGGGGGGGGGGGACATGACAAGATCACAACTCTTATCCATACATTGTGGCACTTTCTGCCAACCTGTATGAGGGATAGGGGACAGCACATCAGGCAGTCTAATAATATCACCTCATTCAATGAGTGGAAATTGATCATGCACAAACGACTTCTAAATAAACCCTGGCAGGGAGATTATATGAAGGACCCATAAATACTACAGTAAGTACTGCTGTCCTCTGTTGATAGCTCTGCTGATCCTCTTTCAAAAGCATTAAAGTTGATATCCCGCATTCCTTGTAAGTTTATAAGATCCTTGTCAGATGCTTTTTCATCTTTCCCTCCCAACAGCTAAAATTCCAAGACTATCTATGATTAGGCAAGGGTTGTTTTTTTTTACACTTAATCATTCATCGATTCAACATATACTGATTGTATGTTATTCTTTGCCGTACGTGGGATATAAGAAAGTATAAAACAGTTTGTTTTTTTTTACTTAAGGAGTTCATAATCTAATAAAAATTAACAACAACAATAACAACAACTGAAATTTATATAGTACTTAAAGGCGTACAAAGTACTTTACGTACATTATACATTATCTTGTTTTCTCCTTCCAGTTTCCTGAGACTTAAGACCTTCAGGAGAAATTATGCCCATCTCATAGATGAGAACCAACCTCAAAATCAAGCAGACCTATGTTCAAGTCTTACCTCTGACATAGACTGTGTGACCTTGGGCAAGTCACCTGATGTCTTAGTGTTCTAGGCGGTTAAGACTCTAAGTTGAAGAAAAATTGATGAATTGGATTAGTAAAGAGGTTTTCCGCACCCAGGAGCTCCCTATACCAATGGAATCACAGTTCTAGTCACTATCCCCATGTCTGTCTTACAAAGGAGAAAACTAACTTTCAGAAGTTAACCAAAAAGTCAAACTACTACACGTCAGAGGTAGACTCTGAACCTCAGATCTCTACTAATTCTAGATCTAGCTCTCTTTCTGTTATATAATGCTGACAAAATGTATATACACATGAAAAGTGAAGGCAACATACAAGGAAAAATGTGTGAAATAAGCAAGATAAGGCATAACCTAGGTAGAGAAATTTGAGGAATATTATATTATTACCCCTAAGTTCAAGTGCCATCCAAAGTGCTACAGTGTCAAAAATTCTACCATGAGAGATTCATTCCTTAGGGTAAAACATCACCCTTTCAATGTGCTTAACAATTAGTGTGATATCAGGGTGAATCACCAATCAAGTCAATAATACTTTATTACAAAGTAATTTCAAAGAGCACTTCCCTGCGATACAGCAGTGATCTAGACCAAGATAAGGGTACTGGATGTCTAGACATAGATCCTTAAAGAAAAAATTTTTAAAGAGAATAGAAAAGGGAGATGGAAAAGCCCTGAAAAGAAATTTGATAAGCTTTATAATTTGGTCTCAATTTTTCCCTATTGATGAAGAAAATCCCCTTGGTCTGTTCCTTCTTCAGTTTCTCCACTGAGATCCTCCATAGGACACCAGATTAAGACCCACTATAGTTTGAGGCAGTGGTAGTTGTGGTTGTTTCTATGCATGAACATTGTGACTACCTGGCTTAAGATCAGGAATTCTCTTAGCTGGGCAGGATTTAGTAAACTGAGCCACAAATGCTAAGCCTGACTTGTCTCCTTCCTCTCTACTGCCTTTAGTGAACACCTTTCTCTCCCTGCATTCCTCTCTGTTAAAGGAAACAGTTAATTTCTACATCTCACAGATTACAGGGAGGTGTAATAAACTGCATAGTTGCTAGGGCAGCCTAGAAGTAAAAACAAATATCAAAGGTATTATTGGTTTACTTCTCTGTGAAGCCTAAAGCAAGAGAACAGACTTGTTTCCTTTGGTTATATTTACTAAGGAATGTTTAAAATCAAAAGGTCATCCAGGATGCAAAATAATAACAAATAAATGACAAATCCATTACCTAGGGATTGATCTGATTTATTAGGAATAATATGGCATTGAAATAGCCCTTTTTTCTGGTCTCTATGTTTTCTCATTTAGCAGTCTAGTATCTCTGTGAAGACCAGAGTGCTATCAGACAAACAAGAAAGGCAGGAATCTCAAGGTCACTCAGACAAAAAGAATTCATTGAATTTTCATGATGCATGCAAGCCTGAGTCCAAGGTGACATAAGGAGAGAGTGGACATTGTCCATAGCTTGTCACAGCATCATACACCTAGAGTTAGAGAGTCTTCAGAAGCCATCTAGTCTGATCCCCTCACTCTTTCTTTTTGCAGATGAGGAAACTGAGGCCAATAGAGGTTAAATAAATTACCCACAGCACACAAGTAATAAATGTTAGAGGTAATCTTTTGACTTCAGTGACAGAGCTCTTTCTGCTATGCCTGCCTGTATTGAAGAAGCCTAAGAAATCTGAGTGACTTGTTTAAGGTCACCAAGTCAATAACAGGGCTGTTTGTTGGTAGAAGAATCCAGGATTCCTGCCACCAAGTCTCAAGCCAGCACCTGCTGCTTCTCTCTTTACAATATCACTTACAAAAGCTCTGTTACTACTAACCATGTTGGCCAGCCTTAGGATGAGTCACACGGGACCCATCTTTTCAGTTACCTAGTCCTTTCTCTGAGCTTCCATGGCCTGCCAGATACCTATCTGAGTAGCATCTGTAGATTTTTTGAGAAAACAGATGGTTGGTTTGGGTTTTTTCCCCTTCCTCTTTTGCTTTTTTCTTGGGGAATGAGAATTAGACAAGTTTGACAATTTCTTCCATCCTTTGGGAATCCCAACTGTGACTTCTCAAACCACGAAGAAGCATAAATTAACACATCACAACACAGCATTCAAGGGAAAACCCTAGAAATTTCCCTGGTATTATCCTGGACAGAGGGAGCTTTCAATGCCATGGACTTGAGAGACAGCATAGTACAGCAAAAAGCATGATGAATACGGAGTCAGACAAAGTGGATTCAGATACCAACTCTGCCACTACCTCGAATGTGTTCTGGGGCACGTTTTTTAAGCTCTATGGGCCTCAGCTTCATTATCTGTAATATAAGGACTAGATGACCTGTAAGGTCCCTTCTAGCTCTAAATTTCTTTCTTTTGCCTTTTTTTTTGCTTTTTGGAGAGGGGAAGGTAGGGCAATTGGGGTTAAATGACTTGCTCAAAGTCACATGGCTAGTTTTGTGTTAAATGTCGGAGGCCACATTTGAACTCAGGTCCCCCTGACTCCAGGGCCAGTGCTCTATTCACTGTGCCACCTAGCCACCCCCTAGCTCTAAATTTCTAATGACTTTATGACTCATCCAATTTATTCAAAGTTTCTCAGTCCAGAAGTGGGGTCTGCCATATACTCTTCAAACCCATATTTCCGCAAAGTCATGTATTAACTGCCCGAATAAAAAATGGATGCTCATTAATGTGAGCAAAGCTTAATTCCCAATGTCTGAGAACAAAGTACCTCAGGTAGCCTCCATACAAGTATTGAAGTCAGCTCCTTCTATGGTGCTACAGAATTTTCTTTCCCAGCAACTACTGATATAAATACAGTTCTTTCAGAGTAGCAAGCATTAATGATGCCAGCCAATACCGTCTCTGTTCTGTTCTTTATACATGACTCAATTTCACTACTTAGAGAAACACAGGCCTAGGAGAAAGAAGCAGAGCCAGTTCATATTTTGGTGATTTTCTTCCTGCTGTCTTGGCAGTGCCTGGTCAGAAAATAAATAATCTCAAAAGAGTGTCTCAGTAATGAACCCCAAGAATAACACATTCAGATTGTTCCCAGGCTTTTATACCCCATGTCTGGTCATTTTAATTGTGAGGGCCATCAGCTTTCATTAAGACCCAGTTGGAGCCTGAAACAAAGCCTGGCACTTTTCACAGAAAGGAATTCAAGGGAGAGACATGTTTTTATGGTACCATGAAGCTTTACTTTATATGGGAAATTGGGGTACCAAGCACATAGAGATAGTATTCCTGAGAAAGCACATCATTCCGTGTTGGTGAAGTCATACCCTATTCAATCAGCAACAGTCTAAAACTGTCAAAAGAAAGGGGATCCAGGAAAAGTTTGCTCTCTTACTTTGAAGCAATTGGGACAAGTGGTGAGTGTTAAACCAGATAATACAATCTGAAGAATTGCAAAGGCTGTTTTTGAACATTGAAAAAGAAGAGCCAGGATAGTCAGAGAGGGTAGGTCTCTGTGCGACAACCTTGACCAGGTGACAGAAAGACCTAGTCAGGCCTATTCCTAGTGGTCCCTTCCTAGCTCTGTTGTTACTCATAGCACAGAACAAATGTCTAGGTAGACAGGGACTGAAGTCAATCTTAGTGAGGTTTTTCATATATAACTGTTCAGTTCATACCCTTACCACAGTCTCCCCTGGGGATCACCAGACTATAGTTTACACACAGGTTTCTACAAATAAGAAAAAAGGGCTCTCAGCTCCCATGCAAATGATCAGACTAATAAATAAAATAGAAAAGTCTTTTTCAACCCAACAAAAATCACAGAGAAGGAACTTGTGCCTTAGCTCATATACAGTCATATTAACTCTCCTTCCCTGTTCTGTGGGCCTCCACCTTTATCTTGACTGACTCTCAGGTTGCAACTCTCCGAAAAGAAGGAATCACTCAGAGACAAGACGGAACTGATGCTTCCTCTCAGACCTACCTAGAACACATAATTCATAGTACCATCAATCAATGAATCAATAAACATTTATTAGGCACTCACAATATGCCAGGTACTGTGCTAAATGCTAGTGAAGAACAAAGGCCAGGTTTCCTTCTCTGTTTCATGGCTCTGTCCCTTGCTATTCTTTAATTCCATCACAGTCCAGAATTTGATGGTGTCTTAGAGGTTTGGTCCTGGAATTCTTTCACTTGCCAAAAGATTCATCCATTGTTCCATTACTCTTACTATACCACTACTGATCTACTTCTACCATCTCTCACACCTACATTTTCCAGCTTGGCCCAGAAACACCTTCCTGCTGCCCTCCAGGCTCCATCTGGCTCCCTCCTCTCCTGGCATCATATGATTCCTTGATGTACAGGTTGCTTGTTAGAAATGTGAATCTATAGGACCATGCTGGCTTCCCTCCAGGGGATAAGAGTCTGTGAGTGTCCACCTGATTTATTTTAAATATTCTCAGCTCAGTTTCTTTTAGACATGCCTAGTTCCCTCTTAAAGCCCTTAAAGCCCAAGTCTAAAGGGATTGTCCAAAGTGTGTGAATTGTTGTGAATCTATCATCCTTAACATGATGCCAATGGACCCAAAGCAAGGGGAACTCAATCCCATCAAGGAGATCACTTCAATTTCAGAAAAAATTATCATTCCTTAACCTCATTAACCTGGACTAATAAGGAGTTCATCTTGGTCAAGGCATTTTCTTGTTTCCTGACTACCTTCTACACTATCTGACATCCTCCTAAGGAATCAATGGCAGTTTGCAAAATCCTTTCCAGTCATCCCACAACAATCCATGGGCACTCCAAAATGAGCAATTATGGGAGGGTCTGGGGGACCACATACACACATTTGTGAGTAATCATCGGCCTAACATGTGATCCTTCAACATGTGTTCTAGTCTCAGTGCCTTGCCCATACACAGTCTCCTCATAGTTACCACATACAAAAGGGAGAGTTTGGCCTAGATCACATTTAAGGTCCTTTCCATCTCAGAAATTCTAGGACTATATCATTTCTCTGCCCATCATTACCTTTTCCACATAGTAGAGAGGAAATAAAACATAAAAGTAAAAAAGATAGAATCCAAGCCAGACAGTTATGAAACTGAATAATTTCAGAAGGCTACAAACATTTACCAAATGGCGTTTTCATGAATACATGTATTTCCATTGTTTTGTCATCCTTGTGGCTCTACAACAGATGGAAAAAGAACACGAAAAATATCTGGGATTTTCTAAGGAGACTAAAGAGTTGATTTATTTTCTTTGATCCTCTTCATGAAATTATAGTACTAGTAAGGGTTTCTGAGAAGAAAACATCTAAATTTCAAAATTCAATGAAAACATCTACAAGAGGGAGAAGGAAACTTGACATTCTCAAAGATGGGCACAATGATCTCAGAAATAAGATCAGGTTTCACAAGACCAGGTAATTCTCAAATTTTTAAGACAATTTAAACAGAAAAACTGAAAAATTAGGCAAAGAAGGTCTTTCCTCTGAAAGAATGAATCAAAAGAAAAAAAAAAGATCCAAGGAGTTTTAGTTGACTATAAGTCCAGTGTCAGCCAACGGTGGGATTTGGCATCCCCAAAAGTTAATGCAATCTGAGGCTGTATTGGAAGAAACAAGGAATAAGGAGATAATAGTTCAGCCATACTCTCCCCCAGTCAGGTCATATTTGGAGTAGTGTGGAAGTTCTTTGGTACTGTATTTTAGAAAGGTCACTGACAAACCAGAAATCATCCAAAGGAGAAGAACCAGGATGGTGAACACTTCAAGTTCATGCTACATGAAGAAAGACTGAAGGAGCAGAAGTTTATCTTGAAGGAAAAAGATTTGGACAGAGATACGAGATGTCTTTAAGCATCTGAAGAACTTCTCACATGGATGAGGGATTATATTTCCTGTGCTTGGTCCAGAAGGCAGAATTTGGGAGCAATAAGGAACTTCCATTGCTCTAACTCTTGCTGTTGTTGTTGAGCTCTACCTCTAAACTTATGACAAAAAAAGCAAATTCAGGCTTGAAGTATGAGAAAAGTTCATAAACATTTATGTTGTCTAAAAGTGGAATCTGATACTCTAGCGGATTCCTGATTCCCGGTGGCCATCCAGTAAAGACTGAACACCAACTTTCCATGCATGTTGAAGGGAGAGTTCTTTTTCAGAGATGAATTTGACTAGATGGCCTCTGAGGTCCCTTTTAACTTTTAGAATCTGTGACTTTCTTTCTTCAATTAGCCAAAATACTGATAGGATAGACCTGAGTTTGTAAATTAATTGGACAACCTGCTCCTTTCCTTAAGTGGGTATTTTCCAAATCAAATTTTATTGGGAGCAAGAAAAATATGTAAATCCTCTACTGAGAATTAACTATCTTACAATAATCACAGCCTCAGTACAAAGAGAAAGAAGTAGAAGTTAGGAAAGAAGCCCAGGTTTGGAGACCCAGGGTACCGATTGAAAATAGGAGAGTTAGTTTGATATATTTGGTGGGTGAGATTTTTTGTTTGTTTGTTTTGATTGTTTGTTTATTTTAGGAGATAAGGGTCAAAGTTGGCCATAAAAAGTATTGCAACTACAAAATTTTGCCTAAATAGGGACTCACCAAGGAAAGGGCTCTCCATCTACTTCTCCCTCTCCATCTGGATGACATCTACAGCTCAGACCTCCATGGCCCCAATATTGAGCATATGATGGTGCTTCAATGATGTCTGAATTATATGCTTTGCTTTTTGTTTTTTAAAAAAAATGTCATTAAGGAGGGAAAGGTCCTACCAAACACCAGGCTTGTAATAAACTGGAATTGCAAACAATAAAGAAAGAGAGAGAGACAGAGAAGAGTTTTTGATGGGAGAATTTCTGAGGACTAGTAACTGAAGAGACAATGATGAAGCTGTCCTTCAATCTAAGCTCCTGAACCATGTCCCTAGTACATTCTTCTTTGGGAGGGTTAAAAATAACAGGAGGGTCATGAAAAGCCTAAGATTCCTGGAACTATCAGATTGTCTGAGAGTGAGATCATACTTAAAATTGATGCTTGTTGATTGGCTGCTGATACTGTCAGACCCATCTCTGCAGTAGTCAGCTAATATGTGAGCCCTCATTTAGACATAAGAATTCTATTTCTTAACAGCAATGAGTCACTGAGGCCAAGAACTTCTGAGGACTTTATTTCTTGCTTCAGAGGCTGGCTCAGAGCCTGCTCCCACAGAATTGAGCAGTAGCTAAAGTTGACCAGAACAAGGTGCCCCCATCCAGTCTCATAGATGGGGAGGAGTAGGGAAGCACAATTTGGATAAAACTCAGGTGATCTGACTGAACTCTGACCCCTCTAGAATACCCTGAATTCCACAAAATATCTCTAAAATTATCTAGGGTGGGGTGGGGAAGGTAAGGCAATATTAATTTTTATAGTTTACCTACCCTTGGAATATTGGAAAGTCAACTTTATCAGAAAAATATTTCATTTTTATGGATTATTTGAAGGTGACTCCCCCTTCCCTGCCAATAACTCCTCAGAAACTTTATTTTATAAGATGAGGAAAATATTGTAAAATGCTTCATTGCTGTGTATAAACAGCCCCATCTCATCATATTCAGGGAGCCTCATTGCCAGGGGCTGAATCTCATCTATGGAAACTGAAATGATGTATTAGAATAAAATGATCGCTGGACTTGGACCCAAAGAATTTGGGTTTATATCTTAGCTGTAACACTTTTTAGTTGTGTAACCTTGTACAGGTCAAATAATATTTTTTTGCATCTCATCTGTACAATGGGAATAACAACATTTGAACAACCTACCTCACCAGAGGTTTGTGAGGGAAGTTCTCTACAAGCCTTAACTCAGTATATGATAATAAAAAGAACAGCTAACCTCAGAGGAATTGTCAGTCTAGCTCTACCAGAGAAAGTAGTTGAATTCAGCATTAGAATATCCAAGTGAGGGGTCGGCTAGGTGGTGCAGTGAGTAGAGCGTCAGCCCTGGAGTCAGAAGGACCTGAGTTTGGATCCAGCCTCAGACACTTAACGCACGCACAAACAAAAACCTAGCCATGTGACCTTGGGCAAGTTACTTACCCCCAATTGCCCTCCAAAAAGCAAAAAAAAAAAGAACATCCAAGTGAGTAGTTCCCAATCTTCATTAGACCTACCCAAATTTCCCCCCTCTCAGTCTAGGAATAAAGCACAACCAAAGCACACTCACCCCCCAAACACCTGACCAGCCCAGATGACTTCTGCCTCCTGGGCTTTGGGAGTATTTTCACCTTGAACTTGGAAGGGACCATTCCCACCTATGGTCCTGGCTTCCCCAGTTAGGCAGATACATCAAGCTGTCATCTCTTAACGCCCACTAGGCTGATCAATTAGTAGGTGCCAATAAAAATACTGAGCTGTGATTGTGAGAATGGCAGATACACCAGCTGTCTGTTTCTCTTGAACCAAACCTATTCTGCCAAATTGACAAATGAAAGGAAAAAAGGACATGTGATAGAGTCAAAGGTAAAAAAAAAAAACCACAAAAATAAAGCAGAATTACACAGGGAGAAAGCAGAAAAGCATTTTGCTACGTTCTTGGGATCTAATCTGCAGAACCCACACCTTCATCCTGTCGTGACTTTTTCCTTCCAGTGCTCTGTATGGGATGTAAGCTACTGATTTCCTTCAATAGCTGCCTTTGGAAGTTTCCTAGCAGCCCTCCCTCAGCTCTTTAAGAAATCCTTTTTATCACCCAGTGCTAGCCAAAAGCTGCTCTCTGAAAAGGGACCTGGAGGGTCAGAACAGATAACAATGAAAATACAGAGTAGGAGAGTACAGGAGATGCTGGTTATGTGATATTTTAAAAGAGAAACTGGAAAAAAAATTCCAATGCAACTCTGCTGTGATGTATTGTTAGGCATTATCAGATGTAAAAAGCATGTAGTAGACAGGAGGCCATATTCCCACCCTGGCATGCCTTTACAGGATTAGTACCTCCAGAAAAGGCAGACCATGACTTCCCAGTCACTTCAGCCTGTTGGAGGTAATGAAGGGATGTGTAATGCAATGAAATGAGCATTAGAATGGCAATCAAATGACCTGTATTCAAGACCTGACTTTGTCATTTTACTAGCTATGTGGCCTTAGAAAGTCTCTTTGGGGGCGGCTAGGTGGCGCAGTGAATAGAGCACCGGCCCTGGAATCAGAAGGCTCTGAGTTCGGAGCCGGCCTCCGACACTTAATCCCTACAAACAAAAACCTAGCCGTGTAACCTTGGGCAAGTTACTTAACCCCAATTGCCCTAAAGGGGGCGGCTAGGTGGCGCAGTGAGTAAGAGCGTCAGCCTCGGAGTTGGGATGACCCGAGATCAGATCCGGCCTCAGAAAATGAGCACCCACGCATAAATAATGACTAGCCGTGTAACCTTGAGCAAGTTACTTAACCCCAATTGCTTTAAAAAAAAAAAATGAGAGTAAGAATATCCACCCCTAAAAAAACTCTAATTCTTATAATCCTGGGGAAAGGAAAGGCCATTAAGAAAACAATTTCCTCATCCAGAGATGCAAAAATCACGGAAGTGTCTCCCCATAACTCTGGGTGCCTGGACTATGTATATCCTGGGAGGCTAGCCCTCCCCTCAGTTACGTCCTGATCCTAGCCTATCTTTAGAATGAGACCAGAGAAAATGTCACTGCCTTCTCCTCCTCAGCCCAGGACCCTCACTAACCCCTCCACACCCAAACCAATCTAGTAAAAGGAGTTTTGTTACAAATACATCGTAGGATATGAAGATAAAAAGAAAAATGTCATCTCACCCAACCTTTCACCCAGTCAAGTGATTCCCTCTGCTACATGCCTGGCAAGTAGTTATCTGGACCCTATTTAAACATTGTCTGTGTTAGGGAACTCATTAACCTCATTTCAGTGAAGGAGCATCTCTCATTTTTAGAAAGGTCTTTCTTATACTAAGCCAAAAGCTACTTTTCTAAAAGTTTCATGGTGTGTGTGTATGTGAGTGAGTGAGTGTGTGTGTGTGTGTGTGTGTGTGTGTGTGTGTGTGTGTGTGTCCTAGTGCTACCTTCTGGAGCTGCACAGAGTAGATCGAATATCTATTTCAAATAATAGCTTTTCATTTATTTGAAAATAGCTGGTATGCCCCATCCTCTCCTTTAGATTTCTCTCCTCTGAGCTAAATATGGCCATTTTTCAACTATTCCTCATATCCCATGATTTCTGTACCCTTCACCTTTCTAACCTTTCTATTCCTGAAGAACTAGTATATATCCAGTTAGGTTTCTCAGTGGAGAGAGTCACGGACCTGTAGTTGTGAAGACCTAAGTTCAAATCCTGCCTCAGACACTGGCTGTGCAACCCTGGACAGGTCACTTAACCTCTGTTTGCCTCCTTTCTTCATCTATAAAACAGAGATAGCAATAGCATCTTCCTCTCAGGATTCAGTGAGATTATATATGTAAAGTTCTTGGTGAAACCTAAAGTGCTATATAAATACTAACTCATTATTATATATTAATATACTTAAATTTCAATATCCCTCTTAAAACATGATCAAAATGGAATTCACCAATGTGGTGTAACCAAGTGCATAAAACAGTAGGATTATAACTCCCCGTGTTCAGCTACCCCTTTATTATTGCCTCTTATGATTGAATGTTCTTTGCAGGGTTGCAATATCACATCTTCAACAGATGTTCAGCTGACAGTCAACCAAAACCCCTGGGATTTTTTCCACATGAATTATTCTTTAGTCGGGGGTCTGTCACTTACTACCTATGTGATCGCAGGCAGTCTCCAAGCATCACTTTCCTCATCTATAAAATAAAGAGACTGGATTATGTCATTGTGGACAGATCTTTCTTCTCTAAAGTCAATGAACAGGAGAAAGAAACCTCAATTTGTGTAAATCCCAAAATGCAACTCAACTCTTTGGGTGTCCAGAAATATGGCACATATTCAAAGGGATATCCCATAAAATATATATGGGCATCCATACTTCCTTGTCTCTATCTCTTACCTATCCCAGTCAGTATGGATAGCTAGGTCATACAGCATATAAAATGTTGAACCTGGAGTCAGGAAGACCTGAGGTCAAATCTGACCTCAGATACTTACTGGCCATATGACCTTGGGCAAGTCACTTAAACTTTGCCTCATTTTGCTCATCTGTAAAATGGGTATCATAAGAGCATTTATCTCCCAAGGTTGTTGTAAAGCTATAAAGTACTAAGCACAATGCCTGACACATAGTAAGCATTATATGAATGTGAGCTTTATTATTATTATGTAAGTTTTTTCCCCTCCCTGCCTTTAACTCTATAATCCAGCAGCACTGCTCTTCTTTCTTTTCTTCACAAGTGACACCCCACCTCTGACCATCTTTGTGCCAGCTGGCCCCCATGCCTGGAATGCTATGACCCCCTCGTTTCTGTTTCTTGGTTTCTGTGGATTCCTTCAAAATAGCTCAAACCCACCTTCTGTTGGAAACTTTTCCCAGTCCTCCCCCTTGTTAAAACCTTCCTCTCTGAGATTTCCTTCCATTTACTACATATATAATTTGTATGTATCTAATTATTTCTAAGCTATCTCCCCTATTAGAAAGTAAACTCCTTGAGGGTAGGAATTGTCTTTTGTCTTTCTTTATGTCCCCAGAACTTGGTATAGCGCCTGGCACAAAGAAACCATTTTACAAATGCTTATTAATACACTGAATATATCTCTATATACACATATACATATATCCATATGTGTACACATATATATATATACAAACATATATACATGTGTGTGCACACACTTTTTTTCATCCAGTTCATGCATACCATCTATTGTCCTTGGTTAGTGATGCTGTAACACCTGTTGCTGACCTTTCAGTGGTATGATAGGCACAAACTTGTCAAGAGATTAGCAGGCGATTAACTGGTGGGAATCTTAGCCCGGGGGTAAAAGAATCAGGAACCCAGAGTAGATAGGCCTGCTGTGGCCTGGTTACATCAGACTTGAGGAAATCCACAGAGCCACCTGGCAACATAATCCAATATTCAATGCCAGGAATCTGGATTACAGAGACCAGCACTGGAGGTTGTATACCATTGAGTTCCAAAACAACATGTCAAAAGCCACAGAAATACACCCAGAAGATGGTTGGGAAAAACAAGAGAGGATTCTAGCAGGGGAGAACTTTGATAACTTGTTCTATTCAAATGATCAATTCAACACAAACTACAGCATAATGCCCCCTATACACAGTCACCTGGTAAACTCAACTTACTGATTTGGGGGATGCCTATTTTACACAGTCAGGTAGATACAGCCTAATTATGTTCTGTTCAGTACTCAGCATCCCAAGGGGGTCCAACAGATGTCGAATCATCCTTGAAACATCTGCCCCCTTTTATATAGCCTTCACATACAGCTAACCAACTTGGTTTATTCATTCTTTCAATAGCCACTTGTTAAGATTCTACTATGTGTAAAGTACTCTTCTAGGCAATAAGGGAGATACTAATATGAAAAAACTGGTCTATGATATAA
Organism: Gymnobelideus leadbeateri; assembly: GCA_011680675.1. Taxonomy (NCBI): domain Eukaryota; kingdom Metazoa; phylum Chordata; class Mammalia; order Diprotodontia; family Petauridae; genus Gymnobelideus; species Gymnobelideus leadbeateri. The sequence continues at coordinate 611,157 of WOXC01011744.1, read as the reverse complement.
TAGGGGAAATGAGGACTGTGCTGAGACAACTATAATGCAAAATATAAGACAGCAAGAGAAATGCACACAAAAGTATTCAAAGTTCACTTCTGTTCTTTGTTCTCATAATGATCAAGTTTGATATCAAAGAAGAACTAGGAGGATAGACTCCCCTCCCTTCTTTGCAGAGGTGGGGGTCTACGGATGTAGAACACAGTATATAATTTCCAATGTTAACCCTGATAGCTAATGACCAAAGAGCTACAAAAGTTCTGTAACTGCTGTTAACCTAAACACACACACACACACACACACACACACACACACACACAGAACTCACACAAGTTATCAAAACCACAGTTAACTCTAAAAAAAGAAAACAAAACAAAACCAGAGAGATAACAGTGGTCATATGCAAAAAGCTTTCTTTGTTCTGTTGAAGAAGGGAAATTAGGCACATGTACCCGGGCCCTCGCTGGGAGGAGACCTGAATTAGTGTGGGCAAAACTCACTTCTCCACTAGTGAGCCATTGCCCTGACAATGAGGGGTAACAACAATAACTATGTGACAAGCTCAATTCATAGTAAGCATTCATGACAAGTACATGGGTATTGCAGATGCTTATCTGAGCTCAGAGACCATTTGGTGCTGATGTGAAACAACTCTGAGATTTTGCTGTGACTGAGTTCATTCAGAGCGTGCATGCAAAGGATTGTTGTTATGTCAAGCTGAGGGCACAGCTTGCTCGCTGGGCTTTAGCTTGGAAAAATAAGATGTCTCTTAATGGTAAAAAGAGGAATAAAAAGAGAGGAGGGGCCTTGGCATGGGGATCCTGACAACAACTTGCTTGGTTTTACTGAACTTCTTTCTCCTTCTCTTATATAAACACTAAGATATCACTAAAAAGTTGGGAAAGGGAGAAGAGTTGGAAGAGAGAGAGGGAGGGAGAGAGGGAAAAGAGAAAGGAAAAAGGAGAGGAAAAGAAAGGAGAGGGAGAGGAAGGAGAAAGGGGAAAGAGAGAAAGAGAGGGAAAAGGAAAGAAAGAAGAGAGAGGGAGAGAGGAAAGGGGAGGAGGGAAGAGGGAGAGAAAGAAGGAGATGGATCCTGACAATTGATGTTCATTTAGCTGTATTACAGAGTATGTGAAGGAGTGAAAGTATAAAACAAAGCTACAGAAAGTGTATTAGGGCCAGACCATAGAGGGTCATATTGAATGCCTTTGAAAAGAGCATAACTTTTCTCCTTCCATCCTTCTTTGCAACCTAGCCCTAGGGCACATTTTAACAGTAAAGAGCCCCCAGCATAGACTCAAGTCATAGGTAAGTCCCTTTTCAAAGCTGGCTTGAAAGTCACAGCTATTAAATTTATAAGCTGCTGCTTAGATAAGAAAAGCTGCTATTTGCCTACCCAGACTCTGCCTTTAACTCACTGTTCAGTAAACCTTTTTGAATTCCCTTAAATAGATAGGAAGAAGATATAGGAAAACAAATTCTACTTTCTGCAATCTGTTTTTTTCCTACCCAGCTCCATATAGGAAATAACAGGTTTCCCCTATCTCATACACACTCTTTGAGTGGCACCAAGAAAATAAATCTAAGTTGAATGCAAGCTTAGCTCTTACATAAATCTTTAAATGATCTTCTTAAAATCTTATTTTAGCAAACTAGTCTGGGAAAGAAACAAAAAGTACCTAAAGTAAGAGGTCCAATTAATACTTTTTTTGCATTAAGACTGACATGCTCTCTTTCTCTGCCTAGGCTCCCTCCTCCTCAGCAACCATCCAAGATGATCCTCCCCTGTCTCCAAATCATTAAGCTGCGTTGTTCTCTTAAGGCTTTTGCTGTCTCATCTCATTGAAAACCTTCCATCAGTTTTAGACATACAGCAATGAATAAAGATTCTATATGATGGCTTTGGCTCTAGAGTGGATTGTGGGAATGGCCTACTCTGATCCCCAATCCTGGGGAGGATGAGTGGTTATAAATGTCTCCAAGTCCAATCACAGATGTCAACAGTACTGTACTTAATTAAGTCTAGGAAAAATGGATGCATTTTTAATGACCTGTAATTCTGGTCTAGCCCAAGAGAAAACAAGAATTATTTTTGCTAGCTAACTCCAGGCTGGGAACTAACTCCCTCAAGAAAACTGACCCTCTAAGGTTATCTTCCTCCCATTCTGTATGTTTACTGATGCTACAATAACTATTTTATACTTATTTATGTATATGTTGTTTCCTCCATTAGAATGTAATCCCCTTGAGGACAGGTACTGTTTTTGTCTTTTTCTGTTTCCCCAGTATTTGCCACAATATCTGGCATGTACTAAATACTTACAAATTGTTGACTGATTCATTCTTGGGTCCTGAGGATGTTTGCATTACTATTGGGGCTCAGGAACACAAGGTTTCCTAGTGTTCTAACATCAGAGTAGGAATGCAGCATCTGCATCATTTGACCAGTGCATGCCCCCTTGCTATCACGTTCTATATTTTTTGTCATCTCTTTACTTTTCTGTGACATTTATTGTTCCAACAACAGCTGTCACTGATTTTGATTGGAAGTTCTCTAAAGGGACTGTTTGGCATTTTTTATTGGCATGCATCCTGCGGTTACTCAATGAGCATGACATAAATAGAAGAAGAATAACAATTTATGTTTCTATAATTCTTTACAGTTTTTCAAGATGCCTTAATACACATATCATTTGAGCCTTGTAATGATGCTATGCAATAGGTATGGCAGGTAGTTTTATCATCACCATTTTGCAGAGGATGTACTGAGGTTGATAGACACTAAAATGACTGGGCCAACCTGGTACAGGACTCAGATCCAGGTTATCCAATTCTAAATCTGGAATTCTTTTTGTTGCTTCTGATTTTTTTTAAATGTTTGGTCTTCCTATTATATATCTCCCACTAAAGCCTTATCTGCAAGAGTTAAGGTCAAAGCAATTGAGCACAGACAGCATATGCAATATTCCTTCCCACTAGTCCCCCACTTCTCTATAGAAAAGAATCTATTTCTTCCTCTATCCTTTAAAACCAAGAATTTTCACTATGATAAAGCTGAGTTCAGCTGCCATTTAGATCATTAAAATCACTGAATACAGTTCTCTTGTTTCTGCTGTCTTTGCTCTCAAATCATTCACAACCCGCTATTTCCTGGGGAGAACTTAACTTTCTCACGCCTAGGGCTCCTCCTCTGGGGGTCTGCCCTCTGGATTGGTGGCTGCATCATCCCCCCACTACTACATCAAGACCAGCTTCCAGCCATGCTTTGCTTTGCCCCCTCCCATTCCTTCATCAAAGAAAAAGGCTCTCATGTATCACCCCATGGCACATCTACCTCCTCCCTTTCCAGTTCTGGGACCTTAATCAATACAGTTCTGCTCTCTAGGGCTTCCTTCACCATCCCTATGATATTCCAAATTGAGATATTCCTTCCTGGCCACCCTTCCCCTTTATGTGTTGTCTCCCCCTATTAAAATAAAAAGACCCTGAGTGCAGGGATTGTCACTGCATGGTTTACCCTTTCTTTGTATCCCGATGCTTAGCACAGAGCCTGGCACATAATAGCCACATAAAAAATGCTTAGTTGACTGACTGGTCAAATCTGGAGCACTCAGTAAAGTCAGCAAGCACATAATAAGTGTTTTGTCATTCATTCATTCACCTTCCATTTTTTCTGAATTCCTCATAGTCATCATTCCTTATAGCATAATAATATTCCATTATATTCACACAGAACAGTTTGTTTAGACACTCCCCAATCAATGAACACCCACTTAGCTTCCAATTTTTTGTGGCCATAGATTTCCAATATTCTTTTTTACTTTACTACCTTCTCTCTTTCTCTGAAGTGAAGTAGCTACTTTAGAAAGCAGGAATCTTGGGGAAAAGACCAGATTGTGGGACTATTTGGATTAATTTCATAGTATAGCTCAGAAAGGGGGTGTCTTTCTGCCTGGTAACTCTTCTTAATATGAAGAGCCTTCTCTTCTCTCCCCAGGTAAGACTATTTAAACTGGACCATAACTGACTCATTAGTTCCATGGTTGCTCCAGAAAGAGCAAAGTCAAAAAAAAGGAATAATAATAATAATAATAAAGTAATCATAATTAAATAGCTAACATTCGTATGATGCTTACTATGTGCCAGGCATTGTGCTAAGTGCTTTACAACTATACAATCCTGGGAGATAGGTGCTATTATGATCCCCATTTTAAAGATGAGAAAATTGAGTTAAGTGACTAGCCCAGGGTCACACAGCTAATGCCTGAGATCAAATTTGAACTCAGGTCTTCCTGACTCCAGTACTCTATCACTAGGCCACCTAGATATAGAGTTATCTATAGTAAAAATGCATTCACATTGAAAATCAAAAAGACTATACAGACTACTCTTTCACCTAGGGGAAACTCTAGACTGAAACGACCACAATGAAACACCATGATTGTGTATATTTATATGTGTGTATGGGTGGGTAGGTCTGGTTTCTGTATTCAGGTACTTTGGGGTCTCCCTTTGTAGTACCAACACGATATTCACATCACTGGGCAACTATGAATATGCCAGTACAGTTCTAAATTACAAAATATAACAGACTCTCCATATAAAAGACAGAAGCAAGATATTTATTCAGACACCAGAAAGTCAAATCCCAACACCAAAAAAATTAGTAACAAAGAAATCTATATACATAATAACACTTTAGAGAACAACACCATCCCAAAGTCTTCCCATAAACACTCACAAGCCTAGCCATTTCCTTGCCTGTGTTCTCACTCCTCCCTCAGTTCTAACTGCTCTGACTCCCGCTCCACCCTTCCTGCTCCACCTGTTCAGCAAGCTACTCCCACCACAGGTTCCATGTGATTACATTCAGCCTATTAAGGCACAGGGAAGATTTTTAAATTCCCATTATCATTATACCCTTAAAGTGCTTCAAACATCATGAACAGAAGCTGCCTCTGTAGCTTGCTATGCAATGATCTTCCAAATAATTAGCCATTTTTCTCAGCTCCCCAGTTCACCTTTCTTCACCCTTCTGTTCTGCCAACTGTGCAGGCCCCAAGTGTTATATCTTTCTCCTGAGCCTCCTGGAATTTGACAAGGAGTACCATAAGGCAAGAATGTAGGAGGACAGGGGGGAGAAAGAGACAGGCACTTAGCAACAGCAAGGAAATTCAGCATTGTGGAGACCGCTAGTACTTTGTTTTCTGTTCCCAATCATCCTGGATTGCCAGGATGCGATCTGTCACTTTTTCACAGTCAGAGCATTTCTTTCTGCAGCCACCTTATCCGTGGCACGCAGACCCAAAGCCCTGATTTTATGTTTTCCAAGTATTTTTATCTGAGCTCATTTTCATGACCCTCCTGGGCTCCAGGCAGGGAGTATGTATTCATATCTCTCTTTTAGAAACAAAAATTTTCTGGAAAGAATAAAGAAAGGCCTTGACCAATTTCCAGGAGCAGAAGAAGCTAGAGGCCATATCTTGTGACTTACAAAGCTATATTTCTAATCCTATATCAGTTTTGCACAGAAGTACTCTGCTTCAGGAAAGATGTTGCTTTCTCTCCAGTCCCCCCCACCATCCTCCTAGGCCCACTGCCCTCATGCTGCCCTGAGCCCACAGCAGGCCGCTGCCACTAAGGCTGCCCTGGATGCCATAACACTGAGACTCTGACATTAATTCAGGATGGAGAGTTACCAGAAGCTCATCCATTTATTCATTCTGCAAATATTGACTAAATGCCCTTATCATTGTTCCATAACCTGTTTAACTTCCAAGGCCCCTTCCAGATCTAAAGTCCTGGGATGCCTATGTTTCTCACCCTCTCTCTCATAGCTCCCCTATATCTATGCTAAACTCGGGCAATCAAGAAGCAATTATTAAGCACCTGCTATGGGCCAGATGCCTGTTAGATACAAACATAATGAATGAAAGTATCCCCGCTCCCAAGGCACTTACACTCTGACTCCCATCTAACCATACTGCTTTCTTTCCCTTATAAATATCTCATACTTTCTTACCACTACACTTTTGGTTCAGCTGGAATGTGGTTCCCCCCTTCTCTGCCTACTGGATAAAATTAGAGTCATCCTCAAACACCCCAACTAAAAAACTACCTCTTCCACAGAGCCTTCCCTCATCCCCAGATACAACTTCTGCCTCCTTTAAATCCCCTGACTTTACTCTCTCATGACACCTTACACATTTTGTCTTATTGTAATTGCTTAGGCTTTCATCTTAGTTGTAGTTTTCTCCTTAGAGGATAACACTTTATGGTACATATGCATAGCCCATAGCATCACATAGCATAGTATGCTGCATTCCACATAGTAGGTATTTGATGTCTATTGAATGAATAAATCATTCAGTCAATTAGCATTTATAAGCACCCACTATGTGCCAAACACTATGCTAAGCATACAAAGAAAGGCAAAAGCAAACAAGATATTGCATCAGGAGTGTAGAAAATAATCCAGAAAGATAAGCTACAAGCCAGCTGTGAGAGGTTTGGGGGTTTTTTCTGTTTTATGAGCTATGGATGGAACAATCAAAGGATTGTGCTTCACATGTGTGTGGGAAGATCTTAAATGGAAAACTACCAACTGGCATAAGCTGCCAACCACAAAGGAGAAGTCAGAAGCTCAAATTCCCCTCTTGACATTTGAACATGGGCGAGAGGGGCTGGGATCCTTGGGGGATGGAGGAGAAACTGTCTTAATACTGGGGCCTGTTCTATTCTGTGACCTGTAACACCGCCTGCCTCCTTCCCCCACCCTCGCATCTACATATCCTAGGTCACTTCAAAGCAAGGCAAATCCTGGATCCATTTTCATTATGCCCCCAAAGACAGTCTCTTCTCTGCATGCACAGACCCCACCTTCCAAGGTCAAGCCTACAGGACATCTCACCTCCTAAGTGGTCTCCCTGCCTTAAGTCTCTTCACACTTCAGTTCTTGTTCCATAGGTCTGACCATGCCATGCCCCCTTCTCAGAACCTAATTCTAGGTTCTCTCTCTATTGTCTCTAAGATCACAAAAAAATTCTTCTATTCGGAAATTAAAGCTCTTCACAACCTAGGCCCCTCTTGCATATCACTCTCCTCCACATCTTCTAGCAACTGACCACCCTGGCCTACTTGCCTGTCTTCACCCATTATACTACATCACATCAGTCTTTGTATCTCTAGCACTTAGCACAATGTCTGGCACATTGGAGAGCCTAACAAACACTCATTGTACCATTCCAGATCTCTCCACTCCTCCTCTGCACAAGACTGACCCTATAGATGCATAAATGGAAGAGGCAATAGGGTACATCTACATGGTATCAGATGCCTAGAAGGCATGATCTGAAGCCTAACCAATCCCCACCCGCACATTTCTGAGTCATATATACCTTCCAAATCAATTTGGTATTGCTGGGCTCCCAGAGTCAGAACAAGACAGCTAGAGAAAGGGTGCTTGGTAAGAGAATCAGAGTTATTCCTTAACCTGTCCCAGAAATATCTGGTAAACTCACCCAGAATTGGTCTGCAGCTTTAGTTAATGTCATATGACTAATGAAGTCATAATGATGTATGTAATTATTACATACATTATCCTGTCCGTAATAAATGTATGTTTATATATGGGGGAGATCAGCAGACATGTGGTGAATAGCACACTATTTGAGGTGAGAGGAGGATCATAGATTTGGAACTCAAAGAAGTCTTAGAGATCACCTAGGTTAACATTTTCATTTTACACGAGGTGTAAAGACTAATAAAATGTAAATATGCTGCCTATGAGGGGAAATGCATTATTATGACCCATCAATGAATTATTGGTTTAGGGACCTCCCAGTAAGCAAATTCTCTCCACCAAATGCAGATCAATCAACTATTCTAGTCTTAGAGAGTTAGTTGCCCAGAATATCAGAGGTGGGAGGTGAGCCCAAAACTTCCCTCAACTCAAGGCCAGCTCTCTGTTCACTTTACCAGACTTCCTTTCAATGTTCTGCATTATTATTGTTTGTTTATTGAAATTAGTCATGCAACTGTGAACTAATCCAACCTTTTTGGCGAGCAATCTGGAATTATGCCCAAAGAGTTATTAAACTGACTATACCCTTTGACCCAGCAATACCACTACTAGGTCTATTTCCAAAGATGATTAGAGAAAAAGGAAAAGAACCTATATGTGCTGAAATATTTATAGCAATTTTCTTTGTAGTGGCAAAGAACTAAAAATTGCAGGGATGCCCAGCAATTGCAGAATGGCTGAACAAATTGTGGTATGTGATTGTGATGAAATACTACTATGCTATAAGAAATGATGAACTTAGGGCAGGTAGGTGGCACAGTGAATAGAGCACTGGCCCTGGAGTCAGGAGGATTTGAGTTCAAATCCAGCCTCAGACACTTAACACTTACTAGCTGTGTGTCACTTAACCCCAATTGTCCTGCCTTCCTCCCTCCATAAAGCAAGCAAGAAGGAAGGAAGGAAGGAGGGAAGAAAAGAAAAGAAAAAAGAAATGATGAGCTCAATGATCTTAGAAAAATAAGGATGGACATGCATGAAATAATGAAGAGTGAAATAAGCAAAACCAAGAGAATGTTGTACCCAGTAGTATCAATATTATTTTAAGAACAGCTTTGAGCAAATAAGTCATTTTAACCATTATAAATACCCAAATTAACTGCAAAGGATATATGAAGGAACATGCTATTTACGTCCAGAGAAAGAACTGATAAATAGAAGTATAGAATGGTTTTACATAGATAGATGGATAATATATATATATATATATATATATACATATTTTTGCCTAATGGTAGCCATCTCTAAGGTGGAGGGAGAGGGAAGGAAGAAAAAAAGGGGGAAAAAGAAATTTATGTGATAATTTCATTATATATTTAAAAGGAATAGAAAGTTGTACATAATAGATGTGCAGTTTTGTGTGCAATCTTTTTTTCCACTGTTATGAAGATGCTTATATTATTTCATAAATTAAAAATAAAATAAATGAAGATTATTCATGGAACATGGAACAGATAAGTTTTGATTGTGTCAGGGGACAGTGCAAAGAGTGTCTAGATGACGGAGTACTACCTGAGAATCTAGGGGTTCATGGGGAAGCATGGGAGACTACAGGGTAACAAAAGGGTATTAAAAATATGGATGAGAACATTTAGAGAGGGATAAGCAGAAAGAAATGAGAAGATTCTCTTTACCCAGAACCATTCCTATCTCTCATAACCCAAGAGAAAAGAGACAAGTACAAGTGGGAAGAGGAAGCACTTTAGGGATTGTGGACCACCCAAATTTCCCATTAGGTTGCCCATTCTCACCACCATCAACACTCTTCTCTTGGGACAAAAACCAGTAACAAGCTATTCAATAGACTCAATTTCAACAAGCGGTATTTAGTTGGATCTCTTACCCCAATATAATCACTTGTTCTTGGGCTTAGTAGCAACAAGACACATAACTACAATAAACACCAACATCATTCACATCCCCACAGACTAAAATAACCACACAAGGGGAGAACTAAGACCAGCCCACTGCAGGACTGCTACTCTAAATCCTAGGTCTCCCTCACCTTCTCCCCCCAATCAAATAATTGATCAACAAGAATTTATTAAGTGTATACTATGTTCCAAGAACTGTGCTAGGCTCTTGGGACACAAGACCAAAAGAGAAAACAATCCCTACTCTCAAAGGATGTACATTCCAAGAGGTAGCATGGCTTATCTGAGTTATATTTGGAATCAAAAGTACCTAGGTTTGAAGCCCAGCTCTGCCACTTGTTACCTGTATAGCCCTAAAAAAAAAAAAGTTACTTCATCTCCCTCTGAGACTCAGTTTCCTTGTGTATAAAATTAAAATATTAACCTAGGTGATCTCTAAGGCTTCTTTGACTTCTAAATCTATGATCTTCCTCTCACCACAAATAATGCACTATCCACTACATGTCTGCTGATCTCCCTCATCCTTCTACTGTCTCATCACAAAGGCCTACTTACCCTTGTCTCTCCAGTAGCCTAATTCCTATTCTTTAATAGAACTAAATACCCCTACAGAAACAGTGGCTTAATCAACATTCATCAGTTGCACCTGAGAACCCGCAAAGGCCTATTCCCACATTGGTAAGGGCAGCACTCACATACCTCCGTGCTTTCCAACCCTTCCTCATCACACTCTCCTAATGCTTCTGGGGAGCTAGGCAGCAATACCGTGGTCCTCCTTAGCCCTGGAACATCATTGTAATTCCCATCTATACCACGCCCTCCCCAATTCCCTGCAGGGGGTGGGGGGGGAGGAATGGAGAAGGGAAGGACAATCAAGATATTCTTTTTCCGATCGCAGAAACTTATGGTTTGATTTTTGCCACCAGGATTATTAGCTAAGCTTCTTTCCATTCCCCTTTTTGACAGGCATTTAGCTATTCAGCTTACCCTACTGCTCTTAGAACCCCCTGCTAGTTTTTACTGTTGGGGTTCTTTCATAGAGGCTGATTTTTTTTTTGAAAGGGCTTGAAATAACCCTTAGAACACTCAGGGGAGAGAAAGGGAGTAGAGCAAATCAAAGTAATAAATAGCTCTATGAGATGTTACCAAGGCAATGAGATTTGTATTTTGCAACTAGGGAAACTAAGGCCTTGAGGAAAGAGCCCTGCCCTTGAATATGCAAAGAGGCAGTCCTGGCTCTCTGCAAAGTACTGTGTGTAGCCACTGGATGATGCTGCCTGCCGTCATCTCTAGAGAAGAATGGCATTTGGTTTTGCTAAAGCATAAATTATCCCCTAAATATAGCTTTAAATGGTCTGCATAGCACATAAATAAGGTTCAGGCAGTATGAGAATGGGCCCATTTTTGTCACTATTTCATTTCTTTTATACATCATTACCTATTCAAACCATTTAGAGCAACGTATTTGAGAAATAGAAATGGTGCCCCACAGCCAGTGTCCCTCCTGTTGTTACTCTCTGTTCTCGGTGGATTGATTCATCAGGTAGATATTTTTCCTCTTTGAGTTTTTTATGCCAGTGCCAAAGCCGCATCACAAACCTCGGCCTGATTGGGCTTAATAAGCTTGCATTTGCAACACGCCATGGCCATCAAATGCCGAGTGCAGCAGCCTCATCGTGCAGGGATGTAAAGTGCCATAATCCAAGGTGAGGCAATTACCCACTTAAAGTCTGGCTGGAGAACACATTATAAAACTCATCTAACATCGCTGCTCTTGATAGCCTGGGACCTTGAAGCCCATATCCATCTTCTTTAACATACACTCAAGGATGCTGCCCGCATCACAGGCAGGTTGCTTGGCTCCCTCGCCAAGGTGCTCAGGCTAGGACTTGCTCACACTCAATCAGGCTGCCTGGCAACCCTGCTGTGAATTCAAGCCTCATGCAAAATGTACAGACACTTCCCAGCTTGCTTCTCAGATCAATGTGAAATTGTTGGACTGCCAGAGGCAGGCCACAGCCGCTAGAGAGAAGCTACTTGATTAGAGAAAAGGAGTTAGCTCTTAAGTTCCAGATGTGTTTGCTTTTGAACCAGAAATCTGTAGGCAAAAAGCACATTTGGATCCCATGATGGATGGTTCCTCAAATGAAACCAAGCACAGTGAAAACACTGGATTTGGGGTTCAGATCTCTGCTGTGCTAACATATACTACCTTTGTGACTTTGTGTAAGTCATTCAATTTTTGTGGATCTCGGTTCCCACAGTAGAAAGAACACCAAAGGGGAAGTTAGATAGTGAAGTGAATAGAGCACTGGCTCTGGAGTCAGAAGGACCTGAGTTCAAATTCTACCTCAGACACCTGACATGTACTGGCTATGTGACCCTGGGCAAGTCACTTAACTCTGATTGCCTTCCCTTCCCCCGCCCCCCAAAAAAAGCACTGAATCTTAAATCAAAGGAGTTAGACTACATGATCCCTGGGGTCCTTTCCATCTCTAAAATTCCCTGTGGTTCTATGACAATGAGTTCCACTGGGAGGCAGCATGTCATAGACAGAGAAAAACTCAGTGTCAAAATCCCTGAGGTCTGGTCCCAGAACTGTCACAAACTAGCTGTATGACTTTGGGTAAGTCAATTAACCTCTTTAGATAGCCATTTCCTCACTTATAAAATGAAGGACTGGGGCTAAATTAAAAGTTTCCATCTAGCTCTATGATTTTATGATGCTCTTTTTTTTTTAGAACAACTGAAAGGCTTTATTTCAGAAATATTTCTGGAATTTAAATCTATAAACTGACCTGTTCAAAGGTCAAAGATATTGAGAGTTGGGGCAGCTAGGTGGCGCAGTGAGTAGAGTGTCGGCCCTGGAGTCAGAAGGACCTGAGTTCAGATCCGGCCTCAGACACTTAACGCTTGCACAAACAAAAACCTAGCCGTGTGACCTTGGGCAAGTTACTTAACCCCAATTGCCCTCCAAAAAGCAAAAAAAAAAAAAAAGATATTGAGAGTTTTACATCTTATTACATTAGGAAAGAGAACACTAAATTCAAAACCATTGAGAGGAACACAAGCCATCTTGCACAAACTTAAATGGTCTCCATAGGCAGCCTGAGAGGAGACAGAGAAAGGATGCTAGCCGGGCTCTAGCCTAGGCAGAATAGGCAAAGCTGACCCTGTTGTTGGCTATGTCATAGACAGAGTAGTATTCCTTGAGGAAGACATCACCCAGAATCCAGAGAGGCTGCCCGTTGGAGGAGGGCAGATAGGTGGCCTCCATCCCAAGCCGGCAGTAACCATTGTTACTGAAGACATAGGCAGAGGGAGGCAGAGGGAACTGAGACCCACTGATGACAAAAGTGATGGTGAACATATCCTGGAGGTAGCTGCAGTTGACCACAAAATCACCATTCTGAGCCTGCTGTGCTCCTGTGGCTTGCAGGAAGGCATTCATGTACTACTGAGGAACAGCCAGAAGAAGGTTCCTGTATCCACAATGGCCTGGCAACCCTGGGAACACCAGTCAGTGGTCTGGCTACCCAGAGCAAACTCCTCAATGCTAATCTGCCAGTAAACTTCCCGTGTCACAGGGGTCCAGATGATCTGACCATAGTAGAGCTGAGGGTCCACACCTCCAAAGATGAGCTCCCCTCCATACTGCTTAGTTGGTTGACAGGAGAAGTAGAAACTAAAGATGGGCTGTGAGAGCTGCGCCTGCTGCAGCATCCCCTGTATGACGGTTGGAAAGCTGCCTACAGCCATTGCTGGGTAAGCCATGCCCAAAATCTCATCAAAGTTGGAATAGTAGAAGGGGCTGATGGGCTCATTCTCGCTCAGGCCAAACTCCTGGTTCTGGACAACAATGTTCTGAACCTTCCTTCTGGCTCCTTGGAGCAGTCAATTAGTCAATAAGCATTTATTAAGCACCGTCTCTGGGCTGGGCTTTGAGGTTCTTATGATGCATTTGTAAAAGTGCCTATGGAACTCTTTGCTACAAAATAAACAGATGTCCAGTAAAGAAAGGACCTTCTTGTGGTTGGGGCTGTTGAACAGTGTTTTATATAGATTTCATAAGGGCAGGTGACATAGTAAGTGGGTTAGACAGGGAAATGGGAAATGACACATGCATACTGGTGCAGGGTCCTGCAGACTCTGGACTGTTCTAGCAGGAACAAAATGGCTACAAGGGCTTCAGGGAAGACCGATCGGTTTTGGGTGGGGAATCAAGGTCAGTGTCAAGGAGACTTTGCCAAGCTAAGCCATACTGCAGATGGCAAAGTATTTCAGTTCTCTCCTGCCGGCTTCTGTGTCCTTAGCAGTTTCTAAGCAGTGGTTCTCAGGTACTCACAAACAGGAAGCCTAGAACTGACAAGAAAAAAAAATCAATTGAGCTTGGAAGGAGCAGGATTCCCAGAGGAGGAGGAGAAGTTGCAGTCAGTTTTTTAAGATTATCGTTTTGAAGAAGCAAAGACCTTTGGTAGTAAATATTCTACAGGCTGGTAAAAAAAAATTCCACCAACTGGCACCTGGTTTTATAAATACAAGTTTGAGTTACAAGCTTGGAGCAGCTAGGTGGCACAGTGCATAGAGCACTGGCCCTGGAGTCAGGAGGATCTAAGTTCAAATCCAGCCTCAGACACTTAACACTTACTAGCTGTGTGACCTTGGGCAAGTCACTTAACCCCAATTGCCTTGCCTTTCCCCCTCAAAAAAAAAAAAAAAAAAAAAGAAGAGTTACAGAATCAGGGCAGTAGTAGGAAAGGGGAGCAAGAAAAGGAGGGAAGGGCATGAGGCTCTACCCTGAATTTTTTTAATGTCCTTATAACCTGTTGGCAGTTCCTTTTGCCCCCACTCTTCTTCCACAACCAAGTACTTAAACATGCCTGGGTGGTTCCTCCTTGTTTTTTTCCTGCCTCACTCTTCTACTCCCATCCTGGGTCTCTTGCTGTCTCCTCTTTGCTTCTACCTGAAGAGGATATAGGTTTCTACCTCTCACCTGCCTTGCCTTACCTTGCTTCCTGAAATGAGCACAGTCATTAGGTTTCTTAAAAGGCATGAGTTTGTTGTGTTTTTTTAATTGATCATTGATAGGAAAGCGTGCTATGACGAATCTGGGAGTTCATCATAGTAGGTGCTCCCTCCACTGAAGTATATTCCAAGACCTCATCCTAATGAATTCTGCCCATGATATCCCCATAAATCGTCCAAAGTGAATCTACACAAGCATTGGAGGCCTTGATCTGGTGTTTTCAATGTCTCAGCATTACTAATGTAGCACTCAGGCTATGCATCTGTTGTTTCTCATTTCTCATTCTTTCTAAAGGACCAGGCCCCCTCCTTTCCTCATCATCTATGTCATTAATAAGAATGGGAAACACACAGGCTTTAAAATTAACAGTAAGTTGGGGGAGGAAGGGAGGATTCTGCCAAGCTAGACAACTAAACTTCATCTTTGTTTCTAATGTAAGCAGAGTTAGGACTGGAATTTTCCCAGCTTCCCCCTATTTCCTGACTGATCCCCTTCCTCCAGATCTTATACCTGAAATCAGTCAGCTCCAATTAGATCTAGGTCGAATGATATCCCAAATTCCTAGCCAATAACCCAAGGTAGATTCAGTTTAGGGCAGATAGGTAGCACAAACTGATAGAGTACTAGGCCTGGAGCTAATAAGACTCATCTTCCATCTTCAGATTTGACCTCAGACACTTACTAGCTGTGTCACCCTGGGCAAGTCACTTAACCCTGTTGCATCAGTTTCCTTATCTGTAAAATAAGCTGGAGAAGGAAATGGCAAGCCACTTCAGTATCTTTGCCAAGAAAACCCCAAATGGGGTCACAAAGAGTCAGACGCAGCTGAAACTACTGAACAATAAGATTCAGTTTAGCACTACTGCTTAGCTCCTCACCACCACCCCACCCCACCACCAGAACCTTATCTCCAGATGTGGGGCCCATGACCTTCAGTAATTCAATGATTCTCTTCTGCTCCAAAGCACTATCACTGAGAATTCTATGGGCTTCAAACAATCCTGAAAAGACCCCACGATAGCTTTTACCTTTCTGAAAGTTTCTCTGGCCTTGACCAATGGAAGTTCTTATTTGTTCTTGATGCTTTCCCCCTCTGTCCCTGGAAAAGATTCACTACCTGGGTAATATAGTCAGCTCTTTAGGTGATTCTGGGCTCTTTAAAAAGTGACTTGCCCTGCTAGACCATCATGTTCATCCAGTTCCTCCCTAATAGCCATGGACTCAGGCGACCATATCCCACAACATTGGCAGCCATAATTTCCTTAAGTCAGGCTAACCCAAAGACACTCTCTGTAAGCATCCAAAGCAGACTGAGTCTCCCCTCATACTCAAAACCTTTGCCTACTCTTGAACCTCCCATTAAGTTTCTGTTTCTCAAATATTTCTAGTTTCCAGCTTTTAGGCACACCTGACAAGTCACAGGTTCTAAGTCCAAAATATGGCCACAGTGAAGGTAGTCAGCACTACCATCTCTTGTCAACTCTCTTAAATGAGTGATCATCCAAATACAAACACTACCTCTCCTTGGTTTTCTAAGGCTCCATTCACTCAGGATTCAGAAATAATAGAAAAAAAAAACACTTTACACATTAAATAATGAAGTGGAAAGAGTCAGAGGAGCCAGGCTCAAATTCTGGCACTACCCCTCAGTACCCAGTGATTTTAGACAAGTTATTTAAACTTTCAGAGCCTCATTTTCCTCATATGGACTAGAAGATTTCTAAGATCACTACCACCTGTAAATCTTTGACACTAAGAATAGTGAATAAAATGTAGTCCCCACACATGTACACATAGCAAAAAGAGAAGGGGCAACTTTGTGATATGTTGTATGTTTCACAATTATATACATATAGCCAGGGAAAGGATGAGTGTGAGAAGGGGGAAAGGGAGCTGCTTAGTTTTCTGGCTTCCTGGAGATAACAGAGTAACCTTGCTGGATGGCTATGATTACGTACAATCTTCTGAAGTTGAAGGAAAATTGAGATGTCTTTCATGGTGTATGTCCATTGCCACTTTGACAGAAACAGACTTGGCAGGGCATTAGAGTTCACTCTGAATCTGCTAGTGTTAATTTTCCATTACCTACTTAGTAATTGCTATTGGGAGCTAAATTAAAATTTTCATAAACCACATTTTCTCACATGGAAGAACCTGTTATGTCAAAGGTGTTGTGGTTATTTAGTTAGGGTCTGGCTGGTCCCGGTCAAAAGCTTGGTACAAGGACCACCCCCCTCCACTTCCAGCACACTGAATAGCTTTTGTAACACAGTTGCTTCTAATAAATGCTGGTAGCCAGGATCTGCCCTAGTCAGCAAACCCTTAGAGTTTCTCTTTAACAACCTTCCTCCTACTCCTATTGCTTTTGGAGGCCAGTAATAGGTGGTGGTGGTGAATTGCATTAATTTTTATTCAGGGTAGCTTATTGCTAGCCACATATGCTAAAAGCAAAATAGTAATATAACTTGTAACTATGTAGGAAGAAGACAATGTCCTTTCTCCCATGGACTTGGTTTTGTGCCTGTCTTTTCCCCTACTCCATCTCTGCCAACTCCATTCATTTGTTCAGAAGACCGAAAGTCTTAGGGTTGGGAAATTTGGGAGTCACAAATCTAGAAAGTTCTAGGTAGTTTTCTGGAAGGGTAACCTTCAAACTGATGCTGAGTAAATACAGCTTGCAAATCAATAACTGAGCAAAGAACCACAAGAAACATCTAACCCTGAGTCAAAGTGAAGCCTCTAGCAGAGATTCTATCCTTGGTGACCAGAAAACCAAGATAAAAAATATACTCGAGCTTAATTACTTGTTGTGAGAAGGTTTTGTATTCCAAAAATCTTGACACCTACAAAGAAAAATCCCCTTCTAAAAAGAAAATATTCATTCTTTATAATGTTCAGAAAAATAGACTCCCATTCCCCATTTTGCCATAGGAAAAACACACTGAGTTTTTCTCTCTTTTCAGAAAAAAAACCTATAGCAAAAAGCCCTTGAAATATAATTTAAGAGATGGAAAGTGAATGATGAATAAAATTTAGTTCATACATATAAACAAATAACAATAAAAGAAGGGATTTTTTTTTTCAATTCCTTGTATGTTTCACAATGACATACATATAGCAAGGGAAAGAACGAGTCTTCCTTTTATGGAGAAGATGTAACATCTCAGCTGAGGACACTAATTAAAGCTAATAGATATAAGCTCCACCACCTTGGCCCCAGGGAAGCCACAGCTAACAGTGACCATGAGAGCAGCAGAGAACAAGCAGTAACCATGCAAGAGCAGTAGGAAGTAACACCTCAAGAGCCTAGACTATGTACCTCACCTGCACAGAGGCAGAAACTACATACCCAGCGCAAGACCAGCAAGGAGCAGGTGTGGCAGAAGGAGTGCACTAAGGCAGAAGGCAGCAGCAGTCATGTAGCAATAGAAGAGCTGCCACTCTACATGTGAGCCCCAGTCATGGGTGTTCCTTGGATTTCTTATATTTTTGCTTCTCCATGAATGTTTCCTATGTGTAGCCATTCCCATTGATTGTGTGTGTGTGTGTGTGTGTGTGTGTGTGTGTGTGTGTGTGTGTGTGTGTGTGTGTGGTGGAGAGAATGTGACCAAGATTTAGGGTGGAAAGATTTTATTGTTAATTTCCTTGTTATACTATTTCATTAAAGACCCTTGCTTTAAATTCACCTTAAAAACTTAAATCCAACTTATAAAAATACATTGGGGGGAGGCTCATGAAGTATGATTCTGAGTATATACCAAGCCCTAGATTTTCCTAAACCTTAGGCAGCCTTGCTTTGAGTGCCCATTCTGCAAATAGGAGGTACCTTCAGGTGTTACAAGTATCTTGTCTCATTTTATTTACAACTTAGATCATCACAATAACCTCATGACTTCAGTATAACTGGACCAGGATTATTTCCTCATTTTACAAAAGAGGAAACTGAGGCCCATAAAAATTATTTGAATTACATAAAGAACCACTATAAACAAATAGTGGAAACAGGTCTCCCGAGTCTACTTTGAGTGTTTTTCTCCTTATAACACATTGCTTATAAATGTCTACCCAGTATGGGATCTGCTTTCTTTTCAGCTTTGTAAATTGAAGTTAGACTGTCAGTAGTGAACTGAAATGGCATTGAATGAACCGCTTGTGTGTCCCCATCAAAATCTCTAGTAAGACCTCAGCAAAAGGTCAGTTATTCACCCTAACATTTTCGTAGCCCTGGTATAGGGTCAGGGCTAATGAGTGAAGAAAGAGAAAAGCAAATCCAAAATTGAGGATATTTTAATGGTGTTAACTTGAAAAATTATCTGGGAACTGAATCCACCACCTAGATACAGAAGTAAGCAAATGTGGATTATATATTTATATAATTGCATGCACATTAAACCCATACCTCATAGCTTTTTGATTTACCTGGATTGGGGTGGGGGGAAGGAATCTATAGACATTGGTTGCAGAGGTGTACAAGAAATATAGGGTTCCCCTATCTCTTCCCTATCTCCTCTAGTAATTTACTACATTATCTCATATTGATTATATATCTATATGTCCCACTTTCTCTTCTAAAATATTGAAAATTCCTTCACTTTTTTTCTTAAAGGAATACAGTGAGGATTGATTACTATTAAGTAAATGCAAGACAGTGTAATTTTTAAGAAAACATACTATATGGCTAGATGTTAGCATCAACATTTACCTCTAGGATAAAATATAATTCCTTAGTCGAGCATTTAAGACCTTCCACAAGTTGACTACAACCAACTGTACCTTTCCAACCTTATTTTATATTATTCCCCTTCACACACTCTGCATTCAAGTCAAGTTGTACTACTTGCTGATTCCCCAACTTTGACAGGCTGTCTTGCACACCCAGTGTAGTTACACAGGCTGTCCACCATAACTGACCCCCATTCCTTCCTCATCTCTGCCTTTCAGAATGCTTGTCTTGCTTCAAAGCTCAACTCTTTCATGAAACATTTTCTGCTTCTTCCCCATATGAAAAGTATTCTCTCTCTCTCCTCAAATTTCCCTAAGACATAATAGATTTCTCCTTTGCTCCCTTCAATCCCTACCCTATATCTGTCCACATGTCATATCTTCCCCACACCCCAGCATGAAAAGTAACCACCCTATGGGAAGAGAATGTCATTATTTTTTAATAACTTTAATGACTGGCACAGAGCTTTGCATATAGTGGGTGCTTAATAAATGTTTACTGAATTTGATTGCACAGAAACCTGTAAGACTTCAACTTCTTAGATATGAAAAGTATACCAGAATACTTACAACTATGATTACAGCCTCCTTTCTGCCATGTGCCAATGCCCTCCACTGGCCATCCCTTCTCCAGGGCTAATTGATGGAACTCATTTTCTGAGAATGAGACATGCAGCTCTAGACTGAATCTGGGGCATACACCACCATTACCTCCATTCCTCAGCCCTCCCACTTAACGAACTCTGTGTTCAAATTCCAGAGTAGCACAAGATCTGACCACAGAGAGAGCCAAGGAACATAAGCATGCCTCTCACAGGGTCAACATCCAGGACCACATGGCACAGTGACAGGGCAGCACATTTAGTCAGAGGATTTGGGTTCATGTTTTCATTGTCATTTTCCTACCACTGTGACCTTCACATGCCATTTCTCCTCTCACTTTTCTGATCTGGAAAATGAAGGGACAGGGTGGACCGTATGACCCATGAAATCCCTTCCATCTAGAAGTCTACAATTTTTTAAATGAGGGAAGAAAAACGGGAGCTTAGGAAGGAGATCCAGGCCACCATAGCCACTCCCAGAACTTTATCTGTCTGTTGATTCCCACAACAATAATCACCAAAGATAAGTACAGAAACTACACTAGCACTGCTCTGCAGTGCTGATCCGACCTTCATACCCACCACTTCTGGGCTAGATTAAGTTTGAGCTGCTAAAAGGTGGATGCATGACTCTAGCTGAGTTCCTGAATCCTTCCACTTATGTACCATTGTGCCCCAAGTGGTCCCAAACAGTTTCTTTGCTCCTCTTTCAAGTTCAATTCATTTCTATTCAATTCAACAAGAATTTACTGAATGCATACCATGTGCTGGGAGATCCAAAAAATAAAGCCGATCCTCAAGACAGCATTTATCATGAAATACTAGAATACAATTTTAAAACAAAATTTCCAGTATATGCTACTAGCCACAAGGAAGGGGAGCACTGAAATAATCAGTAAAAGTTTCTTAAGAGTGAGAGCATTGAAGGATTGGCAGAATTTAAACAGATAGAAAGGAATGGAAAGAAGGCCATGGGCAGCAAGGCAGAAAATAGTCAAAAGATGAGCCAGGAGGAAATAATATTCACAAGCTTGTAAATCAAATCCTAAATAATCTAGGATTGAGTGGTGGGAACCCCATGACCCAAAACTCCACAAAGAATGATCTCTTAGAATTCCCCATTCATTTTTTAATATAAATTCAGAGAAGTGTCATGACAGTTAATTCTGACTAGTATAGTAACTCATATGGAAGAGTTGAATAAATAGTATTTGAAGATGAAATTCCATTTTGAAGATGAAATCCTCATTTCATGAGGGCATCAGGCCAATCTAAGGCTCACTCATCCTGGGCTCAGATACTCAGCTTGAGTATGAGGTGGTGGGGCAAATGTCTGAACTTCTGAAAGTTGCCCCTTACATCTGCTCCAAGGGATTAAAGCTAGACATCAAAGAGATTTCTTTGGGTTTATTTACTTAAAAGGCTTGGGAACTCATCACCCATTCTTTTCTGATGAATCAGGCCACCAACAGATTCAGATATCCTAATTCACTGCTACTGAAAAGCTTTCCCTTGGGTTTTCCTGCCTAAGCACAATCTCCCAGCCTGAAATGCTTCACTGAAAACACAAAGGCCTCTTTTCCATTAATCAAAGATCAAGGGACAAAGATGTATTAATAGCAAGAGGGCCGCCAGGAATACACTGTCGACTGTCAGAGCTCCAAGCAGTACATTGTTTGGGGTTATCTCTCTAAGAGTGAATCAGAGCTGCCTGAGGCACAGGGCAGCAAAGTTGCTTTTGGAGCTCTGGGACAGTGTCAGCTAGCTTCCCCGTGTCATCCTGCACTAGGACTCAGGGGATTGTCCAGGTGGCCAGTCATATCTCTCTTAACCTATACTGTCTATGAATCACCATTTGGTTTGCAGTTCTGAATTGTCTCACACAGGTGAAACAGATGTGGACACTTGTCCTCCTTTCCTCAGTCTTTGCCCATCCTACTATTCAAATCCTTTGGATGATTCTCTCAAAAGCCCCTTGAGGGAGGCCCTGGCACTGGGTAACAATGTGGCATGAATGGTGACAAATTCCCAAAGAGCAAAAGGCCCATGTTCTGAATTGTTGGGCAGGTGATCTTTAAATAGATGGAACTTGGATTGGCCGACTTATTTTCTTTAGCTGTGCCCAGTTTGCTAAGGAAGATATTTTCATCAGTCCAGGTGTCCACTTGGACATGGGCAAAGGCTTTGCCAGGCAAGATGCCCACCTGGTCGAGACAAACACTTTGCCAGCCATTGGGGCTGCCAGAATGAGGATAAGGTGACAATTAGCTGTTTGTAAGTAAGAGGCCAAAGGTGTCAGCTGCTTTTTCCATATGATCTTCAGGTTTATGAAGGGCTGCAGCAGGTATTCAATTCAACAATTCAACACTTCTTTATTAAGCCCCTAATATATGTAAGACACTGTATTAGGTTGTGTAATTAATACTTAAAAATTGACTTGTAATAGCAGCAGGTGGAAACTTTCCACTATTATCTCTATTATACCTGGGATATCCATCCCACCCTCCCTGAAACTTCCTCAATTTCAGGACATGGAGTTCCAGGGCCAGGAAAACTTGGCAAAATATCCCAAATGGCAAGTGGGCTGTTTCCATGTCCTCTGGCTGTATCCCTTGAACTTTTTCCTCCTCAATTTTGATGACTGTGAATTTGTTCCAGTCCTTAACCTTACATGTTTGTTCTAGCCATTTGTTTCATCCAGACTAAATGAGAACCTCCAGCATTTCTTTGAGCTTAATGTTTACCCCATAGGGTGCAAAGGACCCTAAAAGCAACCAATGAATGTTAATGAATTTATCTTTAAAGAAGCTGTTGTTGAATATTTATAGATCCAGATTCTTCTTTCTACCTGCTACTCCCTGGTGAAAAGTTCTGCACTTTGAAAAACTTGAACTAACTCTTTAGCATTATTAGACTATCACTGAATGTACATAGTCATTTGCAAAATGGTACCTTGGTGGTCTTAATACAGCTTCTAAAAGTGTCTAACTTAACCCTAGGGGATACTTTTTGCTCTGTAAGGAAGCGGCTAAATGTGTCCCTAGGCCCCAAATAGAGAACTTTCTGTTCACATGTGAATTTCTACCCTAGTGATCTCCCAGTTGTTTTGATGAGGAAATGGGAATGAAATCATCAATGGGAACTGTTTTCTTTTTTATTTGAATGTTTTATTGATGCTTTTTTCTTTTGCATCATCACTTCTCAACGACTCTTCTCCCACCCTCAGATAGAACTCTAGCCTTCTCCAACTCTCATAACAAATAAGCCCTTTTAAGTAAAACAAGTGGACACATTGGCCATATCTAAAAATAAAGGCTTCATTCCACACTCATAATCCATAACCTCTGCCAATGGTTCTCCATCAATCCCCTAAAATGACAATTAATCACTGCATTGATCAGAGAGCTCTGAAGTCTTCACTTATTGTTTTCCTTCATATTACCTTGGCCATTGTGTCAACTGCTCACTATTTACATTGTTCCTCTGGTTTGACTTACTTTGCTCAATTCCTCAAAGTCTTCCAGAGCTTCTCCAAATTCTTCATATTTTTCATTTCTTACCTTGCATTAAGATGTAATATATGACCCTTTGAGCCAGCAATACCACTCCTAGAGCTGTATCACAAAGAGATCATAGAAGTGGGAAAAGGACCTGTATGTACAAAAATATGTATAACAGCTCTTTTAGTGGTGGCAAAGAATTGGAAATCAAGGGGATGCCCATCAATTCGGGAACGGCTAAACAAGTTGTGGTATGTGAATGTAATGGAATACTATTGTGTTGTAAGAAATGAGGAGCAGACAGACTGTTCTGGGAATGGGAATTTAAGATCTTCCCTGTCCCTAGGCCATTTGATAGGCTTAAGTGCACCTAGAGCCTGTGGTGGGAGCCTTGGTTTTCAGGAATGCCCACACCTTGGTGTTCTGTGATTGGGCAGTAGGTCAAGAGGAACATTCTCTGAGCCAGGAGAAGGCTATATATACCCTGATGTGAGATTTTGTGTTGGGGCTCACTTTGAAAAGTGTTGTGTGATTTGACCGGACAAGACTCTAGGCAGCTGTCGAGCCCCCTGGCTTTGAAAACCCAGATGTTGGTGCTTCTCTCTCTCTGGTAACTGTGACTAGGTATGGATGTAATGGTCAGACAGCTGGAAGCCTGTCTGCTTGATCTGTTTCTATGTCTCCTTATAACTTCTGCTTGTAACTTGTTTTATTCTCTGAAGTTCAGGGTGCTGACCTTGTCCCCCTAAACTAGGTAAATGGCATATGTTCAATTAAAGCAAGACTGTTAACCCATTTTGAGTTGCTTTCCTTTAGAAAAGTAGATCTAAGAACCTATGTTGGCAGCCACCCTGGGGATGCTAGGGTGCTTGCTGCTACACAGACTTCATAATAACCTGGAGAGACTTATATAAACTGATGCTGAGTGAGGAGAGCAGAACCACGAGAACTTTGTACACAATTACAGACACATTGTATCTGTGATGACTATCTTTGATAGACTGGGCTCCACTCAGCAATGCAGGATTATAAGACAGCTCCAAAAGACTCATGATGGAAAGGGATATCCACTTCCAGAGAAAGAACTACAGAATCTAAATGCAGATTGAAGCAAACTACCTGCTCTCTCTCTTTTTTGTTTTGTTTTGTTCCTTCTTTCTCATTGTTCACTCCATTGGTTATAATCCTTCTTTACAACTTCACTAATGTTTAATGTGAAGGTATTTATAGATCCTATATTTGATTGCATGCCACTATGGGGAGTAAGGGGGAGGAGAAGGTAGGGAGAGAAAATTCAAAACTCAAGGGATTGTGGAACTGAATGCTGTAAACTAAAAGCAAATAAATAATTTTTTTTAAAAATTTTTAAAAGATGCAACATATGTTCATATACCACAATTTGTTCAGGAATTTACCAATCAATGAGTACCCACTGTTTCCAGAAGAATTGTTTTTTCCTATGAATAAAATGAAATAATATGTGTGAAGCATTTAGCACAGTGTCTGGCACGTAGTAGGTGCTATATAAATGTTTATTTTCCCTTGCCCTCTTCCATGGATTTTAGTCTTATTGCAGTGAATAAAGCACCCAATGCAGTGTCAACCTGACTTTAAAGTTTCCCTCTGTTACTTACTACCTGCCATCACCTTGGGCAAGTCATTTAACTTTTTCAGCCTCTGTTTCTTAATCTATAAAATGAAGTCATTGGACAAGATACCCCTTGAGGTCCTTTCAAGGTCTTTATCTATGATCCTATGATTCCCAAGGGAGAAGGAGATAAGGAGGAATGACTATGAGACCTCTGAATTCCATCTCCCCAGGATCCCCAAGCACCCTAGTTTATGGATCAACTTTAATAGGGACTTAAATGATTACCAAACCTTAAGTGGAATTAAGAGATAAAAATAAGTATATATAAAGCTGTTCCCAATTTTCCTTACATATTTACTTTTATTGGATCATATATATATATATATATACATATATACATACATACATATATATGAATATATACATATGTATGCAACACTGCAAATGCTTTTAGTTAAAGCAAAAGATAGTTAATGTTAGAGGAGGCAATAAAATATGCTAACCAGTTCACATTTCATTCAACTTCAATAAACATATAGCTACTATATGCAATGCCATCAGTTATTAATGTGACATAGAACTATAATATGCATTGTCAACAGAAATTTTTAGTGTTTTGGATTACATCATTACCCCCATAAAAGATAGTATATTTTAAATTCTAAAGGGAGGTTTTTCCAATGGTCTAGGTCAAAATAAAATTTGAGAGAGAGGGAAAAAAAAGATTTCCAACTGTCATATGAAAAGTAATGGGACTTTTAAAAAGGAAAGGAAGGAACACAAACTATTTATATGCTTAAAAATTTCTCTCATAATCATAAGGGACATTAGATTTATCTAGTCCAAACTCATCATTTTAAAGATAAGGAAACTGAGGCACCTTAACTGGGGACCTGGATCAACCAATGTCACAACACTGAGTTAATGGCAGTATCAGAATTAGATTGCAGATCTCTTAATTTTTGGTCCAGAGCACTCTCTATATAAATACATGGCCTCTTTGTCGGAAAGTCAGCTTAAACAGTAAGCTTTCTGTAGGTGTTAGATGATTATTTTTAATGGGAGAAGATGAAACTCCTGTCAGTGTGATAACAGCCCCTCATATTGATTAAGACAGAAAGACTATACTTTACTATTTATGGCATGATTATCTTAATATAGACTTAGGAAGGTTCAGAATAACAACATCCCCATACAAGGAAACATGGAGCTTACAAAATGATAATAAAGCAGCCTAGCTTTATTGATGGGAGAAATTCACAAAACAGAGGGGCAGCCAGGGAAGATAAACACAAGGCAGTCTGCTGGGGGTCCTGAATAGGAATAAGTGACCCACAGACACCATAGAGGGAATGTGACATCCTCTCCCTAAACCAATAACATATAGAGTTCTTTTCTGGACCTAGCAAGACAAGGCATTGGGGGCAGGGAGCAAGGATTCTGAATTTGGTGACTGGAACTGATTTATCTTAGTGAAGAGAGAAGACTCCTGGGAATTTGTGACTGGTTGACATTCAAATTTCCCTCTGGAAAATGGGCTTTGGGCAGTGATTTTTTGTATTATTTATTGTGAAAGGCTGACTCAGATTACCTGTCAGGTGTTTTTGAGGTTCTTCAGGGCTACTTCATTTATCAGGATAGGGAAACGACAGGGACCATTACATAATGACAATACACTCACTTTCAATTTTCCCACTAGTGGCAAATATCTTTCCATAGAGAGAAGGTAACAATGCCATATCCATAATCATGGCCAATAAAATATTATTTTGTAGCAAAAAAATGAGACCCAATCTCTACCTCTTCCCAGATTTATTTATAGGTGGGGGCTAGAAACCATTACTTAAATACATGTTTGAGTTGCTTGTCTCAGGCTGGACCTCTAGTAGAGAACATTATGCTGCTGTTAATCTAAGTAGTTTCCAAGGGAAAGGAAACCCCCTTCAAAACATCCAGATTGGTTAAATGCTAATTGGTCATGTTGTTATGGTGTTTTTGTCAAATGCTGTT
Organism: Gymnobelideus leadbeateri; assembly: GCA_011680675.1. Lineage (NCBI taxonomy): Eukaryota > Metazoa > Chordata > Mammalia > Diprotodontia > Petauridae > Gymnobelideus > Gymnobelideus leadbeateri. The sequence goes on along the minus strand of WOXC01011744.1, from coordinate 584,262 downwards.
CCTCTGCCAACTATTCTACTTCTTGCCTTACCATTTAGGTTGTTCCTTATACTTAAAATGTTCTTCCTCATCACAGCAGGCAGACTCTTGGCATCCCTGGCATCTTTCAGGGAGCTCAAGTCTCCCACACAAGCTCTTCTTAGACCCCCTCAGTTCTTAGCATTCTCCTCTCTCTATCCAATCCCCTAGTCACCTCCCCAATTTTAACCACTTATTTACTTTGTGTGTGTATACATACATACATACGCACATATGTACACGTGCACACACACACACACACACACACACACACACACACACTTGGCCTGCATATGTTGTTTCCCTCAGTAGAATGTAAGCACTTGAAGGGAAGGAATTATTTTGTCTTTCTATCCACAACAAATACCACAGGGCCTTGCACATAGTGTTGTTGCAATACTTAATAAGTGCTTATCAAATTGAACTGAATGAAATCAAATGATTCACTTTGGTATTAGACAAAAACTAGTACCAGGGAAGAAAAAACATCATCTTTCGCACCTTTTAAAATGCCTCTATCTCCCAACCTCATTATTTCATCACTGACCCCACCATTCCCTCTAATGCCCAGTCTTGGATTACTTTACTTAGACATGGTATAATTCAACAAGACTGAGGTATTAATTGGGTATGATTGGCTGAAGTTTAGAAAGTTTGCCTCCTGAACAGGAGGTAAGACTTGAAATCATTGAACAAACATTTTAAGTGCTTATGCCTGTACTAGGTACTGTGAGGAATTCCATTCCCATTCACTACCCACCTCCAAAAGGTGATAATGGGACATGGTCCCTGTCCTCAAGCAGCTTACAAATTTTTTGGAAAGATAAAATTAGCATTCATGAAACAATCAAAGAACAACTGGGTACTACACTGTGTGGTATTGATTATAAATGCTAAATAAGCTATAAAAGTAATAAGAGAAGAGGGCAGTAGTAAAAAGAAGTCTTCATGGATATATTTGGATTTTATACAGGTTTTTTTAAATGAGTCCATTTTCTCAGAGGTGTCACTAGGGCAGGGTAATCAGGACAGTCTAGACCATATCATCTACCCCCTCAAAAAGTTTCCCCAGGTAATGGCTCCCCATTACCCCCAGCATAAAATACAACCCCCTCTCTTTAGCATTTAAACCCCTCATGAATCTGACTTTAATACATCTTTCCAGATGAACTGCAAATTAATCTCCTACAAGCAATCTGTGTTTCAGGTAAACAGGCATATGAGCTCTGCCTCTTACTCAACTTTCCATTACCTGTCTCCATGACTTTACTCCTGACCCTCCTTCAAAGCCCAGGAGCCCCAGCCTACCAGAGGCCTTTTCCTAATCCTTCCCTCCACGGGCCCTCCTCCTTACTACTCTCCCTACCCTCAGATTACTTTGAATTTATCTTGCATATATTTTGCATATATATTATCTGGGTACATGTAATTTCCCCTAGTGGGAAGTAAATTTCCTGAAAGGAAAAACTTTTGTTTCTGTCTTTGCATCATGAACTCCTAACCAAAAGGCCTAGAAAATAGTAGGTACTCAATAAATGCTTGTTGAACTGACTGGAATAGAAAAGGAAATTGAATCTTAACAAGGTCAAGCTACTTTCCTAAGGTTACACAGCTAGAAAGTTACAGAGACAGAACTCAAACCCGGCTCTTTCAAGGACTAAAAATGAATTAATTCATTCTACCACACCAAGCTCACAAACTTTCCCTTTGAAAGATAGCCTTTATACTCCCAACCATTGGTAACACAGCTTCCTCTTTTCCCTCTCATTGTCTAAATTCTTGATTCTGACCAAGGAACTCCATTAATTTTCTTTGACATATATTCCAAATGACATCACTTTGGTTCTTTGAAATTCAAAGAGTTGGATTAATGAACCACAAACTTCAAGCATATTGGGTGCATAATCCATCACATCTGACCACAGCCTTGCAACTGTCTATAATTCCAAGGCATTGCAAAAACTTTCCAAGCTCCTTTTAAAAATGAATACAGAACCCTGAAACAGAAGGCTGTACCATGTCCATTTTTTTCTAGAAATATATGGAAGGTATATATTCTGGAAATTAAATAGTGCCATTCTATGCTTAGTGTTTATTGATATAAATTTAACCTGTTCACATACTAGATTAAATTCCAATCTTTCCCTGAATAATATGCATTTAATTCCTCATTGCACCAATCTATTGAAAATATCCCTCTTGGCAACCTTCCAAAAAAAAAAAAAAACGATATGAATTGCAAACGCTTTTAGATTTTGTTGAAGTGTTAAACACTCTACTTACCCACATATTCAAGGGAGGCTCTTTTATTGAATTTCATTTCCCCAAACTCTTTTCAAATAATGTCAGAGTAACAAAAACCAGGAGCAGTGACTGGATGGAATCATTCACCTTTCCTTGAGCATTGAAAAAGACCTTAATGTTCCCATATGAAAAAATATATATCAAACTAATTACCTCTTTTTCTTCCAGAGTAAAAGACAATCTAACACTCTTTTCATGGACATAATGCCATTTATTTCACATAAGGGCTTTTTTGTGGACTCAAAAAATTGGTATATAATGTGTGTGAATCAAAATCCAGATTAGCTAATTAACTGATGATTCTGAGGACAAAATGAGAAATCAATAGAGCTGTGAAATTTGGCATAAGCACCAAAGAGTAGAAGAAATATCACACCAGGTGAGACCAATCCATCCAGTCTAGTATTCAGTCTCTAGCAAGAACACAAAGGAGATTTTGTGCAATTTCCATGCTATCCACCTCAAAGGCTAGGGATATACCCCCAGACAGGATCCTTCCCTTTATTAATCCATCATGGCACTATCTTTTTTAATACCAATATTCTTCTGGTGGCATTTTATGGACTGCAATCATTAAACTTGAAAGTCACCCAACATGTTGAATATGAGCAGGATAGAACACTACAAAGGAGTCATGCAGAAGAGGATTAAAGGATGCCATCAAAGAAATCTATGAAGAATAAGGTGGCCTGGCCATGTGACAATAGCAAAAGAGAGTCCACAACTTTATTACTCTTGCAGTGTTAGAAGCTGGTCACTAGGTGGCACCACAGTGCATAAAGTTCCATGCCTGGAGTCATGAAGACTCATCTTCCTGAGTTCAAATCCAGACTCAGACACTGAATAGCTGTGTGACACTGGGCAAATCACTTAATACCGTTTGCCTCAGTTTCCACATCTGTAAAATGAGTTAGAGAAGGAAATAGCAAACCATTCCAGTATCTTTGCCAAGAAAACCCCAAGTGGAAATCACAGAGAGTTGGAAATGACTGAACAAAAATATTAGAAGCTGAAGAAGGCCCCCAGCACATCAGATGGACTTCTTGTGGCGAACTTGCAGGAGGACATGGAAGAGCACAGACAGACAGGCACAGATATGTTGTTATCTCTATGTTTGGTAGCAATACTTACATCATCAAGATCACATTTCCAATGGAATATTAAAATATGGAATTTTATCACCCTCAAGATTAGCTAACCCAAGGGTTCCCAAATCTATTAGGAGAGGAGCTACTCTCTATCTTTGAATTTCCCCCAAGTTTTGAATTTGAAGTGGGGATGGGGGAGGGATACAGTCATAATATCCTGAGCCGAGGAGATAAAGGGAAAAGCACTGGCATGAGGGCACTGGAGAAAGATGATAGGATATTGCTACCTTCTGTACCCCTCTTCTTGCTGGAAATCCCAGTATAGTAGAGGAGAAGAAATGATAGAAATGAGCGGTCAAGTGTTCAACAAGTACTTCTCAAGCTTATCCTTTGTGCCAGGCTCTGTGTTGGGCTCTTGGGGATACAAATTCAGCAAAGGAAATACTTGCAAAATTACTTGCAAGAGGGCGGCTAGGTGGTGCAGTGAGTAGAGCGTCGGCCCTGGAGTCAGAAGGACCTGAGTTCAGATCCGGCCTCAGACACTTAACACACACAAACAAAAACCTAGCCGTGTGACCTTGGGCAAGTTACTTAACTCCAATTGCCCTCCAAAAGGCAAAAAAAAAAAATTACTTGCAAGAAACATTCTCACAGTTGAGACAATAAATAAATAAATACGTGTGTGTGTGTGTGTGTACATATATATATATTAGTATACAAATGAATAAATATATCGTCGTTAACTACAAGACAGTTTGGGAGAATTGCGGGGAAGGAAGTAATCAGAAAAGACTTCACATGGTGCACAAACTGAATCTTCAAGGAAAAGAGGAAATCTATAAAGGAGAAGTAAGAGAGTATAGGTTCCAGGTCATGGTGAAGATGAAAGGAGGCATTTTATATAGATGCAAATAGCTTGGAAAAATCAATCAAGTAAAATTTTAATGGCTACCTGCAGGTTCTAATCCACTAGCTGTGTACATCTAACCTAATTTTCACTTTAACTATTTTTGTACTTACTCAACTTCTTAAAATTACATGTTCTATATGTATTATTGCCTACTATTCTGAAAAGTAGTCAAAAATAATGCCTCATTTATCCGTCATTGTCAGGATGTTCATTGTTTCATACATGACACTATCAGAAATACACTGGTGGTGGGAGCAGTCTCAAGTATGAACAGGAATGAGATTTCCACCAACCTTCAAAGCAACCAAAGTCAAAATAATCATCACTGTTCATTGTGTCCAGATTCCAGAACAAGGAGTCAACTTGCCCTTATACAAAGATTGATAATAATAATGGCTTTTGCTTCATAGTGCTTTACAGTTGACAAAAATGGTTTAAATCCATTATATTATTCGATTTGCACAAAAGCCTTGTGTGAACTTCAAACACCATTACATCTATTTTATCAATGAGAAAACTGAGACCCAGAGGTGCAAAGCAATTTACCCAAAGTCATGCAGCAAGTTAGTGGCAGGGCTAGGAATTAAACCCTTTTGACTTCCAATGTAGGATCTTTCTTATGCCTCCACACCAGACACTCTGCCTTCTTTCTTGACTGTCTTTCCCTGAGAATTCATTTACCAGCATATTACTCTGACACACAGAGAGAAGGAAAGATGCCCAGGATTCCAAAACCACTATAACTACCTTCCCAAAAACCTATCAGACTCCTTTCCCTTCCTCACCCATTAATGATATGATTGCTCTGTTTATATGGAATGATTAAGACTAGTTTCAGAATGCACTGGTAATGGTCTCTTTGGTTTCTCTCCTTGTTTATTCTGGCTAAGCATGTCCATTGCATGGATAGAAATACTTGTGCATTCTCCTTGCAACCAACCTGGCTTCATGGTGGCTCCACTGTTTTGGGTCTACTCACTGCCCCCTTGGACATGTGTGCCACCGTGCCACCCCCACCCAGGCCCACACCAGCACCGTGGGCCTAAAGTTTTCTTGCCCTAAAGGCATGAGAGTTTTATAGTCACAACCTCTGACACCCAAACCACTCTGTTTTTGTAGCTCTTGTGTCTAGTTTAAATGTCTGGCGTTTACCTTAGTACCAATCATCATTTCCCACTGCTACCAATGTACCAGCTTATCTCAGCCTTCTCAAGCCCTCTTCCCATTTCCTGCTTTAAACCCGTTCTATATTAGGAACAAGCCTGTTGGTATTGTGTGCAAAACAAATCGTTAGACTCTGTGTGAGGGCTTCTCCTACAAAGTAAAGGGAATCAGTTTCATGACAGGAATATCATAGGAAGATCAGTTGAGTTGGAAAGTACCTTAGAGGTCAAACAACTCAATTGCCTCATTTTACAGATGAGGAGACTGAGGCCCAGAAGAGTTGAGTTATTTGCCCAAGATGATACAGATAGAAAACAAAGGATTTTAATAAACAAAGGTCATCTGAGTTTAGATCTAAAACTCTATACTAATATGCTGTCTACAATCACCCACCCAGAGACTTTACTCACTTATTTCCTCTGTCACAGATATGTTCTGGATTGTTGGGTTATAGAGATTCTAGTGTCTAGATAAGTGAAGTGTTTTCTTAAACTACTTCCCTAAAGTTTCCAGTTGTCCCAAAACAACTTCCTTCAAGATTTCAGGATAGGGAAATCAAAACTAGGATCTAAAATAAGTTGGAATATACCTAAAAGAAATGAATACAAGAATATTTGAATTTCATAATAAACTATAAGACTTCCATTTGAATATGAGAGAAATGGCAGAGCAGACTGGCTCTGTGCTTAGATTGTCAATGCTCACCACTATCAGATTTACCACCATAATGGAATGATGATAATAATACATTCAAAAGAGCAAATCTCTGACTCTTTCCAAATCAACTAAGCCCCTCAGCCCTGACTTTTAGAAGAGCCAGAAGCACCTACCATCAAAACAGCCCATCCTTCTGCCGTTCCCCTCTCCTGATCTGGGCAGGAACACCTCTAGAACCACTTTACCCAATTCCCTTCTCCCATTAAATGGAAGTCAACAATTCTATTCCTTCTGATGAAATGGAGGAACAGCAGGCCTTTCCATCTTATCTGCTAACTTCAGCCCCTGACTCTATTATTAAAAATATTTAAGTTATATAAGGCCCTCCAGACTATGCCATTCTTCCCACCCCAGCATTACTAAAAGTTCTGGACCTTTCTTTCTGTTCTAGAGCTCAACTTTCTATCATGTGTTTGTTCTCTCCCCCATTCAGAAAGTGAGGGAAAGGCAGGAGCTGTCCAGATTTTTCTGTTTCTCTCCTCAACCCTTAGTGTAGCACTTTCAAGACACAGAAGTGTTTAATAAATGCCTTTTCATTCATTCATTGCAGTTCTGAACCTTTTTCTGCAACTTTTAGCCTGAGAGTTTTAAAAAGTGTAATGTCCTACTCAAGGTCACACAGTCAGAATGCGTCCAAGAAGGGATCTGAATTCAGTCTTATTGAATGAGAGGTTAGCTTTTTAGTTGTCATACTGCAACAAAATAGGTTATTAAAACATGCAGAGAGCTAGATCACTTCTCCATCTTTTTTTCCATTATGCAGTATTACTTCTGAAGTCTGAGAATGGAAGGTTTTGCTACAGATTAGAAGAGACAAGTGGAGTTGATAGGTTCAAGGAGCCTATTTTTAATGTGTGCTTTTAAGAAACTGTATCCCCTGAAAGAGAAGCCCAATTTAGATATCCATCAATCCATCAACTCGAGCTTATTGGGCACCTATGATGCATACTTTTCATTAATAACCAGAGTTTCAAATGTAGCCTTTAACACTAGGATATATTTCTCTTAATCTAATCAATTCTGCAAACTTTTTGTCACAATGAGCTTCTCATTTAGTGTTAACACAATTTGAAAGACACTATTAAATATCATTTTGACCTTAGATCAAATCCCAAGTATGTTTAATTAATAAGGAGAAGTATATAAAAGTGGCATGCACTGCTATTAATGGGCTCCGATGGAAATTTATATAATGTAAGAGTTCACCTATCTCATTCTTCTCTGGCTCCCAGTCCTCTGCTCTTTCAGACTTGTTCGGCAATGTTAAAGCTATTAGGTAAATCCCCACATCATTTCCAAACAGAGGTTCTCAGCTCATAAATACCTTTGATGTTCGTGGAAGAAAGAACATTAATCTGGTGACCTGATGAACTGAGTTCTGGTTGTGTCTCTGCAGTAGATTCTTTGTGGCCCTTGGAAAGCCACATCTCAATTTCTTTACATGTGCGATGAAAATGATTCCTCTCCCTCCCTCCTCTACAGGAAAGTTGTCAAAATACACATATCATAGAATGTCAAGTATAGAACAGACCTCAAAAGTCATTTAGTTCAGTGCCCTCATTTTACAGATCAGGAAACTGAGGCACAGAAATGTGACTTGCCTAATGTCATATAACCAGCTAGCGGGTGGGGATGTGAAAGTATTTATAATTCTTTGGGAAAAAGTGACCGTGTGAATCCAAGACATTTCTCTCATTGCCTTCTCTCTTTCCAGATCTACAGGATGCAGCAACATGTTATGCTGAGGAAGGAAGGAAGGAAGGAAGGAAGGAAGGAAGGAAGGAAGGAAGGAAGGAAGGAAGGAAGGGAAGGAGGGAGGGAGGGAGGAAGGGAGGGAGGGGAGAGAGAGATCCTTTTTTCTGTCACCTTTAGGTTAACTGGCTAACAAAATGCCCACATGGGAATATGAAAGCAAAGTAAAGGATAAGGGCAGCTGCCCCCAAAGAATGTTAGGATGTTGGATTTATCCCACTCATGTTCTCAAAGGTGGCCTGACCATGGGTACTGTTGTACTTGCTGGAACCCTAGGACAAGAAGCATGGGGAAAAGGAAATGAGATTCTCATATGTCCACCTCATCTTCCTGTTGCTGGTTAGACAAATGAAACCATTATTGCTCTCCGAGTCTATGAGCAATGAAGGTTTGGGGGAGGGGTGGAGTGAAAGGGAGAGAATTAGAGATATATACCTGAGTTTTTTATCAATGTAAGAAATTCCACTGCCTCCAGTGATGAAGATCATAGGCCCATAAATCTAAGACTGGAAGGAGCTTTAGAGATAATTCAGTACAACGTCCTCATTTTATAGATGGGAAACTGAGGGCCAACATTTTAATGAATTTGCCTCAAGTCACACAGGTAGTAAGCATCAGAGATGATATTTGAATTCACACCCTCTCATACCAGAATCGACATTCTTTCCCCCCATAGCAGAGCTGCAGTTCATTTTTAAAGTATAGTCTTAGAGAATTCCTTGGGATAGGAAGGGGAAAGGGGGTGGGGGGGTCGGAGGATAGGTAATTTATCCATGGTGGCATAGCTAGTGGGTGTCAAAGCAGGACCTCAATGTAGATCTTCTGGACTACAAGGCTGCCCCCGCTTCCCCCCCACCCCCACCACTGTACCATGCTGCCTCTTAGGCTTAAGTTACAGCATGAAAGTTTTTGTTTGGACACAGTTCCTTAACCACCAAAGCAACAACAACAACAACAACAAACCTAGAATAGGGCAACTAAGGAGAAATGCAGAGTGCCTCCTGGTCTTTAAAAGATAAAAACTAATTTTCCTGGATATTCTAACATTCAACTTCCTAAAAATGATCTGTGGATATTCCTTCTACATATGTAGCTCTATCATAATTCTGTCTACATATAGATGTGTAATAGCACTATTCTTTTCGATAAATAGAACTGACCTATTATACCACAAGTTAGTATGCTCTCATATACACGCCTTGTTAGAATCAGACACACGGGGGACTGCCCTAAAAATAATGCTGAATCCAGAGTAAGAGGACCTGGGCTCAAATCCTGACTTCACTCCTATGTGACCTTGGACTGTAGAGCTTAACCTTTCTGGGACTCAGTTTTTCTTCACCTATAAAATGGAATGTAGACCTCCAAGGTCCCTCTGAGTGCTCACTCCATGATCTGTGCATTGCAGTGGGCCTGTAAGGTAACTTCTGTGGCTATGCTCATGTACTTTAGCCCTGCTCTGCTTAGTTTCCCCAGAAAGTTCTACTTCAATCTAAGAAAGGTCTGCCTGAATGCTTCAAATGCTAATAAGTCCATTTGGATTCTAGTTGTTTTCTAAAGGCATCACTCTCCACTTCCTTCACCAAGCAGAGTTTGGGTACACACTGCATGAGGTTGAAAATACCTCAGGAACAGCTGCGTCCCTGGCATTCAGGGAACTCCAGGTTCTGCACTGCAAGATGGGGCAATGTGCAGGCCCTGAAAATAGAATCAAGCCAATGACCTGGAATTGAAATGCCTGGAGCAGCTGATACTTTATTGTCCCAGCACCACCCAAAAGGTACATTCTCCAAGCACCCGGAGTGGAACAGAATTGTGCAGAACTGCGGAACCAGATTGGAGTTGGAGGTAGCCTTCTGCCATAGCAAATCGAAGGCCAGAGTCTATCCCAGACATCTAAATGCAGATCAAATGGAGAAGATTCCAAGCAAGGTTTTCATCTCCGGTGATGTTGCCAAATGGGGGGTTTTGTTTACAGAGTCAAAGAGAAACCCCATCAGATACATTTGATCTCAGTGCCTGGCAGTGTTGATTACAGGAAGAATTTGCTCACTTTCCTTCATGTCTTTAGCATCCTAGTCTTACTGCTTATTAGGAAGAGATTTTAAAAACTCTACGTTGGTTCCAAAACAGCTATCATGCCACCTGGCTGATCCTCTCTGTTCTGTTCTGTGCTTTGCTTGTAAAGCACATTGTGTTTGTTTCTTTTTTTTTTTTTTTTTGAAAATTCTTCCAAAGGGAAAAAAATCATTAGAAAAGGATTTCACAACATTGCACTCCACAATATTGTATAACACCCAAGAGCTAAAATCGTAGTGAAAGGTAAGGGTCAAATGCTCTGGTTCCACTTTGATTCCCCACATAAATAGTGATGAAGAGACTGGATAGGATGAGGAAATGAAGGACAGTCCCTGCCTCTGCTTCCCTCCTTGTGAAGGGTGTCCATCTGCGAAATAAAACTCCAAGTAATCACCCTGACTTCCCCACCACAAAGTCAAAAAACTCAGGGCAACATAGCCCAAAAAGACAAAATGACAACCTAGTGATCATTCGGTCAGTCAACAATCATTTGTTAAACACCTACTATGTGGGGGGAAGACAAGGAGAGGGGCTTGCTTTCTCTCAACCTCGTGAAAAACACATGAGAGGTTAACCCTCCCATTGGCCACATGAGTAGCTCATTTTTTATCATACATTTCTTTTTTTTTTTTTTTGGGTTAACAAGCTTACTTTAATCAAACAAACACACATTACCTAGTCCAGGGGGAGAAGGTCAGCACCCCAAACTTCAGAGTTACAGAATTTACAGATCAAACAGACAGGCTTCCAAACTGTCCACCCATTACATCAATACCAAATCACAGTTACCAGAGAGGGAAGCATCAACATCTGGGTTTTCAAAGCCGGGGGGCTCTCAACAACGGCTTCCCAGAGTCTCATCTGGTCAAATCACACAACACTTCTCAAAGTGAGCCCCTATCATACATTTCTTGTATGACATATTGGATAGCATCATCAAAGAAATGCAGAGAGTCATTCTGAATCAATCAAGGATTTCCATTGGACTGTCTCCTCAATTGTCTAAGAATTCTCAGCTAAATCACACCAGAAAAGATAGATTACCTGTGATTTCAGGGACTTGACCCAAGAAGACTAATAGCAAAGAATTGATACTCCTTAAGAGGAAGATCATCATTACATTAAATTATCATTGTACCATAGTACCAAATTATTATGGGATAATAATATTTTTCTTACCTATCTCACAGGATTGTTATTAGGACCAAATGAAATGATGTATGTAAAAGTGCTTTGTGGTCATAAAGTACCATATAAATGTATGTTTGTGGTAATAGTGGTAGTATAGTAGTAGTAGTAGTAGTAGTAGTAGTAGTAGCAGTAGTAGCAGTAGCAGCAGTACTAGCAGTAGTAGTAGTAGTAGCAGTAGTAGTAGTAGTAGTAGTAGTAGTAGTAGTAGTAGCAGTAGTAATAGTAGTAGTAGTAGTAGTAGTAGTAGCAGTAGTAGTAGTAGCAGTAGCAGTAGTAGTAGTAGTAGCAGTAGTAGTAGTAGTAGTAGCAGCAGTACTAGTAGTAGTAGTAGTAATAGTAGCAGTAGTAGTAGTAGTAGTAGTAATAGTAGCAGTAGTAGTAGTAGTAGTAGTAGTAGTAGCAGTACTAGTAGTAGTAGTAGCAGTAGTAGTAGTAGCAGCAGTAGTAGTAGTAGCAGTACTAGTAGTAGTAGTAGCAGTAGTAGTAGTAGCAGCAGTAGTAGTAGTAGTAGTAGTAGTAGTAGTAGCAGCAGTACTAGTAGTAGTAGTAGTAATAGTAGCAGTAGTAGTAGTAGTAGTAGTAATAGTAGCAGTAGTAGTAGTAGTAGTAGTAGGTAGCAGTACTAGTAGTAGTAGTAGCAGTAGTAGTGGCGGCAGTAGTAGTAGTAGCAGTACTAGTAGTAGTAGTAGCAGTAGTAGTAGTGGCAGCAGTAGTAGTAGTAGTAGTAGTAGTAGCAGTGGTGGCAGTAGTAGTAGTAGTAGCAGCAGTACTAGTAGTAGTAGTAGCAGTAGTAGTAGTAGTAGCAGTACTAGTAGTAGCAGTACTAGTAGTAGTAGTAGCAGTAGTAGTAGTAGCAGTAGTAGTAGTAGTAGTAGTAGCAGTAGTAGCAGTAGTAGTAGTAGTAGTAGCAGCAGTACTAGCAGTAGTAGTAGCAGTAGTAGCAGTAGTAGTAGTAGTAGTAGTAGTAGTAGCAGTAGTAGCAGTAGTAGTAGTAGTAGTAGCAGCAGTACTAGCAGTAGTAGTAGCAGTAGTAGCAGTAGTAGTAGTAGTAGTAGTAGTAGTAGCAGTAGTAGTAGTAGTAGTAGCAGCAGTACTAGTAGTAGTAGTAGCAGTAGTAGTAGTAGTAGTAGCAGTACTAGTAGTACTAGTAGTAGTAGTAACTAATCAAAAAATAAACATATTGGGTAACTACTATGTTCTAATTTATATAAGGTATATAACATAATTGATTGAATACTAGGTACTCTCCCCCTGGCCACCTAACAGCAATCACCTTACCTCTGCATAACAAAGAGGGCTTCAAGTCTTCTCCTGGCAGCCATTCAATAGCCAGTGAAAAACCACTGAAAATCACAGGTTTAGTCTATGCTTATATGTCAGGCACTGTGCTGGCTCCAGAGAAGCAAAAACAAAAATGATAGCAGTCCCTGCCCTCAAGGAGCTCACATTCTACTGAAGTTAATAGGTACAAAGATAATACAAAACATGTGGTAAGTAAATATAAAGTGGGTTTTTTTGTAAATTAAAACTAGATTCCCAAACTGAGCTTTAGAAAAGGAAAGAATTCCAACGCCTGAAATGCCTATCTCGTTATTAAAGATTAGTCTTGCTTACTTTTATTTCATTGATTCTGGTGTCATGGCCAATTTCCTTGACACTGTTTAACTTGAATCCAATCCATAAGTGGAAAGAGATAGTCCTAGATGATTAAGGGTGACAAAGTCAACCAAAAGGATGATGAAAGAGAAAGGAGTCACACACACTCAATTAAGATAATTTTTTACCCTGACAAACTTCAAATGATAATTAATATGAAGCTGGGCTAGGAAATAAGCCATATGAGAATCAGGAAAGGGAGCTGGAAAGGGGGAGAAAAGAAAAATCACGTGAAGCAACCAAAAACTTTCTAAGAGGTTGGATTTAATTACAGAAACTAATATGGAACACAAGTTATATCATTTTTCAGTCATGCCTGACTCTTTGTGACCCATTTGGGGTTTTCTTGGCAGAGATACTGGAGTGGTTTGCCACTTCCTTCTCCAGCTCATTTTACAGAGGAGGAAACTGAGGCAAATAGGGTCACACAGCTAAGAAATGTTTGAGGTCACATTTGAACTCAGAAAGAGGAGTGTTCCTGACTACAGGCCCAGTGCTCTATCCACTGCACCACCTAGCATTCAATACAAAGAAACACATTGGCCCTAAGCAAAAATTATAAAGTAGTAAAAGTAGTCTTTGGCACTATTCTCCATTAAGTGAACAGTCAATATATGGAAGACAAGTAGGAGCTGCAGTGGATGTCAGGAAGACCTGAGTTCAAATCCCACCTCAGACACTTACTGTGGTCTAAGTAAGTCAACCTCTCTAAGCCTCAATTTCCTCATTTGTAAAATAAGGGTAATAATAACACCTATCTTTCCAGGTTCTCATATGGATGAAATAAAATAGTATTTGTAAAGCATGTTCCTCTTTCTATGAGATAATACTAGTAAACTCCCTTTAGAGCTCACACCATGGGCACTCTATAACCTAATACTACCCAGGGTTCTTTACTCTAGAACACTCTAGGGTTCTCAACCTGGGTTTGTCAACTGCTGTGTGTGTGTGTGTGTGTGTGTGTGTGTGTGTGTTTGTATTTTGATAGCTATATTTCATTCATCATTGTTGGTTTCCTTTGTGATCCTATGTATCTCATCTTATGCATTTAAAAATTGTGTTCTGAGAAAGGCTTTTTCCACTCAGTCAAGTATGTCCATGACACACAAAAAGTTAAGACCCTTTGTTCTAGAGCACCCACTCAGGTTTGTATCTCTTCAGTAGTCTCTATTCCATACCTTTGCCCTACTCTGAACCTTTCCTCCATCATTAGTCCTAGCAACATCCACTGCTCCTGTATCCCATGCCCCCATACCCTATTCTGAACCTGCCACGATGAATGAACTATAACAATAATGGCTCACGCCATGTTTTACAGATTACAGTGCTTTTCTCACAACCCTATAAGGAGATACAAAGGAGATAGGGCAAAGTATTGGTCTCCTCCGTTCCTGGGATAAGAGTCTCAGATAGGTGAATTGGGTTGCCCAGAGCTATGCAGATAACAAGTGGGAAAGCCTGGACCCAAACCAGATCTTCATACTTCACATACAGTGGGCTTTTCATTGCTCCACTACATAAATGCATGAATCTCTATTGTTATGTTAATTGACATTCATCTGTTAATGGGACAGCTAGTCCCCTCAGCCTCCTTTCTTTGCTAGATAGCATAAGCATTTGAACAAGGCCTTCTGGAGATCTAAAGGAATAATTATTATAACAAATATTTTGGGTACATTGGCAAATAGGTTGAGTAGGCACTTTGGAGGAGAATGAAGACGTATAAAGATGCTCAAACCACACTACTAAATGGAGCGGCTTTTTTAGCTATACTTAGGGCTAGTTTGGTTCCACAGTAATACAATAAAGCCTCATTAATTCAGAACTTGTTCAGCTACGTGGCTCAGTGGATAGAGCACCAGGCCTGAAGTGTAAGGAAGACCTGAGTTCAAATATGGCCTCAGACACTTACTATCTGTGTGACCCTGGGCAAGTCACTTAACACTGTTTACCTCAGTTTCCATGTCTGTAAAATGAACTGGAGAAGGAAATGGCAAACCACTCCAGTATCTTGCCAAGAATGGAGTCACAAGTAGTTGAACATGACTGAAACCACCAAACAACAAAAATTTAGAATTTACTCATCCCAGATGTGGGACAATCCTCTCAATACTGGACTGAAATGTACCTTGTTAACTCTCTATTAACTTAAATGAATAGTGTAAACAAGATTTTAAAAGAGTGAGGGAAGGATGTATTTAAATTAGTGACAAACCACCATAGAAGACTTTAAACCACATCAAGCACATGCAACTAATGTGCAAATTACAAATCAGTGTAATTAAGCTGGACAGGACTTCTACTTAGCAAAGTATTGTAATCATATGTACTAAGCACCATCATGGCATAATGGGCTTAGGTTCTTGAACAGAATAAAGCAGGTAGCTTCTGACAAGCTGGATCAATCAACAAGTATTTAATAAACATGTGTTATGTACCAAGCACTGTGCTAGATGCTGGGGATGCCAAGACAAAAGTCAAACTGATCCCTGTCTTCAAAGAGCTTACAATCTAACTTGGGAGGTATACATTTATAAAGAATATATATGGGGTGGAGCCAAGATGGCAGAACAGAAGCAGGAACTTCTCTAAGCTCCTCAGTGAATCCCATCACTAAACCTTAAAAAGCGAATCTGAACGGATTTTGGAGTGACAGAAACCACTGGGAGATAGAGTGTGGCAGAATCCAGCCCAGATAAGTGCCCACATGGGTCCAGACAGGGGAAGCACGAAGCACATGGGGGCTGTACAGCTCGGACTAGAGAGCAGGAGCCCCAGTCAGCAGACTCATACATCTCAAGGGCGATTCGCAACTGTCTCACCAGCATCTCACCACCAGACTGGAGGAATCATTGGAACTGGGTAATAGAGGGCTCAGGGCCCCCAGCAGAGATAGCAGCTTCTTCTGGGGCTATCAGCCCCAGGCCTGGAAGTTTAGAAATTGCCTGCCTGTTTTTCCAGGGGCCAGAATGACAAAGTAAATTCAGGCTGCTCCAATTCCCCCTCCCTGACCTAGAAAACCCAAAGATAAGTGTCCTACTCGGAAGTGAAATCCTAAAATAGTGGAAATAGCCTCAGGCTTGGGAGTTATTGAGAAGGGGGTGTAACTGAGACAGAACGGATTCTGAAGAGGAGAGGGGGAGGGATCCCAACCTCACCTGACTGAGCAAAAGCCTGCCTGAGCTGTAGCCCCAGGGGGAGGGGGCGGGGGTATAGAAGCAGAAATCTGAAGTGACCAGACCACCCTTCCTCCACTGATTACTCTGTGTGCCTCAACACACCTCTCTGAGACTCCTGCCTTGGTCTCAAACTAGACACCCAGAGGCTACAGCATTCAAAGTCAACAACCAGGCCCTTAGTTCACAGCCTGAGAAATTAGGAAATAGGAAATTATAATGGGAAGGAAGGAAGCTGAGAAGGAGAATTCAAGGGAATTAATGAAAAGAAATGCTAGGGAAGGTGGACTAGCTATACCAGATCTTAATCTATATTATACAGCAGCAGTCATCAAAACTGCTTGGTACTGGCAGAGGTGTAGAGTAGTGGATCAATGGAATAGTTTAGGTGCAGGAGACCCAGCAGTTTATGAATATAGTAATCTATTGTTTGATAAACCCAAAGACCCCAGTTTTGGGGATAAGGATGCACTATTTGACAAAAACTGCTGGGAAAACTGGAATAGAGTATGGCAGAAACTGGGCAGAGACCATTATCTAACACCATATACCAAAATCAAGTCTAAATGGGTACATGATCTAGGCATAAAGGATGATACTGTAAGCAATCTCGGAAAGCAAGGAATAGTTTACTTGTCAAATTTGTGGAGAGGGAAAGACTTTATGACCAAACAAGAATTAGAGAAATTATAAAATGCAATAATTTTGATTTTATTAAATTGAAAAGCTTCTATACAAACATAGCCAATGTAACAAAGATTAAGATGGAGGTAGGAAATGTGAAAGAATTTTTACAACCTATGTCTTTGGTAAAGGACTCATTTCTAAAATATACAGAGAACTGAGTCAAATCTATAAGAATACAAGTCATTCCCCAATTGATAAATGGTCAAAGGATATGAACAGGCAGTTTTCAGAGAAAGAAATTAAAGATATTTATAAGCATATGAAGAAATGCTTTAAATCACTATTGATTAGAGAAATGCAAATCAAAACAACTCTAAGGTACCACATCTCACCAGTAAGATTGTCTAAGATGACAAAACAGAAAAATGGCAAATGCTGGAGAGGATGTGTACAAATTGGAACACTAATGCATTGCTGGTGGAGTTGTGAACTGATCCAACCAACCTGGAGAGCAATCTGGAATTATGCCCAAAGAACTATAAATAATTTCATACCCTTTGACCCAGCAATACCACTTCTAGGGTTATATCCCAAAGAGATCATAGAAGTGGGAGGAAGACCCATATGTACAAAAATATTTATAGCTGCTCTCTTTGTAGTGGCAAAGAATTGGAAATTAAGAGAGTACCCATCAATTGGGGAATGGCTGAACAAGTTGTGATATATACATGTAATGGAATATTATTGTGCTATAAGAAATGAGGAGCAGATGGACTTTATATTTACCTAGAGAGGTTTATACAAACTGATACTGAGTGAGAAGAGTAGAACCAGTAGAAATTTGTATACAATCACAGACACAACATTTGTGTGATGACCAACTATGACAGACTGGACTCTTCTCAGCAATGCAGTGATATAAGCCAATCCCGAAAGACTCATGATGGAGAGAGATGTCTATATCCAGAGAAAGAACTAGAAAGAACTGAGTTTGAATCCTGATTGAAGCAAACTACTTGATCTTTTTCTTTTTCTTGTTTGGTTTTATTTCCTCTTTACCATTTTTCATTCCATCTAGTACAATCCACCTTTGTAACTTGGCTAATGTCTAATGTGAAAGTATTTTCAGATCCTATACTGGATTGTATGCCATCGCGGAGGGAGTGGGGGGCAAGGGAGGGAGGAAAAGAAAATTTGAAACTCAGGGAATTATGGAATTGAATCTTATAAACTAAAAGTAAACAAACAAATTAATAAAGACAAAAAAAGAATATATGTGGGTATGGATGTATAGAGAGATAGATACACACAAGTGTATATGTAATACTAATATACCTGTATATGTAAATATATGTACATATGCATGTACATATATGTACACGTATATTATATGGAAGAGAACTGGGTGTACATTGTGTATGCAGATATATATAGCACGTATATGTGTATAGAATAAACACAGAGTATTGTAAATACAAGGTGATCTTTAGGGGAAGGCATCAGCAATCTGTGGGGGTGTCAATCAGGAAATACCTCATGTAGAAAATAGCTGTAGAAAGTTTCTCAAAGGAAACTAGTATTTCTGTTTTGTTTTTTGTCTGAGTTTTTGGGGGAGTTTTGGGTTTTTTGTTTTTTTGGTTTTGTTTGTTTGTTTGTTTGCTTTTTTGCTTTTTGGAGGGAGGAATGCAGGGCAATTAGGGTTAAGTGACTTGCCCAAGATCACATGACTAGTAAGTGTTACATGTCTGAGGTCAGATTTGAACTCAGGTCCTTCTGACTCCAGGGCCAGAACTCTATTCACTGTGCCTCCTAGCCACCTCAGAAACTAGCAATTCTGAAAGATGAGGATGAAATGGTAGAACATTCCAAGCAAGAGTTCAGACAGTACAAAGTGACAAATATAGAAGATGGAGTCTCATGGCTGAGAAGTCGCAAAAAGGCCAGTTTGCCTTCCAGTG
This sequence comes from Gymnobelideus leadbeateri, assembly GCA_011680675.1. NCBI lineage: Eukaryota > Metazoa > Chordata > Mammalia > Diprotodontia > Petauridae > Gymnobelideus > Gymnobelideus leadbeateri. Next base: position 565,622 of record WOXC01011744.1, on the reverse strand, counting down.
CATGTGAATGGGGACTAATCTACAATGAGAATAGAAAGGTGAGTTGGGGCCAGGATATTGTGAGAAACACACTTGTGGGGATCACACGACTTCCCAGGCAGCGTCAGAGAGTGAGCCTGGACAAGCTTCCACTGTCCACTACTTCCCTGGGGGCCCTTCGGAAGATCCACATGAAATACTCCTTAAAATGACAAACCCCTTCTCACTAAAAGAACTCAGAAGCAGAATGTGCAGAGGAGGGTGTTTATCATGGCAAGGAAGCGGGTGTGGTGCTCACTAGGAACACACCCAGACTGATACAGAAACAGGAGTGAGATTCTACAGTTCTGTCCTTCTTGGTAGACTTAGGGTTAGTCAAATTCCTCACTTTATTTCCCTACATTCCCTCTATATATGCAGATTACATAGGCATGATAGTGAGGATACTTGTGACTAGGTAAGATCTCTAAGTTCCCAGTTGTTTGCCACGCCCCCACCTTTCTAGTTCCCTCTGACCATTGCCATAGTTGTAGCATCAATGCAATATTCACAGTGCCCACAATCAGAATAAAGACTGTGGGGGCGGCTAAGTGGCACAGTGAGTAGAGCGTTGGCCCTGGATTCAGAAGGACCTGAGTTTGGATCCAGCCTCAGACACTTAACACACACAAACAAAAAACCTAGCCGTGTGACCTTGGGCAAGTTACTTAACCCCAATTGCCCTCCAAAAAGAAAAAAAAGAATAAAGACTGTGACTATAAGTATCGCATGATATTCAATTGCAAAATACACCAGACTCTCCAGATAGAGAACAGAACTGAAGCATTTATTTATACACCAAAAAACCCAATCCCAAAACCAGTAAGTCAATTCCATAATAGTACCAAAGCTATTCAGAAGCCATAATAACACTGAGAGCCACAGCATCCTACAGCCTTCCCACAAACCAATATGAGATCAATATTTACTTACAAATCTCTCTATCTCCTTGCCTGAGTTCCTCTGCCCCCCCACCATCTGGCTAGCTCTGACCAGCCTCCTGTGGGTTCTGCTTCCCTTCAGCAAATTCCCTCCATCACAGGCTCCATGTGGCTACCTTCAGCCTATTTGGGTGGCAGTTTACTTTCAAAGCAGGGGAGGTCTTCCAACATCCCCCTAGGTCTATTAAAGGACAGGGAAGATCTTCAAATTCCCATTCCCATTACAATAGTTCCAGGAAGGCCGTTGTCTTAGTAAAATAAAATAAGCAAGCTTCCCCACATCTATTGATTATCTTCCAATAACTTTAGTGGGAGCAAAACAAGATATCATAATATCCCTTCTTATGGAGACCTTTAAATTACAAAGGAGTTTATTTTTGATCCTAGAGGTGAAAAGGAACCACTGAAAAAGCTTTGAGTATAAGAGAGACTGTACAATGTTCAAGAACCATCCTAGAAAAAAATCAGAACTGCTCGTCACCAGACTAGCAACTAGGTGATGAAACCCCAGCAATAGCAACTCTCAAAAACCTTGTATTAAACCATAGAGAGGCTGAAGTCTGCATTAATGGAAGGAATAGCCTCAATGAGAAAATCACAGATATCTGAAGTATTAAAATACATAGTTGACAGTAATAAAAACTGCCTTGCTTTGAAATATTCTATAGGCATTTATCATCAGTTCATACAAGACTCTTTCTCCACTTGGTGTGAATTAGTAAAGTTTCTATGTCTTTCTGAATGGATCCTGGTCTAATCTAGGTAGAGCACTGGGACAGAGTAAACACACAAGTAGCCAATCTCACCTTCCTTGGAGAAATGAAGAGCGGAAAAATCTATTTCACAGGCCTGAGGCTAAGCTTGTTAGTATATCTTCAGTTAGTCCTTGAGTCAGATCCTTTGGCCTTTCTCCAGGTGGGGCAGATGGTGGGAGGTGGGGACAAGCAATTCCTTAACTTTTATGCCAAGCTGTGATCTAGCAACCCCTCTGTACTACCTGGGCATTTCCAAGATCAGCTGATGGGACAAGCCACAAAGTGCTAATGACCAAGAAAGATTTCTGATTTTAGAGGAAACAGCAAGCTTTCTGAAGAAGCTGGGATGGGAAAATGAGACACAAAGGGGTCCTGTAGGTCAAGAAGGTAATCCAAGGTGAATGAGACTGAGAAACACATTGCTAAGATTTATACAGTTATTGAAATACACAGCCTTGTTTCTGGCAAACTGAGGCATCCAGCAAGGAGATGATCTGGCCAGCAAACAGGTATCCAATGGGGTTGAGCAGACTTTCTCCCCTAATTCTCAACATTCCTCATGGCACTAACTTAACTCCAGCCTGTTGGCCTTAGATTTGAGGAAGTGATACAGAATTCCAAAGGATGAGCATGGAACACATAAGAAGAGGAAAACCACAGGAATCCTATATGACTTGGGGAATAAATGTCTGCCACAAGCATAAATCCTACCATCAGCAACCTATGTGTCCTTTTTTCTACAGACTCTATGCTGCAAATCAAATGTTAGCATCTTTCAGATTATAAGACAAATGACTGTGCTGATCTATTTCCCATAACCAAAGTGCATAGACTGGTTAAGGTCCATTAATGATTGGCAAGTTTGAAAATTGTACCTGTGTTGATACTTCTGTTCACAATGTAATGATTTATTTACTTAAGTAATGGATTCTGTTCCCCCATTAGAATTTGTAAGCATACCAAAAGAGTGGGGTATTGTTAGCCTAGCAAAATTATTCTGATATTTGCTTTTATTGCCAATTCAGTTTTTTAAAAACTTTGGTGAGTACCTACGAAGTGTGAAACACTCTACTAGGCCAGATCCCTGCCCTCAAGATACAGATATAACACAATGCATGTACTACAATGAATGAATAAAGCTTACTAATGAAAAGCATTGTACTAATATGAGGACACAAACAGAAAAGCAAGATGGTATCTGCTCTCAAAAAGGTCACATTCTACTAGGGGAAGACAGCACATATAGGAAGGAGGATTTGGTTTCAGATCAAAGGTAAAGACCCCTGAGTCCTTATGGTGCAGCAGCAAAGTAGGTGGTAATGCATCTTTTCAGTGTTATTTCCACTAATGAAACCATATCTGTTTATGATGCTGAACCTTGTGGAGCTCCTAAAGTCTTCAGTCTCTGTGGCTACTGAGGAAGCAGGTGATGTAGGACATGCAGAAGTAGTCTCCAGGTCGCATCTCCACGAAGGCTGATTCACCAGATGATGACTTCAGAACAGGGGCTAGAAACAGGAGTGGCATTCTGGGTTATACTACTATTCCTGGGCTCTTGGGCTTAGGAATCTGGGCTGTCTCCGTCTGAGTCAGAAGGGATGTGATGGTCAAGGTGGAGGTGGTGATTTGACTTGCCAGGCACATAGCACCTCCTGTATCTTCCTCAGTTTACCTTGCTGCTTCAGCTAAGTTGGCTTCCCTGCCCTGTAGGTAACAATTGGTCCCAGATGATAAAGAAAGCTGTCCCCTTCTGCACAAGGGTTGTTTCCCTGGAAGATGGCTACAAACAGTGATCTAGAAGCAGAGACAATAGTTCAGAGTATGGGGGCATGCTTGTATCCCTAAGGCTCTTGGGTTTACCTGCCTGCCTACTGATAGTTATTGGTTGGTATTGAGGATAATAAATAGGGAGCATCCGTTCTTCACAGAAGCTGTTCCTTTTGATATGTTTGGTGGGTAAGCATGAACTGAGGGGGCTACTGCTATTCCCAGGACAGCAATAAATACACAAGAGAATTACCATGGACAAGGAGATTTCCAAGAAGAGAGAAATTCCTTTGGTCTGAGGGAATGGGAAGGTGGAATCACTGAGGCTAATTGTTAGGATATAAGCTTCTTTAGGATGAGGAAAATATCATTTTTCTTCAGTATCACCAGTCCATAATCACAATGTCGTATATAAAGTAGGAACTTAATAAATGCCCATTGAATTAAGCTGCTGTTCATTTTTGTAATGTGGTCCATGGTGCCTAATAAACAAATCATTAGATTATGAACTTAAATTTCAACTACAGAGGGGCGGAATAGAAACAGCACTTCCATGGCACTCTGGCCCACACCACTTTCAATTTATATAAAAGGGGAATCTGAACAAACTCTGGGGCTACAGAACCTACAAAATGACACAGAGAAGCTAACCTCCCACTGAGGACAGCCTGGCAGCCCACCAGAGAGGGGCTAGCACAGTGTTCTGGGAGCCGAGCCCAAGCCTACATAAGTCTTGAGTCAAGGTTTTAGCCCCAGGGCAGCCAGACCAGCAACCAGCTGGAGGGACTTCAGAACACCAGCAACTGTGGCGTTTCCAGAATTACCAACACATAGATGCCAAGGACAAAGTGAGAGGTTAATGCCCAGTGGACTTTGGGACTAGTGGGGAGAACACTTGGCCTCTTTCCCTGGGGGCGAGAAGCTGCTGAGTAGCCCTATAGCACAGCCCACCACTTTGCAGCTTCAGCTCCTAGCCTTTGGACTGTAGGAGGATCTGGGGATTGGTGGGGCGGGGGGGAGGGGTGGTAATCTCTCTTACTTTAACCTTCTTGGATATGGATTGCAGTCTGGGGTGGAGGTCTTGGGTTGTGTGACCAGCTTGCCAGAGTATGTGGAGGCTTCAGAGAGGGCACCCAACTGGTACCTCCAGCAGATGAGAAAACCCCAGTGTTTGGGATGGAAGCCCCCCTGGTTGGTGGCAGAGTCCTACTGTGGCAACAAACCCAAAGGTCAAGTAATTGAGTGGCAACATGGCTAGGCAAAAGAAACAAAAGAAACAGAAAAATTCAACATTAGACTCTTATTTTGGAGGCAAAGAAGATCTAAGCATGGAACAGGAGGAGGACTGTGAGATCAGAAATCCTGCTCCAAAAGCCCCAAATGAAAATACAAGCTGGTTATAGGCCACAGAGGACCTTAAGAAGCAGATAAGAGAAGTGGAGGAAAAATTGGGAAGAGAAATATGAAAGATGCAAGAAAAGTATGAAATGAGAGTCAACAGCCTGACTGAGGAAAATAACACCTTAAAAAATAGACTAATTCAAATGGCAAAAGAGGCTCAAAAAGCCAGTGAGGAGAAGAATGCCTTAAAAAGCCAAATTTGCCAGATAGAAAAATAATCTCAAAAGTTCACTGAGGAGAAATCATTCCTTCAGAATTAGACAGAATTAGCAAATAGAAGCTAGTGACTTTATGAAAAATCAAGATGCTGTTAAACAGATCCAAACAAATGAAAGAATAGAAGGCAATGTGAAATATCTCATGGGAAAAACCACTGACCTGGAAAATAGATCCAGGAGAGATAATTTAAAAATTATGGGACTACCTGAAAACCATGATCAAAGAAAGAACCTAGAAATCATCCTTCAAGAAATTCTCAAGGAAAATTGCCCTGATGTTTTAGAACCAGAGGGCAAAATAGAGGTTGAAAGAATCCACTAATCACCTCCTGAAAAAGATCCCAAAAAGAAAACTCCTAGGAATATTAGAGTCAAGTTCCAGAATTCCCAGATCAAGGAGAGAATATTACAAGCAGCCAGGAAGAAACAACTTCAATGTTGTGGAAACACAATCAGGATAACACAGGATCTGGCAGCTTCTACACTGAGGGATCGAAGGCATGAAATATGATATTCCCGAGGGAAAAGGACCTGGTATTAAAACCAAGAATCACCTACCCAGCAAAACTGAGTATCCTCTTTCAGGGGAAAATATGGTCATTCAGTGGAACAGAAGACTTTCAAGCATTCTTGATGAAAAAAACAGAGTTGAATAGAAAATTTGACATTCAGACACAAGAAGCAAGAGATGCTTGAGAAGGTAAACAGGGGAAAGAAATCATAAGGAATTCATCAAAGTTGAACTATTTACATTCCTACATGGAAAAAAAACGATAATTGTAACTGATGAAACTTTTCTCAGGATGAAAATAGTTGAAGAAGGGTATATGGGCATAAGAATACATATGTGAATGTGTGTATATATGTTTAGAGGTATACAAAGATAGAGGGCACAGGTCGAATTTAATATGAAGGGATGATACTTAAAAGGTGAAATTAAGAGGTGAGAGAGGAATATAATGAGAGGAGATGGGGAGAGACAGAATGGGGTAAACTCTCTCATATAGAAGAGTCAAGGGAAAATGGAACAGGAAAGCAAAAAGACAAAACCTTATTCTCATTGAATTTGGCTCAGGGAGAGAATGACATATATACTAAATAGGATACCCCGCCCCATAGGAGAATAGTGGGGGAGGGGATGAGAGGGGGGATGATGGAAGGGAGGGCAGGAGGGAAGCGGGGAGGGATGTTAGAAGCACCCACTTTTGATAAGGGACAGGATCAAAGTAGGGAATAGACCAAGTTGGAGGTGGGATAGGAGGGAGGGAAATATAGTCAGTCTTTTACAATGTATCTACTATGGTAATGTTTTGCATAGCTACACATGTACAACATATACTGAATTGCTTATCTTCCCAGTAAGGGTGGGTAACAAGGGAGGAAGGTAATGAATCTGGAATTCAAAGTTTTAAAATCAAATGTTTAAAAATATATAAATACTAATATTAATACTATTTTACATATAATTGGGATATAAGATATACAGTTATTGGAGCACAGAGATTCACCTTGCCCTACTGAAAAAGTTGAAGGGGGTATAGCAGAAGATATGGGAGAGAGCAGATTGGATGAGGGGATATCCTGTGGGACTGCTATTCTGGGATGGTGGGTAGGGGAAAAATGGGGAAAAAATTGTAACTCAAAGTCTGGTGGAAATGAATGTTGTAAACCAGAAGTTAATAAAGCATTTTAAAAAAATAAGAATTTGGAAAACTCAAAATTAAAAAATTTCAACTACAGATTTACATACATGTTTCCATTGTCCTCAGAGGGATAAAAATCTTCTAAAAGTCTTCAGCATCTACTCAAATAATTTTCCCACTTATAGAAAAAGAAAAAAAATAAGAGGGGAGAAAAATAAAGGGGAAGATAAGTAGGAGGGGAGAGACAGTGATATAGAGGAGAGAAACATTCATATATATGTGTGAGTATATACACACACGCATGTGCGCATGCACGCACACGCACACACACACACACACACACACACACATAGATGTGACAGAGAGAGAGAGAAAAGGGGAGAAAAAAGAGGAGAGGCAAAAAGAGAGGAGGGGAGAAAGAGAGGAGGGGAGAAAGAGAAGAGAGGACAGAAAGAGAAGCGGGGAGAGAAAGAGAGGAGGGGAGAGAAAGAGAGGAGGGAGGAAAAAGAGAGGAGGAGGAGAAAGAGAGGAGGGGGAGAAAGAGAGGAGGGGGAGAAAGAGAGGAGGGGGAGAAAGAGAGGAGGGGGAGAAAGAGAGGAGGGGGAGAAAGAGTGGAGGGGGAGAAAGAGTGGAGGGGGAGAAAGAGTGGAGGGGGAGAAAGAGTGGAGGGGGAGAAAGAGTGGAGGGGGAGAAAGAGAGGAGGGGGGAGAAAGAGAGGAGGGGAGAGAAAGAGAGGAGGGGGAGAAATGGGGGGGTGGGGGCACCACTTGGATTTCCTGTGCTAACCATTTAATTCTTCATTTTTTGGTCTGATACATGCAGCCCAGTGGTGCCAATTATGCAGGTTCTTTCTCAGTCAGTTTGACTGTGTTATAGTCCTTAATAATTCACTGGTACATGCTCAATATGTCAACATGCTGCTGTGACTGTTATATCTCTTCTGTTCCAGTCTAAGTTTTGGTAAAGAAGCCTTTAGTGAGATGCTCAAGCTGAGAAACTGAACAGAGCCATCACTATCTACATAATGAAGGAGGAATGTTTGGACAGGGCAGGAAATGACTGCAGAAACAGATGCAAATGTAATGAAAGATATTAGACTTGGTTATTATCATCTGGTAAACTAAAAGCAATTGTTTGGAAGGAATATTTTTTTCTAAGACCTAAGAGAAGATGACTTGAACTCATTTGACAAGCCCTTCTTGTTTTTACCAGCCAAGAAATCAGAATTTCTAAAACTAGAAGGAATCTTAGGCAAGTCATTTGACCTCTGTGAGACTCCATTTCCTCATCTATAAAATGAGAGGACTGAAGTAGGTGTTGTCTGGTCTCCCTTCTAGTTCTAATCTATGGTCCTAGGATCTTGAAAAATCATTTGTTTTAACCCATTAACTTTATAGATAAGTGAACAGAGAAGTTTAATAAAGTTATCTCAGGTCACCTCATACTTATTAGATTGGCTTATAAAATAGAAAAGGTAAATGACAAATGTTGAAGAGGATGTGGGGAAAATGAGACATTAACATACTGTTGGTGGAGTTGTGAACTAATTCAACCATTCTATAAAAAAATTTGGAACTATTTCCAAAGGGCTATAAAACCATGCATAACCTTTGACTTAGCAATACCACTACTAGGTCTGTATCCCCAAAGAGATAAAAAACAAAAAGGAAAAGGTAAAAAAAACGTTGTCTCAGTTCTCACAAATAATTAGTGGCAGAATAAAGGCTAGACTATAGATCTCTTGAATGGTAAACCAGAACTCTTTCTTGGATACTTTCTCACAGAAAGCCTTCTTAATGTACAACATGCTATAGTCTCAGCTAATTTTTTCTGTCCTCAGCTGCGAATGAAATATACCTACCTACCCCCTTCTCAATACAGAGGTGGAAGACCACAGGTGTGAAATGTGGTATACACTGTCAGGTCAGGTTGGAGGTTTTACTTAAATATGATTTGCTGTTTTTACTGGTACAAAGGTTCTACTGAGGAGAAAGGGGCTAAAGGGGAAATTACTTTGTAATAAAAACTCAATGCAACAAAAAAGACTTTCTTAGAAATAAAATAAAGGTGACATGATATAGCCATCCTTCCTAAAGAATGTGATTGCTCCTATAAATTTGCGAATCATCTTAAGCACTTATTCTATTCTATTTTGTGTTATAGTTATTTCTGTACATGTTTTATTCACTCTACTGTATCATAAGCTTCTTAAGGACAGGAGGCTGTCTTTCACTTATCTTTAGAGCTCCCTCAACACCCAACATTGCCTTTTCCAATATTGTTTAATAAATGTTCTGTCAATGAACAATGACATAGGTCTAAACAAGAATAAACTGCTTATATTCAAATATGAGAGGCTCATACATGTGTCCCCTCTGAGCTCTCTCATCAACAGGCTTCATAAAGGGAGTCCAATTAGGCAACACCTCAAAGTAGTTCTATTATATATTTTTGATTAAAAAAATGGAAAGAGATAGGAAGCAGATTACATGGGAAGGTAAGGGAAAGGAAGGTTAGAGTGCACAAGTAGACATCTATACAAACAAGGAGAAGCAGTAGAGGGGAGGGGCTGACACCTGATTATCACTCTTATCTAAATTGATCAAAATTAGAAAGAGTGGAATTCAGAAGTACATTTCAACTCAGTGATGAAAGAGGAAGAAAGGGGGCAGCTAGGTGGCGCAGTGAATAGAGCGCCGGCCCTGGAATCAGAAGGACCTGAGTTCGGAACCAGCCTCCAACACTTAATCCACACAAACAAAAACCTAGCCGTGTAACCTTGGGCAAGTTACTTAACCCCAATTGCCCTAAAGGGTGGCTAGGTGGCTCAGTGAGTAAGAGCGTCGGCCTCGGAGTTTGGATGACCCGAGATCAGATCAGGCCTCAGAAAAACGAGCACCCACGCATAAATAATGACTAGCCGTGTAACCTTGAGCAAGTTACTTAACCCCAATTGCTTTAAAAAAAAAAAAAAGAGGAAGAAAGGGGGGGAAAGGAAATGGGGAAATTAGTGAAAGGGTAGATTAAGGGAGGCTGCGCCATCACCAGTCATCTTGACTTCTGTCTTGCCACTAGATTCCAATGACTCCGCAGGAGACACTGAGGTTGAATACTCTGAACAGTTCTGCCTTACTCAAATCCAACTCATGAGTAAGTCAAGATATCATGCTCATGATGCCATTGGTCCTCTTTGAAAACAAAAGACAAACAACAGCAAAATTAAGGGAAGGAGTAATCCTAAGCAAAACAAATTCTAATGATATACAAAAAATATTTATAGCTGTTTTGTGATGGCAAAAAAACGACAATCTGAAAGGATGCCCATAAACTGGGGAATGGATGAACAAGTTATAGAATATGGATGTGGTGGAATTCTATTGTACTGAACTGTTATCAACATAATGACAAACCAGAATTCCAGAGGACTAATGAGGAAACATGCTACCCACCTCCTGATATCAACAACGGTGAAGCACTCAGAATGCAGAATGAGATAAAAAAAAAATTTGGACGTGGCCAATGTGGATATTCGTTTTGATCTACTATACATATGTATAGATGAATTTCGTTTTCCTTGTGTTCTCATTGAGGTAAGGGGGGCAGTGGAGGAGTAGGGTATAAGACAGATCTTGACTGAGGAAAGAAGGAAGGAAGGAAGGAAGGAGAGAGAGAGAGAGAGAGAGAGAGAGAGAGAGAGAGAGAGAGAGATGGAGGAAGGGAGGAAGGAAACCTAATCAACATGTTGCCCAACCACCATTCCCAATGACTTGTGATAAAACATGATGCCCACCTCCTGACAAAAGTGATAGACTCAGCACAGATGGAAACACTGCTTTAGTCATAGCCAACAAGAAATTTGTTTTGCTTAACTATATATGTATTTGTAGTAGGGGTTTTGTTTTTTCTGCTTTAAGGTTGGTAAGGGCAAGTGGGAAGGAAAGAAGGCTGATTTTTATTTGAAAATTTAAATTAATTTTAAAAATAAATGTTCTTTAAGAGTCAGGATGTTTAATGAATACAAAAGTCTCCTCCATATTTGAACATTGCTATGAAATCACCATCTCTTCTTCAGGTTCCATAATCTTGTTTTCCCCTCACTTTTCCCCATACATTCTATAGCCCAATCTTTCTTTCATTTTGATTACTATCCTTCGAGCCATCCACAGACTGTCATATTATTTTCTAGTCAAGCTGCACTTCTGGAATGCAGAGGGCTCTTACTCTTCTTCATCCACTCTTTATTCCAACCAAAGTTGACATATCGTATTCCACTACCAGCCCTCACTTAACCTTCTGTAATGGAAATGCAAATTTAAAGATCTTCCCTGCCCCTAGCTTAAGTGCACCTGGAGCTTGTGGTGGGAGGCTTGTTTTTCAGGAAAGCCCACACCTTGATACTTTGTGATTGGGCAGTGGGTCCAGAAGGTTGTTACATTCTCTGAGCCAGGAGAAGGTTATATAAACCCTGAGGAGAGGCTTTGCTTTGGGGCTCACTTTGAGAAGTGTTGTGTGATTTGACTAGATGAGACTCTGGGAAGCCGTTGTTGAGAGCCCCCCCGGCTTTGAAAACCCAGATGTTGATGCTTCCCTCTCTGGTAACTGTGATTTGGTATTGATATAATGGTTGGACAGTTTGGAAGCCTGTCTGTTTGATCTGTAAGTTCTGTAACTCTGAGGTTCGGGGTGCTGACCTTTTTCCCCTGAACTAGGTAATGTATGTTTGTTTGATTAAAGTAAGCTTGTTAACCCATTTTGAGTTGCTTTTCTTTTGAAAAGCAGATCTAAGAACCTGTGTTGGCAGCTACCCTAGGGATATTGGGGTGCTTGCCGCTACACCTTCCCCTATCTCAACATGCCATTTCCCATTTCTATACATCCATACCTGGAATACATCTCTTCACTTCTCCCTTTCAGAATCTTTCTTTCTCTTCAATGATCAAGTCAGATACTACTTCTTCTACGTAGCTTTCCCTTAATGCCCCTAACTAAATGTGTTCCCTCATTCCCCTTTGTCTGGATTTCTTCTTTTTTCATATCATGCCCCACCCTAAATTATACTTAACCATAAACAAGTTGAGTGTCCCTAATAAAATGCGATATGCTCACCAAGAGTAAGGAAAGTGTCAAAAATACATCAGAGCTTATATTTGGAACCCTAGAACCTAGCACAGTTCCTTGTACATAATAGGCACTTAATAAATATTTGTGGAATTTAATTTGATGGATAAATTTTGAGGAGAGAAATAAGAGAAACAGAATCCAGTTGGCTTCAGAGAGAAAACAGCTAATACTTCAAGAAGACATTGCCAAAATACAAGGAAGGCCCCTGGGCCAAGCTGAGGGGAAGTGCCTATATGAATCCACAGAATTAAAGAATTTGAGAATTGGAAGGAACCTCCACAGCCATCTGTCCAGCCCATCCATAGACAAAAGAAATTTCCACTATAAGACTCCTCACTATGACATTCCCTGGTTGTTCTTTGGAACACTAGCCAAAAGGAATTAGACTTTCAAACAGGTACAGCTATCCAATGAATAGTTATGGGGAAGTTTAGCACCCAACAAAAGGTACCAATTTTGGCTGACTTTGCCTGTTGTAATAAGCGATTCCAAACCCACTGATGGTCGACGTAATTGGTTCTCAAGATCACATCACTGTGATTCAGTTAAGTATAGCTGTTCATAACCAATTAGGGAGATGATCTCAGAGAATCAAATCTCAACCTTCACTACATCAAAGGAGATCTTTGCCATCAAGACTAATTATATTTTCATAGGCTATAGTTGCATTTGGTGGCAATTTATCAGGTGACTTTGGAAGACACACAGGTGGCAGACTCAAAGGGAGAGTTTACAAGGGTAACCTCTAACTCACCAATGGTTACAACCTTCTCCTTGGCCTGAACCTTCTCCCAGATTTCATCTCTAGCTCATAGTTTGAGAGAGTTGACTAAAAAGGACATATGAAGAAAGATGCTATCTGTATTCAGAGAAAGAACCGATATGAAATATGGATAGAAAAACTTTACATATATACCTATTTGCATCTAATGGTAGCCATCTCTAGGGCAGAAGATAGAGAAGAAAAAATTACATAATAAATATTATATATTTTTAAAAACAAATAGCAAGTTGTACCTAATAGATTTGCAGTTTCATGTACAGTCATCTTTTTATTATACTATGTTATAGAAATGCTTATTTTATTCCATAAATTAAAAATAAAATAAATTTTTAAAAATTTTAAAAATAATAGATAGGAGGTGATGTGTGTATGGCACAGATACAAGCTAGTAAGTTTAATGAGAAGGTACTGGTGTGCAGATCAGTGTTTACACAAGACAATTAGGACACGTAATATGACCCTTTTGTCCCTCTTGAGAGAACTGAGTAAATATCAACAGGTGATGGCAGGGGACAGCTCTGAAAAGAAAACAAGGAAGATGTCATAGGACCTGGAGGGAAATGGAAGAACAAATTGGAGAGGCAATTAAACACATTTTTTTCATGGATATGCTTGAGTTTGTATGAATCAGAGTTGAGTCAAACCCTCTTCTCCCTCATTTTTCCCTTCAATGTACAAGATAGAAGGAAATCCTGAGAGTGCATAAAGATGAAGCTTCCAGGTCAGCAACTACATGAAAATAAGGCTGTGCACAGATTTGAAGGAAAGCACTGAACACCATTGGAGCCTCATAGACCCACCAGAGGTCGAAGAGAAGCATTGAAATTGTACTTTCCCTGGAGATGCAGAATCTATACTTGGGATAAAGCTACAATTTCCCTCAAGAGGCAACCACATCACTAATAGTGGTTTGGGGAGTTTAGAGAGGAAAAAAGGGGCTATGATATCATCTGGGAAGGGAAATATGGCTTGAGTAGAAGTTATTTCACTTTTCCTTTCTATCTTTAATAAGTCTGTTGTATTTTAATATCTTTGTTAATCTGGACACTTGCAAGGAAGTTGCGAGGCCATTAAGAAAAGTATGCCAGGTTATATTGTTTCTAGGGGTAATCCTTGGCAAGAGCACTAGTTGTAGAGATTAAAGGACCCCATCTTTTATATTAAAGGTAAAGGTCTGACACTTGTATTTTCAATCTATTTGCATGCAAAAGTAGACTTAATACAGAAGTCATTTTGGCACTTTGGTTACTAAATAACACACACGCACAGGTGCACACACACACACATACTTCTAAAACATTTACTCATTTGCTTACAGCATAAACATTTTATTTAACTCCTGTGCTTGTGAAATGTTAGTTCAGATGTCTTTGTGCATCTGCTATGTGTAAGTCTGCATCAATATTGCACTCAGAATAAATTCCCAAAGGTTCTTTGCTAATTAAATTATTTTGTGTGGCTCCTATTAGTGTCATACACAGCTAATGAGCACTGTTTGTGATGATCATAGCTGTGGCTATTAATATAAGACTGAGGAGAAAAGAAAAGTAGGCAGGGTCAATAGATATTAGCTAGTTATCAGGGATGTTACAAAATGATATTCTATTCAAGGACCAGCCCTAGACCCAATAGATAGGAAAAAAATTTAGAAAAAAAAATTAGGAGGAAAAAAGGTTCTTCTTCTCCAAGTGCTTCAGCAAGGCCTTTTGGAGGAGATATAATTTCTGGGGATAATGATGGAGGAAGGAAGGAAGGAAGATGATCGTTTGAGCTGACAATGGTCATGGAAGGATATTCTAGAAGATGGGATTGGCCATAGAGAAGCCTCAGAGACAGGCACAGTAAATCAGAAATAAAGTGTACTTGCAATCCCAGTACCCATCAACCAGTATCCTAGCAAGCCTCCTCACTTAAAATGTAATAAAAGTACCTTTGTCTTCTCCCAGAAGGATGTCACCAATGACCTCTGACATGGATTTGAGCACTTGTGAATAATCCTATAGGAACTCTCCAGGGTGAAAAGAGAAATCTCTAAGAAACCAATTTCAGCTCCAGGCTTCTGAGGGATTATTACAAATAACAGTGGGGAATAAGTATATAAAGATGATTGACATTTCAATAGCCCCTTTCATCCACCAACCCTTCCAAAATTTTGTAAACCACATCACAGTCTGAAAAACCATCTCACCTTTCCCTGAAATGTCACCGCCCCCCATTCCAAAAGGTGCAATGTGGCAACTGCTTAGCAGCCACAGAAACGCTACCTAGCTGCTAATGTCACTGAAGAATTAAGAATCCTGAAGCCCACTAGAATTTTTGGAGGAAGCTAGAGAGGCAGAATATAATGGCTTGTCTGGGATTCAGCCAGAATGCTATTGGCAACAAGGCATTCTGGCAAAGGCTTAATGGCTTATGCCCAAAAGCCTCCAGGCCACAAGGCCACCACCCACTAGTCAGCTATATTTGAAATTTCCAGGAGCTCCTTGCCCTACAACCCGTGTTCATAATTTTTGTCCTTTAAAAAATAATGAAGCATTTTTCAGTTTCTGCTATTAATGGCCACCTACACTGAGGCAGCTTTATGGTGACCCGAGGTAGGCAGAGAAAGAACTGAGAGGCTAAACATAATGCCTACATCTGGCAAAACACAGACACCCACAGAGTGCTTCATGATGCTCTTTGCTGACTGAGAGAGGAGCGATGTCACCTCCTCATTCATCAATCCAGCCTGCTATACTGCCCACAGAAATCTCCAATTCAGGCACTGTCACAGGCCATGCCAGAGTACCAGAGGAGACCCTACACATTGACAGCTCAAAGCCTATATGGAATTGCAAGCTGCCTCAAGTTCACATTTAATCCCCTGACCATGAAATAAGCCCATGTCTACCCATGGCAAAGACAGATGTACATCAACGTTTGCAATGCACCTTATTTCTCACTGGATCCTAATGACAACCCTGGAAGGTAGACAGTCTAGCTACTGACATTCCATTTTAGAAATGAGGCACAGAGGGGCAGCTAGGTGGTACAGTGAATAGAGCACTGGCCCTGGAGTCAGGAGGACTTGAGTTCAAATTCGACTTCAGACACTTAATATTTATTAGCTGTGTGACCTTGGGCAAGTCACTTAAGCCCAACTGCCCTGCCTACCCCCTCCAAAAAGACAAAACAAAAATAGAAATGAGCCATAGAGAGGCCTTATCTACAGTCACAGTTAAGAAGTGTCCAAGGCAGAACTCCAACTCAGGTGTCTCCTAATTCCAAGTTCATTACCCTTTCAATTATACTATACTGCCTTTTGCAGTCGGATCATATGTGCCTTGTGAGTAGGGAGATGTTTCATTCTTTTTATCTGTATTCTCCAGCATCTACCTTAGTGTCTGAGCACATAGTCGATGTTTAATAAACACTGGCTGATAGACTAGCTGATTATTAAGGACCGGTTTAGAAAAATCAATTAAAAATAATTTGTGAGAGGCAATCAGTCTTTAAAGAGTACTAGGAAGTAAGAGGCTTAAGCTTGAGTCATACTAATACTTCTGGTGATTATCAGCACTGTACCCTCAGACAAACCATGCAACAGCTCTGAGCCTCAGTTTCCCCATCTTTAAAATGCAAAATAATATGGTGTAATGTTTACTGTGAGGATTAGGTGAATTAAAACATACCTTTTAACTTTAAAGTTTTGATTACTCAATCAACAAGTATTTCTTGAGCACATGGTTTGTGCCAAGCACTATGCAAGGTCCTGGGAATATAAAGACACAGGTAGAAGAGAAATATCAAATATACATGTAAACATATAAAAAACATAAACACAGACAGAAAAATAAAAAACGTGGTTGAATAAA
The DNA here is from genome assembly GCA_011680675.1 of Gymnobelideus leadbeateri. Lineage (NCBI taxonomy): Eukaryota > Metazoa > Chordata > Mammalia > Diprotodontia > Petauridae > Gymnobelideus > Gymnobelideus leadbeateri. Next base: position 549,120 of record WOXC01011744.1, on the reverse strand, counting down.
AGATAGGGAGTTAGAACACTAGCACCAGGAAAGGCCTGAAGTAGAAGATGGTGCTTGAGATGGGTCTGGAAGGAAAGGAGGGATTTTAGAAAAGGGAGTGCATTCCAGACCTGGAGAAAGGCTAATGCAGACACTGAAGTCACTGAGGCCAAAGAGAAGGCCACTCTGGCTGGATCACAGAGTTTGAAAGATATGTTGAGACCAGACTGTGAAAGGCCTTAAAAACTAAACAAGGGCCTTTATATTTTATCCTGGAAACAATAAGGAGCCACTAGAGTTTATTAGGTAGGGGAGTGACATGGTCAAAGCTGTGCTTGTGAAAAATCCCTTTGGCAATATGTGGATGAATGAATTAAAGTAGAGAAGAATTCAAGGGCAATTGCAATAAGTTAGCTGAGAGAAGATGGGGGCCAGAGTTAAGGCTAGAGTTGTGTGAATAGAGAGAAAGTACCAGATGCAAAAATGCCATTACTGCTGCATTTGCAGTGCTAACAGCCAATGAGGGCAGGTTTCATGACACCAGAGTTGCTGCCTATGTATATTAGAAGAACTTAAAAACCAGGCAAAGGAGGTTGAAGAACTTACTACAGTAGGAAATCGGGAGCTATTATGAAGTATTGTGTAGGGAAACGGCCTGGTAAAGTAGTGCTTTAGGAAGTTTAATCTGAAATTCATATGCAGAAGCAATTGAAGGAATAGGTTTTTGGTTAGAATAATTTGTCAATTCTGTCATTTAAGTAGGGAAAAATCAATCAGAAGGGAGCTTAGCCTCACAGAAATAAACCAATTAATTGAATTGAATTTTTTATTTTCAATTGGTTACTTTAAACTAGGGAGGCAGCTGGATGTAAGACGAAGGTGGACTGAGTTTAGAAAAGTTAGGAAGATTTAGGATCGAGCCCTGTTTGAGATTCTTACTAGCTTGTGTGACTTTGGGTAAATCACTTGATCTCCTACTGCCTCAGCTCCTTGGACTGATCTGCTAAATCAGAGACACACTGGGTCTGTCTTAGTGGAGGGCATTCCCGTACCTGTAGTGCCCCATGCTAACACTTCCTGAATCTACATTTTGAACCATGGAGACATTGACTGGGTCACTGAACTTCATGGGTTGATATCATGGAAGTGGGGGGTAGTTCAGAACAACTAAGGATTTTTCCAAACAAAAATGTAGAAGTCCAGATAGGAATCCTCGCTTCTGGAAGGCAGCAGAGATAGAACTTTTCCTCTAGTTACTTTCTTGGTCCTGGAAGTAAGAAGTCTTTAAACAGCAGGAGAACTTTCCTAGCTCTATTTGTTCTTCACCTGCCATCATCTTACTCAGAAACCGTTTTGAAGGCTGGCTTCAGACAGAGTTGGATAATGTTGTAAATCAGTCTGACTTGAGACTGAAATGGAAGGACTTAGAGGGAGATGAAAGGGCTTTTTTATCAGTGTCGAAGAAAGTAGTTCAAAAGTGGACCCATTTTTCTGAAGACAAAGGAACCCTCTTTCTCAGCAGCCTCCTCCCATGAAAGGGATCTGTTCTGATAGGGACTCTGTCTGTGAAGGAAGAATCAAATCCTCTAGGAGGTAAAGTAGGACGATATTAGGGATTTTATCACCAACTGTATAATGCATGTCATTGAATGTTCCTCCAGTAATGGTATGTGACCACTAACGCCCTTTCGTGTTCTTAAATCTCTTCTGTCAGAGAAGCTTTAAGGATATTCTCTATTCTTTGCTTCTTTGAAATGACCACTCAATGGTTTGCTGTGTGACTGGCTACAGCCTGACAGAGAATTATTGGCTTTTTACTTGTCAGCTCAGAGAAAACGTCCATGTGATGCCACTGGCAGCGAGGGTGGCAGGCAAGGGAAAAATGCATTGAAATCTGGTGCTTGGGGACAAGTGGAAAAGGTCTTGTTATAGAATCCTCTCATCTGAACTGAAATGGGGGCCAGTCACCAACATGATAAGGTCACCTACTTTAGGAAGAAGAATTGGATGCTGTGCTTTCCTAACTGGGTTTAGTCCTGGTGAAATAAAATGACTACTGAGAAGGTTGTCTCTTATTGCTGGGAGAATGAAATCAGCTTCACGAATGGTCCCAACAGTGTTTCTCAGCCTTAGACCTAGATGGGAAAGCATCAAGGTTGGAAAATTATTTCCTTGTGAATCATTTGGTTCTTAAAAACATTTGAATATTTATTTAGTACCTACCATATGCAAGGCATTAGATGAAGCATTGATTAGGGGCACAAGGATGAAACAAGATTGTCATCGGCCAGAACTAACTCTATTGGAAAGTATATTACCAGTAAAGAAATAAGTGAGGAGAGAAACTGTGCATGGAGAGGTCCAAATAATTCTCTGTGTGGTGGCCAACAGCTTCACCTCAGAAACCACAAGGTTTGTTTTATTTATCAAGGCAGAGAAAAGGCTACTTTCATCTGGGAATAGAATTAGGTGAAAGAACTGGAGATCTTTAGCACGGAGAAGAGAAGAGTGTCCATGAAGTGGGGTGGGGAGACAGGGTATGTGAAAGACATCCTCAAGGATTTAGAAGGCCATCAAATGGATAAAGGATCAAATCTGATTAACTTGGCCCTAGAGGAAGGAACTAGGGGGGAAAAATAGTGAAAGATAGCGAGAGGTAGAGTTCAACTCGATATGTGGGAACAATAATTGGCATCACAGAGTGGGAAGGGGAGTCAGAGATGATCTAGTTCAATCCTCTTATTTTACAGTTGAAGAGAATAGAATCTAGAGACATTAAGTGGACTTTCCCAAGGTCACATAGGTGATGTCCCGTTGGTAATTTGAACACAGATCTTCTCACTTCAGAGTCAATTTTTTCCCATTGTACCACATGGCTATCCAAAAGTGAAACAAGCTACCCTGGCATTTTAGTGCATCCCTTTCACTAAAATGCATCAGGAGGTAGTCTGGTACAATGAAAAGAAGGTTGGATTTCAGGTCAAAGGACTTGTGTTTGAATTCCGGTCCTATCATTTTCTTGGGGTAAATCATTCTCTGAGTCTTAGTTTCCTCATCTATAAAATGAAAGGGTTGGACTCAATGCCCTCAAAGGCTCTTTCCAGCTCTAATCTGTGATCCTGTGTAGTCTAAAGGGGATGATCCTTTAGAGGAAATTCTTGTTCAAGAATAAGGGAGCCAAGGTCAGTCAATCAACAAGCCTAGTATGTATTAAGTACTTATTACTATTAAGTTCCAGGAATTGTATAAAGTGCTAAGAGCACTTTAATGAAAGCACAAAATGAAAGCATTTTTCCTTATATTTAACCTAGAGGGACAACATATGGAGAGAGAGAGAGAAAGAGAGAGAGAGAGAGAGAGAGAGAGAGGTGACAGATAGATGATAGACAGATGGATAGATATGACACATACAAAATGTATGATATAGACGTAATATCTACAAGGTACCTTCCAACTCAAAGTCTTTTAATTCAGGTAGTCCATTCCATCTACCAGATATTCCTCACCACTCAGTTGCCTGGAAATAATATTCAGCCCAATCCAATCCAACAAGCATTTATTCAGCACCTACTCTATGTAAAGCACCATGTGAGGCACTGGAGATATGATGTCAAAACTAATAGCAACAATAATGATAATTCACATGTTTAGATGGAGCAGCTAGATGGTTCAGTGGATAGAGTCCTGGACCTGGGGTCAAGTCTGGCCTCAGACACTTACTAGTTGTGTGACCTTGGGCAAGTCACAACCTCTGTTTGCCTAAATCCACTGGAGAAGAAAATGGCAAACCACCCCACTCTCTTCACCAAGAAAACCCCATGGACAGTATGGCCCACAAGATCACAAAGAGTAGGACATGAATGAACAATAATAGATTGAGAAACAACATATTCAGCAAGCCCTACATCACGAGTGCTGTAGATAAGACATACCAGATCCATCTGCTCCTTCCATCATACTTGATCACTTACTTGAAAAAAACAAAATGTTTTCCATCATCCAGAGAAAAAGCTAGACATTCATGAGAAAAAAACTTGTTTAATGAGTACCCAGGGATATTTACACTCCCTGACTAAAGGAGAGTAAGTGACCAATCAGATTACTAGTTTTACCTCTGAAGGAAGGTTTCTGGCATTCCCTTATTTGGTGTCCAAAAGACCAACATGGTCTCTCCTACTCAGAGATGATACTACTGGTTCCAGTTATGCATTGTCATCTCTCTATCTCCCATCTCTACCTGGATGTACTCCTGACATCTCAAACTCAACACAAACTCAGTCTCTTTTGCATAACAGCCCCTTTCCTCTAGAATTCCTCCCAATACCCAGTTCCTTAATCTGAAAATTGCCTTACACTCACCCTTCTCCTTCATACTAACCTATATCTAGTCAGTTGCCAACTCTCATGATTCCTATGACCACAACATCTCATACATCTATTCCTTTTCCTCCATTTGCATGCATAGCCCCCTCATTTATGCCCTCATCTCCTCTGCCATGAAATACTGAGTCTTTTAATGGAGCTCTCTGCCTCTGTTCCATATCAGTCAGTCAACAAGCATTTATTAAGCATGACCATGTGCCAAGCATTGGGAACATAAGCAAAAAGAAAGGCAAACTCTGACTTTATTTACATTTGACTGAGGGAAGACAACAACCAAAAGGAAGCTATGGATAAAGGAGGAGGAGGAAGATATTTTGTGCTAGGATATGATGGAAAAATTCTGGACTATAGCTTGTTAAGAATTGAAGCCATAGGTAGCTTGGGGAAGAGTCATCCAATCAAAGGAAGGGACCATAGGGGTCAAGAGTACTTTGAAGGTATGAAGTCCAAGGCTGAAGTTTAGGATGGAGAGATTTCTGGGGCATGGTGGAGAAATCCAGAGAGCATCCTGATGATAAGTGCTATAGGTTCTCTAAACCATCCTCCACACTTGTACCAACAGAACTTTCCTAAGAAAAAGGTCTCAGGGCGGCTAGGTGGCGCAGTGAGTAAGAGCGCCGGCCTCAGAGTTGGGATGACCCGAGATCAGATCCGGCCTCAGAAAATGAGCACCCACGCATAAATAATGACTAGCCATGTCACCTTGAGCAAGTTACTTAACGCCAATTGCTTTAAAAAAAAAAAAAAAAAAAAAAGGTCTCATTACGTCACTCCCATGCTCAAAAAGCATTAGTGGCTTCCCATTGCCTCTAGGGGAAAAAAATAGAAAGTCTCCATCCTGGCATTTATGGCTTTCCACAATCTATCTTCAACCTTTCAGGTCTTATTTCAAATTTTTTTCTTTGCACATACTATATTTCCAACCCAATTAGACTACTACCAATTGCATAAAATTCATATGCTCTTCTCATTCCAGGGCATTTAAACAAGCCATTCCCAGGTCTAGACTACTGTATTTCCTCAACCTCTCAAAATTTTCATCTTTTTTCAAGGTTTAGCTCAGGCTAAACTTTTTGAAACCTTTTCTGATTCCCCCAGTTGTTGGCTCTCTCTCCCCCTTTTGAATTATTTTGTGTTGCTTTTTCTGTGTATATGCTGTTTCTCCCCAGTTGGTTGTAAGCTCTTTGAAGTCAGGAACAGTTTCAGTTTGGGATCTGTATTCTCAGCACATGGCATAGCATTTTGAATTTAGTAGGATCTCGTTAAATATATGTTAAATTGAACTGTCAATTAATCAATAGGGCTTTGAGTTATTTTTTGGCAGTGATGATGTATTTATGCTTCCCATTCACACCATCTTTGCTAAGGTTTTTTTAATCCATGTCATGAGTTTTGTGACATAGCCATCTGGCTTTAGAGATCTATTCTATGGCTATAGAATGGAGCAAAACTAACTAGAATATACAAAAATCAGTCTTGCAATCTCAAACCATTAGAATCACATACTAACAAAATGAGTTGACTTCTGTGTATATTCTAATAAATGTGGTCTTATATCCAGTAGGACCAGGTATGAAGTTTCATTGCCCTTCCATCCTATAACCTGGTTACAGTGTGAAATCTCTATAAGGGAGAAAAAGCTCATGTCAAAAGGAGGCTGTTAACACCATAGGGAAGGCAATGCCAGCCCAATGAGGTTAGATAGGGATAGGTATTGTGCCAGGGGTGTACAATAGTAGTAACACTCATATTAGGTCTGGATATGTCTAAGTGATGAGGATAGCAGTTATTTAAGTCATTTTACAGATGAGAAACTGAAGCAAACAGGGTGAAGTGACTCGCCCAGGGTCACATAGCCAGTACTTATCTGAGGCTGGATTTCAACTCATGAAGATGAGTCTTTCTGGTTCCAAGCCCAGTGCTCTATCCACTGTACCACTTCACTGCCAAATCAGTCAATACTTAAAGAAATTAATTCAAATTATTCACAGGGAAGTCAAATACTGAAGCTGAAGCTTAAACTTAGGTCATAGAATGAGAAGACAGGACTCAATGACAAGTTGGGAAAGACTGAAGGCAAATGGAAAAAAGGATGGCAGAGGGTGCGATGGATAAATAATATCATGGAAGCAATAAACATGAGCTTGGACAGACTTCAAGATATAGTGAAATACAGAAGAGCCTGGCACATTATATACCACAGGGTCATGAAAAGTTGAATATGACTGAATAACTGAACAACAACAAAAAGTACTGCTAGTGTTGATGAGACCAGTTCTATGATCCTGGGGATTCATCATGATGGAGAACAAAGGCAGCAAAAAGAACCAAAAGGGCAGGACATTTTCTCCCTTGCCTGTATGTCCTAAAGGAATTATGGAAGTCTTCATTAAGGAGGTACTACTTGAGCTGAGGCTTGAAGAGGATAAGAATTTCACATCATGCCTATGGCTAAAGTTGCTGATATCACCATGTTTGTAACAATGATAACCACACATTTGGCATTGCTTGAAATTGTATCAATCATGTATAATATGGCAATCTCAAAGAGAAGCTTCCTTCTTTCAACACTGAGACCTAGGGTGGCATGGTAGAAAGAATAAAAAAGAAAGAAAAAAGATTCAAATCCCAGCACTGCCACTTACTAGCTGTGTGACCAGGAGCAAGTCACTTAATTCCCTAAGCCTCAGGCTACCTTCTAAATCTAGATTATAGATAGCATCCAATCTATAATGCAGTGATGCAAGGAGCCGCTACACCTATAAAATCACAATTTTCTGGTGCTCTTTTGCTCTGCTGGGCATTTTCCCCTTAGGTAATGAAAACCATCAGAATGTTCCACCTGTTTCTCTTCTGATGTTTCTGCAGCTATATTTGCAAAGTACCATTGGCCCCAAAATGACACATGTAATATCAAGAAACTGGCATTTGGTAAGTGCCACTGGCTCAGCCTCATTGTGTGGCTGAGCCAACATTTGTGAAGCCATCTCTTTTCTCTTAGGGTATGTTTATGTCAGAGATCGGGGGTCTCCGGCAAAGGGCAGAGCTGCCATTCTATTCTTTAAGCTACACCCCAAACCCTACTGTTTCTATCAATCTCTCTCCAGACCGCAATCCTCTCTGGCATCTATTTTTGTTACCCATTCTTGAGACACCTAGCACTACACTTTGTATAACTTCAGGTACAAAAAGTGGAAGTTTACATATCTTTCTTTAGTTTTATAATTTTTCTAGTAACACAACCTTCCTATTCGCTTTCTTCTTTTCTGTGACCAGCAAATGGGAAGCCATGTCGGGATAAGAGTGGGGTGACTGAAGTAGCATAAAGGAAACACTGATTGAGTCCAAGGTTATTGGTCTTCATTTCAGCAGGACTGTGCCAATTAATCTAGGTTTAAACTAAGTCCCAAAGCTGCTGGCAGAAAGACTAAAAGAGGTTTGCTGTGACATCTGGGCTTTCAATTACACTTCAGCTCAATGAGATAAGGTTTCCAGAGGCCCAATATGGACAACAAACTAAAATTCTTTCAAAACTTGCTGTGAATATTGCCAAAAAATTCCTAAAACATGGGTCAAGGGAAGTACAACATCTTCATTCTTAGAGCACTGTGTTTGAAGCAGCCTAAGAAAAAAACTGGACCAAGGACTTTGACATATAAGAAGTCTCATCGTTGTCCACGCAACAATCAACGTAACTTTGAAAAAGAGTAGAACTGAGGTACCTTAGATCTCAGATGAGTTTTGATTTCAAAGCTGTTTGTTCAAAATGAGTCTGAAGACATGGCTAAGTAGCAATGTGGGTCCCTTTGAGGGCATCAGGAAGACCTTGCTTTGTGCCCACAAAATACTTGATATTATCTAACTGGATCCTCATCAGAGTGCCGTGAAGGAGATAGTCTAGTTTAATTGGGCAGTTTTTATTCATTTTTTTGGAGGAAGAAAGGCAAGGAAATTGGGGTTAAGGGACTTGCCTAAGGTTACACAGCTATAAGTGTATCAAGTGTCTGAGGCCACATTTGAACTCAGGTCCTCCTGACTCCAGGGCCAGTGCTCTATTCACTGTGCCACCTAGTGGCCCCTGGGCCAGTTTTACAGGTGAAAAAACTTCTGCTCAAAGAGATTCCCCAATACCACAAATCACACAACCAATTCATGGTAGAAACGGGCTTTGAAACTACATCTAGTCCAAGATCCAGTGATCTCCAGGGTGTTCTATCTTTTTCTTTTTAATTTTTTTCATTAACAACCATGTATTTTCTCTTCTTCCTGCCTCCCCAACACCCTCAAAAAGAAAAACAAAAAACCCTATAGAAATATGCATAATCAAGCAAAACAAGTTCCCACTTTGCCTATGTCTAAAGATTTGTGTCACATCTGCATCTTGAGTCCATCCCCTTTCTGTCAGGAGATGGGTAGCATCCTTCATCATCAGTCCTCTGCTATCATGGTTCATTACTGTATTGATCAGAGTTCTTAAGTCTATCAAAGTTGTTCATTTTTAAAATGTTGTTATAAATAAATTATTCTTCTGGTGCTCACTTCACTGTGTCAGTGTACTCTTTCTATCACACAATTAGCAACCAATCTGTTTGTATTTCTAAGTGATTGTATGTTGAAATAGGCAGCCCTAATAGCTAGGTGGAATCTCTAAGTATACAGTAAAGATAGCCCCAAACTCCAGTTTCTGGAAAATTACCAGGTAAAGATGACATGCCCATTGTCCAAACTGCAAAAATGTGGATAGACTGCTGCTCAGACAACCCCAATGTGTATTATTATATAAACTACGTAACTAGAAAGTCTTGACTCCCAATCTCCAACCCACAAGAGGAGTCTAAGAATGTTCTTTGGTATTTAAAGGAAAAAGGAAGAGCTCTGAATCCCTTCAAAGGACTTCATGGATCCAATGCTTGGCTATGAGAACAGGGGTAAATGGCAGTGTTTGCTGCAGCAACTCAGTACAACAAGCATGGCATGATGCAAACCCTAGACCAGCCATGAAAAATGAGTAACAATGGTAAGACTGGGATTCCCACCCCAGATCCCAGGGGAACTGGCTTTACATCTGGGGACAAAGCTATGAACACCTTGTCCTCTTGTCATCTATCCAGGAAAATTCACATGTAAAAGAGGGGAAGATGGCAAATATTCTTTTTTTTTGTCTTTATTAATTCGTTTGTTTACTTTTAGTTTACAAGATTCAATTCTACAATTCCTTGAGTTTCAAATTTTCTTTCCCTCCCTCCCTCCCCTCCCCACCCATGGTGGCATACAATCAAGTATAGGATCTGAAAAATACTTTCACATTAGACATTAGTCAGGTTACAGAGGCAGATTATACCATATGGAATGAAAAATGGTAAAGAAGAAATAAAACCAAACAAGAAAAAGAAAAAGATCAGGGGGCGGCTAGGTGGCGCAGTGAGTAGAGCGCTGGCCCTAGAGTCAGAAGGACCTGAGTTCGGATCCGGCCTCAGACACTTAACACACACAAACAAAAATGTAGCCGTGTGACCTTGGGCAAGTTACTTAACCCCAATTGCCCTCCAAAAAGCAAAAAAGAAGAAGAAGAAAGAAGGAAGAAGAAGGAAGAAGAAGAAGAAAAGAAAAAAGATCAAGTAGTTTGCTTCCATCAGGATTCAAACTCAGTTCTTTCTAGTTCTTTCTCTGGATATAGACATCTCTCTCTATCATGAGTCTTTTGGGATTGACTTACATCACTGCATTGCTGAGAAGAGTCCAGTCTATCATAGTTGGTCATCACACATATGTTGTGTCTGTGATTGTACACAAATTTCTCCTGGTTCTACTCTTCTCACTCAGCATCAGTTCATACAAGCCTCTCCAGGTAAATATGAAAACCATCTCCTCCTCGTTTCTTATAGCACAATAGTATTCCATTACATGCATATACCACAACTTGTTCAGCCATTCCCCAATTGATGGGCACCCCCTTAATTTCCAGTTCTTTGCCACCACAAAAAGAGCTGCTATAAATATTTTTGTACATATGGGTCTTCCTCCCACTTCTATGATCTCTTTGAGATGTAACCCTAGATGTGGTATTGCTAGGTCAAAGTAGATATCCTTTCTTAAAAACAGATCTAGAAGCATAGGGCTCATATTATGACAGATGAGACAAATTAGACAAAAAGAATCTAACTGTATCTTTTAATGACTATAATGGAATCTCCTTTCCTGAGAGCTTTAGAAATGTATTATTTATCCATATTTCCAAGATTATTTAAATATAAACTACTCTGGATACATGGGATTGTATTCCATGACCTCCAAGAGTCCCTTTTAGCCACAGAATTCTCTAGGTTGGCTATTCTGTGATTTGCCCCAGCATTGCACCAAATGCTTTAGCAGCTACTGCCATCTTGTGGATACCAAAGAGTCTGAATCTAAACCAAAGCATCAGTTTTCCCACATTGGAAACCAAACCAAAGTTAAATGGTAACAAGTCATACCGTTTTAGTGTAATATCTAACACATTGTAGGTTAAAAGTTTAAGTACACTAATTAAATGCATTCAAAATTGAATAACAATTAAACACAGCTAATATTTTTATATCTGCTTCCTAGGTTCACGTGAGGTTTGGGGGTAATTTGGGGGTTTATTGTGGGGCTTTTTGCTTTTAAAATGACCAGGCCTAGCAGAGGTTTCATTGATTTCACTCAGTAGAAATATAACTGGGAAACCATTTACTGGCATTTTACAGTCATTTGCACATATTGACTTGTTGACCTTGTTTTCTTGTTCACAAAGGTTAATAAAAATGATGCTCTATGCCTCTCATACAAGCTTTCCAAGCCCCTTACAGATGCTAATTAGTCTTCACAACAAAACCTGGAAAATAGGGTAATGCGATAATTCTTGACTGGATGGAAAGGAAGGAGATAGAATGCCTTAGCAAAGAAGAGAGAGGTAAGTCCGAAGCTGAGGAATGAAAGAGAATGCTTCAGGAAAAATAGCTCAGCCAGAAACATTTCAAAGGCACAAATATTTCCTCAAGCAGTTTTCAAGGATATTTTTTAGTACTTGTTTGTAAAATCCTTTATCAACTTCACATAAAAAGTGGAGAATCAGCATTGTAACAGTACAACAGAAGACAGAATTTCATTTTGTGAATTGCATGAATTCTGCTTGGCTTAATTTTCTTTTATCAAAAACCTAAGATCTCACTTTGAAGATCATGTTAACTTGTTTTGCATGTACAGAAGAGAGCATGCCAGTTTAAAGAAACATGGCTGACTAGAGAGACTGAAACTGGGCTTTTGTAATTACAGGGAACTCCCAGATGAGGAGTCTATATCTACTAGTGCAAAGCAAGGCATTTTCTACAATTTAGAGAGATACCTAGAGAAGTAACTTGTAACACAGCTAGTATGTGTCAGACGTGTCAGAGGAGGTATTTGAACTCAGGTCTTCCTTATGCAGAGGCCAACTCTCTATCCATTACAAACCCTTCCTCTTCAGCATGGTTACAACTAATAGTAATTTCAAAGTGCTTGTTCCCTGATAAAGTACTTTTCATAGAGAAGTGGAGGAAAAGCACCTGAGAGACAACACAGAAAGAAGCAGGAGAATAAAAACAAACAAACAAGCTTGGGAAATACGAAAAGAAAAGCAGGTGGGAAGGAACATTGGAAGAAATGACTCTCCAAAGGAACATCCCCAATGTTCAGTCTTTATTTTCCTAATGTACGATGCACCAAATGCTAAATATTAAAAGAATGAGGGGAAGGCCTCCTGCTCGTGGGGTAGCTCCCTTCTATGGCATTTACAGCAAGACACAGTCGGGGATCATGCAGCACAAGAAGGCATGGAGAGGTTATGTTCCACACCTGTGCGGGAGTGCTCACATTCATGACACTGTAGCTTGTTAAGGTAAGGTGCCAACTAGGTTTGAAGCCAAAGTGATTCTTCCTAAATGGATAAGCCATAAGGGGAGTCTGGTGAATAGGGGGCCAGGGAGGAAGTTAAGAACTGAGACAATAAAGATGCAGCTTTAATTTCTCCTAAAATGCTTTACCGATATTATTTCATTTGAGCATCACGATAGTCCTTTGAGGTCGGTGTTGTTATTAATCCCATTTTACAGATTAGAAAATTGAGTCTGAGATAGGTTAAGTGACTTGCCCAGGGTCCCAAAGTAGTCACTGTCTGAGCTGGAATTCACACTCAAGTCTTAACTCCAACTCCATATGCCATATTGTCTCTTTTATGAAAGCTTTCACTATTATAAGGAACTCTCAGGTGAAGATACTCCATCTACTAGTTTTTGGCTAAATCTTTTTGACAAAAGTTTCTCATTCTATTCTTATAAAAATGATGGGAGAGACTAGTAATCACTTGTGGTAAAATGTCAACTTGGAAGGAAGTCTATAGGAGAGTGCACCATCAGTCTGTGCCTGGCCCTGCCCTGTTTACTGTGATCAACAATAACTTAGATAAAGGTACAGATGAACTTATCACAGCCAGTGGAATGCATGTCTAGAATTGAAGTGGTGGCACACTGGCTGGCCCCCATGGCCACTTCACAAAAGCAACTCCCCTAGGTCTACAGAGCCAGAGGGAGAACTTGACATTAGGAGAAAATTTTTCTTTTTCTTATGCGTTACACATTTCCTGGCACTTTGGGGTACAGGCTTACTTGCTGTTCTTCACACATGAGGCTCCATTTCCCATCTCCAAGCCTTTGCACTGGCTGCCTCACCCCACCTGACATGTTCTCCTTCCTCACTTTCACCACTGAAATCCCTGGATTCCTTCAAGATTCAGCTTCAGCAACCACCTTCAGAGGAAGGCCTTTCCTGCTTCTGCCATCCCTGCTCCACTCCCCACTCTAGTATTGACAGTTCTTTAGCCTTTGTCACTCTGAACATAAATTAATTTCATTCCCACTTCAGTCCTACAATCTCTCCCACCAATTCCAGCCTAAAGTCCTCTGTGCCCTGGGGGCAAAGGGAGCAATGAAGCCAAAACATAGTCTTTGTGTTTTTTGTCCCTTGCTAAACAACAGGCTATGAATTATCCAGAACTTGGCCTCAGTGGAGTGACAGCTGGGTCCCAGTTCTGCCAACTGTCTACTGCTCTGATATACAGTATCAAGAACTGCCTACCCAGGGCTTTGGGAATATGGGCTAATCTATCCCTCGACCTCCATCCTCCTTCAGAGGCCATTGAGGGGTTACATTTCTCCCTAGGTATTGGGTATCTTTGGAGATGATTGACCTCTAGCTGACTACCATCCCCAAAGGTAGACATTTTCCCTTCCCTGAGTGGTCGCCATTTTTGGCTTTTGGCAAAGAAGTATTGAATCCAATGGATTTTTCCATGTACATTAGATTTTCATAATGTAATAAACTTTTATTACGAAGTAAAAAAAAATACTGGACCCAATGTGGCACAGAGGGCAGGTGCAGACACTCCCAATGCCAATCTCAGTGCCTTACTGAGAGTTCTAGAAGGGAGTTCTAGAAAGAGTATGACACAATAAGTAGAGAGTACTGCTTCTAGGTTCAAGAAAAACTTGGTTCAGATCTTGCCCCTGACCCTTACTGGTTGTATATTTATGGACAAGTCAGTCACCCTGTCTGAAACTCAACATTTGTCAAATCAAATTCATTTCTTCAACAAAAACCAACCCTCGGTGATGACCTTTCCCCTATGCCTTGTCAGTACTGGTCACTGACATTTCTGTGACATGAAAGCTTTGCAATGTGCTATATATGCATTTTTTCATTCAATTCTCTACCACCCTAGGAGTTAGATGGCAAAGATATTATTATCTCCTTACAGTTAAATTGATTTCCCTGTAGTCACACAGCTAGCGTCAGGGGAAGAACTTGAACCCAGTCCTTTCTGGAGTCAAAGCTAGCTTGCCTTCTACCACATCTATCTACTAGGCCTCACTGCACCTCTGCCAGTGAGAAAAACCTTCCTGATTAAAGGCTGAAGGACAGTAGAAGCTATTACCAAGATAGCAGGGTTGGTTTTCTATTTCTTTTCTTGTTTGTTTTGTTTTAAGAATTGAATGGATAGTTAACTGTCTGGGATGAATGAACAGTTCTGACATTCTGTAATGAGTTTCCTGCACTATGATCCCAACATCTCTCTGCTGGGCTTTGTCTAGAATCCAGGCTCATAACAGAGGATCATAGATTGAGCGATAGGAAATAACCTTAGAGCAGAGGAGTCAGACTCTTGGTTGCAAGCCCCATTTGGTTGCAAAGCACCTGAGTAGAGCCTGAAACAGATTAAAATGTAATTAGGGAATTTTTAACAAAATAAACAAAAACACGATACAACATAGACAATGTTAATTTGTGGTTTTCTCAATCAACATGTGAGGACAGAGATCCATTTAACACCACTGCCTTGAAGGTCTTCTGGTCCACTGCTTGTTTTATAGATGAAGAAACTGGGGCCTGGAAGAAGTTAAATGACTCACTCACTTATTACCTATTACATGGTACCCATTACATGGGTAATTAGTGGCCAAGGTATGGTTGGAATCTAGGCATCCCATATTATGACCTCATTCTGCTTAGAATATTTCTTGTTTTGTACTCAAGATTAAAGCACTATGGAAAAACTAAGATTAAGGAAAAAACACTATGGTCCAAGTACATGAGAAGAAAGATTATGATCGTCATGTAAGGGAGGTCAAACTTATATTCATTCTCAATGGACACCTGAAGGATCCTGTCTCAACCTTTCTTTTTAGTCTTTGTGTAATTGGTCAACCTGACCAATTTTAGCAGAATAGGGGGGACCTGACTTAACAAGTAATTCATGTGATAAAGACCTGTGGGTTTAAGTTGACTCACAGACTCAGTGAGTCGACCATATAACATGACTGCTAAAAAGAAAATTAAAAAGCTGTGATATAAAGCTATATGGAAGAATAGGAAGTATAGAAAGGAACTTGGTAAATACTTACTGTAGACCAAGCATTGATCTCATCAGTGAAGATACAACTCAAAAAGCAAAGGTAGTCCCTACCATCAAGGAGTTTATATTCTAATAGAGGGAAATAATACATATAGGGATGGTAGCCAAGAAAGGATATTTGGCTTATAACATTACAGTGATGATAAGTGGAATCTTAGGGAAGTAGACTGACACATCTTTTTTCCAGGAACAATTACAGAGTCGATTTGATTGTTGATTATGCTTCCAGAACTTGAAGGAAAGGGTTGAAGGTTGGGGGATTAGGGAAAATATACACAGTGGTGTTTCCTCTGTTAGGAGATGGCCAAGGAAAGAAATGACGCTTAAGTAGTTGTTCCAGGCATGAAAGACTTAAATCCTATAGGTCTTAGTTTCTCATTCCAAAAGGGAAAGTAATAACCTTATTGTACTCTGGGCTGTATTACATTTATTATAAATATGGTATTTAGCTCTGGAAAATAAAATTTTAAAAGCAGAACTCAAATTTTCAGGTGTATAAAGAGGAAGACTGCCAGGATGGTAAAGAGCCCAGGAATGTAGCTAGAATATTTCTTAGTGGCCCAACTTATAAATAAATTGGACTAAGAAATTGCCTTTCATTTCTGAGTTTGTGTTAAACGTTAAAAACAAAGTCAAATGAGCAACAGTGGGAACAGTGGGCATGCCTAGCTAAAGATCAGACAGGAAGGCATAAAATCTTTTCCTTCAAATGTCTGAAGGGCCAGCATGTAAAAGAAAGAGTTGGTTTGTCCAGTGTTGTTATATGGGGTAGTGTTAGAATTGATGGGTAAATGGGCATTCACAGATAAGTTCAATTTAATACAAATATTCAACCTTAAACAGATAAGTATTACAATTAAACCTATTCATCAACAGAATGTGCTACTGGGCACTCAGAGGCTTGGTGACCGTATGTCAAGAATGCTGGCAATTTGAACCATGTATTGACTTAATGACTAATAGATGATCTCTGGGGACTCTTGAAAGCTAAAATTCTATGATCATTTTTCACAGTCTTCCTATGCATGTGTGCTTTAGGATCTTCCTTAAGTAATGAACAATGTTGACTTGTTAGCTAAACAGTCTTAAGAGTAGCTTCAAGAGATCTTGTCTAACACTAAATCATATAAAACAATCAGAAACTTTCAATATCATTTTCCATAAATTTGTACTACTAAAGACCAATAAGCAATAACACACTCGTGTATAGATCATTGATCTAGGTCTGGGAGGGACATTAATGTCACCTAGTCCAGAGGGATCAAATTTATCGCCAGCAAGAGAAATGTGGTCCCAGTGAGGCCCTAATCAGAATAAATTATAAATGGAAAATGTTTAACAAAAATAAATTAAAATATAATAGAACATAGATAATGTTAATTTGTGGTTTCTAAGCCAATATGAAAGCTACAGGAATCCATTTCTATTTGAGTTTGACATCATTGACTTAGTCCAACCACCCCAACTCCTTCATTTTACAAATGAGGAAATTGAGGCCCAAAGATAACTTAAACTTAATACTTAAATCCAATAATCTACATGAAATAACTTCAACTTAAAAAACAAACCAAATAATCTACATGAAGCCTTTCCTGACTCCCCCCACCACCACCAAATGCTATGGCCTAGCCTCTCGCCCTACTTTATATTTACAAATTTTGTATCAAAGTGGTTGGACTAGGGGTCTTGGGGACAAGAAAATCTGAGTTCACATCCTGCCTTGGACACTTACTAAGCTGTTTGACATTGGGCAAGTAATTTAATGTCCTTCAGCCTTAGTTTCCTCATCTACAAAACAGGATCTACCCCGAGTAGGATTGTTGTGATGACCAAGTGAGATGCATTGAAAACCTTAAAGGCTTATTAAGGGCCTAACATGTGCCAGGCAACCTGGCTCAGGCTACACTCAGGGCCTTTGCAGCCAAATGGGGCTTGCTGCCACCAGGTTGACCCCTCTGCTCTAAGGTCCCTTCTATGTCTCCATCCAGGATCGGGTGAGCAGTAGCTGATATTCCAAACTATATCCATTATGAGCCTGAATTCTAGACAAAGCCAGCAAAAAAATGCTGTGCAGACAACCTGTCACAGGATCACAGAATGTCAGAGCTATTCATTTATCTCTATTGTTGAACTATCCATTTAATTCCTAAAAACAAAACAAGAAAAAAAAAACCCTGCTCTCAGGTAATAGTTTCTAGTGTCCTTTACCCTTTAATCAGAAAGGTCATTCTCAATGGTAGAAGGTCAGTGAGGCCTATAGATAGTAGATAGACATCAAAGAGCCCAAGCTGATGCTGGGGTCAGTGCCCATTGTGGTGTCCACGGCAGGGTGGTGATAGTGAAGCACTGAGACTAGCACCATGAGTAAATGCCTACCTTCTGTGCCACACTGGACCCAGTATTTTTTAACTTTATGTTAAAAGTTTATTTTGTTATGAAAATATATTATATGTTGAAAAACATACTGGGTTCAATATTACTTTGCCAAAAGACAAAGACAACCTCCATTCAGAGAAGGGAAAATTTTTGCCCTTGGAATGGTAGTCAGACAAAGGTCAGCCACCATTGCCACTGCCCAGTTCCCAAGGAGAAATGTAATCCTTCCTTTGGCCCCTGAATGAGGAGGTTGGAAGCCCATATCCCCCAGCCCAAGGGCAGGCAGTGCTCATGGCCCTCAAGGACTGTCTAAGTGCCCAGAATCTCATGGAGTACTATGTCAGAGCAGTGACAGTTGGCAGAGCAGGGGCCCAGAAACTGCTACTGTGAAGAAGCTACTTTCCACAATAATGACTTGTGAGAAAACTAAAAGTTTTCCCCTTAAGTCAAGCCCCCCATCCCCCACCCCAGTGCTGCCATGGAGAGCCTATTCCAGCAGAACTGCCATCTATGGAGTTGCCATCGGGGCCTGCCAACATGCCACCACTTCACCTCCAGACAGACGCTGTGATAAGCACCCCATCTACGCCTTTATCCAAGTGAGTGTTGATCACAGTAAACAGGCAACGCACAGATCCATGGGGCACTGTCCTACAGACTTCCTTCCAAGCTGTCATTATACCACAAATGATTACTCTCTGGGTCCAGCTGTTCAACCAATTCTGAACCTACCTGATTGGATCATTATCTAGCCCACATATCTCCGTCATTTTCACAAGAACAGCATGAGAAGATTGTATCAAAATGCTTTCATAAGACATATTTAAACTGACTATATCAATAGCATTTTTTCCCATAAGTCTGGAAACCATCAAAAATAAAAATAAGGTTAGATTGGCATGACCTTCTCTTTATAAAGTCATTCTGTTTGTTTGGGGGGTGTTTTGGAGAGGATAAGGGAAAGCAATTGGGGTTAAGTGAGTGCCCAACATCACACAGCTAATTAAGTTTCTGAGGTCAAATTTGAACTCAGAGCCTCCTGACTTCAGGGCCAGTGCCACGGAGCTGCCCCTGATATAACTATTCTGACTCTTTGTGCTTATCACTTCCTTTTCTAGAGTTTCACTAACTATACATTTAATAATATGTTCTAAAAATTTGCTAAGAATTTAGTCAAGTTGGCTGGGCTACATTGACCCAGTCCATTCTCTTTCCCTTTCTTTTTTTTTTTTGAAATTGGAACAATATTTAGCATTTTTCAATGTCAAAGAATTCTCCTGTTCCCCATACTCTTTTAAGTATCCCTGATAATGGCTCAGTAATCCTCTCCACCAGTTAGGGGAGTCAATATGTAATAATAGTAATAAATGCTTGTTGCTTGAATGACACAATCCTTCTCTTAGGAGGTTTATCTCTAGACACACACACACACACACACACACACACACACACCACACACACCATGAAGATTAATTATGGCGTAACTTTTAGCCATGGCATATACATTTATATAATGTATTATCATTCCTTCAGGAAAAGTTTTTCTACATTCCTCACTCCATACCACTTCATCCTAATTTCCCATGAAGCATAAACATAATACTTATCAAGGCCCAGCTAAAGAAATCAGAAATAGAAAGGGAATAACATGTAGCCATCCTCAGGGGCCACACTGTAATTGTCCAAACAGAAGAGAAATCATGCCTCATTCAGCTATACTGCATTCAGGGGGGAGGACAATATGAACACAAGCTTGCAGGTGGAGGCTCCAGTGCCTCCAAAAAGGTTATTGGACCCTGCTGCCTTCTTATAGACCAGCCTGGCAAAACAAGCCTGAAGCCTAGTCCAAATGAGCATGGAAAATATTCACCTGCTAGTAATATAGCGAGAGTATCCCCTACCAGTCTTAGATAAGTTGGATTAATAAACTGCCTTTCATTTGTGACACTTCGACATGAATTTTACATTAGGCCCAATTCAGTTAAGTTCAAACTGATACCATCCCTTCTGAAGTCTTTTCAATTGTCTGTGTGTGTTTACACAGGGGATGTCTTCACAATGTTTGAGAGGTTCCTGGCATATATTGAGAAAGGGTTTTTATAAGCAACCAGTCCTTCAGTGCTCTGGAATTAAGTCGAAAGATGAAACCACTATTTGGATTTACCCTAAAAGAAAACAGGCTTTAAAAAAAAAAAAAACCTTGGAAACTTCAAGAGGCTTTGCATGGGTTCAGGCTTGATTCAGTGACGTGGAAAATTTCCCATCGGTGGGTGAAGGAGACAGAAGAGAAGGGAGGGAGACAGAGGCACAGATATGATGATGGGGAGGGGGGAGCCAAAGCATGAGAGCACCAGTGCCTGTGGGCTTGGTGCAGTTATTGATGCCCTTCACAGCCATCGACTTTGCCCAATTAGAACTGGAGGAGGTGCTTGATGAGTTTATCAGACCGTGAATCCTACTCCCCTGAACTGCAAGCTCGGTGACAGTTCACCTGAGGGAGTCATTGCCTTCACTGATGAGCGACAGATGAAAGGAGCAGCACACTCAGTTAATTGACATGCATGCTGCTGCTAACGACAGTTTAATAATGGCAGTTCTCGAGTGAGGGAGCTTCATAATGGCAGTTCCCTCCTGGAGAAGCACTTTCCAATGGAACGGAAATTACCCAGCGAGCGTGGGAATGGCAAAATGCAGCAGAGCCACTGAACCAAAGCCAGTGTGGAGAAACATGGCAGATGTCCTGAGGGGCCATACCTATGGGCCTTGTTTAGGACCCAACCACAAGGGAATGTCAAGCCAGGCCTAGTTCATCCCAGGCATTCATCCTTACTCTCTAAGCATGTTGCATTTCCAAGAAGTCAGTATTATGAAATGGAAAGAACAGTGGAGAAGGTGGTGGTTGTGCAGTCATGTTCCACTCTTTGTGATCCCATTTGGAGTTTTCTTGGCAAAGATACTGGGGTGGTTTATCATTTCCTTCTCCAGATGAGGAAACTGAGGCAAATGGGGCTAAGTGATTTGCTCAGGGTCACACTGTTAATAAATGCCTGAGGCTAGATTTAAACTCAGGAAGATGAGTTTTCCACTGTGCTGCCCATTGCAAAAGGCATCAGGGTTCTAATCTTCCCTCTGCCAACTTGTGATCATCTAGGTAAATTACTTAATCTCTCTAAGCCTCAGTTACTATAAAGCCCTTTACAAAGCTTAAACCAATATATAAATGTTAGCTAAAATCCTTATTTACCAAGCAAGGTTGTTGTAAAATCTAATGAAATCTAGGATCTATGATTTGGGAGGAAATTAATGCAGAGTAACATAAGGTCAGGTGGTGTAATGGATAGAGCAGTAGGTTTAGAATTAGGATGACTAATTTTCATGAGTTCAAATCCAGCATCAGACACTTACTACCTGTGTGACCCTAGGCAAGTCACTTACCCCTGTTTACCTCAGTTCCCCATTTGTAAAATTACCTAGGAAAAAAATGGCAAACTATTCCGATAACTTTGCCAAGAAAATCCCAAAATGGGGTCAGGAAGAGTCAGATACTATGGAACAACAACAAAAAATGCCTAACACCTTTCTCTGCAATTTATTGTCTTAGAGAGCTACCTATAAGGTCTGAGAGGTTATATAACTTGACTAGGGTCACATAACAAGTATGTGTCAGCAGCCAGACTTGAACCCAGGTCTTTCTGACTCAAAAGTCAGTTTTCTATATACCATGCTGTGCTGCCTCCCAATGAAATAACAAATATAAAAAATTTTGAATTGATAAAGTATCATATAAATAGCAAATTAGCCTTAGAGACTTACTTTTCCCTTGTTCCAATGCTCATAGGTGCTTGGGCAGACACTTAGTAAATGGTCCTCCAAAGGATAGTGTTAGGTGACTAGAGACCTAGCTAAGTTTTCAAAAGGTTCATCTCTGGACTGACCTGAGGGGACTTTGTTTTTATAACACCAGTCATTCAATACCTGGAGGTTATCCTCCAGAGCAGAAGGCTTTCAAAATGTCTGTAAGGCTGTCTCCTGGGCCATCAGTTTCTCAGTTGCTGTTAACCACTTTGAACTCTCTCAATCCTGGGGGGTGCAGTGAAGATATCTGCTTATCTACCTACCTATTCATATATATGCATTTATAAATACACAAGATATATAGAGGTAATATATATTTGTATATATGATTTATAATAAGTGGCATTTTCACTGCACAATGAAGTTTGCAAAGTATTTTACTTATTTTGTCTCAAAGATTCACAACAATCCCTATGAGAAGCATTATTTTTTCCCATTTTAGAGATAAGAAGAAATGAGACTAAGATGTTAAAAGACTCCAAGCTAGACTGTTTTTCCATCAACAGAAACACTTTCAGGGCAGAGAGGTGGCACAGCGAACAGAGCCCTGGCCCTGGAGTCAGGAAGACGAGGGTTCAAATCTGGACTCAGACACTTGACAGACTTACTAGCTGTGTGACCTTGGGCAAGTCACTTAACCCCAACTGCCTTGCCTTCCCCCTCCAAAAAAAAAAAAAATTAAATAAAACAAAAAAAAAGCACTTTCTACCTTAGAAAGACCTAATAGAACTTGAGCTCTGCTGATAATGACTTTGAAAACCCAAGGTCACCTCCACACCTTAGTAAAGTACCAGATTGAGACTTGAGCAAAGAAATAATAAAAATAACTCGTTAACTAGTACTTTAAGGTATACAGATCCCTTTCTTCACAACAAACCTGTCAGATGTATAATCTATATCAGACTGTTTGCCAACTTGGGGAGAACGAAGGACAGGAAAGGAAGGAGAAAAATTAGAACTCCAAATCTTTCCCAAAAAATGAATGTTGTAAATTATCTTTACACATAATTATAAAAAAATAAAATACTATTAAATGTAAAAAACCTGTGAGGTGAGTAGCATAAAGTTTTTGTATTCTCATTTCATAAGTACAGAAATTGAAGCTTAGAAATGTTGAGTGACTTGTCCAAATCTACCTAGTTATCATCATCAGAATCTGACTCCAGATCACCTTATTCCAAAACCAGTGCTTCAACAAAATCAAGCAAAGGCTATTACAAATAAAAAGCAACTTAATTTATTGAAATGGGTTCGGGGCAGGGTTTAAACGAGCAATCGAAAACATTCCAAGAAATGCCCTGGATCACTGTTGGGCAGTCCCTCTGACTCTTCTGTTGTCCAGTCTCTTTTCCAAACAATAATGTTACCCTCCCTAGGCTCTGGTTTCGTTGGTTTCCTGGCCTCCTCCCAAATAATCGTACCAAAGAGCAAAACAAATTAGCACTCCTCCTATCCTAAATATAATAAAGACTCATGTAGTGACAACGTGGTATGGGGAAATGTAACAGCAAGCACCCTACCAAACCCTGGATGGCTGCTAGCACAGGTTTTTTGATCTGCTTTTCCAAAGGAAAGTACCTCAAGAGGGATCAACAATCTTAGTTTATTCAAACATATTTCATTCACCTCGTTCAGGGGAAAAAGTCAGCACCTTGAACTTCAGAGAAAATACAAACAGAAGTTACAAACAGACAAAAAATACAGATAAAATAACACAATTCAACAGATCAAGACAGGGCTTTCAGCTGTCTGACCATTACATACATATAGTTAGTTAGCAGAGAGAGAAGCACCAACATCTGGTTTTCAAAGTCAGGGGACTCAATGGCTGCCCAGAGTCTCATCTGGCCAAATCATATAACTCTTGCCATAAATGAGCCCCAAAGCAAAACCTCCCATTAGGGTATTTATATAGCCTTCTCCAGGATCAGAGAACATCACAACCTTCATGACCCACTGCCTAACTACAAAGTAACAAAACTGCCTAACTACAAAGTAACAAAAGGTGTGTCTTCCTGAATAAGATGTCTCCTAATTTAAGCAAGTTTCCCTTGTTGGGCTCCCAGTGAAGCCCATCAAGGGGCAGGAAAGATCTTCAAATTCCTTTACCATTACAGTGAAGGAGCTCCACATCTGGAGTCTAAAGGGCCAACTCTAACCCTTACTAGCTATGTAACTCCCACAAATTATTTAAACGCTCTATGCCTTGGTTTCCTTTTTTATAAGATAGTGATGATACTCCTTAAAGTACCACCCTCAAGGGATTGTTAATAGAGAAAGTACTTAAAGCACTGCATGAATATGATTTATTTTCTTTTATTATTGCAAACTAAGAAAATAAATGCAAGGGAGTACCCCTTCTCATCTACCCTGTTAGCTAGTTTGGGACCTTCTCACCCTCCCCTGGACTACTTTAATAGCTGCTTAATTGATTTCCCTGATTCCATCCCTTCCTCTCTTCAGTCTATTCTCCACACCAGGGTGGAGCAGGAGAAAGAGCTGCATTTCGAATAAGAGGCACTAGATTCAAGTGCTTGTTTTGCTACTTGTCTGTGTGATCTGGTGCTTGTTATTTTTCCTCTCTGGGTCTCAATTTCCTCATCTATCAAACAAGGGGGTAGACTAGATGCTTTCTGAGCTTACTTCCAACTCAAAATCGATCCCCATCTAACTACTGACATAATCCTAAGGCACAGTCCTAGCCATGTCATCTCCCAGCTCAAAAAACTTTCACTAAATCCTTCATATCACTAGGATAAAATAAAGTCTCTCTACCACCTGCTTCATACCTACCTTCTCAGCTTTATTTCATATACTACTCTTTTTCACAAACTCTATATGGCAGCCAAACTGGACAGCTAGCTATTTCCCCAAATGGGACAGTCCATATCCTACCTCCATGCATTTGTATAGACCTCTCCATTACCACCACCACCACCATGCTTTGAATGCTTCTTCTCCATCCACATCCATCTTTTAGAATCTTCATTTTTCTTCAAGACTTAGTCACCACCACCTCAGTGAAGCCTTTCCCCACACACTAGTTATCAGTGGTATCTATTTACCTCAATTTATCTTTTGTTATGGTTATTTATGTATTTGTTATACACACACACACACACACACACACACAGTAAGCATCTTGAGGGCAAATGTCTATTACCCCAGTGTTAAGTACATAATGAATCTCTGTTGTTGCATTAAACTGCTCACCTGCAGGGAATGAATTATCTTTGTCCTAAGACACCAGGAAACTAGTCACTGCACAGGAAGAGGTAATTTCCTAAATGGTCCCCTGGTGTCTGAGAAGGTGGAATTTGGTGATCGATTTTCTCCCACAGAAGAGTTTACTCCCTGTCAGCACAGTGAGGCACATCTGGATCACAGCAGGCCTGGGAGCACTCCCTGCCACCTGTCTGGAATTGTAAATAGTGTCTCCACAATAGTGGGCACCCAAATCCTGAATGCTAAGAGAGTAGCACCCCTGCAGGGAGAAGAGAATGAAAGGGAGTGGATGGATATACTGAGCAGATCAAAGCTATGGTTTGATATTGCATGGAGGCATTAAGGGCCTCAGAGCTTTACTCTGCAAAGAGGGATGAAAGTCCATGAGTATGTATGTGTGTGTATGGGGGTGTGAATGTGAATATGCATATACACATGTAGCCTCCTGGAGTACGTGAACATATGTTTTATACATGTGTGAAGTATCTATTGCATTCCCCTATAATGCAAACAGACAGGTGTGGCCTCCTGGCTGAACGGCCTTTAGCCACATCATAAAAGTCCTACCTCCCATCACAGGCTGTCCATACATAGGCTAGAGCTCTTGTTCCATATTCCCATGCACACATCAAATACACTATGTCTCCACTAAGCTATACAAATGCAGGCTTTGTCACTATGCTAGAAAAAGCAATCTCTCCCACCTCTGGCTTCTCATTTCCTTGCACAGTGGGCTAATGCCCAGCTGATTCTCCCCCTCTTTTCACATTAATAGTCCCTGCTACAGAGCACAGACTTTCATGAATACTTATGTCCTTCTCCTCCAAAAAAAATTGGGGGTAAAAGAGGGGGAGGGGTAACCATCCCCAGTAAACTTATAAACTTGTTACCATAGCAACAGGCATCCTCACTGTCCAAATGCGGATCACCAATACCACCTAGTGGTACATCAAAATTCACTTTCCTGAGGGAATGGTATGTTTTTGGTTGGGGGGGATGTTTGTGGTGATTTTTTAAACTAGAGTGATATATTTAAAACATATACACAGATACAGGGGAGTAGAAGGGGAGGCAAGAAAGGAAAAATACATCCTTTGTCAGTATCTCTTGTTTATCCCCTAAGTAAGATGTCCTGAGTAGTTTTCTGAGGATACACTATCTAGGTACAGCAATACTCCTGTCTTCAGAGCTGGTGCTGCCATTTCCCAGTTATCTGTGTAAGAGCGTCCTAATCGATACCCAAGGTTCCTTTGCAATATATGGATCAGGAATTACCAGGTATAAAACCAAGTAGATGGGAGTGGCTAGGTGGCGCAGTGAATAGAACACTAGCCCTGGAGTCAGAAGGACCTGAGTTCAAATCTGGCCTCAGACACTTGACACACTTACTAGCCATGTGACTGGGTAAGTCACTTAACCCCAATTGCCCTCCCAAAAAAAAAAAAAAAAACCACAAATAGAGTTTGCTGAGGGGGAGAAAATCACAATGACCTACACAGGTTTAGGGGCCTTTGCTGAAGCTGAGAGGGAAACTACATCAAATTTGTTTTTAATATTCATGAGACCATACCCCTCCCCCTTCTGATTACACATACATCTTGCCTCTCTCCACTTGTGTATTTGGCCCCACTTCAGTGCTATTGTTCCTAAGTGTGGCATATATGTGTGTTATTGCCACATTTATGTAAATTACACATTCCTTAAGCAAAGGCCCTCTATTCTTTCTTTCATGTCTGCTACTAGCTCCTAAGGTAGACAGCAGACATTCATGGAATGTTTGTTCATATTAATACGTATAAAATTGCCTTACAGTATAAAGTATATTGTCTTACATATAAAAATGCCTTCATAGCCATTCTGGGGAGCTAGGATAAGAAAGAAGGAAGTGGGGCAGATACTAATCTTCCTCATGAAACTTATAATCTAAAGAATATAGAGGAAAGTCAGGAAAAGAAAGAAGGAAAGGGATCCAATAAGTCTCAGAGGTGATTTACTTTCTTATCTCATCTCTCTCCAATTTATATAACCAAAAGACATTCTGTACCTGTCTTTAAGAAACAATCTCCCACCCCCACCCAATAACAATGGACCGACAGTATGGCTTCAAATGTATGTAATGTGTGGTGAATGGAATTCTGAGACTATAAAGCCAATGTATATAACAGCAAAGTAGGGAGGCATCCCCAGGAACCCATCCACCATGGCAGATGTCTTCCTTGCCAGCATCTATTTACGGGAGAGGCAAGCAGCTTTGCCTGCTACCACAACCAAAAGCTGCCTGGTCAGAAGACAGACTGCATTCTGTACATTGAAATACTAAATCATTTAAAATTCAGATGCAAACAGTGTAAATATCCAGGCTATAAACAAGAGGAGCCATATGGAGTGGTCTTCACAGTTATTTTAGCTTCTCTGTCACAATATTTAGCACATACATAATTCTTTAAAAACCATTAATTCGTCATTGCACACAAACATTCCTATGAGTATCATTCCTCATCCCCAGGCTCCAGAGCTGGGCTCTCTCTCAGTCTCTCTCTTTAGCATTCAGCATTGGAGCACACACCCAATCTGGGGGGGGGGGGGGATGTCGGTGAAGAGCTATGACTGTCCTACAGAGAATCTCCATCCCAACTGGCATTATTACAGACCCCTGCTCCTGTCTCCTTATCCTCTTCTGTGAGTAATCATCAAAGCTGTCTCCCACTTCTGTATATAAATGCTAAAGCTATTCTGAGAGCCAAGAACAAGTCTAGCACAGTGGGCATATTTCTGAGATGTCTCTCTGCTCTGCTGTTTGGAAGAGTCAGCCTAATATCCTCAAACCTATTTCCCAAGATTGCAGGGGGTGGGGGAAGTGGGCAGATAGCTAGTTTCTAAAGGCACAAACAGTGCAAAACTAAATATATTTTAATGTGCTGGCAATGTGAGATGGATTTTAATAAAAGTGATTAAATGCAGGGAAACAAACTCCAGAATATAAAGTCAATGCCCTTTACATCCTATAACATTGTCCCACGACCCTCTGCTCCTCAGCTCCACAAAAGGGAAAGAAGTCTGATGAAAAATGACAGCATTCATGCCCATAGATTAGTGGAAAAAAAGGCCCTGGTATGTAAGCATGTGTGTATATGTGCATACACATACATCGCAATCCCCAAGTCTCACATATGTACACATACAGATATACACACATACACAAATGAAGAGAAAGAGACAGGGAGAGATGGCGTCATCAGTGAAATACCAACTTTGCTACCTTGATATCTCAGTTCAGGTCCTACCCCTGATGTATAAATTGTTTGACTTTGGGAAGTCATTTAACTTCTCATTATCCCAGGCAAATCTTTGAGAATGGAAGTTGAAGAAAATGTACCTATCCAAACTGGCAAAGGGAGTTTCCTCACCAAAAGTTCCCTATACCAATGAAAAAGTAGAAAATACTCACCAAATCCTGCTTCAGCCCTCTTGTTAAAAGTTGGTGCCTCCTGTTGCCCCTCCTTCTCCTTGATCTCCACAGCTGGACCTCAGCTTTCCAGCAGGTGGTGGCCATCTTCTCATCTTCTCTCTCATCCAGTCTTATGCAAGCCTCCTTCCTGCCATTCTGAGTTCTCATTTCAGCTGCTCTGCTTAGGCCCCATTCTGTCCAGTTCTCAGCTTTTATTCACTAACATCCCCCTTAGTTATTTTGCACAATTCTGTCACACTCCTCAGCTTACAGCAGATGGCATTCCTTACCTTCCCAAGAGATACATCTCTACTACCTGGCCAAAATGTGAACAACCTCTAAGTGTGTCTACAGCTCAAATAAACCTATCTCCACTGTATCTAAGCCTTCTTTTGCAAAATGATGCTCACAATCCCCAAGTCTTATACATCAGACTTCTGTCCAGGCTGTAGAAAAGTCTCTATTTGAACCTGACAAGCAAGTCTCCTTCTAGAGTTCCAAGTACACTCATGGTGGCTCCTCATTTGCCTTCTCTCTTCCCTGTCAGTCAATAAGAATTTAAGAACTTATATGGTAGGAATTGTGCTAAGTGCTGGGGATGTAAAGAAAGGCAATGTGTCTTCCACTCATGTCAACACTACGCACTAGACCCAGGACCTCGAGGGAGCACACCACTCTCATAGAATTGCAGGTTTTAAAAGGTGGAAAGGAGTTCAATGAACCCCTAGAGTGACCAGACCTGAAAAAGACCCTCTTCTCTCACAAACCTGATAAGTGCTCTTCCAGCCTTTGCTAAAGACCTCCAATGAGGAGAAATCTATTACCTCTTGAGGAACCCTAATCAACCTTTGTATACTTCTAATTTCCTTACTACTAAGCCTTCCTTTCTCCAAACTAAAGATGAGAAGTCCCTTCACCTGATCCCCATAGAGAATGAGAGAAGGCACTTCACCTGGTTGCCCTCTTCTTGATACTTTCTAGCTTCTTGATGTCTTTCCTAAATTGTGGTGCCCAGGACCAAATATTCACCAATGCCTGACTAGGTCAGAATACAACAGAACTTTCAGGTTTTCAGTGTTGAACTGCTATTGCTCAAGTGAAACTGCTTTCTCTAATGTTTTCAAAGTCAGCAGGCTGGGGTAATTCCCCAGGGTAAGAGTAACATAGCTATTATTTGAAACTTGCATTCTCTCTGGCTTTCTGTCTCTGTCTCTCTGTCTCTATCTCTCTCATTCTCACTCTGTCTCTCTGTCTCTGTCTCTGTCTCTGTCTCTGTCTCTGTCTCTGTCTCTCTCTCTCTCTCTCTCTCTCTCTGTCTCTCTCTCTCTCTCTCTCTGTCTCTCTCTCTCTCTCTCTCTGTTTGTGTCTCTCTCTCTGTCTCTCTCTCCTTCTCTCTCTTTCTCCCTCCCTCTCCCTCTCCACCCCCAGGTATAGAATCCCAACCAGTATACTTATTTTCACAAAATCAGCACTATTAATTCTTCATTATAAAACATTTATTAAACAATAAGACAAAAGCAAGAATCTCTTAATTTTTACCCTCCTAATTTCCAGATCTAATGGTGCTTTCCTAATTCTTGTCCTTCTTAACCACTTTGTAGCACTTCAACACTACTGACCACCCTTCTCCCAGGATGTTCTTTTCTCTCTGGGTTTTCATAACACTATTCTCTCCTGATTCTCCAACTAAGTGTCTGCTCCTTAATCTACTTTGCATCATCTATATCCACATCCTAATTATGAGCATTCCTCAGGGCTCTGTCCTAGGCCCTCTTTTCTTTTCCTTTTATACTCTCTTAGTGATCTCATCAGCTCCCATGGTCTTAATTATGCAGATGATTTACAGCTCTATAAATTCAATCTTTCCTCCAAACTTCAAATTCACATCATCGGTCTCCTATTGGATAGTTCAAAATGGACATTCTGGAGAAATCCCAAACTCAACATGACCATATCAAAATGTGTTATCCTTCCCAAAAAACCCGTTCCTTTCTAAATTTCTTTATTTCTGTCAAAGTCATTACCATTCTTCTAACCTCTCAGATTCATAACCTTAGCTTTATCTTAGACTCTTTCTCACTCTTCCACATTAAATAAAGTCAACAAATATTATTATGTACATCCTATGTGTCAGACACTGTGCTAAGCACTAAGAATGCAAAGAAAGATAAATAGAGTCCCTATCCTTAAAGGTAATACACAAATAACTATGTATAAATATAAAAGGATTTTGGTGCATTCTGATGACCTAAGGTGAAATTCCCAAGTGGGAGACTTCAGGGACCTCCTTTGGGGGAGATTGGAATATGCATGGACATTCTATATTGATCTACCATGTCCATTGGATATGTAATAAGAACTGCCTGTGTCTTTAAATCTACATGCCTGAGGTATAGTCATTCTCTCTTCCCATTGGTGTCCAAAGGTGAAGATTTCATTTGCCTCCTGCAGGGATGCTGTGTAGTATCTGAGAAGTTATATTTCTTCTAACGCTAGTTTTATCAACATTCCTTACAGAAATATTATTTTCCTGTCTTTTTAGCAACCAAAATAGCCACATTTAGAAGGGTCAGTACCTTACACACACACACACACACACACACACACACACACACACACACACACACACTCACACACACACATAGTCTCCCTGGAAAGAATGTAAGCCCCTTAAGTGTAGGAATTGTTCTCCAAAAAGCTCATAATGGAAAATGCTATCCATAACTAGAGAAAGTATTACAGAGTCTGAATGCAGATTGAAGCATATTATTTGCTCTCTCTCTTTTCTGTTTTGTTTTGTTTCTTCTTTCTTGTGGTTCATTCCATTGGTTATAATTCTTCTTTGCAACATGACTAATGTGAAAATATGTTTAATGTGAATATATATGTAGAGCCTCTATCAAATTGCATGCTGTCTTGGGGAGGGGGAAAGGGAGGGAGAGGGAGAAAATTTGGAACTCAAAAGCTTGTGGAACTGAATGTTGTAAACTAAAAATAAATAATTTTTTTTAAAAGAGGGGGAAAAGAAAACAAAAAAGAATAGGAATTGTTTCGTGTTTTGTATTTGTATCCCCAGTTTTTAGCATGGTGCCTGGTGCATAGCAAGTCTTAGTAAACAATTATTGTTTGAATGAGGTGATGCATTTTTTCCTGAAGCATAAGGTTGAATTGACTTTCTTGGTTCTCATATTAAATTATTGATTCACACTGTGCTTGTGATGAAACCATGCTATCTCTTTGTGATCACTGTTTCTTTGTCTAGCTAATCACTAACCATCCCTTTGAAAATATGTTCTAGAAATTTTCCAAACTTTCAAGTAAAGCTTATTGGCCCACATTTTGCAGTCTTCATTATTCTGTCTTTTAGTCGGGGAAAGGGGAGAGGTGAAAATTGCCTTTCCCTAATACTGCATTTTTGTTCCCCCTGCCCACCATTCTTCAAAGGTCATTGTTGGTAGCTCAGACTAATAACATCTCCCAGGTACATTTATCCCTTCCATACCATAAAGTCTAGGGATACAGTGTCCCTGCAATCTGGAAAATCCATGTAAAATGTTTTAGTCCTCCCTTCATACCAGAGAAGAAGTCTGAATTATTATGGCACTGGAAGATAAAATATATTGATATTATATAAAATTGTACATATATTTATGTATTTCTGAGTTTCTAAAATTTTTCTGAGTCATCAGCTGGCCTTTTCGTGTTATCTGCAGCATCTACAAAACCCCCCAAAAATACCATTTAATTTCTTTTGCTGACCAGCAATATATCAAAACTTCAATGGGGAAAGTCATGATGTGGAAGGGATAACTGTATTTCAACTCCCGAGAATGTAATTCATCTGGGCTATATGGTAAACTTGTCAATGGTTCTCTTTCTACTTCCATACTAACCTTGATTATCAATTCCCTGATAACTTTTTTTGGGGGGGGGAAGATCAGGAGGAGTTCTTCTCCAGTCTAATCATCACTCTTCTTGGCAGAGACAGCAGAAGTGAAATGAGAATTGAACATTTATTCCTTCTCTCTTCTCTCCTCCCTAAGTGTGGGTTCTCTCCCTTCTTTCATCCTTCACTTTCTTCAATAAAGTTTAAATACAACTTTTTCTTCCTTAGTTTTCCTTAATAGTCTTAGCTTACTCTGAATGCTAGCATTCCTGAGATTTTTATTACAGGATCATGACAGACTTTTTTATTCATCCAGTATTACTTGTTCTTGCTTATGTCTTCTAAGTATGTCTTTGAAAAAGAAAACCTAAATTGGCTGGCAAATTTCCTTTTTATTCATATCAACTTATGTAAATAACACTTTTCCTCACTGACATTTTTCCTCCTCCTGTCTTCATAATTTCATTCTTGAAAGCATGCTATACTTTCCAGAATGACTTGCCCTGTGGAATTTTAGTCTATGGTAGTCTATCCTTCTTTTTGGATTCTTCAATATCTACTCCCCCCCAAAAAAAATCACAGTAGATGATTTCAGGCTTTCTCCAAACTCTACGCTGGAGAGACCACTTCCCAGCTAATGTACCCATCATCCCCACCTTAATAACCAGCTCTTCCCTAAAAATGAGACTCAGATCCAGAAAAATTTTGGTTCCTCCATCTTTTGAAGGATGAAATCATTATTAAGGCAAGTGAAAAAATATGACTTACTCTACTCCAGCCAGAAAGAGGTCGGATAAAATGCTTCAGTCCAATTAATTGAAGTGGCCCCATCACCAGCATATCATGTGTCTGCCACTAGGCTTGTGATCTCTTTCATGAACTCTTTAATTGTTCCTTCATTGTGTCCAGGTGGTCCTCAGCACACTTTGATTAAATGATAAAATTTTTATAAATTTGCTTCTGTTTCTGAATCCACTAATCTTTCTTCAAAAGCTCTTACTCTCCACCCCAAGTTCCTGAATTTCTTCACATGAGTGTATCTTCTTAATGTGCAATGCCATCCTTTTCTCACATCTTATACCTATCTTTGTTTCTTTTAAATAATATATAGCTATCCAGAGCCAAATTCTAATCATGGGTCTAATCCAACCAAACTTTAATGACACCTATAAGATGAAATTTACTCATACATTAGAATCTGTAGTTCATTTGGTTTGACATCCATCCTTTGTGCTCTTCCAAAGACATATAAAAGCCATGGGTTTTACTGAATTTTGTATCCTTTGAATTTCTGGGTATCTTAACAGCTCTTTATCCTACATTCTCTATTGTTCAGCTTTGTCCCTCCTGCTCCTTTTCATTTAAAGTTCTTTTGATTACATTTTCAAGACTTAAGGAAAGTGCATTGCTTGTTTAGTTCACACCATCCCTGAACAAGAGCCAGTAATTTTTATATTTTAATTTAATCCATGATCAATCACAAAATCCTAATTTCATTCACATACACTATCTTCTTAATCAACTAATTACTTTCTAAATCCCCCTTTGTTTTCCAAATCCTTTGGCTCTGATATGTAACAGTGATGAAAACAAACTGTCTTTTTAAGGTCTTCACTTTCTTGCACAAAACTTGATAATCCTGAACAATAGTTGCTAGGTTTTTCCTGGCAGTATCACTTGTGCCCATGTAAACCAAAAGAAATCACTATCTAGTAGTCATCTATTCATGCATATTGGAAGGTTCTCTGTCTTGTCTTAAATACATGCCCTGGAAAGTCAATGTACATCTTTGTCACTTTTTGTTGTTCAGTTGTTTCAGTCACACCCAACTCTTCATGACCCCATTTGGGGTTTTCTTGGCAAAAACACTGGAGTACTTTGCCCTTTCCTTCTCTAGCTCATTTTACAGATGAGGAAACTGAGGCAAACAGGGTTAAGTGATTTATCCAGTGTCACACAGCTAGTAAGTGTCTGAGGTTAGATTTGAACTCAGGAAGAAAAGCCTTCTTGACTTCAGGCTCAGCACTGTACCTATTGGGTCACCTAGCTTCCTCAGTAGCCCTCAACAAAAAGTCACCATTACTTGTCTCTTCTTCCCCTACCCTTTAGTAGATGACCTTTCATCTGATAATATCATTGATCAATATTCCTCTGAAGACAAGAATCAAATACAGAGTATCCACCTCCTGCTTTTGGGGAAGAATCTCAAGTTTATTTTTTAGCACCAATTATTCATAAGTCTTCTTCCTCTCTCCTTTGGGTAAAAGCTGTCTGCCTTCCAACTTCCTGACAAATTGGGTTTTACCTATGCTCCTTTGGTTTTCACAAGAAACCTCTTTCATTATTTTGTTTGTTTGTTTCAGCATTGTTTGTTTCAGCATTGTTGTCCCCAATATCCTGGGAAGTAATCAGATTCTCAAAGTCAGTCAATAAACATTCATTAAATACCTGCTGTGTACCAGACATTGTGCTGAAGTGACTTTACCCACTTGTCTTTGGCAGAAACACAAACATCACACACTCATTGCAGGTCACTCTCAAATTCCCCTTGCTCTCCATACTTACTGGAATTCATACTTTTCTACTGTTTCTTCCTCTTTTCCTCAGTTCCTTGATTTTCTTCTGCTCTTCATTCTCCTCCAGTCTACCCACTTAAGCCTTTCTCTTCCTTAAGTCTCCTCTTTCAGCTCAATTTTTTCCTCACCTTCAGATGAAGTCCTTCTCATTTGTCTCTAACCCCTCTTCAGTTTGAGTGATGCTTCTCTTGTTCCTTCTCCCAAATACTATCCTCCTTAAGTGGCTAGAAGTCAAAAATTGGACATGGGCAAAA
Source organism: Gymnobelideus leadbeateri (assembly GCA_011680675.1). Lineage (NCBI taxonomy): Eukaryota > Metazoa > Chordata > Mammalia > Diprotodontia > Petauridae > Gymnobelideus > Gymnobelideus leadbeateri. The sequence goes on along the minus strand of WOXC01011744.1, from coordinate 514,175 downwards.
TTCCCTTGCCTCTAATCAGTTGTTCTTCCATTCTCTGTCTTCCTCCTGGAGCACCAGGGATGTTATTCAAACTATTTGGGGTTTTTTCCTGGAATATCTTGGGAGCAGTGCCTTTGTATGTATGTGAGAGAGGAAGAGAGAGAGACAAAGGGAAAAAATTTAATAACTGCTACTTAAAGAACTTCCTTAAAATTAGTGTTGTCCAAAAGTGGATGGGTTGGCTAGGTGGCACAGTGGGGCAGCTAGGTGGTGCAGTGAATAGAGCATCAACCCTGGAGTCAGGAGGACCTGAGTTCATATCCAGCCTTTAACACTTAACAGCCATATGACTTTGGGCAAGTCACTTAACCCCAATTGCCCAGCCTTCCCCCTCCAAAAAGAAAAAGAGGTAATGAATTTCTAGTCTCTAGGCAGAGGTTCCCAAACTTATGGAAATCTACTTTCTTTAACCCTTTAATAGTTTTTAAAATTTGCATCATTTCCAAAAAACATAAATTTTTTTAAAAGCTAAGGCATCTTAAATTTAATAACTTACTGCAAATTTGTGGGGGTTTTCCATATTGAAATTTTGATGACATAATATCGCATCACATAACAGTATAATATTGTATTATAAACAAGTCATTGGGGGCGGCTAGGTGGCGCACTGAGTAGAGCATCGGCCCTGAAGTCAGAAGGACCTGAGTTCGGATCTGGCCTCAGACACTTAACCCACACAAACAAAAACCTAGCCGTGTGATCTTGGGCAAGTTACTTAACCCCAATTGCCCTAAAAGGGGCGGCTAGGTGGCGCAGTGAGTAAGAGCGCCGGCCTCAGAGTTGGGATGACCCGAGATTGAATCCGGCCTCAGAAAATGAGCACTCACACATAAAACATGACTAGCCGTGTAACCTTGAGCAAGTTACTTAACCCCAATTGCTTTAAAAAAAAAAAAACAAGTAATTGCATGCACATATTCCTGCCAATGCAATGCAGGACACACTGGCCTGCCAATATTTGCTTGTTAAGATCTGTTGGTGGACTAGACCCCTGATCCATTATAACTTGTATTCTGTGTGTTCATTTGGAAAATAATGTAATCACTATGACTTTAACTCTGTTACACAACAAATGAAAAACATATGAATGGTTTTTCAAAATTTTCTTCTCTTCTCTCCACTCCTCCCAATTGCACCCCAGGCTACTACTGCCTCACCATCATTCCAGCACGCCCCAAGGGGCAGTATTGCCCACTTTGGGAACCAACATGAATTATTCAAGGTTAAGTTTGCTAGTAATATTTTAATATAAATTACTGTTCAAGATATGTACACCAATGAATATGTACACCTAGCATAGTGTTTTATACATAATAGATACTTAATAAAAATCTTCTCGATTGAACTGAAGTCACAATTCAGGTCTGGAAAACCAAATAAATATGGATTGCTTATATCCAAGAGAAAGGTTAGCCAGAGATTTCCAATGGGTGAACAGATGGGGACCAATTCAATTCCGACTTATTTATTTAGAACCTATTGTACATGAATCATTCTGCTAGGCTTCAGAGGATATAAAATTTTATAGGACTAAGTCCCTGCCCTCAAGGAGCTTCCCATATAATAGGAAGGATAACACATATGCACAAACAGTCATTGACCAAGCTAAGATGTAATAAATGCTAAGAAAGAGGCTCTAAAGAGGCAGTTTAGACCCTGAAAGTATGGACCTGGATTTCAGGTGGGAAAAGGCTTTGTTTTCTAAAGATCTCATACTTCAATCATTCAGCTGATCTGTGATCTCATCTGTCTGGTTACTCCCTTTTATAATATCCATCAGTTATTTGCTCTAGCTTTTTTACCAGCTACCCTCCTTTTCTGGTCATATATCTCTCTGATGATATCCTTTAAATTCTTTGACTTGCATAATTCTTCATTGATAATATGTTCACACTTGCCCTCCCTTCTCCCCCAACAACTATACATCTTTCCATTGTCCTTTGGATAACCCAAACTTTAATTCTTTAGAGATTATACTATTTCATCACAAATTTTCATACACCATCATTGGAAAAATATTGACCTTTTAAAAAGATCGATCTATTGTTTCAGAGAAAAAGTTAGGGTCAATAAAAGCATTGTTCAGTTTCCCAAAGACAATCTGAATTCTGGGCTCAGTTCATTGGGTAGAGACAGTCTGCCCAATATCTACATACTAATTGTTCAGCTCTATAGCTTGTTCTCCCAACCATATATCACAGTCTGGACAATAAAGAATTCTACTTGGTTTTTCCTATGTAACTACTTAGGCCAAGCTGTTCAGAGTGATTGTGAGTTCTGACATTCTGAGAAGGCTTTTCAGTGTTCTGAGGCTTGATACATTCAGCAAAATGTCATCTGCAAGGAGAAGTATTTGGAGGCCCTTGCCATATATTGAAACTCCATATTCTATTTTTATTCCACCCTGGATATCCTTCACACAATGGCAAATACTTTTGAAACACTTATATCACCCTATTGTAAGCCTTATTTGGCATTAATAATAAGTCATCAAATGAAACTTTCTCTGCTGTTATATCTTTCGAGGATTCTTATATGATTCTCACATATGCAAGAGAGACATCTTATAGTAGAGAGTATTCAATATGTTGTTTTGTTCCATTATATCAAATAGGGTTTTAAAAATTTATTTATTTACTTTTAGTTTACAACATTCAGTTCCACAATATCTTGTTTCAAATTTTCTTCCCCTCTCTCTCTTCTTCCCTCCTCCCCATAACAGTAATAAAATATAGGTTCTACAATACCTTCACATTGAATGTTAGTCATGTTGTAAAGGATTATAACTAAGGGGCTGAACAATGAGAAAGAGGCAATATAACAAAACAAAACACAAATGAGAGAGAGCAAATAGTTTGCTTCAATCTGCAGACTGTCATTCTTTCTCTGTATGTAAATATCCCTTTCCATCATGAGTCTTTTATAGTTGCCTTCTAACCTTGTATTGCTGAGAGGAATCCAGTCTATCAAAGTTAGTCGTCATACATAAAATGTGTCTGTACAAATTGTGTACAAAGTTCTGGTTCTGCTCTCCTCACTCAGCATCCAAATAAAATTTTTTAAATGCATTGATACCTTTTCTTTTTACATCAACTATTGTTTCAGTCAAGCAACAAATAGTTATGATGGCTTTATTGTAGGTTAGGAGCTTTAGGTACAGAAAAAGAAAAAGCAGCAGCAGGAGCCCCAGATTTCAAAAAATTGATATTCAGGGGCAGAGTCAAGATGGTGGAGTAGAAACAGGACTTCCGAGGGGCTCCGGCTTCCGGGAGCCCAAGGGTGGGCCTGACCAACCACAGGCTAGAGGGACTTCAGATAGGTGGATTCTTTCAAACTCTATTTTCCCCTCTGGTTCTAAAACATCAGGGCATTTTTCCTTGAGAATTTCTTGAAGGATGATTTCTAAGTTCTTTTTTTGATCATGGCTTTCAGGCAGTCCAATTTTTAAATTATCTCTCCTGGATCTATTTTCCAGGTCACTAGTTTTTCCAGTGAGATATTTCACATTGCCTTCTATTTTTTCATTTGTTTGGATCTGTTTAATAGTATCTTGATTTCTCATAAAGTCACTAGCTTCTATTTGCTCAAATCTAATTCTGAAGGAATGATTCTCTTCGGTAAGTTTTTGAGATTCTTTTTCCATCTGGCAAATTTGGCTTTTTAAGGCGTTCTTCTCCTCATTGGCTTTTTGAGCCTCTTTTGCCATTTGAGTTAATCTATTTTTAAGGTGTTATTTTCTTCAGTCAGGTTGTTGACTCTCATTTCATAATTTTCTTACATCATTCTCATTTCTCTTCCCAATTTTTCCTCCACTTCTCTTATTTGGTTTTCAAAATCCTTTTTAAGCTCCTCTATGGGCTGTAACCAGTTCATATTTTTCTTGGAAGCCTTTGGTGCAGGTGTTCTGACTTTGTTGTCTTCTTCCAGTTCCATGTTTTGATCCTTTTTGTCCCCAAAGTCGGAATCTAAAAGTCAGATTGCTGAGCTTGCTTTGCTTGTTCATATTGCTACTCAGTTAATTGACTTTTGAGCTTTTTGCCACAGTAGAATTCTGCTTTCAGAGAGGAGAACTTTGTCCCCCTGGAGTTTTCTCAGCTGCTGGAGCTAGTTGGCTGCCCACTCTGAAGCTTCCACATGCTCTGGCTCACTGGTCACACACCCCAGGACCTCCATCCTCTCATTTTGTCTTTGGCACTTATGGGTTGATAATTCTGGAAACCACAACAGCTGCTGGTGATCTACTCTCCTAATGTCCCTCTAGCCTGACTGGTGTGGGTTCTGTAGCTCTAAAGTTTGTGTAGAGTCATTTTTTTACATGTATTGGAGCAAGTGGAAGTGGGAGCCATGCAGAAGTCCTGTTTCTACTCTGGCTCCATCTTGGCTCCGCCCCCATGCACGATTTTATAGCCCCTTGGACATAGTACAGAATTGCTCTCCAGAATGGTTGAATCACTTCACAACTCCATCGACAATGTCTCCATTTTCTCACATCTCCTACAACATTGTCATTTTACTTTTCTGTCATATTAGTCAATCTGATAGGTGGTACCTCAGAGTTGTTTTAATTTGCTTTTCTCTAATAAATAGTGATTTCAAGCAGTTTTTCACATGTCTATAGATAGCTTTGATTGCTTCATCTGAGAACTACCCATATTCTTTGACCACTTATCAACTGAAGATTGGCTATTTTTATAAATTTCACTCAGCTCCCTATATATTTGAGAAATGAGACCTTTATAAGAAAAATTTGCTATAGTTTTTTTTTTCCAGTTGTGATTACTAACTGCATTTCCCTTTATCCTGTTTTCTCTCTCTTCATTCTATTCTCTCTTTCCTTTCACCATGTCCATACTTAAAAATATTTTTCTTCCAGCTGCCTTCCCCAATCTGCCCTCTCTCTCTTTTTTTCTTTTTTGCTTTTTGGAGGGGAGAAGGTAGGGCAGTTGGGTTTAAGTGACTTGCCCAAGGTCACATGGCTAGTTTTTGTGTTAAGTGTCTGACACCAGATTTGAATTCAGGTCCTCCTGACTCCAGGGCCGGTGCTCTATTCACTGTGCCACCTAGACACCCTATTTGCCCTCTCTTTTATCAGCACCACTCCCATCTTTTATTCCCTTCCCCTCCTACTTTCCTGTAAGGGAAGATAGATTTCTATCCCCAATTAAATGTGTATGTTATTCCCTCTTTGAGCCAATTCCAATGAGAGTAAGGTTCAAGCAATGTCCATCCACCCCCATCTTTCCTTCCACTGTAAAAGCTCTTTCACTTCTCTTTTATGTGAGATAATTTACCCCATTCTACCTTTCCCTTTCCCCTTCTCCAAATGCATTCCTCTTTTTCACACCTTAATTTTATTTTTTAGAGATCATCCTATATATTCAACTCACACCTGTAACATCTGGCTATGTATACTCCTTCTAAATGCCCTACTAATGAGAAAGTCCTCAGGAATTACAAGTATCATCATCCCATATTGGAATATCAGCAGTTTAACCTTAATGAATCCCTGATTATTTCTCTTTCCTGTTTATCTTTATATGCTTCTCTTGAGTCTTCTAATTGAAAGTCACATTTTTCTATTCAGCTCTGGTCTTTTCATCAGAAATGTTTGAAAGTCCTTTGTTTGAATGTACATTTTTTCCCTGAAGAATTATACTCAGTTTTTCTGGGTAAGTGACTCTTAGCTCCTTTGACCTCTGGAACATCATATTCAAAGCCCTTCAATCCTTTAATATAGCAGCTGCTATAACTTGTGTTATCCTGACTGTGGCACTATAATATTTGAATTGTTTCTTTCTGGGTACTTGCAATATTTTCTCCTTGACCTAGAAGCTCTAGGAATTTAGCTATAATATTCATAGGAGTTTTCATTTTGGAATCTCTTTCAGGAGGTGATTGGTAGATTCTTTCCATTTCTATTTCACCTTCTGGTTCTAGAATATCAGGTCAGTTTTCCTTGATAATTTTTTGAAAGATGATGTCTAGGATCTTTTTTTATCATGGTTTTCAGGTAGTTGATAATTATTATCTCTTCTCAATCTCTTTTCCAGGCCAGTTGCTTTTCCATTGAGATATTTCACATGTTCTATTTTTTCATTCTTTTTATTTTGTTTCATTGTTTCTTGATGCTTCATGGAATTATTGATTTCCACTTGGCCAATCCTAATTTTTAAAGAATTATTTTCTTCATTGAGCTCTTGTATACACTTTTCAATTTGGCAAATTCTTTATTTAAGGAGTTCTTTTCTGTGAGGGGCTAGACCAATTCTCATTTTTCTTTGAATGTAACAGTTTTGACTTCATTGTCTTCTTCTGAGTTTGTGTTTTGATCTTCCCTGTCACCATAGTAAATCTCTATGGTTAGGTTCTTTTTTTGCTGTTTGCTCATTTTTCCAGCCTATTTTTTAACTTTTAACTTGGCAGGGCACTGTCCCAAGCTTCAGGTTTTTTGTGCAGCTGTTTGCAGAGCTAGTTCTGGGGGTCTGTAAGTTTTCAGTTCTTCCAGAGTGGCATGATCTAAGGAGGTGTCTTTACTACTCTCCTGGCCTGTGCCTTGGACGGTGAGTGACCACAAGTACTCTTTTCAGTACTGGAACTATGACTATAGCCCCTGCTCCTCTGTAGCCACAAGTTCTGGGGTGCTAGTATTCCTCTTCCTCCTTAGACTGTGACCCAGTACTGCAACTCCAATTCACATATGAGCAAGAGTCCTTCACTAGTGCCAGTAAAGGGTCCGCTATAATCTCCCTCTGAGCAGTTGTCCAATCTTCTTAACATCTGTGGGCTGAGAACTCTGGAAGCTGCTGCTGCCTCTGCTGATTCAGTCCAGGCCAAGGCCTGCTGCTAGTATAGCCTGTGCTGGTACAGTCTGTGTTGGACTGCATTCTACTCTCACCCCAGGGCACAGACCTTTCCTGCCAATGTTCTAAGTTGTCTTGGGCTGGAAAAATTGTTTCAGACTGTCCTTTTGTTATTCCTGCCACTCCAGAATTTGTTTTGAGACGTTATTTAAATTTTTAGAGGGGAATTTGGGAGTACTCAGGCAAATCCCTGCTTTTCTCTACCATCTTGGCTTTACCTCTCTAAGATATTTTTCAAGTGTTAGGTATCCTTTCCTCTATCAGATATCTTGAAAACTGATCCCTTAACATGTTCAAAATCAAGTTGCCTTCAGACATAGGTTTCCTTTAGGGTGCTAGGGACTGGAAAAAAAATAGAAAGCTCAGCCTAGGCCTGGAGGAAAAAGTAATGGAGGTAGAGAGAAGTATATAACCCTTTAGGTCACAACCTACAAGAAGGGCATATGAACTGAAAGAGCATGAGCCTTCATAGGAGTGATCAATGTTTTAAACTTGACCCAAGCTAATTGAGTAATAGAAAATTTTGCCTTCATGAAACACCTGAGTACCATAACCTGATTGTATGCATATGAACCTGAGGTTTTTTTGTAACATCAGCTGATTGGAAGCAGGTTGATATAGTCAAAAGACACTGAACCAGAAATCAGGAAATTCAGCTCTTGAACCTCCAGTCATTATGTGACCTTGGACAATTTGTTTCCCCATTTGAGTCTCAGTTTCCTCTTCTGGAAAATTATAAGATTTCTTCAATGTCCTGTGGAAGCATACTCATATAACACTAAGGTCTCAGCTGTGTTATAAAATATTAGGAAATAATATAATGACAGTGTCATCATCTAAAGTCTCACTTGAATCAAAGATCTAATCATTCTTCATTGAACAGAAGGCTTAATCATTCTCAAGGAGGAATCTTAATTCCCTGAGCCTAAGATCATTAAAGAGTTTGTAAAAGTGGAGCTTTCTTTCTGTTGAATCTAATTAAGAAAGGTATCACTTTGTTTACTATTGACCAGGCTGAAAGGGGAATCTTTAAAGAAAGTAGTTAGCGAGGGAATAATTTGGCTTCAGGAAGTATTTTCTCCTAGGACCCCACTTCCAACATACACGTTATTATTGTTCTGCTTGGTAAATCTAAAAAGAAAAAAAAATCTAAACTATTCTGTCCTTTGTCTCATGATTATTACTAAATGAAAATGGAAATTGCTTGGAATTTTATGATTAGCAGAGGTAACTTGGCAGGTCTGGACTTCTCTCCAAGCAGAAACATTTATATAATAATAAATCATCTTGGACTATTTTGGCTTAAAATGCTAAGTAAAGAGCTTTTCTTAGGCAGCTCATTCTAGCTCTGTCAATCTATGATTCTAAGTAAAGCTTCTTTTTCCACCACTTGATGCCAACCTGAGTTATTACCTTTACACTAGCAGATCAAGAGGCTGGAGGAGAGGAGAGAACAAAAAAGCCTTCCAAAAGGTTGACTTGCAGCAGCTGCCTTAATTCATCACATCTTCATGACAACTCTCTCTACACAATCCCTAGTAGAGTGCTCCACACACAATATTCCTATTACACTGAATGCCAGATTTAATGAATGACCTTATACTCACTTTTGCCATGATTGTCCAAAAAGTCAGACCACTGGCTCATCACAGTAAGCTTTTGGCCTCCCAATAACTATTTATGGGTCTTTTTGGCATTCAACCTGTTAATTAGACAGTTCATTTATTGTCCATTGTCTTTGCTACATGACTCTCCCAGGAGATTTTCACATGACACACTGCCTCCAATGACCTTCAGTACCCTCTGAATCCTTTATCATGGAATCCTGCAGAGAGGCTGAACACATTGTTTTTTTCCGTGGCAAGTTGAGTGCCCACCAACTTCTGTTTCCTATCTTGTTGTCAACCTGATCTGTGGTTCTACTGAGAAATTAAACAATTTTTTGTTCCCTTGGTCAACATTGTACCATTGTGGCTGAAACAAATGTAGGTTTTGTTTATTCTGGACCATTCTCTTCCTATTCATTTCTCTTGTTAGTGGTTGTAACCAAGCACTTCACCATTTTCTCTGAGTCAGTTATGTATACAATCTGCCAGTGGTGCTCATTTTAGATCTATTTTAGTTTTTTTTTCTTTTACAAAAATTAAAATCGATGCCCATCAACTTACACACATCCTTGAACTGATGAAGCTCTTTTCATAGAGCTGTCAGACAAGCCAATATATGATGAGCTCCACACAATGGGTACTCAACAAATGCTTTTTGAACATAAAAGTCCTATTGGATCTGGCATGAATCAGACTCCACTTAGGCCATCCTCAAGATGCTTGTGGCTATAAGGATTATAAGTGGTATGGAGCACATCCATTCATGGTGTTTAGTACTGTTGGCAACCCAGAGACAGGAACTGCTGAAAAAAATCAGACATAAGCATTCATGGCAACCTCAGTTCATGAAGTGAATGTGGTTTGCTGTAGTTGATAACAACAGGAAGAAACCATAGGATTGGAGGGTGTTGTTCAATCCACATCAAAAGCAAGTACACAAATATCTGAAATTAGGGCCCCAATAAATTTATTCAGTTGATTCTCAACTTTTCCAAGCTTTGGTTCACAATAACCTTATAAACTAAAGGAATTTTCTCCTCCACATTTGATTTTCCCATCACTTGGACATTTTGTATTTACATGAGAAAGACAGCAATTTGCATATTCCAATAGACTGATGGACTCTTGATGCAAGATCTCTCTGGTGTTGGCACCCTCTCTACTGGTGCAGATCTTTGCCCTAACCTACAACATCCTGTATATTATTTTTTTTCAATTTCTTTCTATAAATCCTCCATAAAAGCTGTGCTTGGTAGACGTCTCCCTCTGGTTCTTCTACTATTTCAAGGATACCAATGGAGCCCTAAAACTGCAGCTGTTATGCCTCACTCTCCTTTCTTAACCTTTGCTGGTACAGCCTGTCCTAGAGGACATATTCTCTGAAAAGCTCTTGTTGGACATAAAACTCTTTGCTCTTTGGGCCACCTAATAAGGTGATTTTTCTGAGATCATGGTGCTCTGTGATTCACAGGCATATAGCACTACCGGGAGCATATTGATGTTAAAAGATGCCTTTGGGGGGCGGCAAGCAAGCTTAGGGCAATGAAAGAGATGCACAATTTTCCAAATGTGATAAGCCCCTAACCTTTTCCTTCTGTTCAGTTCTGGACTCTATTGTTCATCTGAAGCACCTGAGATGCTACATGGTATAGAAAAAGCATGAGATTTGGAGTCTGCAGATGTGAATTCTAATCCCCATTTTCTTTCCTCAAGTAGGTCACTTAACATGGCTGGACTTGAGTTTACTTAGATATAAAATTAAGAATTAGACTACAATAGATATTGAAATAAGGTATTTTCCAATTCTAGGATCTTATGGCCTTTTGACCTGTCCAAGAGATGCACATATAGATATAAACTAGATAGATATGATATAAATGTATACATATACACAGAAAGAGGGGACGGGAGAGAGAGGAAAAGAGAGAGGAAGAGATGAGAAGAAGCAGATCTGGAAGGGAAAGAAGGAAGGGGAAGGGAGTACAAGAGAGGTGGTGAGAAGACAGGAGAAGAGAGGTCAGAAGAGAAGAAGAGAACTCAGCAGTATACATAGTGAATAAAGAGCTGACCTCATTCTAAGTGACCTTCTGGAAAGTCTTTTAACCTCTCAATGCACCTAGGCAATTCTCTAATATTAAAGATTAAAAATATGTGCCTGTCTACATTGGTCATTTCCTCATCATGCGTTACTTAAATCAGTGAAATCCCAGGTCTAGTCCTATTGTTTCTAGGATAAAATACAAGCATGCATGTATATGTGTGTGTGTGTGTGTATATATATATATATATATATATACACACATATACATATGCATACATACACACATATATGTATGTGTATATATATATATATATATATATATATATATACACATATAGTACAAAATGATAGAAAAACACGGGCTATCCATTCAACTACATGTTGTATATACTATGTCAAAATACTGAGTCTGGTGGGCCAGGAGGAGGAGGTGAGAAGGTAAGTGACCAAGTCACTAATTTGGGCAATCATTCAGAGATTTGTTCTATAGAGTTCCAAATATTCAAATTAAGGAAACTCTCTGGTTTTCTGGAGTTGTGTAGATAGCCACTGAATATGACTTTCAAGAAAATACAGAAAGGACAATTGCTCATAGGACATCAATAGACATAAAATGATGAATAAAACCTGTACTGTCTGTGGAGTCACTTTACAGGTAATGCACTTTTAAGTGAACAGATCCAAGGTTAAACAGCTTAATAGATGGTCAGAAAGATATTTTGCTTCTACCACCGGAAAATCTCAAAACATTATACAAAGAATTATTAGACAACCAGACTCCTTTCTCCTTACTTCCCTTATTGCCTTCCTTCCCCACCCTTCCCCCACCTTGCCCACATATGTACATACTTGAACAGTTCTTAAATATTAGACAAATCTTCCCATTTAGGGGATTATTTTTCAGCATTCATCATTAAGTTATTGCTTTCCCACAATACCACAGATAATGCAGAGTTAGCTGCCATTACTTTAAATCAAGAAAGAGTTTTCAACACTAAGGCTTTTACTGAAAAAGCTAAAGGAGACACAAGTTATGTCTATGTACAGTCAACAAATTGGAATTGGATGTCTTGCCATCACAGCCCTACTTGCTAATTATTAGCACTTTCTCCTTCTTTAAAGTACATTGAAACACTTTCTATATGGCTCCTCTAAGGCAGACTCCTGTTTTTTCTTCATGTCAGTGTCTTATTTAGTTGATGTTTAACAATTGTATACCAGGTTCTGGTCATGTCACCTTCAAGATTGAGCACTAGACATCTAGTCCTGTCCATACTAATTCAAATAAAAGGGGAAAAAGAGGAATTATAGGCCACAAACAGAGCAACAGGTGAACCCCTTGATCATGAAAGGCAACAAGTTGACAGCCTCATCAGTAAACACTAGAAAACACTAATCCGGAAGTTGTTTACTCAACTCCCTCCCCAACTAGCATCCACACTGATGAAGAATGTACAAATGATATGTTATCTTGTGCCTGCCATCCACACAGGGTTTCCCCTCCTGCTGTAGAAACTATGTTGGGTACCCCACTTATGTAACCTATAATGACTGCCCAATTACATGGTGACTGGGAGGCAGAAGGCAACAGAGATTATATCCAGAATGGCCACCTCATTCTCCCCAAAACCTACAAAAAATAGCAAAAATTGATTCAGCCAATCAAAAGAACTGGGAAAGGAACTAGGGCAGGATACACAGTATGCATGGTGAGTGGTTGCACCAGACCTAAAGGTAAAAAGACTGAAATTGAACAGGAGCCAGTCCTGTGTCTACTCCCGCCAGAATCTACTTAGGGCAGGGACCTGGTAAAAAGCAAAGTCCTCCAATGTGAAAAAGAGGCTGAGATGGCTTTGCAATCAGATCCAGGAGTATACCTACTATTAAAATGGAGAAATAAAAAAATGATGATGGGGGAACATGAGAATATAGAATCTAGGGAGGGGCTGCCTTAGCTTGCTTCATACAGTTAAAGAATGGCTAAACAAACTGTGGCTTCTGAATGCCATAAGCAATAACAAAGGAAATGACTTCAGAGCATCCTGGACAGTATTCACTGTGGCAGAGTGAAGTAAGCAGAACAAGAACAAGTTATACCCAGTTAATAACATTGTAAAGAAAAGCAACTTCGAACCACTAAAGAATTCTGATCAAAGCCATGACCACCTTTGTCTGCAAAGGATCTATAGTGAAGCATATTAACCACTTCCTGACAAATGTGGGGATTCATGTTGCTTGATTGTTTGTATTTGTCCCAAGGGATAGTTTTCCTTCTCTTTCTCTTGGTTAATTGGTTAACAGAATTTATTATACATTTATTATACTTATCTTAAAAAGCTAAGTTGTATGCTGGAGTGGAGATTCATGATTTCATACAGAATCCATTTTGTGTTCTGCTGTGTGCAAATGGTCTTTTTGGTGGTTTAAGCTCACAATAAAAATGTTTTAATAAAAACAGAGAACTATAGAAGCATCTGTTTCAAACTAGAAGAGACTTCAGGGATTATTCAATACAAGTCCTTCATTTTGGAAATAAGGAAACTGAGACCCAGAAAGGTCTTGTCAGAGAGAACGCATGTAATAAGTAATGGAGGCAGGATTTGAACAGAGACCTTCCAACTCCACATCCATTTCTATGCAATCGGGTTGACTAATTTGGTTACTAAAATATTCAGTATGCCTAGAAATGGCTACTCTAACAACGAGAGAGAGAGAAAAATTGGGGGAAGGCAAATACCATTTGGGAGGAAATGGAGTCAGTTGATTAACTATGCTAACCTGGACAGCTTTTACGATGCTAGAAAGAGATATGGGAATGTCACATTTTATAATCCATTATGCTTCTTTAATGAAACATATCTTATTTAATATCATGTCTAGGTGTGATTGATTATGTTAGATATACTTAGCATTCTTACAAGGCACTAAAGAACCAGATTACTTTGAATCTAGAGAGGAGAAAGTTCTAGCTAGTTCAAATTCCTTTTTCTCTATAAAAGTGATGGAAATATGTTATTAAGAATAAACTAGGATAGGGGCAGCTAGTTGGCACAGTGAATAGAGCACCAGCCCTGGAGTCAGGAGGACCTGAGTTCAAATCCCGCCTCAGACACTTAACACAAAAAATAGCTGTATAACCTTGGGCAAGTCACTTAACCCCAATTGCCCTCCAAAAAGCAAAAAAAGAATAAACTGGGATAGCTGGGGGGGGGGGGGAGAGTGAAACTATCATTGAGGATGTTCTCCATTCCCCATTTCTATAAGGTTAAAGTTTAGAAAAGTCAGCTAGGTTACTCAGTGGACAGAGCACAGGGCTGGGACCCAGGAAGACTCCTCTTCCTGAGTTCAAATGCAACTTCAGATATTTACTAGCTATGTGACCCTGGGCAAGTCATTTAACTCTTTACTACCTCAGTTCCTCATCTATAAAATGAGTTGGAGAATAAAATGGCAAACCACTGCAGTGTCTGCCAAGAAAACCCCAAACAGGGTCATGGAAGCTAGGACACAACTAAACAACAACAAAGTTTAGAAATGTCCAGCAGTCTCTCAAGCAGTAGACTTGGGACAGCTAGGTGGAGCAGTGAATAGAGCACCCACACTGGAGTAAGGAGGACCTGAGTTCAAAATCCAGCCTCAGACACTTAACACTTACTAGCTGTGTGACCTTGGGCAAGTCACTTAACCCCAATTGCCCTGATTTCCCCCCTCCAAAAAGAAAAAAAAAAGCAGTAGACTTAAAACCCTTTTGAGTTTCCACTATAAATGGGCACATCTCTTACCTACCAAGTCCACAAAACAAGGTTCAATTACATCTCAGTCAATAGGATATTTGCCACTTAACCTGTGGGGTAACCTCAGCAATACAAGTGGGAGAGGGAACAACAGTGAACTACCATCCCATGAACAAATTCATCATCCTTTTCTCTGTCTTAATCTTTGCTAACCTCACCAAAATCTTTAACACTACTGACCACCCCTCTCCTTTTTAAAATGCTCTTTCTTGGCTTCCATGATAGTTCAGTGATTACTGTTTCAAATGCACTATTATTTAGAGAGAAGCTACAAGTTACAATTAGGTCATTCTATGAGACACTTCTCTTTATGGAATCAGGGAATTTGTAAGTTTAGCTGATCTATAAAAAGCTTGTGTAGGAGACAGAAACATAAGAGAAAGTTCTTTCTTGGAAGAACTGTCTTGACTGGTATTTATAAAGAAATCTTGAGTCTAAAGAAAGATTTTTTTAAATGAGGAACAAAGATAAGCTTAAATATTCCATTTTTCTGTCATGGCTGAAGAGACAGAGAAGTTGGAGGAATCTTCTTTCTTTATGAAACTACTACAACCTTTATCTTGCAAATGAGATGAAGAAAATTCTTGAGAAAAGACTTTGGTAAGAGAAGTCATCTATCACTAAAGTAGAAGTTTGAGGTCACTCTGCTATTCTTTCTCACAGGTAAAATACTGTAACTATCTGTGTCTTTATTTTATATATTTCATTTTAATAAAGGATATTTTAGTGACATTAATCTTTATTTAATTGTAGAAGATTAAGGAATTTAAAAGAGAGAGATATGAGTGACTACTATTAGGAAAAAGATTTCTCTAGTTTATTAGCCAAATAATATTTGATGAAGTAATTTGGAGGTTCTGAGCTTAGTTGATTAATTGAGAGATATGTTGAAATTGTGCTAATTAAGGAGAAAATAGGCAAACAGACCCACGGATTACCGTAAAACTCAGGATAATAGGATTAAAAATGAAACAAGTCAAGGAGCAGGTTGAAGGGTAACCCACAAGTGAGAGAAGTAGATTCTGATAACCTTGCTTCACTTCAGCATCGTGATTCTTCTCCCCCTCCATCCCTTTCCAGACTGTACCACTGACTCATCTCCACAAAACTTTCTCTACAATAACATAGAAATCTCTTCACTCCTGGACTCCTTCTCATATTGAAAACCCTCTCCACACCTTGGCCTAACCTTCTAATTGGTTGGTTCTTCCCAGAACCTCCAATTCTAGGAGGCAAAAATGTTTTCATCAGTTTCCAAGGTGGACCACTGACTCATCTCCATAGGACTTTCTCTACCCAGTCACACCCCATCCACTCAGTATCTTCTTCCTCCTCTCCTTTTCAGCTCCCTCTTATGTGTTGTCTTTCCCCATTGGAATGTCAGCTCATTGAGGGCAGGGATTATCTTACATCTACACGTTTCTAGGGCTTAGCACATAGTAAGTGCCTCAAAAATCCTTGTTGATTTGTTATGAACTGCTTTTCTCACTATTGATTTTGCTGTTGAGACATTGTAATGTGGTGGAAAGAGTATCAGGTGGAGTCAGAGGAGTTAAGCTAAAATCCCAGTTCTAAAACTTAATGACTGTATGTTGTTGTTGTTGTTGTTGTTGAGTTGCTTTAGTTATTCCTGACTTTTTGTGACTCCATTTGGGGTTTTCTTGGCAAAGATACTGAAGTGGCTTGCCATTTCCTTCTCCAGCTCATTTTACAGATAAGGAAATGGAGGCAAACAGGGTTAAATGTCTTGCCCAGGACCATGTAGCTAGTAAGTGTCTGAGGCCAGATTTCAACTCAGGAAGAAGAGTCTTCCTCAGCTGCCCAAATACTGTTATAGCCTTATCTTTAATCTCTCTGGGCCTCAGCTTCCTCTTGAGGAAACAATGGATATACAAACTGCTTGAGTCTTTTAAGGCCATGGGAAAAGACCAAGGGAAGATATCTATAAAATGAAGGAGGTAAAATTGTTTATTTCTAAAGTTCATTATGACTCTACATCTTTTATGTTTCATGACTCCTCCTCCGTCTCCACCCCCTTGACGATAGTCATTATCCAAAATTTTGTCTCTGGGCTTCTTTTCCAGTACCTACTAGTTCTAGTGGGGAGAGGGGGCAGCAAAGTGACCCTAGAGCCTACATATGTGCTACATAGGTATGAAGGTACCCTGTGCAAAGGCATGGAAGAAGGTTCTAGAATGTCAGGTCTAGTGAACAGGAAATAGAGCATCTCATCTGGAAAGCGGATTTCCAAAGGGCAGAAGTGTACATTTAAATCAGAAAAGAAAGACCAGAGCCAGACTGCTTGTCTTTAAATGTCAAACAGACGAGTTTAAATATTATTCAAGAGTCAACAGGAAGCCACAGAAGCTTCTGGAGCAGGGGAGTAACATAGTCATACTTGTGCTTTATAAGGATGATTTTTACAGTTCTGTGGTTACAATATTCTAGGTAAGAGGTGGTGAGGATTTGAACTAGTATGGTGGACCTGTGAGTAGAGAGAAGCAGATAAATGAGAGGTAAGGGCAAGAGATGAGTCTAGGACATGTTTGGGGAACCCACAGCCTTGAGGCCACAAGTAGTCTTCTAGGGACTTCTGTGTGGCCTTTTATTAAAAATAAAATCTTTTTTTTTTGCTTTTTTTTTTTTGAGGGCAATTGGGATTAAGTAACTTGCCCAAGGTCACACAGCTAGGTTTGTGTGTGTGTGTGTGTGTGTGTGTGTGTGTGTTAGGTGTCTGAGGCCCAATCCAAACTCAGGTCCTCCTGACTCCAGGGCCGGTGCTCTATTCACTGCGTCACCTAGCCACCCCAAAAATAAAATCTTTTTATTAAAGAGATTTGTTCTGTGAAGTTTGGATTCAGTCAAAGGGCCACACTTGAGGACCTAGAAGGCCATATATGGCCTTGAGGCTTCAGGTTCCCTGCCCCTGGTGTAGGCTGACTCCAAGAGCACAAATCTAACTAGAAGGTAGTGGTACTCTCCAAAGAAAATAGGAAATTAATGGAGGGAAGCCAATGGTAGGATAGACCATGAGTTCCATTTTGAACATGTTGTGTTCAAGGTGCCTAGAGGACAGCCAGTTGGAGATGTCTAGCAAGCTGAGTTGATACAAGACTGTATCAGAAGACTAAATGGATGGATCTGGGACTTAGATGTATAGAGGTGGTCACTGAACCCATGAAAACAAATAAGTTCGCCAAGAAAATATATATAGCGGGGGTTCTAAACAGTTTTTCTTTCATGGACCCCTTCTCATAATAATTTTTAAGCGTATAACATAAAATGCATAGGATAACAAAGGAAACCAATTTTATTGAAATATAGTTATCAAAATATTTTATTTTTATTTTAAAGTTCATGTACTAACAGGTTAAGAATCCCTGGTGTAGAGAAAGGAAAGAAAAGGCAATTTAAACACTTGTGATAGCCAAGGAGAAGTTATAAATGGGAAACATAGATCCTCAAGGAAACAGTTGAATTCAGGGCCTGCCAGCTTCCTAAAAGGAAGGTTCTAATGGGATTTATTCTTTTTTTTTTAATGTTTTTTGGTCCTTATTAATTTGTTTGTTTACTTTTAGTTTACAGGATTCAATTCCACAATTCCTTGAGTTTCAAATTTTCTCCCCCTCCCTCCTCTCCTCTCCCCTCCCAAGGTGGCATACAATCAATTACAGCACCTGCAAATAGTATCAGTTGTAATAAACAAAGGAAATAATAAATAAATAATAAACAAAGGAAAGAGGAAACAAAACCAAATAAGAAAAAGACGGAGAGCAGGTAGTTTGCTTCAATCTGCATTCAGACTCTGTACTTTCTAGTTCTTTCTCTGGATATAGACATCTCTCTACATCATGAGTCTTTTGGAGTTTACTTATAGCCCTGCCATTGCTGAGAAGAGTCCAGTCTATCAAAGTTGGTCATCACACATACGTTGTGTCTGTAATTGTGTACAGATTTCTCCTGGTTCTGCTCTTCTCACTCAGCATCAGTTCATATTGACCTCTCCAGGTAAATATGAAGTCCATCTGCTCCTCATTTCTTATAGCACAATAGTATTCCATTATATTCATATACCACAACTAGCTTAGCCATTCCCCAATTGATGGGCATCCCCTTAATTTCCAATTCTTTGCCACCACAAAAAGAGCTGCTATAATAATGGGATTTATTCTAATGTCCTTAAAATTTTCTCTAATGAAGTTCAGCCTTTAGGAATTTGCATCTTCTTTCTTGCCATAAATATCAAATGCTTTCACTTTGCCTACTGAAGCAAATTTAGGATTTTCCCCTGTAATCTCCCCAAGCCCTGTCATCCCTGAGAACAGAAATAGAGGAAGTAGTTACATAAGATGGTTTGGGGGAGCTTTGAGAATCTCTCCTTCTGTTCCATTATGTTTGGGATCCATGTGGAGTAAAATGTGCTTAGTGTATTTCAGTAGCTGAGGAGATGCTGTGGTCTGGTGCAGTTATCTATTCTCAGATATAATTTTTTTAAGGTGAATTTAAGGTAAATTATCTTGTTTGATCCTCACAACAACCCTATAGTGAAGATACTCTGTTTTAATCTCCATTGTACAGAAGAGAAAATAGAGGCTTAGAGGGATTAAAAGAAAATAAAATTTTCATGAGGTCAAATAACTAGCAAATGTCAAAACCAGGATTCAAACCCAGATCTTTACTGAGGCCAAATCCATTAGGCATTCTACTATAAAATGTGGAGTTTTATTCTAATTTATTATAATATTTATTTATATTACTTATTATGTATGCCTCTCTCCAGGCAGTTCAGAATGTGACCACTTCATCAGGCTGCAAATCTCAGAGACCCACCCATCTACCTTGTAACTACTTACTGCCACCACATAAGCAAATACACACACACACACACACACACACACACAGAGTTATGGAGCCTGTGCAAGACTCTACAATGCATTATCTTGGTTACTCACTTCAATACTGAAAGGATTTGTGATTTCACAGATGTGATTGTTCCCTTTATCAATGCATAGCACAACCTGTCTATGACACAGTCAATGGTCCTTAAGTTGCTATATAAAAAACAAAAATGACTCTAACAAGCGTTTGAGTTCTCATAAAAATGGCATATTTCATCTCACACCAAGACCATATTCAAAGGATCACAGATTTAGAACTGGAAAAGCCCCTATAGGTCATCCAGTCCAGTGGTATCATATTCAAATAGAAACCTGGGCCACTAATCCATACTTCTGCAGGTCACATATTGACCTAGTTAGAAAATATATTATCCATGTCTTATTATGTTTTTTATTTATTTTGGTAAATATTTCTGAATTACATTTTAATCTGTTTTGGGGCAGCTTTTAAGAATGTTGCCAGAGGGCAGCAAGATGGGACAGTAAATAGAGCAGGGGTTCTAAACCTTTTTTGTTTCATGGACCCCTTTTCATAATAATGTTTTTAAGTGCATAACATAAAATGCATAGGATAACAAAGAAGACCATTTTTTAAAAATATAGTTATCAAAATATTTTATTTTTATTTTAAAATTCATGTACTAACAGGTTAAGAACCCCTGGCATAGAGAGAAGAAAGAAAAGGCAGGAGTCAGGAGGACCTGAACTCAAATCTGGCCTCAGACACTTGACACACTTACTAGCTATGTGACCTTGGCCAAGTCACTTAACCCCAACTGCCCTTCCTCCCCCTCCAAAAAGCAAAAAAAAAAAGTATGTCCCATGAACCATATGTTTGATGCCTCTGATAAAGTTCAACCCCCTCTTTTTATGGATGAGGAGGCTGAAAGCTGTAGAGATTAAGTAATCTGCCCAAGGTCAAGATGAGATACAGTAGGGATGGTATTAAAACCTAGGTCCTTTAATCCCATACTCTTTCCACTGTACCCCACTTCCTTTCACACTGAAAGCCTTTCTATAGCTTGTTAGAACTCGAGAGCTGGTGCTCCATTGGCATAACCTTCAAGAACTCAAAGTCATCTGTATTCTATGATGAGGTATTCAAAGTATGTGACTAGTCTGGTATCATAATGGGAACTTTTAACATATATTTTGAGCTTTAAAAAAAATCAATTCAAATATACCCTTTGGGGGGAAAGAAACTCACCACACTTTCTCACAATTTGCACTTAGAAACAGCCTTTGAACCACAAAGATCATGCTTAAACAAGGATAAAATCCTAACCACTAGCACTTAAAAGGTCTTTGACTGATTCTAAGACCCATCCCCATCTCAACCCCCACTACCACCACCCTATTACAAGTCTTTATTATCTCCTGCCTAGACTAGTACAATTGCCTCTTAATGGATTTTTCTGCCTCATATCTCTCCACTGTACTCTGTCCTTCATTCCACCTCAGATTTACCTTCCTTATGCACAGATATTATCAGGCCATTTCTCTATTCAAAATTACTCCATCTTGACTAACAAATAAAACCTACTCTTCTTAACCTAGAATTCAAGACCTGACACAATCTGAAGCCACTCTAGCTTTCCAACTATATTTCATACTATTCTCTCTCACCTAAAATATTGCCAAGCTAACATTTAAGACTTTCCAAAACCTAGACTCATTTTACACTCTCCTGGTTCTGTGCATTTGATCAGCCATTCCCTGTGCCTGGGAGGCCTCAACTCCATCTCTGCCCATCAAAATTAAACTCTTCAAGAGCAGGCACTGTTCTGTTTTAATCATGGTATCTCTAGTACCTAGAATTGTACTTTTTTTTTTTTTTTGCTTTTCTGGAGGGCAACTGGGGTTAAGTAACTTGCCCAAGGTCACAGAGCTAGGTTTTTTTGTTTGTGCATTAAGTGTCTGAGGCTGGATCCGAACTCAGGTCCTTCTGACTCCAGGGCCGATGCTCTACTCACTGCACCACCTAGCCACCCCCAAATTGTACTTTTCTTATAGCAAGCATTTAATGTTTCTTACATTCCATTCTCCTTTCATATCTAGTTTAAAAAAATTCTTTCTGTGAAATCTTCCCCAATTCCTCCAAGTCAATATCCTTACCTTGTAATTTATGAGCCTCAGAGAAAAATTTAAAAAAAATTATAATACCTGTATCACAGGATTATAGCAAAGAAATTATTTTCTAAAGAATTATTGAGGAAGCAGTGTGGCTCAATGGAAAGAGAGTTAAACTCTCAGAGAACTTGCATTCAAATATTAAATTTGCCACTTACCATGTACGTGACCCCAGGCAAGTTCTTGGCCTCATTCTCTTCATCTATATATAAAATAAGAGGGTTAGACTAGGTGACCCTTATAGATCCTTATAGGTCTAAATCAATGATGACATCATTATTTTGTTTGCCCCTCCCATTTGCACTCATTATTTTCATTTATATATTAGTTATTTGTATACCTCTCATGTCCCCTTGAGATCAGAGACCATGTCTGATTCATCTTGGAATCTAATGCAGGATTCTGACCATAGTAGGCACATAAGGTTTGTTGAATTGAATTGAACTAATTGTATATCATCATCAGCTGCCACATGGTCAACACCTATCAGTTTCATCAAAAGCTATGGTTTGATTGATGATACCTCTGTAATATAAGCAGGAGTGAAATCTCTGAAGAAGGAATGTGATTAACATTAGTTAATACACTTATCGCGATGTAGGCCAAAAGGAAAGAATTTTATTAATGGCTCATAAAGTTATTTTTTTAAATGTCATTTTTGAGTAATTGCCAAAATTTGACTCTTACATCTTGCATCTTGATCAAATAAGTAGGTATGACCACTAGAGGGCAATAAAGCAGCAGGCTATCTGTCCAGTTCATTAAAAGGAATTACTTGCTAGCAATACACAATAGGCCCCAAACTAGTCAGTCTTGCCAGAATGATTGGCTTTATCATTTATCAGTTGAATTTCTCTCAGAAGACTGGATGAAAGAGATGCACGTATATGTATGCACGATGCATTCATACGTGCATACATGCATACATACATGCCTTGACTACAAATAACAAATAGGAGATGATTCAATGAAAAAAGAAACACTTTACTGAAGAAATGAACCTAAAAGTAGAATGGAAATGGAGATAAATCCATATTGTTATCCCTTTGTTGGCCACGACAGTATGAGGGTTCCCTCAGCCTCTGAGAAGAAAGAGTATTTTGCTTAGTGATCCCCAGAAAGGTGGCAGGTTTTCTTTGTATTTTTTTCTAGGATAGTTTAAGGGAAAGAAAGTAACAGTGATACATTGCTCCCTGGTGATCTGGTTTCATGGGATTTCACCCAATCTCCTTTAAGAAGGCTATTCAATCCCTGGAAAGAACTTGTACTTATGAACTTTAAACTCAATGTAAGTCAACAGAATAAAAGTACAAAAGAAAAAGCTAAAACAATCTTTGACATTAATAGACATATAAAGCACAAAATCAACAAGATGATATTCCCACTATCCTCCAGATCTTCACCCATGTCTAGCAACATGTTTACAATGATACATACAGTGTTTCCAGCACAGAGAAAACTTTATGGAGAGAGGCCTAGAAAATGTACCAAGTGGGATTTAGTTGCAAGAATTGGACATATTGAATGTGCTCTGCCCCGCACAAATTTCAAACAATGTGAAAGGGAGCTCCGAACAACTTCTGGAGCCACAGCACCCACAGAACGGCACAGAGAAGCTAACCTCCTGCTGAGGACAGCCCAGCAGCCCTGCAGGGAGCGGCCAGCACAGCGCTCTGAGAGCAGGCAGCACAGCTCGCCGGGAACTGACAGCGCAGCCTGCAGAGCCGAGCCCAGGTCCCAGGTTTTAGCCCCAGGGCGGCCGGGCCTTCAGCCAGCTGGTGGAACCCCAGAACACCAGCAATTGTGGCGATTCCAGAATTATCAGCACAGATATGCCTAGGACAAAGTGAGAGGTTAGTGCCCTATGGACTTTGGGACCAGCATTTGGGGAACACGTGGCTTCCTCCCCTGGGGGCAAAAAGCTGCTGAAGAAACAGCTGCACAGAAGCCATTTTGCAGCATCAGCAGTGGCTCTAGCTCCTGGTCTGCGAACTGTAGGAAGATCCAGCAATCAGTCTGGGGGTTAATCGCTTTTGCTTTAAACTGCCTGGATCTGGATTGTGGTCTGGGGGGGAAGTTTGGGGTGGGTATCCAACTTGCCAGAGTGGGTGGAGGCTTTACAGAGGCCACCCAACTGGCGGAAGTTGTGAAGACCCCACGTTTGGGCGGAAGCTCCCCTGTCTGGTGGCAGAGTCCTACTGTGGCAACAAGCCCAAAAATCAAGTAATTAAGTGGCAATATGCCTAGGAAAACGAAACAAAATAAACAGAAAAGTTCAACATTGGACTCCTATTTTAGGGGCAAAGAGGCTCAAAGCATGGAGGAGGACTGTGAGGTCAGAACTCCTGCACCAAAAGCCCCAAATGAAAATACAAGCTGGCTACAGGCCATAGAGGACCTTAAGAAGCAGATAAGAGAAGTGGGGGAAAATTTGGGAAGAGAAATGAAAAAGATACAAGAAAAGTATGAAATGACAGTCAACAGCCTGACTGAGGAAAATAACACCTTAAAAAATAGACTAACTCAAATGACAAAAGAGGCTCAGAAAGGCAATGAGGAGAAGAATGCCTTAAAAAGTCAAATTTGCCAGATGGAAAAAGAATCTCAAAAGCTCACTGAGGAGATTCATTCCTTCAGAGTTAGACTGGAGCAAATGGAAGCTAATGACTTTATGAGAAATCAAGATGCTGTTAAACAGATCCAAATGAAAGAATAGAAGGCAATGTGAAATATCTCATGGGAAAAACCACTGACCTGGAAAATAGATCCAGGAGAGACAATTTAAAAATTATTGGACTACCTGAAAGCCATGATCAAAGAAAGAACCTAGAAATCACCCTTCAAGAAATTCTCAAGGAAAATTGCCCTGATGTTTTAGATCCAGAGGGCAAAATAGAGGTTGAAAGAATCCACCGATCACCTCCTGAAAAAGATCCCAAAAAGAAAACTCCCAGGAATATTATAGCCAGGTTCCAGAATCCCCAGATCAAGGAGAAAATACTCCAAGCAGCCAGGAGGAAACAATTTCAATATTGTGGAAACACAATCAGAATGGCACAGGACCTGGCAGCTTCTACATTGAGGGATAGAAGGGCATGGAATATGATATTCCAGAGGGCAAAAGAGCTGGGAATGAACCAAAGGGTCACCTACCCAGTAAAACTGAGTATCTTGTTTCAGGGGAAAATATGGTCATTCAGTGGAATAGAGGACTTTCAAGAATTCTTGATGAAAAAACCAGAGTTGAATAGAAAATTTGACATTCAGACACAAGAAGCAACAGATGCTTGAGAAGGCAATCAAGAAAAAGAAATCAAAAGGAACTTATCAAAGTTGGACTATTTACAATCCTACATGGAAAAACAATAACTGTGTTTGATGAAACCTTTCTCATTATGAAAATAATTGAAGAAGGGTACATGGCATATGTTCACAGATATACATGGATAGAGGTTACAGGTTGAATTTGATGGGAAGGGATGATTATTTTATTTTTGGAAGGCAATTGGGGTTGGGTGACTTGCCCAGGTTCACGAGGCTGGGTTTTGTTTGTGTGTTGGTTGTCTGGGGCCGGATCTGAGCTCGGGTCCTTCTGGCTCCAGGGCTGGCTCTCTGCTCGATGCGCCACCTAGCCACCCCAAGGAAGGGATGATTCTTAAGGGGTGAAGTCAAGAGGTGAGAGAGGAAAGTGGCAAGAGGAGATGGAGAGAGACAGGGTAGGGCAAACTATCTCATGTAGAAGAGGCAAGGGGAAGTAGTTGCAGGGGAGGGGAAGAACAGGAAGGCAAAAAGGCAAAAGCATATTCTCATTGAAGTTGTCTCAAGGAGAGAATCACATACATACTAAATGGAATAGCTTACCCTCACTCACTCTCCTGAGTAGGGGAAAGGGAGATGAGAGGGGGGATGATGAAGGGGAGGGCATTCTGGGGAGAGGGGAGGTTAGAAGTACCCACTGTCAAAGAGGGACAGGATCAAAATAGGGAATGGACCAGGTGGGAGGTGAGACAGGTGGGAGGGAAATATAAGCAGTCTTTTACAATATATCTACTATGGTAATGTTTTGCATAGATATACATGTACAACACATACTGAATTGCTTATCTTCTCAGAGGGAGTGGGTGACAAGGGAGAAAGGGAATGGATCTGAAAATCGAAGTTTTAAAATTAAATGTTTCATAAGATGTCCAGGCAGTGGGGCTCAGAGATTCACCTTGCCCTAATGGCAAAGTCGAAGGGGGTATGGGAGAAGATATGGGAGAGAGCAGATTGGATGAGGGGATATCTAGTGGGACTGCTATTCGGGGGTGGTGGGTAGGGAAAAAATGGGGGGAAAATGTAACTCATAATCTGGTGGAAATGAATTATGTAAACCAGAAGTTAATAAAGCATTTGTTTAATTAAAAAAAAAAGAATTGGACATATTTTCCTGCAAAAGAGAAGACTGGGATGGAGGTAAAGGGCATGATTGTCATCTGCAATACATAGAACATTATCATGCATAAAGGTGTCACAATAGAAATCTGCAAGTAAGAGAAACAGAGGCAACAAAGTTTAGAGCATGATCATTTTATTAGCAAAATTAGCACTTGCCAATAAATGGAGTCCAAGTCTCCACAGTAACCAAGAACTCTGCCTGACAGTCAAGGCAACTCTTTTATAGTAAAGTAACACAATCTATTTTCCAATGTAGGTGTTAATGAGCTATGACTGGCTAGAATCAGAGAATGAGATTTTCCATAGTTTGGGGATTTTTGCACAGCTTGGAATATCTACCATTAGCACTTCATGAAATACATTTGACCTTTATTTTAAGTGAGTTTTTTCTAGAAGTGAATAGTGTGTAACTTAAAAGGGTAAAATAGTTAACTAAAGATGCAGGTTTAAGGAATTCTAAACTTATAACAAGGCAGAATAGTAACTTGATTGGGCCTTAATGAAATAAAGTACTGGATCTAATTTTAATATCACAAGGGTTGGATTTGTTTAGAAATATGCAAAGCTCAGAATTAAGCTGTTTGTGAGAGGCTATGTTCTCAAATCCAAGAATCCTGGCACTGGCCAGAAATATTTACCTAAGTGAGAGAGACTTTACCATGTTCATAACTCAGTCAAAGATCAAGATAATTTTTTAAATACCCCAGGAGTGTTATCCCCTTCTATTTGATATGTCTGGGCAAAATAGAAAGGGACTATGGCCTCTGACTTATTCAGTCTGGTCCCAAAGGGAGATCTAGGGAACAAAGGACAGAGGTCACAAGCAGATTTTAGCTCAGTATAAGGAAAAGTCTCCTAACAAATGGGACGGGCTAGAATGGAATGGGCTGCCTCAGGAGTTTCCTGAGTATTTGATTAACTCAAGCACAGACTGGATGTGACTATTTTTTTAAGGTGGAAAAGTTATCTGAGCTGATGTAAAGGAGAAAAATGTGCTAACTATAGCAATGTAATAGAAAGAACAGCAACAACTGAATTAAAACTCAATGCTGGTAATTCTGAGTAAGTTTGACTCCAAAAATATTGCCTCTACAGAGATGACAACTGCTTCTACAGAAATGATGCTATGGTTGTGGAGCACCACATTTACTTTTTTTCAGTTCCAAATTCTCTCCCTCCCACCACCTTCTCCTCCTTTCATTGAGAAGGCAAGCAATATGATACCCATTATACATATGAAATCATGTAAAGCATAATTTCCATATTAACATTACGCCCAAAAAAAATCAAGAAAAATTTAAAAAGGGGAAAAATATGCTGCAATCTGTTCTCAGAGTTCATCTCTTTTAAAGTGGATAGCATTTTTCATCATAAGTCCTTTGAACTGTCATGGATCATTATTGATCAGAGCAGCAAAATCTTTCACATTTGATCACTGTTATAATATTGTTGTTACTATGTAAAATGCTCTTCTGGTTCTACTCATTTCGCTTTGTATCAGTTTGTATAAGTCTTCCCAGGATTTTCTGAAACCATCCCCTTCATTATTTCTTATACCACTGTAGTGTTCCATCATAATCAAATACCACAATTTGTTCAGTCATCCCCAATTGGTAGGGATCCCCTGGATTTCTAAGTCTTTGATACCACAAAAAGAGCTGCTGTAAAATATTTTATATAAATAGGTCCTTTTCCTTTTTTTCTTACCTCTTTGGGATATATACTTAGTAGTAATATTGCTGGCTCAAAGGATATGCACAGTTTTATAGCCCTTTAGTCGTAGTTCTAAATTGTTCTACAGAATGGTTGGACTAGTTCACAAATGCACCAATACTAATGCATTGTACCTGTTTTTTTACATTCCCACAAGCATTTGTCATTTTTTTCTGTCATGTGAGCCAATCTGATAGGTGTGAGGTGATACTTCAGAGCTAGTTTAATTTGTTGTTCCCTAATTCCTAGTGATTTAGAGTATTTTTTCATATGACTATTTATAGTTTTGATTTCTTCTTCTGAAAACTCTCTATTCATATTCTTTGATCATTTATCAGTTAGAAAGTGGTTCTTATTTTTGCAAATTTGGCCCGGTCCCCCATAAATTTGAGAAATTAGATCTTTATCAGAGAAATTTGCTGGAAAATCATACTCTTGGATTCTGGTTTCTAATCCATTCTGCAGTCCACTTCTACTTATGGGTGAGTTCATCTCATTCACTTTTACAGTTATGATTGCTAATTGTGTGTTTCCTTCCATCCTTTTCTCTTCTGTTTATTTTTCTCTTTTCTTCACCCTGTCTCTCCTCAAAAACCTGTTTTGCTTCTATCCATTCCCTCTCTTGATGTGTCCTTCTTCTAATCATCCCCTCTTATTTTCTTAGCCCCTTCCCCTCCTACTTCTCTATTGGGTAAGATGGATTTCTATACCCAACTGAATGTGTGTGTGTGTTAGTGTAATTTTTCCCCTCTTTGAACCAGTTTAGATGACAGGAAGGCTGAAATTTCCTGTCCCTCTCCATTTTTCCTATTCATTGTAAAATTTTCCTTGTGTACGTCTTTTATATGAGATAATTTACCTCATTCTTCACCCTTCCTCTTCTCCTATGATTTCTTTGGTATAGGGAACTGCCCAGGAGGAATTTCCTCTAACAGCAATACAAGTTAGCACCTGCTCTCTGCTCATGGTCTTTGTTGCCCTGGGACACTGAGAGGGCAAATGACTTGTCCAGAGCCACATAGCCAGCAAATGTCAGAGCAGGACTTAAATTCTGGGCTTTCTGACCCTAAGGCATGGCTTCTTATCCACTATGCCTCATTGTCATATATCATATTTACATTTAACAGAAATATGTTATGTATATATAATATATGTGTATATTATATATTATATAATACATATAAATATATGCATCCATATATGAACATTGTGTATATGCATATGTAGGTATATATCATGTGTATGTATATATTTGAATGCAAAGACAGAATCTGCCCTCAAGAGACTGTTGAGAATCAAATGAGAATGCAAATTCTCAAACTATCTAAATATAAGGTGATATTACTATCTTCCTGCTTCCTTATTTGTTTGCTTGGAGTTAATACCAGTGAGGAGGCAAGCATGATGAATGGGCTAAAAAGTTGGATCCTTTGGGTCATGTGTCAGAACAAACCTTTAGACAATTTACCCACCCACAGAAAATGTTCTAAAGCTGCAACTGCATAGCACCAAGAGATATCACTTCAATGGGGAAATCAGTCAACTCAGTAAACAAATTGGCTGAGTCAATCCTGTAAACAAAATGATGGTTCGTATTTGTCACTTTTGTGTAGACACAGCCTAAGTTTCTCAATTTAATAACTTTCACTGCCTCAAAATATTGCCTCATCCCTACCCATCCCAACCCCAACTCCCAATTGGCAATGTGAAAATCCTTTCCCAGCCTGAAGGTTAAGAAAGATCCTGGCTTTGACTGAATGTTAATTCAGGAGTTGGGGGCTGGAGCAGTGGCTGGAATTTGGCCACCAGGCAAGCCTTGAGAAAGTTTTTCAGAGAAAGTGGGCAAAAGGCCATGGGTGGAGGGAAGTCCTGGATACATACTACTTAGTGCCCATTGTCTAACCTTGTCTGTTTCAGCTGGGCTGCTGTCCAGCCAGAGCACTTTGTGTGGGCAGGCATGACTGTGAAATAGCTAGGAGTGAGAGACAAACCCAGCATCAATCCACAGCCTCTTGGGAAAAATTGTCGGTCCCATCCTCCCATATTAAGTACTCAACTGTGGGGGTTGCAGATGGGAAATGTGTTTCTCCAAAGCTACATTGCTTTTTAGCCACATAAAGTGGGGGAGGGAGGAAAATCTGTATTCACTCCTAGGAGAATTTGGTCAATAAAATGGTAAATATTTCAATGTCTATTAGTAGTTCTATTGTTAGGCTGCTGTGGTATAGTGAAAAGAGCCCTAGATTTGGAATCAGAAAACTTTGTTTCCAATGCAGGCTCTTGCTTATTTGCTGATTACCCCTGGGTAAGTGACTTAAGCCCTCTAAACCTCAGTTTCCACATCTGTAAAATGGGGATAATAACTGCCATCTACATGATGCTATAAGTTTTGTAGCATCGTTTTGCAAATTCTTTTAGATATAAGTAGATTTCCTGTAGACAGCTCAAACACAACATATCCAAAACAAAACTCACTATCTTTCCTTCTCTCCTCTTTCCAGCTATCCTTTTACTGTCAAGAGAACCACCAGGCTTCCAGTAATCCAAGCTCAAAACCTCAGTATCAGCCTCAATTCCTAATTCTAATTCATCCCATATATCCAGTCACTTGCCAAAATTTGTCTTTTCTACCTTCATGACATAGCTCCTATGCCCCGCCCCACTCACATAGCCACCACTCTCATCACGTGGACCATTTCAATAGCCCAAGTCTCTCCTCACTCCAATCCATCCCAGACAGTTCCCAAAGTGATTTTCCTAAAATACAGATTGGTCCATGTCACACACACACACACACACACACACACACACACACACACACACACACACAATTCCAGTGACTATCTATTAACTCAAGGATCAAAATGTAAGTCCTCTGTTTGCCACTTGAAGTTCTTCTCAGCCTTCACATATGTCCCTTCCAACATTTCCAGTCTTATCACTTTTAACTCCCCTCCCCACACTAGCACCCAACTATTCTAGCCTATTTCTTGCACATAACACTATATCTTTGCAATGGGTACGCCCCATGTCTCTTGTTAGCTTCCCTGGCTCCCTTCCAGACTCAGTTCAAATCTCATTTTCTGCAGGAGGCCTTTCCTGGTCCCCCAGCTGCTAGTGCCTCCCCTTCTGAGATGACTGTCCTTCTATTTTGTATGAATTTTGTGTGAACCTAATCATTACATGCTGTTTCTGCCCTCCCCATTAGAATACTAGCTCCTTGAAGGAAAAGAATGTTTTTGTCTTTGTATCACCAGCACATAGGACAGACAGTGCCTGGCACATCCCATATAACATCATAATGCTTGTTGACTGACTTCATATACTTTATCTTATCAGATTCTTGTAATAAAACTATATGATCATTTCTACTGGTACTCTACCAGTTTTACAGAGGAAGAAACTGAGTTCCAACTAAAATACATACTGTAGGAACCCTTTCCTGACCTTCCTTAATTTTGATGCCTTTGCTCTGCTGATTATTTCTAATTTCTCCTGTATATAGGTAGCTGGTCCATAGTTATTTGTATGTTGTCTCTCCCATTAGACTGAATTCCTCAAGGACAGGGATTGTAATTTGCCTTTCTTTGTATCCTCAGTACAGTACCTAGCACATAGTACACCCTTAAAAAGTGTTTATTGGCTGACTGACTGACTAGATAGTTTAAGTTTACATAAGACAGAATTTGAGTCCAGGTCTGTTCTTACCCTAGGGTCAGTGGTCTTTCTTTGAGAACAATCTACCTTACAAGTCATTATGAGAAAAAATGGAGTACAGCATATGAAATGTTGTAAATGTTAACAACTATTATTATTATAGTTTATTTATTTAGGTCGAAGGCTTTTTTTTTGTGCCAGTCCTATGATTTCATCAACAAGATGTAAAAACTATACATTAGCAACTATTTACCTATGTAGCAGTAGTAATAGCAGTAGTAGTAGTAGTAGTAGTAGTAGTGGTGGTGGTGGTGGTGGTGGTAGTAGTAATAGTGGTAGTAGCAGCAGCAGCAGCAGCAGCAACAGCAGCAGCAGCAGTAATAGCAGTAACAAGAAAAATATCTCAGGAGGCCCATTAGTCCATCCTCTTGGCTCCAAATAGGACTAAAGATAAATGATCTGCACATCTGTTCACCCATTCAACACTGCTAGGCACTTTGGGAATACAAAGACAAGTAAGAGCAAATCAACAATGCAATGAGACCACACAGTTTTTCTTTCTTTTTGCCAATTCTCCTTGCAATTGTGTTCAGACACTCCTGTCCCTCCCCTGCTCAACATTACCTCTCTGTCCTTCCCTAGAATCATCAGGTCCCCTAGAATAATGCATCGTCCACTTAAACTTGGGAAACTACCAACTTCTGGCAAAGCTTGGAATAGATGCCTTGCTAGGGCTCTCAATGTTGTATTTCTTTCTGGCATGTGAAGGAAATCTGGGTTGGAGATCAGGTGTTTTCTCCCTGTTGAAGGAGTTTTAGAGAGAGGAGAGAAGTCATGGAGAAGAGGGAAGTGACTATTCAAGCAACATGGTGACCAGAGTAATGGCCCTGGAAACATCATTCATACCTATTCCTATAAGACTGGTAGGGAAATGCTAAAGTGGGAAGGCATAAGACTGTGTTTGGGGGTTGGTTTGTTTGTTTTTCATCTCTGGCACCCTTAGGGAGTTGGAATACTGAAGGCTAAAAAAAAGACACACAAGTCCTTATTTCCTTCCTCAGCCTTATTTAAGATGGGTGCAATTGGCACTCATTTCTAGTTGTACATCTGTTTCTAGGCTTGTTCTTTTATTGTTAAGACTGCATCTGATGGATCTTTTATTACTTCTCATAAGTACCTGTTGCCCTTTACATTTCTTTGTATTCCTTTGTTCATACCATAAGGGATGCTATACAAATGAGACTGACCTTTCCTAACACAGGACTGGGATCCCAACTCCAAGCCCTTTGTTAGAGAATTTTCTCTCATTCCCTGGGAATGCCATCATAAGCAATTCCTATGTTTTATAACTACCCTTCCTAGGGCAGAATTACTATAAACTTGGAGTGTTTTAAATCTGCCTCATGTACCTGTATAGTACATGATTGCAAAATATAACAGACTCTCCATATAGAAGACAGAAATGAAACATTCATTTAGATACCAGAAAACCAAATCCCAAAACCAGTAAGCCAATTCCATCATAGTAGCAAAGAAGTTAGTAAGCTACAGAGCACAGAGAGCAGTTAGTAAGTTAGTAAGCACAGAGAGCCACAACATCCTTTAGCCTTCCCACAAACCAACACAAGACTAATATTTACTCACAAGCCTGACTAACTCCCTGGGACAGGTACTCTCCTCCCAACCATCTAGTCTAGCTCTAACTCCTAGCTTCCTGTGGTCTCTGTTCCACCCTTCAGCAAATTCCTCCCACCACAGGCTCCATGTGATTACATTCAGCCTATTAAAGGGTAAAATATATTTTCAAAGCAGGGAAGGTCTTCAAATTCCCTAAGGCTTATTAAGGAACAGGGAAAATCTTCAAATTCCTATTACCATTACACCTCATTAGATTATGAACCTAATATAGTTATCTCCCATGGTTACACACTCAATGTCATCAAACTTAGAATAGTCACATATTAACACTACCTCTGAGATGGAATGGTCTATGATGCATCAAAAGATAAGAAACATGACCCATAGGTTTCAAAATTAAGGTAAGTAACTGAAGGAAACCACACTTTGTATTAGAGAAAATATTAGGCTTGATGGAGCCCCAGGGATCCTAAATAGGTTTGACAACTTCTATAGGATCAGAAAAGATCTGGATGCTTAACAACCTTTAAATCATGCAATACCTTGAGGACCATAAAGGTAACTAAGGATTCTATAGCATATGCGTTCTTCACAACCACTCTCCAAGGAAAGCAATACAAGCTTTAAACCTAGATTGTAGATGAGGAAACTGAAGCTCAGAGAAGTTATATAACTTGCCCAAGGCCACATAGCAATTTACATATTAATCCCAAGATCCAGGTCTGTTTACTGCATGTCAGGTATAGTTTACTCTGTACTACATCACTCCTTTCCAGAATATGGGATCTTTTACCTTATTGTATATATATCTTCTGAGGGTACATGTTAAATGACTAGCAGTTAGTTCCTAAAAGGCAAACAAGGGAAGCCTCAGAGTCTCCCTTAGGAGAGACTGACTAGTCCTTGGTTGAGGAAGAAAAATAAGATCAAAGGAGGATCCAGGTGTCTGGGCTAAAGGAGGGAAGAGGATACGAAGAAGAGATTGTGGTAAAGACAAAAGTTTTAGTTCAGAAGATTGCACCTTGCAATAAGAGAGTGTTTTCATGTAGCTAAGGGAAAGTGAGCTTAGCTAGTAATGAAAAAGAAAATAAACCCTTATCTGAGAAGAGGTTAAATGGGGCAGGGTAAAGATCAAAGAAATTCAGTAAAAACTGCCTCCCAGTCTGGACAAATGCAGACTACTTTATATAGCCATAACTACTTTATGTACTTATATGACCTCTAAGATCTTAAGAGAATAACAAGGGCACCATCGACAAGGTAGATGGAGGGAGGGGGTCTTCAAACAAGGCAGAATGACCATTTAAAGTTGTTGTAAATTGGATCTGTGGTTTGGGTAGGAATTGGACTGGATACCCTATGAGTTCTTTCCAAACTCTATGATTCCATCATCCTTTCCAGTTCTCAGTTAATGGCCTTTTTAAAATTGATACTTTTATATGTCTTCATTGGTTTGTACAGTACTTATTTCTTTTTGCACTGTAGAATAACCTGAGAAGGTTGATCAAGTTCAGTGAATAATCATTAATTCAGAGGACATGATGAAATTTGTTCCAATTTCTTTGTTCAGAGATGCTGAATTAGACATCTTCATTTTCAGATGTGGACATCATGTTGATTTGTTTTCTCTGACTCTACTTGTTTCAAGAGAGAACTGTGGGTTGGGGGAGGGTAAATCTTAGGAAGTCACAGTTGTTGAAGAAAGCACAAACCTGCCAGAAACTATTTTATTAGTTCAATTAAACTCATCCTAAAACAAAATTAGGATTAATCAAAGGTTCAGAGTTTAGGTAACAATCTAGGAACAAAAAAATAACTTAAAATGTCAGAGCACCCTACAGACTTTCCTAAAATCTATCAATTGCTCTTCAACCACTGTATATGGATTGTCCTTTCCACCTGGTCAAAAGTGAGGAGACGCTTTTATTAAACGAAGTAATCAGACTTCTTTCTGATCATTAGTCAAATCTGGTCAAGGCATGAAGAATGAGGGTATTGTTTAACCTAAGTAAATCAATCTAGCCTTTGTCTGGTGACTAACTAAATTCAATCTTCAGGGAGAATAGCTCCTCCCCTGAATTTTTTTTTTTACCTAATTTCCTCATACAGTGGTTATGACTTTGGTAAGAGATATGAAGAGACAGGGAAATGAAGAGAGTACAAACCAGTGATTAGCACGGTACATGGGACATAGGAGTAACTAAATAAGTGTTTAATTGGGTCCCTCCCCCCATATGACAAAGTCCTCAGAAATTCAGCAAACTGTTTTCTACAATGTGAGATATTATCATCTGTGTGGGGCAGTTTGGGTCAGAATTCAACCTCAGAGCTTTACCTCTTAGTGGACACAAAAGGAAATCTTTTCCTCATTTCCCTTCCCTGGATGGCCAGTAGTACTGACCCTAAAGCCTCCTGAAGTAGCCTGCCTTCCCTTCCTACCATTCTTCATTAACATTCTACATGACTGTGAAAGAATCACAACCTGTCTGAGTCTTAGATATTTAGAGTAAAAAAGAAGTCTGATGCTAACTAGCCCTGACCTTTCTGGAATGAAATGCTACTTTCAAAGACTTCCTTTCATAGTCTAGGAGAAAGATGGTGCATAATCATAGAAGGGGGCATCCTCACTGTGATCACTCTGTTCTCTGATGTGGAAACTTTTGGGTGGGCTAGAAAGGAGGAAATTTTCTGCTAATGCTGTATTTCCTCTCTGCTCCACATTTCTCTGCTGGCAAATCCCTTCCCCTGAAGGCCCATGCAGAAGGAGGAGCACAGCTCACACCTTGCCAAGGGGGAAGTCCCCAGGAGACTGAAAGCAATGATTAAAGGGTCTAACCTTTCCATTAGCAATCCACCTAGCAAGAGGGGCATATTTCCCATGACAGGAAGCCCAGAGGTAGTGTGTCTGCACAAATAGCAGCTGTGCTGAGCACAGCACAAAGTACATCTCTCCCTAAACCTACTCAGATTATACAGTCTGACTTAATTATGTGTGTTCTTAAATGGAGAGAGGGAAATAATCAACTTGACTCAATTCATTTTAACTTTCTTAAGTACCTACTATGTGCAAGGCACTTTGTTAAGTACTACAGATGATGCCAATGACAGCTAACATTTCTGTATGCTTTAAGGTCTACCATACAAAGCAGAACACAAAGATAGATATAACCCAGAACTGCTCTCAAAGAGTTTACACTCAATTAGGGACAAGGCTATTCTAGCAATAGCTGAATAATAGAAAAAAGAGAATGGGATAAATGCCATGGAAAGGTATACCCAGAGTCCTATAAGTCAATGAAGGAGGAACACATTTCCTATGAGGGAGAGAAGCAAGGAGAGGTTTCATAGAGAAGGTGGAAACGAAGTTGAGCTATGAAGGAAGAGAGACCTCAGAAAGAGGAGATTGGAGGGAAATGACGTAAGGAGGGAATTCTAGGTATGGGGAAAGGTATGAGTACAAGCAGCAGCTAGTTGGTACAGTAGATAGAGTGCCTGCCCTGAATCCCTGAGTTCAAATATGGCCTCAGACACTTACTAGCTGTTTGACCCTGGACAAGTCACTTAAACTTGTTTGTCTCAATTTCCTCATTTAGTAAATGAGGGCTGGAAAAGAAAATGGCAAGCCACTCCAAGAAAACCCCAAATGGGGTCACAGAGAGTTAGAGATGGCTGAAATGACTCAACAAAAAATGAGTACAAAAACATAATTGAGAATGGAGTAGGGTACACGAAACACATGCACTAAGGTACGTGCAACACATGTATGTGTGGACACACACACACACACAGCTCTGGCTGTTTCCCATGTCTATTCCTTCTGTCCCTGAATTATAGCTTCCAAGACTTGGACCAGAGCTTTCAAGTTATCTAGTCTAGTCCCTTGATGCGTAAACTCTCTCTACACTATTCCAGACAAGAAGCCACTCAAATTCCACTTATAGTTACAATAATAACTATATTTTATAATATGGAAGAAACTTGGTATAGGGATTGGTCTGGAGTAAGAAAGACCTGAGTTTAAACCCTGCCTCTAACAATTATTAGCTGTGATTCTGGGCAAGTCATATAACCCCTATGTACCTCAGGTAGAACTTCTCAGGACTTATCTATTAACTAGTAGAGAACCTGTGATGTGTGTCAGTGAATGGTTCATGGGAACATAGAAACAAAGCTGGAAGGGATCTCAGAGGTCATTTAGTCCAACTCTTCCTGTTGTAGATGAGAAAAATGAAGTCCAGATAAGTTACATCACTTACCCAAGGGCACACAGGTGGTATGTGGCAGAGTCAGGATTATAACTCAGGTCTTGTGACTCAAACAATCAATTAATTAACGTTCATTAAGCCCCCTACTATAAGCCAGGCACTGTATTAAGTGAAGAGTATACAAAAAGAGGCAAAAGACAGTTCCTGACCTCAAATAGCTTACAGTGTAAAAGGGGAGAAGACATGCAAACAACTATATACAAAATAAGCCACATCTAGGATAAATAGGAAATAATTAACAGAGGGGAGACACTAGAAATAAAAAGCATTGGGAAAGGCTTCCTATAAAAAAACGGGATTTTTTAGTAATAACTCCAAGTTCATGTTCTTTCTACTACACCATGAATGTCCTTCACACTGGCTAAATTACAGATCTTTCCTATATTAGTGTATGCTAATGCATGCCATTATTAATAATAGCCTATGTTAATACATTTAGCATTTACAAAGTTCTTTCATGGCAATACTTGTAGGTAGATAGCACAAGGATGAAATTTTAACTTAATAGATGAAGAAACTGAAATTCAGAAAGATCAGGTGATCTGTCCAAGGCCCTAATAAATAGATGATACTAGACAAACTCAGGTTTCTAGACTCCCAATTCAACACTTTTTCTATTTCTAAAGACTTCATTGTTGTTGTTGTTGTTGCTGTTTATTCATTTCAATCACGGCCAACTCTTCACGACCCAATTTAGGGTTTTCTTGGCAAAGATTATGGAGTAGCTTGCCATTTCCTTCTCTAGTTCATTTTACAGATGACGAAACTGAGGTAAACAGGGTTTAGTGACTTCCCCAGGGTCATACAACTAGTAAGTGTCTGAGCCAGGATTTGTACTCAGAAAGATGAGTCTTCTTGAGTTTCAAAGCTCTATCCACTGCACAAGTAGTCTAAAGACTACTTCTACTAATGGCAAATTTTCATTATATCAATTCCATCCTTTCAGGGGAGTCATCCCACAGCTTGATCATCTGACAAAAGTTTATTTTCTCCAGATCTCAGGAAAGGTGAGCAGATCACTGGCTCTGAAGAGCTAACTCTCCCCTCTATAGAGAGAAAGAGAAATAGAAAAACAGAGAAAGACAGACAGAGACAGGGGGAGAACAATCTTCTCTCTGAACAAGAGAAAAACAAAGTACACTTTTCATTGGGAAACCAGGTTTCCTTTAACATTGCTAAATGAAGTTCCCTTCCCTTGATCAGATCAAACCAACTTCACTAAGCATAATTTGGAAATCGGGATAACTTATAAGTCAAGGCAACAGTTTCTAAACCCTTAATTTTCACACCTCCATGAAAGTACTTGAAATTGTCCAACCAAGTTCTCAAAAGAAAAATCCCATCACTAAAATTTTAAAAGATTAAATATAAGCCTTGCAATGACTTCAGGAAGGAAGCAAATGAATGATACAGAAATATAGTAGCTCTGCCTATAAAGGTTAGGAATTTCTGAGTTAGAAGAAAAATAACTTCAACATTTACTGCAAAGACAAAAGCATTGACAACCTTTGATAGTACTGTCAATCCTTCCCAATGCTTCTGTCTGGATGGTGTGCACATGTATAGTGTGCTCAAGAAGGGGAATGGTTCCTTCTCTACTGAATGCCCATTTGCATTTCTTATCAAGAGCAGATGCAGGCTTCCCACCCTAAGAAGTATTACCATCTGTCCTCTTATTGCTGCAATTTTCATCTGAAAGTCAACCCTGGAATCTATATTTAAAATTGTCCATTGGTGACCAACAGAAAAGGAAATCCCTTTTTTTAATTTTCAAATTGGCACTGGAGATTTGATTGTTTTGCTCCTGGAAAAAGAAGGAATGTCTTACCCCTCTTGCTCAAAGCAACTTTCCAGCTAGTTCCCTAGTCTGCCTCACAAGTGAGAAGTAATGGGGGCAGTACTTTGAACCAGAGACCATGAGGTCCAGTTTCTCCAGATGGTCTCAACATGTGAAATCCAGACAAGCATGCTGAATGACTCCCTGAGAAATGATTATGGTATTGGAGAGCCAAGGTAAGCATCCTGAAAACAAGACCATCCAGATGGCTGCCTGAAATGGAACCTGAGATAATTTCAGATATTCTGCAGCCATCTCTTCTGATTGGTGAGGCCATGGCCCGGTCTACCATCCAGGCCATGGTCACTACACTCATGACTGCTCTGCAGACTTCTCTTCCTCCTAGTCAGCATTCTCTCCCTTCCTTCCCTTCTGCCTACTTTTAAGCTATCTTTATGTCATGTCTTACTCCAATAGAAAGTTAGTTCTCCGAGAGGAGGGGTTGTTTTTACTGAATGTTATCCTATCTCCAGCACTTAGCACGGTATAAGTACTTAATAATTTCTCTATCTTTTCTTTTAAGGACTAGCCCTTAAAAGGAACAGGAAGATGGCACTAGTTAATTTCCAAACCCTCTTTTCCCCCTGATTTGACCTTTAGGGTCAGGGGCGGCTGGGTCTTACCTTCTTCTGGCCTTCAGTGTACATCTGGTCATGGCCAGACATATTCCCCAAGAATGGAGTCACAAGCCAGGAGAGTCAAAGAGTAGCAAGATTTTATTCAGCAACTTCTTTTCCAGTTATATCCTCATCTACATCCTACTCTATCCTAACTCCCAACCCTTTGAGCTTCCCTCTTCTTATCCCTCTTCATCCCCTCCTTCCCTTCAGGCAGAAGTTGCCACATCACCAAGTCTGAGCTAAATCCAAGGCAATAAGTCAGGGTCACGGAGCTCTCAGCCTGGAACAGAGCTTATCTCACAGAATGTCTGATTCTCCTCCACAGTGCTCACACAAAACATGAACCATAGCAAGGTCAGCATGTAATTTACACAAAGCATGATTCACTGCAGAGTCAACCCGTTCCGGGTCTCATACCTCCAGGGGAACTGCACATATACCCCCAATATCCCCCTCCATCATTACCCTCCCTGAATTCTGACTAGCTTCTCATCCAATTCTCTAAACCTACTCTTTTCTCGCCAAGCTCATTTAGCCCTCAAACTCACACAACCACCCAAATAATATAGGATCCTTGAGAGAGGGTCCTCAGAAGGCACTGAGTGCAACCTCCTTATGTTACACAAAATGATAAACTAACTTGAAGGTACAAAGATAGTAAGTAGAAGAACAACAATCCAAACCCAGATTATCTAATTCTACATCCAGTGGTAGTTTACAGTGTGTGGTCCTAAATATACAAACCTTCATTTTAAAATGCAAATCCCACATGAAGTTTTAGAATACTTGAACCCAGTCCAATCCTCCTCTTTTTGGATAATTGAGAAAACTGAGTCTCAGATAGAAAAAATAGCCAGCCTCTGCTTACTGCTATGACCAAGTATAATGTTAATGAGATTTAAGATCTTCCCCCACCCATTAATAGGCCTCATGGTGGAGTCCATTAAGGGAAGCTTGCTTAGGGGAGGCTTGCTTTTAGGAAGGCTTTTACACCTTTTGTTAATTTCTAATTAGGCACTGAGTCAGAGGTTTCAGAGAGCCTTCTGGCTCTGAAAAGTGAGTATATATTCTGAGTTGGTATTTTGCTTTGGGGGTTTGCTTATGAGAAGAATCTTGTGATTACTGAGCTGTGGTATGTTCAGAGCCCATATAAAGGCTCTCTAAATCCAGGGATATGTGTAAAGTATATAGTTGATTCAGGCAGTCAGAGCCCTGTCTATTGGTCTTTATTTCTCTACTTGTATTTTCTCTGAAGTTCAGGGTGCTGACTTTTCCCTAGAACTAGTGAATGTCATTTTAAAAAATAGAATATTGACCCCTTAAACAGTTATCTTTCCTAGTAAAGTATATCTAAGAACCTGTGCTAGCAGCCATCCTGGGTGTGCTAGTGTGGTTACTGTTATACCAAGCTAGACTTGGAACCTGACTGGCTCACAGTCCTATCTACACCATTCACAATAATAACAACTTACTTTGGGTTCTCAAAGTATATGTCAGTGGAGTAGAGGTCCTACTGAGTTAGAAAGGTTTTGAGAAATACCAGTAGAATGCCAATATTGACTTCCCACTACATACCCAGAATTGTTCCAAGTACTTGGCAAGAGACGAATCACATGATGCCATTAGAACGGAATGTTAAAACTAGAAAGAACCTTAGAGTTAAAAGGTTCCCTCCTCATTCCACAAAAAGGAAACTGAACCCCAGAGAGGTTACAATAGTAAATGGCAGAACCAGGCCCACCATTTTTTCTAACACCAAACTCAGCATTCTTTCCTCCAAATCACATTACCTTCTTTGGAACTACAATAGACTTTGCATGACACATACCATATGGCCTTAATTCTAATCATAGAAATTCACCTTTTCCCAGCTCCATAGTTCCTACAAAATAATGACTTGTGGTAAAAATAACTAAAAATAAGTGAAGAATGAGTAAGATCCACAGTACCTTTTTTATAAATGCTACAACTCCTCATTCAGTTATGGTGGATGGAGAAAACTAAGGTACTCACTCAACACATTCAATATTTATGAAGCACTACTATGTGAAAGGAGGCTAGATGGTGCAGTAGAACACTGAGCCTGGAATCAGGAAGACTCCTCTTCATGTCTACTAAAACGTCCCTGACTGTGAAAAGGAAAGTAAAGGCCCACTGTCAAAAATGGACATATCTGTTCATCTATATGTTACAAATAACTTTGGCAGAATTGCGACTTCCTCTACTGATACTAATTGGTACTTTTCCTTCAACTTGTGTCTTATGGAGTTGCCTAGGGCAATGAGGGGAGAAGGGACTTGAACCTATGACTTTCTATGACAGCAGCTCTCTATCTACTATATTATTTTGCCTTTCATTAAAAGTAGTAGGCAGGGCTGTCTGATTTGGGTGACCATGTACCCCGACAGTCCCGTGGTATTCCGTGGTAATAAAATCCACCTTTTAAATTTAATCTTGGGGATCTTCTGTCTCGCTTTTATTAAGGTACAACATTTGGAGGCCCCAGTGAGATTTGGGGTGTTCCGTGTCACCCCAAAGATTCCCAAATAAAAAGAACTCTCAGCCTCCAGAGGTAGGCATCTGCTCACCCCGAGCCCTTGGGGGGGCTAGCCCCTGTTGACATTCCAGGGCCCCAGGTCTCGAGGAGGGAAGATTGCCCTGCCTCCTGACTCCGACTTGCTCCTCATTCGGCTTTTCGTGGATCTAGAACCTCCAGTTTGGGGGGTAAGTTAAATGTTGTTTGTGGTATGTCTGGTTAAATATACTGGTAAATGTCTGGTTAAATAATACCTCTGTGGTATGTCTGGTTAAATATACTG
Source organism: Gymnobelideus leadbeateri (assembly GCA_011680675.1). Taxonomy (NCBI): domain Eukaryota; kingdom Metazoa; phylum Chordata; class Mammalia; order Diprotodontia; family Petauridae; genus Gymnobelideus; species Gymnobelideus leadbeateri. The sequence continues at coordinate 471,820 of WOXC01011744.1, read as the reverse complement.
GTAAATGTCTGGAGGGAAAGAGAGCCTGACGAGGCTTATAGTGCCCCCATAGGGCACCTCTTCCCCGGGCAAGGCTCTAGACGTCGACCCTCTTGCCCGTATCTGGTCTGGTTATATGTTTGTTTGTCTGTCCTACACTCACTTGAGCCCATTTGCTTCCTGTTCAGAATCTGGGGGCAGCAATCAAGTGGATAAGAATTGTAATGTGTTTGAGTGTTCATAAAGTTTTGTCCTGAGCTCAGTTGTTTAAAGTCTCGTTTTAAAGTTTCTATTCCTGCAAAGTGGGTATTTGAGTGGCTATCAGAAGAGCACCTTCAAGGGTGCTTGGAATGATAGGGTACTCGGGTGCCTGATAATTAGTTTAATCAGAGATACTTTAGTTGAGAGAAAAGAAAGATACTATTTTTAACACCAGGTTAATTCAAACTGTTTTAAAGTCTATTTATGAAAAGCTGAACAAAGTAGGTAAGAAGGTTTGGCTTCCCCATGAGAATTGGGTCAGGTCCTCGGATTCTCAGCTTTGACTTCCTTGAGCAGCCGGCATCTGAAATTTTCTCAGAGCTCAGAGCTCAAGGCTGAGAAAGTCCAGACCATTCCCTAACATATATTTGGAAGACCACCACCCACTCTTCCTCTAATCTGGGAAGACCTAAAAGCTGAAATCACTAACTTTTCCCTCATCAAGTTCCTTCAGGGGCTGCAGGAGATTCAAGAAAAAAAACTCCTTCCCTCAGCTCTCCTGATACTGATCCCGAGTTCCACCTCAGCTTACCTGTTTCAACCTGGGGAATTCTGTGCTGGTAAAAAGAAATTCACAGTCTGGAGCTGAGGTCATGATCCCCACTACACCTACTGCTGTCAAAGTGGACTCTGTTCCCACATGACTCCATTGCACCAGAGTGAAGCCTGCTGTCACCTCAGAATGGAAAGCAGAAGTCCACAAGGACCCCCTAAAGCTAAGACTATCCGATCTTCTCCCTGATTCCCCTATTACCTCCTTGCGCAGTCCCCCACAATCCCCATGCCCCCAGACCAAGCTATACCTGCATGTTAACCACAGGAAATGGACAATCCTGGACTTCCAGAACCGGAGCACACAGCTACCCCTCAACTCCCTGTTCCCCAGAACTGGACTATTTCGGGGCCCACCAGTAGATGCAGGTTACCTACTCTGTTCAGATACAGGATGCCTGTGCACCTGTGCTTGTGTCACAGTTTACTACTTCCCCTCTCCTAGTCCTGGTGCCTCCCTGTGCTACAGGACAGGTGGTAGTGAGGGATCGGACCTATTGTTCCGAATCCATACAATCAGGTCTGACCTCTAGCAACCCATGGCCAAATCTCACTATTCAAAACCCCTCTGACTCCGCCTGGGGAATCGATGTTTCTTGGGTCCTGGGAATCATAGTCCCTGAGGAGGAGGAGGAGGAGGGAGGGCAAGTGCCAAGAAACCTCCTGTGCCCCTCCCCCATCATCATCCCATTGCTTAGCTATCCCTGCCCCAACAGGGAACCCCGACGTCCAAATCACAATACCAGCTGTCACCACATGGGCCCTGGTCAGGTCATACACCTCCCCCCCCATCTTCAAAGATTCAGGAATATTGCAATTATCAGGTCCCCTTAATTACCCTCCTGTCAGCTGTTCATAAAACACTTAAGAGCTCTAACCACATGTTGAAAAGATTTCTGGATTTGTGTTGAGCCCCAGCCGCCTTACTATGTAGGGGTGGCACTAAATGCCTCAGTCACCCCTATTTCCAACACAGAATTGTGATTGGGACCACCCAAGGCTCTCCCTTGGGGATGTACAGGGAACAGGTTTCTGCCTCATATCATCCAGCACCCCTTTATCCAGCTCTCAGTATACCTCAATTTGTGGAAAAACCCACATGATTCAGGCCTCTAGTTCAGACTACTTCCTTGCCCCTCTAGGAGCCTGGTGGGCATGCCAAGATGGCCTTACCCAGTGTGTCTCTGTTACAGTGTTCCTCACACACTGAGGGCCCCCTGTGTATCCTAGTGGCCATAATTCCCCGAGTCACCTTTCTCCTAGGGCAACTGAGCCACCGCCAAAGGCAGGCAGTACCACTCCTCATTCCCATCTCGGTGGGCTTGGGCCTTGTGGGTTCTGCAGCGACTGGGATGGCAGCCTTGATTAAGGGGGAGACCAACTATCAGGCCTTAAGTACACAGGTAAATATTGACCTCTCCCACATAGAGCAGTCCATCTCAGCCCTGGAAAGACAGGTGGACTCTCTGGCAGAGGTGGTTCTTCAGAACCGAAGAGGCCTTGACCTTCTTAAACAGGGTGGCCTGTGTGCAGTCCTTGGTGAGGCTTGTTGCTTCTGTGCAACAACTCTGGAGTGTTGAGGGAGAGTCTGAAGTTGGTAAGCCAGAATATTGCTAATGGACAGAGAGAGCTGGAAAATTCTGAGAATGGGTATCAGTCCCTGTTCCCCTGGAACATCCCCCTAACTCACTAAATTGATATCAGCCTTGGTATTAGTATTGATATTAGCCTCTCCTCCTGATCATAACCCTAATTGTAGGACCCTATCTCATTGTTTTCTACAATTCCTTAAATCCAGTGTTAACTCCATTAATGTTAATTATCAGGGACCCCCCCATCCTTTAGGAACAGAATTGGGTAATCTAGATGTGACCCCTAGATGTGACCCCAGCTATGTCAAAGGTTTGACATACAAGAAAGAGTAGGGAATGTTGGACCCAGCTCCACTCTGCCCTTCCCCCATTGATTTGTCACTTTGCCCTTCCGGAAAGTCAGACACAAATCCACTCACCACCGGCAGCCCAACCTTTCCTTCATTGATTTGTAAAACAGAGAACTCCAGCTTGCTTAATCTGAAAACAGGCAAAACCCCCACCCCTTGCTTACCCTTGATTAATCTGTGGGTGGGAATCCCAGCCTAGGGTTTCCCACCAGTGGGAAATTCAAATGTATACTGACCAATTGTAGTTTCAAGTATACACTGACCAATCATTGGAGTTTCAGCTTACATCACTGTAATCACAGCTTAGGTAACCTGGCTATGGAACCTCTATAAAACCTGTACACTGTCTGTGCCAAAGTGCTGTCTGATTTGGGTGACCATGTACCCCGACAGTCCTGTGATATTCCGCGGTAATAAAATCCACCTTTTAAATAAAAAAAAAAAGTAGCAGGCAGCTAGGTGGCACAGTGGATAGAGTTCTGGGCCTGGAGTCAAGAAGACTCCTGAGTTCAAATCAGGTCTCAGCTAAGTGGGTGACCTTGGGCAAGCCACTTAACCCTGTTTGCTTCAGTTTCTTCATTTGGAAAATGAACTGGAGAAGGAAATAGCAAACCACTCCAGTATTTCTGTCACAAAATATCATAAAACTGGAAAACTAAACAACATTAAGACTAACAATGACAATAATAACAATAGCATTTACACAGTGCTGTAAAGTTTGCAACATGCATTAACTGTTTTGTTTCTCTTGATCGTTACAACAACCTTGCAAGTCAGATGCCTATGCTATTCCCATCTTACAGATGAGGAAACTGAGACTCAGAATGATGAAGTGACTTACTTAGATTAAGACAACTAATAAGACTCTGAGGCAGGATTTGAACTCAGGCCTTCCTGACTTCAAATCCATCACTCTCTGCATCATGCCACCTAACTGACTCTGAAAATAATTGTGAGAAAGTACTGTGCAAACTGAAGGCTTCAAAGCCATTTCTCTAACCACTAGGTTACTCTTCCTATCAGCTCATTTTATTATACTTTGCCATTCCCCTAAGTCCCTCTGTAGCAACAGAGGTTTTAAAGTGGATTAACAACACCATGTCATTTTGAGGAATCTAGCACAATTGAGAAGTCCTGCAAAATCAATATAGGCATCCCAAAGAGATCATAGAAGAGGGAGGAAGACCCATATGTACAAAAATATTTATAGCAGCTCTTTTCATGGTTTCAAAGAATTGGAAATTAAAGGGGTGCCCATCAGTTGGGGAATGGCTGAAGAAGTTGTGGTATAGGGGCAGCTAGGTGGCGCAGTAAGAGCCGGCCTCGGAGTTGGGATGACCCGGGATCAAATCTGGCCTCAGAAAATGAGCACCCACACACAAATAATGACTAGCCGTGTAACCTTGAGCAAGTTACTTAACCCCAATTGCTTTAAAAAAAAAAAAGTTGTGGTATATGAATGTAATGGAATATTATTGTTCTATAAGAAATGAGGAAGAGATGGATTTCATATTTACCTGGAGAGGCTTATACAAACTGATGCTGAGCAAGAAGAGTAGAATCAAGAGAAATTTGTATACAATCACAGACACAACATATGTGTGATGACCAACTATGACAGACTGGACTCTTTTCAGCAATGCAGTGATATGTCAATCCCGAAAGACTCATGAAGGAGAGAAATGGGACATCCAGAGATATAACTAGAAAAAACTGAGCTTGAATCCTGATGGAAGAAAACTAATTGATCTTTTTCTTTTCATTGTTTGGTTTTATTTCCTCTTTACCATTTTTCATTCCACCTAGTACAATACGCCTTTGTAATTGGACTAATGTCTAATATGAATGTATATCCTATACTGGACTGTATGCTGTCGTGGGGGGTGGGGGGAGGGAGGGAAAGGAAATTTGAAAATCAAGGAACTATGGAATTGAATCTTGTTAACTAAAACTAAACTAATAAATTAATAAAAAAAAAAAATCAATATAGACTCTTGACCAAAATGTCTAGGTTACTTCCATCAAAAAATAGAGACTTCCAGTGGGTTTTGCTGAGTTGTCTGGTGTGTGCTACATTAATTTACAGCCTTTTCATCAGCAAAAAGAATTCCAGACCACTGAGATATAGCTTCTTGTGAAAGCTTTTATGTGATCAAATCTTGAATGCAATGCATTTACTGTGGTCAACATAACGTGATGACTGCTTTCTGAAATAATAATGTAATTTGCCTATAAGAAAAAAGAAAGAGAACAGCATCCTGTATGGGCAGACATCTCGCTGATAATGGCTTGTAAGCGGTTTGAATTTCTCAGGCAGTTATTGTGTTGGCTCCTCTTTCCACACTCAGTACAAGACAAGCCCAACTGGGATGCTGTGCAATTAATCCTGCATTTCTTTCAACTGAAAAGGGGTTGGTTATGGATGTCTTTTGACATCAAACCTTCCCCGGGAGGTAGCACAACATAATCCACTTGGAATCGATAGTGGCAGATGGGGAATCAGTGTTCAATATTGCTTTCCCAGGCTTGTACAAAAGCATGTAAGCATAGAACAAAAGATCGCAGCATTGTGTAATGTGGTGACATAATTAAGAGTGGAGGCTTTTCCACATTCAGAAAAAGAACTATGGAACCTGAGTGCAGATTGAAGCCTACTATTTGCTCACTGTCACTCCCTCCTTCTCTCTCTCTCTCTCTCTCTCTCTCTCTCTCTCTCTCCCCGCCTTTCTCTCTCTGTTTCTTCTTCCTCATTGTTTCTCTCCATTGGTTTTAATTCTTCTTTACAACATGAATAATGTGAAAATATATTTAATATGAATATGTATGTAAAGTCAATATCAGATTGCTTGCTGTCTAGTGGAGGGGGTAGAAGAGGGAGGGAGAAAATTTAGAACTCAAAATCTTGTGAAAGTGAATGTTGAAAACTATAATTAAATACATTTTTTTTAAAAGAGAGGAGGCTTTTCCTTAGAAACCATTCTCCCAAGAGGCATAATATTCTTGGTCCCATGGACAACACATCAACCAAGCATAATCATGACATTTACCAAGATTCTTTAGTATTAGTGCAAATGATGGAGCCATTAAGTCATTATATATCATTATATTATTATCATGAATACATGTATGTATATATAATGAATATATCATTCATTATAAAGATGGGGGACTGGACCTGTGATTTCATTAGTGACCAAGTGAGAAAATTCTCTCTGCCAATGCAGGTTGATATCTTCTCCATAATTTATCATATTACAAAGATTCCTAGAGAATCATGAGGTTAAGTGGCTTGCCCAGGGAAACCAGTGTATTTCAGAGAAGAAACTTGAATTCAGGTCTTGTGGGATTCAAAACCAGCTCTCTAATCATTATGTTCATTTGCCCCCCTCCGCTCATTTCATTCTAATTGACTATACTTTCATTATCATTTACTAGAGAATGGAGCCTATTCCAGGTATGAGATGTCACCCATCTCATAATATCCTACTGGGGATATCCCATATCTGGAATATGCTCCCTTCTCCTCTCCCCAATCTGTTTTCCAAGTCAACTGATTTTGCATGAGATACCTTATGTTTTCTTTTACTCTTTCAATCTTTTGACCTAAAGAGTATTCTGTTGTCTTATGGAATCATTAACTTCTTTTTGGTCAATTCTAATTTTCAGAGTTTTTTTCTTTGGTTAAGGTTTTATTTCTCTTGTGACAAGCTGTTAATTCCCCCTCCAAATTCTTTCCTCCATAGCTCTAATTTCTTTTCTGATTTTTTTTTCATGTAGTACTCATTTCATTTATGAAAACAATTTAACTTCTTTTTTAAAGCTCTTGTTTCATCTTTTCTAGAAATTCTAGTTGTACATATGACCAAGTGTGTTTTTCTTTGAGTCTTTGCTTATAGTTATTTTGGAGTTATTTTTTTCTGGATTTGTGTCTGTAGTTTCCCTGTCAACAAAATAATTTATCATTGCGGAATTCTTTTCTTGTTGTTTGTTTGCTTATTCTTTCAGCCTGTTTCCTGACTTTAGACTTTATGTTAGAGCTAGACTCTGTACACTTTTTGGAGGGGATTTCTGGCCCAAGTCTATGTCATCTTGGAGTATTGAGAGTTGTATTATTACAGAATCACATGAACAGCTCAGGCTACAGACCAGCATGCTTTCAGTGCTTCCAAAGAGTTTTGCTTAAGGGCAAAATCTGACCCTGCCCTTCCGGTCTGAACTCTGAAAGTTCCTGACCTGAATTTGGAGTGAACTAAACTGCTATTGAACTCAGCTGCTATCAGTCAGCTGAAAAGCTCTGCTAGTTCAGAAAGACCCAACCACAGGTTCCCCTTTGGTCTGGGTTTCCTGGCTTGGGTATTCTGCTATAGGCTTCAGGCTGGCCTGAAGTCTAAAACTGATACCTCCCCTCTCTCCCAGTCCACTTCACTTCCAGGGTCAGAGATATATTGTTGCTGCTTTTTTTATGAACTTGCTCTTTTCTCACTTCATGTCCCAAGGTCTGTGACCATTCCTCACCCTGAAATTCCATCCCTAGGTGGAGGTCTCTTCCTCAGTCTGCCCTCCATCTGGGCAGTAAGTGACAGAGCTTCCAGTTAGCACCTGTTCCTGCATATTTCCCATCAGGCCCCTCTCTGTGGCTTTGGGACCTAGTGCATTTGCCTAGTGTATTCCTTCAACCCTCTTTCAGTTGCTTTATGGAAGTGTCCACATGACATGTTCCTAGCTGGACCCTGTTTCCAGTGCCCGCAGATGTCTTTTTCTGTCTCCCATGATGACCTAGGCTGAAAAAAAAATGACTCATTGTGACTTGTTCTTGGATCTCCCAGTCAGGACTTGATCTGGTGCGTTTTCTAGATCTTTGTGAAGGAGTTGTGGGGGAGAGCTTGGCTGTACTTCTGCTACTCTACCATCTTAGCTCCTCCTACCCCCCCCCCCAAGGCAGACTGTTATACTATAAATAATTTTTTTAATTTCTTTTAAGAAAAATAAGTGCAGAACTTGAGCATCTAAACAAACTAAGCATTCTAAATCTACTGATTCAACAAACATTTACTAATCACTTAACATGTGAAAAGCAGCTGGGTAAGAAAAAAATCATCTCAAATATTTGAGTTATACAGTAGAAAACTATACAAACATTGAGATAGGGGTGGGGGGGAACAGGCAACATTTGAACCTCATTCTCATCTAAACTGCTCAAAGAAAAGAAGAAGAAGAAGAAGAAGAAGAAGAAGAAGAAGAAGAAGAAGAAGAAGAAAGCCACTATATATTTCACTCAGCAGGCTTATTAGAAAAAGAGGGAAATATGAATGAAGTTATATTAAGTAATGATCTCTAATTAAGGAAATTGGATTATGGAGATGGGTTTAAAAGACAAAAAAGAATAGAAACCTATGGGTGAGGAAAGAGAAGAGGGGAACCTTCCATCTTTCGTTCATGACCATTGATGGGTAGCAGAATAAATACCACAATATCCTAAGACATTCTTTGAACATGCTATAAATCTAAGAACATTACAATTTGAGGCTTATCATATGAATTCTTAAGACGATCTGACACATCCTGATGTGAATGCAAATATCCATGACATTATATAAGTATTATCCTAATGGAGTTTGAAGGGTATATTCTTGCAAGTTGGTCACATTAGAACATTGGTGTGACCTTTGAAATTCTGAAGACAGAATACTATGCCAAGGGTGTGTTACAGTCATCCCTGACCAGCCTCAGAGCCAATTATTCTATTTTCAGTGCGATCTTTTACAACTTGGAAACTGGCACATGCTGCACTTTGAGACTTGACCTATTGTTTTGCTGATTATCTAGGCTTGAGAAAGTGACAGAGAAAAATGTTAACAGCGTAGATAAAACTTAATAGTTTTGAGAGCCATTATACCCCTGGTTATATCTATAGTAACCTATGGACATTATAGGTCTATGTTTCCTGGGCTTTGCTGCCCCCTTCCTAGAGTCCTGGCTGTACCTATCACTGGTGATGACATTTGCTTTCCTCAAAGATGTGGGATATAAGCTTCTGAGGGATAGGCATTATTTTTTTTTTGTTTGGTCTTTATATTCCCAGCACTAGCATAGTGTATTATAAATAAATGGCACTTAATAAATGCTTGTTGGATTGGATTGATCAGTAGATTGATCTAGATAAGGAATTGTACTGTACTGTAACTGTACTTTCCTGAAACAAAGACTGGACAAGAATCTCCCCTAAATATCACCACAGTCTATTACATCATGTTATTAAATATCCTTATAGCTGGTGGGTTAAAAAAATTTATTCTCTATTCCCAGTACCTAACATAGTACCTGGCAAGTAGTAGGTACTTAATACATGATTGTTGATTAATCAATTGATTATAATTCTAGAGATCTGGGTTCTAATCCTAATTCATTATGTAATATTATATAAATCACTTAAACTCACTGAGGGACTGTTTCCTCATTAATAAATGGTGAATAAAAATATCTGCCTTTCTTATCTCTCAGGGTTTTTATAAGGATCAAATGAGATGATATATATTAATGAATTCTGTGAAGTGCTATATAAATGTACCCACTAGGTTCAGTGGATGTGGGCCTTTGAGAAAAATCTGTCACATTCCCTCACAATGGCCTCAGCATATTATCTGAATTAGGGCTAAGTAGGAAAACTGTCATTCTGTCATTTGTTTCAAGAGCTAATTAAATCCCACTGCTCAAAAATATCCAAGAGTGGTTCCTCTACTGCCCTCTTTCCATGTTCCCAGAGTCCTGCCATGGCATGGTAGAGAATAGCATCCATGTTGGGAAAGAAAGGACAGATGGTTACAATGGTGAGGGCAAGGAAGAATTGTAGAAGGAATAATTATTTCACAAATTGTCCCTATTTCCACTCTCTACCCCCATTTCAATCCAGTGTAACACAACTCTAAATAGAAGCTGTAAGTAATTTATAAGCTTATAAGATTTATAGTTGGCAGGGACCTCAGGGACCATCTAGTCCAGCTCCCTGTTTTTTCATGCAGAAAATTAGACCCAGAGAATCTGATCTGTGCAAGTCCCACAGATGTAGGATGGGAGAGTACTTCTTTGGAAGTAGTCTAAGAGAACAGTGATGAAAAACCTTGCCCCTAGATAAAGCACTCCTTTCTGTTTCATCTACCCAAGGAAGGAGTCACTGGGTTTGAAGACAGCTGGGTTCAGGCTACTCTCCATAAAAACTAAACTTAATGGCAAAACACTCCCCCTTTTACCCAGGTTAGAAATCTTTTCTCAATTTAGCTAACTGTGAATTACAATCCTTGATGGATTTTTTATTTGCTGGAGCAGCTGGATGGAAACTGACCACAAAGAATGAATCAATTTGGTTTGTCTTTAACAGTTGTTTAACAGATGATTTCTGGAGGCCAAAGCAGCTGTTTTGCTGCTGGCTACTCTCTTACCTCCTTCCCCAACTTCCTTGAGTTAATGAATGAGATTGGTCATCATGCAGAGCCTTCACGGCAGCCAGCTGTGGGCCCTTGGAAAAGAACACTGGCATAGGAGTCCTTCCTTGGTTTTCTTTAAAGCCTTCAACCCTGTCACTAGAGAGGTATGCATATGCTGATGGGGAACCTTCCGAACAGCTAACTGTACACAATCCCCAAGAAAAGGAGGTGCATTGGCTTTGCCATTTGTACAGCTGCTGTTGGGAAGGCTGCTTAAAATGTCAGTAGAGTGGAATGTTCTAGTTCTCACTTCCAAATCTGCACCAAAGTCCATCAGTTGTAGCTTCTGTGTAATCCAAATCTAGGTCACTTGAAAGGTTTGAGACTGGAAACTCTCTGATTCTAATTCTGCTTCTGAGGCTGACTTGGAAAAGTGACCTTGAACAAAAGTGCTTTTCACCTGTCTCTTGTCTCAGTTTCTTAGGAGAGGGAAGAAAGAGAAAGAGCAGGAGAGCAGAGTGGTAATAACTACCTTGCCATCATCTAGTGAAGAGGGTTCTTAACATCAGGTACATAACTGTATTTCAATATAACTGGTTTCCTTTGTAATCCTATCTGCTTTATTTTGTGCATTTACAAAACAATATTCTGAAAAAGGGTCCCATAGATTTCATCAGACTGCCACCCAGCAATATAATTTATACTTCTGTGATGCTTTATAGTTACGTAGCACTACCAAATATATAATTTTATTTGATCCTCACAATAATCTTGTGCATTAAGTAGTACAAGTATTATTATACTATAAGGGCAGGCAGGAACCATGTCTTTATTACATCTTTATCTTCCCTCATACCTAACATAGTATTTTGTACATTAAAAGGAAGAAAGTTAGTTAGAAATGGAGGAGGAGGGGTGGCTAGATGGCGCAGTGAATAGATCCCCAGCCCTGGAGTCAGGAGAACCTGAGTTCAAATCCGGCCTCAGACACTTCACACACACACACACACACACACACACACACACACACACACACACACACACACACCAGCCCTGTGTCTTTGGGCAAATCACTTAACCCCAATTGCCCTCCAAAAAAAAACAAAAAAAGAAACAAAAGAAATGGAAGAGGAAGGAAGGAAGATAGGAATGAAGGGAGGAAGGAAGATAGGAATGGAGGAAAAGAGGGAGGAATGAAAAGGGAAAGACAGAAAGGAAGGAGGGAAGGAAGGAAAGGAGGAAGGAAGGTAGGAATGGAGGAAGGAAAAGGATTCTGTTTTTACGGATGAGAAAAATAAAATTCAAAAAGAATAGAGTGACTGAATTAAGGCCTTCAACTAGTAAGAATCAAACCCAGATCTTCCTGATATCCAGCCAGCCCATTGTTCTTTTTGCTTTTCCACTCATAATAACAAATTACTGCTTCAGATCACAGGGATTTTTTTTTTTTAGCATAAATAAGACAAAAGATTTGCAAGTGTTTTCAGCTCTCTGAAGAACAAATCCTATCTAAATGCAATAAGTCTCTGGAAACAAAGTGTGTCTATCACTTGGAGAATAGCTGACCAAACTAAAACATAGATGTAATGAAATATTATTGTACCAGAAGAAATGATGAGTATGAGGAATTTAGCTCCATATGGGGAGGCTTGTATGAAGTGATTAAGAGTAAATAGAACCAGGGAAACAATATATACAGTGATTACAATCATCTAAATTTAAAGGACACAAATAAAGCTGAGCACTGAGTAATTGTAATAACCAGTCTTGACCCAAAAGATATGCTAAGGAAATGTACCTCCAACAGTGCAATGGGAAGAGCGCTGACAGAGGATTACAGGGCATGAATTTTAATCCCAACTCTGCCAATAATTAACTGTGTGACTTTAGGCAACTCACTTAACCATTCTGGCCACAGTTTCCTCTTCTGCAAAATGAAGAGGTTAGATTAGATGACCTCTGAGATCCCTACCAGTTCTGAAACTATAACTGGTTTTCTTTGCTGCAACAAAGAGTTTATTGGGTAGAAAGGACCAGGCATCTGCAAATGACTGTGATGCAAAAACAAATGACATCAATAACTTTTTATCTTTTTAATTTTTATTTATTTATTTACTTTTGGTTTACAACATTCAGTTCCACAATCCCTTGAGTTTCTAATTTTTTCCCCCTTCCTCTCCTCCCCCCTCCCCCCATGGCAGCATGTAATCAAATATAGGCTCTACAAATACCTTCACATTAAACATTAGTCAAGTTGTAAAGAAGGATTATAAGCAATGGAGTGAACAATGAGAAAGAAGAAACAAAACAAAACAAAAAAAAGAGAGAGCAAGTAGTAAACCTTTTAATTTTTAAAAAATAAAATAATTGCAATAAGGCCTGGCTAAAGGGGCAGCCTCCAAACTCTTTTCCTAGCTTCCCTGCTTCCAGATTCACAGTTCTCTGAATCATCTTTGTCTCTTTCCTCTCTCCTCCATCTTCTCTCCCAGCTAACACAATCAGTTAGCCAGGTTTGGTCAGTTCTACCTTCACAGCATCTCTTCTCTCTTGCTCCTTATCTTCTCTTATACCACAGCTCCCTTAGATCCTCATCACCATTTGCCTAGACTATTGCAACATAGTCTCCTAGTTGGCCTCCTTACTTCCAGTGTTTCCTCTTTCCAAATGATCCTCTCTATAGCTACCAAAGTAATAGTCCTAAAGTCCAAAATACGTCATTTTCCTTCTCAAAAATCTCTAGTGGCTCCCTATTGCCTCTAAGATAAAATGCAAGTTATTCTTCTTGCAATTTTACATTCTAAAATTATATTGTAAAGCCACTTCTATCTACCTCTGTTTCCTCATCTATAAAATGGTGATAATAATAGCACCTGCCTTACAAAGGTGTTGGGGGGATCAAATGGAATAATATTCGTGAAACACTCAACAGAGTGCCTAGCATGTAGTAGGCACTTAAAAAATGCTTCTTTCCCTCCTATCCCTGCCTTCCCACACCCCCACACCCACACATATACCACTATTCATAATCTGACTCCAGCCTACCTTTTTCAAGCTTATTATAAATTACTGACCTTCATATGCTCATACTTTGTATCCTCAGTGCCAGGAATTTAATGAATGTTTGGTGAATTGAATTGCCACAATTCTATGAGTATGACAACCTTTCTCTGCACTTTACTTTATCCCTAATTAAATGGAAAGATGTGGCAGCTAAGAACAAGCTTCTTGAATGATGCTTCAGCAAACCCATTCTCACTCTCCAATAAAATAAAAAGCCTATTTGCCATTAACTGTACATGACATCCCTTTTCCCATCTCCCATCTCCCTGCTCTTGCATTGGCAGTCTCCTATGCCTAAAATATAATCCTCCCCAATTTCAGCCCAAGTGTCTCATCCCATGGAAAGCCTTTCTGGATCCCTGAAGCTGCTACACACCAAATCATTTTCTGCTTATTTGGTATATGTCTTGTATTTAATTATAAGTTCCTTGTAGGCAGATATAATTTCATTTTTTGTCACAGCATCTCCACGACCTGGTATTGTGACATTCATACTATGGATACTTAATACATTCTCATTGCTCAAATGATAGATTGCTATACTGTTTGACTGATCATTACCATGGTAACTCAGAAAGATCATTGATTTGGAAGTCAGGAGATCTGAGTGCTAGACCCACCTGCCACCCTGAGCCACAGGTGTCTCACCACTTAAATGAGATGATTGGACTAGGTGATTCCAAGGCAACTTGCAACTTTAATATTCTATTATTCATCCCCAAAATGGGCTTTTATGTATGGGATGCTGGAGAAAATTAAGTCTATCAGAAGAGTCTATGATTTCCAGGAGTTTCCTAGATTCTCTGGAGCTATCCTCAGAGAGCACCACAGTCATGAAATTAAAATTCCTCAGTCATAAATCTAATCCCTTTCACTCCACTGATCAAAAATTTCCAGTGGCTCAGGATTGCCATAAGGATAAAGAACAAAATCCTCCGCCTGGCATTTAAAGCCCTCACAATATGGCTCCCACTCACCGTTGCAGTCATTTCATATTGTTCCCCCTCACACACACGCTCTGTAACACTCCATCTGGACTTTCTGCTGCTCCCTGAACATGGCATGCCATGTCTTCCCTGTTTGCCACAGGTTCTTCTTGAGGTTTCCAGATACACTGCAGATGTGGGAATTTGGATGGGGGAAATGACATTTTTATTTCAATATAATTGGTTTTCTTTGTAATTGTATATACATATATATTTTACATATGTACATATTTTATGCATTTGAAACCACTATTCTGAGGTTTGTAGTCACCACCAGACAGCCAAAAGAATTCACAAAATAGGGTGGCTAGATGGTGCAGTGAATAGAGCACCATCCCAGGAGTCAGGAGGGCCTGAGTTCAAATCTGGCCTTAGACACAACACAAAAACTAGCTGTGTGACTGTGAGCAAGTCACTTAACCCCAATTGCCCTCCTTCCCCCTCCAAAAAGCAAAAAAAAAAAAGTTAAAATTTTTTTTTTTAATTAAAAAAGAATTCACAAAATACTCTTAAGAGCTCCTGTTCTTAATGGAGTCTGAATGCAAATTGATGCATACTTTTTCTTTACTTTATTTTTGTTGGGGGGTTTCAGTTTGTTTTCTTTCACAGTATGACACAGCATGGAAATGTGTTTTGCATGACTATACATGTATAACTTTTGTCAAGTTGCTTGCCTAATGAATGTTTGGTGAATTGCCACAATTCCATGAATATGACAACCTTTCTCTGCACCTTACTTTATCCCTAATTAAATGGAAAGATGTGGTAGCTAAGAACAAATTTCTTGAATAATGCTTCGGCAAACCCATTCTCACTCTCCAATATAAGGAACTGGAGATGGTGTCATCCAGCAGAAAGAACTCTGGGTGAGGAAGTCCAGAAATGAATTTGAATAACATCAACCCTGACTGGTAACTAACACAGTATGCTCCAATAAGCCTGTGTCTGAAGGAGACAGGGAATTTGTGGAAGACTTTATAAGAAAAGACAGAGTGAACAAAGGGTCTTTCTTGATTTCAGCTGCCGTAATAACAGCTATTTGAACCTGACCAAGAGAATGCTTTGAATGCAACACATGCTTAGACAAGAAGTTATCACTATTTGAACTGGGATGGCCAGCAAAAGTCTGTTGTTTGTAACTACTATCTAAAGATCTACACGACTCCCTAGGTTGCCTACCTAAAAATAGTCTGAATAAAAAGGACCACCCTAATAGATTCAGCCAATTCTCTAACCAGGGATGTGCTGGAGCCAACTGGAAGAACCAAATGTTAAATTTTCAATGAGGGCATTTACATACACCTTGGAAATCAGCAAGCTACAATCAGGGCTTGATTTATTGTTTATTTGATTATCTGGATTTAAGAAAGGAGAAAATGTTAATAATGCAACATAAAAGTATATTGTGTATACATTCTACACACACACACACACACACACACACACACACACACACACACACGAAAATACCTCTGCCTATATCCCAATTCTCAAATGTTTTTCAGGGTTCTTCCTGTTGCTGCTATAAGCCTGAGCTCTCCCGTTTAATATTTCCCCCCTATTACCTTTAATTGAAATTATTTTTACTGCTACATTGAAGTGTTCTTAAAATTCGAAACCAGGCTAACCATAGGCAACTGTGACTCAATCTTTCATTTCTCTAATCTGCAAAATGGATACATTCATATCTATCTATCTACCTTCCTTTCTGTCTCCTCTATATAGTCTATACATCCCTAGTTCTTTACATATTGCCTCCCCCAAGAGAATATATCCTCCTTGAGAACAGACAGTGTTTTTTGCCTTTATTTGTATTCCCAGTACTCAGCATAGTGACTGGCCATTAGTAAGTGCTTAATTTTGAATTGACCTATCACACAAAGTTGTGAGGGGAAAAAATGAAATTATGAATATGGAATATCAGAGCAGGAAAGGACCTGAGAGATCAGCTGAGTCGAGCTTCTAATTTTGCAAATTAGGAAACTGAGGCTCAGGTTTGCCCAAGGTTACACAAAAAGTTCATGGTACATGCAAGGGTTGAAACCAAGTCACCTGAATTTCCCAATCCGATCTATTTAATGCTGACAGTAACCTCTATTCCCACTTCCCTTCTCTGTACACTGAATATATACTGACCCACGTAGAACATCAGATCCTATTCTCTTCAAGAGTAGAAAGCAGGGGATTTTTTTTCCCCTCTGGCTTAGCCTTCACTCTTGCTCTGCTGGACCAGCTCCCGGCTAAGTGGTTAACTGATAAGAGGTGATGACATTAAACTTACTTCTTCCAAGGGATTCTGCATTATGTTAGAGAAGCCTTCCAGACCTCCAGACATAAAGCTCTAGGGACAGAATTAAGGATCATAAAATGTCAGAGCTAAATGCAATCTGAGAGATGATCTACCTTAAGCCTGTCACTCTACAGATTGAGAAAAATGATTCAGAGAGGTTGGTTAAGTAACTTGCCCAAGATCACACAAGTAGTCAGTGTCAAGGACTTGAACACCATTCTTATTATTCTTAGTGTGGTATTCTGCCATGATGGGCTAGATCTTTTAGGCAGGAAGATCTTCCCATCACTTTAAATTAAACCATACGGGCAACTACACATCAAAAATGCCCTGCTTGCCACCCTCTTTTCCCTGTGTTTTTCAAAGTTCATCTGTAATTCTGCCTCTTCCATGAAGTTTGCCATAATTAAGCAGAAGTGAGTTTTGGCAGGGTACATGATGAAGTCCTGCAGAGGCTCCCATTTATTGCATCAAGCCCTAAGACATTATAGGGCCTGCTCGATAATATTAACTGACATTTATATAATAATAGCAAGAATCATCATTATCATTGTAGAAGGTAGTATTTCTATAGTGCTTTAAGGTTTACAAAGCACCTTACAAGTACTATTTCATTTTCTCTTCACAACAACAAAGGGAGATAAGTGATATTACTATCTCCACTTTTAATAGATGAGGAAACTGAGGCAAGTGACTTGCCTAAGGTCTCACAGTTAGTAAGAGTCTGAGCTCAAATTGGAATTCAGATCTTCCTGGTTCCAAGGTCAGCACTCTATCCTCTGTCCTACCAGCTATTTAGAGGACCTTATGTAGAGGTTTAAGGATATCAAAGTGCTTTATATATACACTATCTCATTTGAGCTTTACAACAACCCTGTGACGTGCTGATTATCTTCTTATACTCATTTCCAGACAAGGAAATTGAGGCTGAGAAGTGAAGTCACTTGCCTAGGATCATACATAGAAATGATCTGAAATAGTATTCCAATCCAAAGGCCTCATATCTCCAAGTCTAGCACTCTATCCACTAGGCTGTCATCATTTTCAATAAGATCCGTTATTACTTTAGAAAATAGAAAGAACTAGCCTAGAAATCAATACAGGAAAAAATAATAGATGAAAAATGCCTATTGCCAAAACTATGAGAGTTGGGTGGTCAGTCCATTAAGTTAGTTCATCAGTGTATCTGTCTGGAACAGGGATTGCAAGTGGACAGTGAAGAAGACCCAAAACTAAACAGGAGGAAGATAGCAGAGCAAACTGACCTGGGGAAATTGTACAGTGGCTTTAATGATTTCAAACTATTTCTTTCTTTCTTTCTTTCTTTTTGTTTCTTTTTTTTTCTTTCTGGAGTAGGGAGGGCAGGGCAATTTGGCTTAAGTGACTTGCCCAAGATCACATGGCTAGTAAGTGTTAAGTGTCTGAAGTCACATTTGAACTCAGGTCCTCCTGACTCCAGGGCTGGTGCTCTATTCACTGTGCCACCTAGCCACCCCCAAGCTATTTCTCAATACAAAAAAAAAAAAATCTCTCTAGAACAAATGTTCTCCTGGCCATGCTATACTGTTGTGAATCTTCCAACACCACAAACTCTGAAGAATCAAAGTTGTGGGTAGACTAAAAGGCTATTTTTTAAAAAACACATGGTGGGCACAAGTTGCTACCTATTTCTAAGGATGATTTATGTGAAATCAACCTTATGTGGGATATCAGGAAATGCATGACTAACCTTGTAGCAAGGATGACAGATAACAGATTGACAGTGAAAATGCAACACTGTTATCCTCAACATGTATAAAAACTTAAAGGAAGGCCTCCAACACAATGAGAGAATTCCTAGCAAGTCAGCTGATAAGTCTTTATTAAGTGTCCAATATGTACAAGGCACAGTGGGAAAGGAAAGGAAAGGGAAGGGAAGAGAAGACAAGGGAAGGGAAGGGATGGGAAGGGAAGGGAGGGGAAGGGAAGGTAAGGGAAAAGGGAGGAGGGAGGGAGGAAAGAGAGAGAGAAAGAATCCTTATTAGGCACTGTGCTAAGTGCTAGAAAAAGGAAAGAAGAAAGGGAGGGAGGGAGGAAGGAAGGAAGGAAGGAAGGAAGGAAGGAAGAAAGGAAGGAAAGAAGGAAGGAAGGAAGGAGGAAGAAGTAAAGAAAGAGGGGAAGAAGTGAATAGAGCACCAGCTCTGGAGTCAGGAGAATCTGAGTTCAAATCTGGCCTCAAACACTTAACACTTACTAGCCATGTGACCTTGGGCAAGTCACTTAACCCCGATTGCCCTGCCTTCCCCCCCTCCAAAAAGAAAAAAAAATAAAAGAAACAGGGGGAGAGAGAGAATCCTATTTAGGTACTGTGGTAAGTGCTGGGAAAAAGAAAAAAGGAAAGAAAGAAAGGAAGGAAAGAAGGAAGGAAGGAAGGAAGGAAGGAAGGAAGGAAGGAAGGAAGGAAGGAAGGAAGGAAGGAAGGAAGTCCTTGCTCTCAAGTAGTTTATAATCTATTAAGTAGTAAGACAACACACAAAAGAAAGCTGAAAAGGGAGTGGGACTAGGAAGGCACCCAGCATTGTAACCTGGTGGGAAATAAAGATGATGGTCTTGAGCACTCTCCTTAAATGGAGATTCTGAGAGGATAGGATAATATGGACAAGAATAGCAAAGGATAAGAAGGTATGGCTGAGTGGCAATCTGTACCAGTAAAGAGGGATTTTATCAATGGAGGGATTTACTAATTGAACAATAACAAGTTTTATAAACCACGAAATGCTCACAAAAGGGACCAAGCTCTGTCCATTCCTGTTTTCTCTAGACTAAAAGCTCCACAAGCAGGAAAGGTAGATGCTTTGAATTCTATTTTGTGTCCCATATGTTGGCATGCCCAGTTTATTTTCATTCACAATGTACTGATCATGGTGATGATATCCATCCTTGAGCTAACTGGCAGGAGTGTAATTGATGAGATGAAAACCTATCCCTCCAATTATTTAAATGACATGTGAATTTGACCTATACCAGAGTTGCCACAGTTGGGAAGAAAACAAAAACTCTATAGATTGGGCTTCAAAGAAGCTGAATTTGAGTCCCACCTTTGCTATTTACTAGCTGTATCACTGTGGGTAAGACAGTTAGCTTTTCTGATCCTGTTTCCTTATCTGTGAAAAAGGGATATCTTATAGGATCTGGTCATCTTATAGGATCATTGTGAAGATTAAATGAAACAGTGTGCAGTAAAATGATTTACAACTTGAAAACATGTAGCAGTAATTTAGTGTTTATTGCTGTCATGATTGGCTTAAACAGAGAGAACGGGCTGGATTGCCTTTGAGAAATTGTGAAGCACTTTAAATGGCCTTGAACTTTTCTTATTTAAGAAAATTATCAAGGGTGGCTAGGTGGCTCAGTGAATAGAGCACCAGCCCTGGAGTCAGGAGGACCTGAGTTCAAATCCGGCCTCAGACACTTGACACACTTACCAGCCTTGTGACCTTGGGCAAGTCACTCAAACCCAATTGCCCTCCAAACAACAACAACAAAAAAAAAATTATAATATCTTTTGTGTTTACAAGACCTACATTTCCCCAAATATTTCCTTTCCCTCTCCCTCCTGCCAACCTTTATAACAATTTGAAAAGGAAGAAAACAGTTGAACAAAACTAACCAACACATAAAAAAAGTCATTCACATCTGAAAAGAAGTGGGAAAGTGCCTTCTCACATCTGCAATCTGGGACCAAATCTGGCTACTTTAATTTGAATCATTCAGTTTTGTTTTCTATTGTTCCTTCCATTTACATTGTTGTAGTCATTAAGTATATTGTTTTCTGGTTCTGCTTACTTCACATTACATATCATAATGTTTTCCATGGTTCTCCACATTCATCATATTCATTGTTTCTTATAGCAAGAAGTGAATTACATACATTCATGCGCCACAATTTGTTTAGCTATCCCCCAATACATGGAAGTCTACATTGTCTCCAATTCTTTGCTACCACAAAAAGTGCTCGTAAAATATTTTGGGATCTAGAGAATCAAAGGCTCATCTCTTTAACATCAATATTCTCCTAGTGGTATTATACGATTTTTGCAGTGGCCTAAGCCTGACTCAGGCCAGTTCCTTGGAAGTTTAAGTCTGATATTGGAATAAAATGAGACACCTATAGGTTATTCAATAGTTAATAATAGGAGATTTACTTAGCTATAAAATGAAGAGGATAATCAATAACTATGCAGTACTTGTCTCAAAGTGGCCTCTCTTCTCAGGCTATAGTAACTTTCTAGATCTCAGGGTATCAGTCATATCAGAAAGGTCCATGAATCCACATGAGTGGGTCTTCTTAAGTCTTTAGGAGTTTAGGTGATTAGAAAGAGATGTGGCCTGAGGTCACTGGGAAGCTATCAATAGCTGGTGGCTAAAATCTTAGCCTCCTAGGTCAACTAAGTCTTGGATAACTTCTTGGTTTCTTAGGATAAGAACACCTACATTGGAAGGGGTAGGGAATTCTGGATTAACTCAGCTTCCCATCAAGGAATACTACAGTATCTGAAGGATTCAGTTGAAAATCCACACAAAGGGTAATGGTGAGGTAAACGATGGGGTTGAGAAGGCCACAACACACCACAGACAAGGAATTATGCAAAAGTAATAGTGTGAAGGATATCATCAAAGAAATGTATAGATGAAAAAGAAGATAGATTAGCCATGTAAAGAGAGTGAGGGAAAACCAATAGTCTTTATGAATGTTCTGCTGGTATCTTCTTCATTTCAAGAGAATAAGAGGAAGGAAGGAAGGAAGGAAGGAAGGAAGGAAGGAAGGAAGGAAGGAAGGAAAGAAGGAAGGAAGGAAGGAAGGAAGGAAAGAAGGAAGGAAGGAAGGAAGGAAGGAAGGAAGGAAGGAAGGAAGGAAGGAAGGAAGGAAAGAAGGAAGGAAAGAAGGCAGGCAGACAATAAACATTTATTAAGCAACTACTATGTGCCAGACATTGTGCTAAGGAACTTAAAAATAATATCATTTAATCCTCGCAACAACCCTGAGAGGTAGGTTCTATCTAGCTTTTACAGTTAAGGAAATTGAGGCAGACAGAAGTGAAATGACTTGTCCAGGGTCACATAGCTAGTTAAGTGACTCAGACTAGATTTTAACTCAAGTCTTCCTGATTCTAGGTCAAGTACTGTATCTACTGCTCCACCTTGTTGCTAATGTTGAGGTTTGGGGTTCAGGGGTGCTCAAGATCCCAAAACACTGACATAACAAGTCCTAAAGAATTAATTCAACTCAAGCCTTCTCTCAGTTAAAGTAAAACAAAATTTTTAAAGATTCACCTTAATGGGTAAATTCTTAAGGAGCCTAAGTATTTGTGGACACTTGTGTTGAAAGGCAGAGAGAGAAATCTGACACAGACCGAGTCTGAGTTAGACTGAATCTCAGTTGCTTCCTGGAGGCAAGAAGGATCTCATACAGAAAAATTGTGGGAGGGATCTAGGGTTGGTCTAGAGGAGGGGCTTGGGGAGGGGCTTGAAGAGGAGTCTAAGGAGGATCTTTATGGGACTGAGGTCAGACTCCAGGAAAGGGATTAAGGGTGGGAAATAGCTGAAGGCTACCTGGAGACAATGAGGGACTAAACTAGGTTAAGGGTAACAGATTAGGGTATAGATATTTTGTCTGATAGGATCAAAGGTGAAAAGTAGCTGATCAATGGAGGGCTAGGCTAGGTTAAGCGTAACAGAGATTTAATCTGGCAATAATGAAATGGCCTCAAGCAAATGCCTCATCAAGTGGGAAGATTCAAGGAGAGTTCAAGGGGGTTTCTGGAGCCTGTACCCCATCACAATGAGACAGGCCTTCAGTGTGTTTATTGGACCCCTTAGGACAAAGTTCTGGGGAAATATAGATATATATAGGAAATATAGAGTCATACAGGATGGGCAAACATAACTGGGCTCCAATCTATGTCTATGGAGGGAGTATCCACTTGAAGGAGATGATAGATCTACTAGTGTTATGATCATTCTGTAGATCATAAATTCTGAGAATGCTAATCCCAATTCCTATTACCACTGATGAGTCCAGTCCCCAAAACTTGATTCCATCTCTCCTTCAGGAGATGGCCATCCTTCCTGGTCAGGAATCGTCAAGGTTGATTTTCTAAAGCCATTGGTTTGAGCCCCTGTGGATGTATTCCTCCACCACCATTACAGTTAAAGATCAATTTAGTTATTTTCTATACATAAGTAGTGTAAAGGTGCTCAACCCCTAGGCACATTTTGTTTAGGTGGTGACACTTTAACTCCAAATGCCCTTGACACTACTCAATAGGAGAAATAGGTTTGATAATTGACCAGCACTTGGTATTTGTTAAAAACCAAAGAACACAAATTTAATTGAGCATAAAGTGAAATGGTGGCTCCTTGGGCCTCTTTTATCCAAGTTTCTGGATTATGCAAGGTGGCAATTGTAACTAAGAAAGAAACAGAGATAATGTCTGCCCATCTAAGGCCTTTCCCTAGGACAAGGCTAGTAGCATGTTTAATAGTCTCTTAAGACTCCAGCGCCTAAATGTCAGTCAATAGTATTGATCTACACCTTCACAAAGAAGTTGAGATAACAACTCCTTATTAGCAAAGACTTTGATCATGCTAGGTATACTTTACTTTTATTTACCTAGGTAAACAAAAGACTTTCACTAAAGGACTTTAGCCTTGGGAAGATCAATGGGATGTCTTAAACAGACAGTGCTTCCAAAGGGAAAAATCCCATACTCTAACATACCCCAATTTTCTTATATAAGCAAATCCAAAGGCTTGGACTCACTAAGCCTTCTCTTTCTTCTCCCTCACCCTCCTTACTTTCTGACTGACAAATGTTTCTTTTTCTTTTTTCAGGCTACACGTTGAGAGAACTGAAATAAAAATATTCAGACCAATGAACTTTTTAAAAAATTTACACTTTAAAGTGGTTTTAAAGTTCATAAAGTCCTTTTATATACATAATTTTTGAATTCTTAACCTTTTGATATGGAATAGTACAACCCTTTGATATGGGGTAGAGAATAATAGTATTTTTTTACATTTACAGATTGTATAAGAAAACTAAGGCTCAGAGAGATGAATAACTTGTCCACAATTATAAGGCTGGTAAGTAATTGGATAAATAGTGGAGGATTGAAGGGACAGGACTACTCCCTCCTGGGGTGTACCATTCAATGATAACAGAAGATAAAGAGAAGGCCAAACTGTACAATTATCATTTTGCTTCTATTTCTTGTGCCTGAGTAGAATAACCTTTGTATTGGAAAGGATAATACAAAAATGGCTATTAGAAAGTTGAAACCACAAATAAATAGGAATGAAGGGAGATAGTAAACCCTGCCTCCCTTCCCCCACAGGTCTGATGAATTCCACTAACCCAAACAACCAGAAGTGCAGCCCAAGGGACTGCAAGACACAGAGCTCAGATTCAAACCCATGTCTTCTCATATAGAGAAAAAGCCACTGCTTTTTCACTGTGCAGCAATGCCCCTTTCTCGCCCAGATGCTAACTTCCACAGCTTCCTTGTCTTCTCAGGCTGCCAATGTATAGATCAATTCTCCTCCCCAGGGAAGTGTTATTCAAGTACCCAAGTTCATTATAGAGAAAAAATAAGAATTTGCATGTACAGTGATGAAGAACAGATATCTTCCCTGCCAATGAATTCAAGGCTGGAATACCATTCCTCATTCTGGTTTTGTGTGTGTGTGTGCGCGCGCGCGCAACTGAATTAGAAGTTACAACATTTCCCTGGTGTGTTAATTGGACTCCTTGTGATAAAGTTCTGGGGGGACATAGAGTCATACAAGATGGGCAAATGTGGTTCGGTTGCAATTCGTGTCATTGGTTTTTAAATAACCAGTCCATTCAACATTCCTACCAATTTGCATACATGATATGCACAATCTGAAATCCCCCAGCACACACACCTCTTCTGTTTGCCATGAAGAATCAACCCAAGATCCATCTCTACAAAGCTTCAATCAGACTCCTGGACATCTCGCCTTGGAGTCAGTTCACTACAATAAGACCTCTCAAACATGGTTTAGCCGCAGACATAGGAATGAGGCGGTGATTCTAATTTTCTCTTTGTGAAATAGGTTTCCTTTGTAATTCTATGATAGAAACTCAAATGGGAAGGGAGGCCATTCAGTCCAATGAATATCTGAATTGCAAGGGGGGGAAGGGGAAGGGGAAAAACATTTACATAGCACCTACTATGTGCCAGGCACTATGTTAAGCACTTTAAAAATATTATCTCATTGCATCCTTACAACCCTACAAGGTAGCTGCTATTATTATCCCCATTTTATAGTAGAGAAAACTGAAGCCAATAGAGGCTAAGTGACTTGTCCAGGGTCACATAGCTAAGAATTATCTGAGGAAAGATTTGAACTCAAGTCTTCTTGACTCCAAGATCAATACTCTATCCACTGTGCCACCTAGTTCCCTCTAATTGCTAGGAAATTTTTTATTCTGAATGTACTAATGCATGTTCTCTCTCCAATGACACAGATAAAAACCCATCTACGCCTGCTATATCCCATATGACTCCTGTTCACATCTTCCTAGACCTTTTCCCTTATATTGAACCTAAAGCTATTTCTTCAACTTCCATCCATAGTACCTCCATCTGGCCTTCAGAGACTGATAGAACAAATACAATCTAATTTCCAAATGGCAAACATTCAGATGCTTAAACACCATCATTATTCCTGGGATACAAAGAAAAGTAAAAGACAGTCCCCTGTTCTCAAGGTGTTCGAAGTCTAATGGGGAGAGATCATGTAAACAACTATGTAAAGACAAGTTATGTGTCAGATAAATTGGAAATAATCAACAGGGGGAAGGCACTAGAATTAAGGGAGATCACAGAAGGCTTCCTGTAGAAGGTGGGACTTCAGCTGAGGCTTGGAGGAGGCCCAGGATGTTCCCCCATACCCCCAAATGTTCTCTTCTCTAGACTCTCATGTGACATATTTTCCCATTCCTTCTCCATCTTCATTACACTTTTCTAAACATGCTCCAATTTATCTATCTCCTTCTTAAAATGTGGTGCTCAGACGGGAACAAAATTCCTAGGTAAATCTGTGTCGCTCCTAAGAATTCTTTTCTGAGTCAAGCAACTGCGGGACTCAGAATCATTGCCTGAAAACTACAATCTAACAATTCAAAGGCCCTCTGACTCTAGCCCTGGTTGATACTAGGTAAAAAAAAGGTCATTTGTAGATTTGGCTAGCTCCATCTGGGTGACTGAAAGGCGGCTCTGGAGCCCATCTGTCTCCTAGTCAGGGAACTTCTAGTTCCCCCGGCTTCTAGGAAAATGTGTATGAGGCCAGAGGAACACAGCCAGAGTCACACATCAGAGATGAGCTCCATTTCAACAAATTCATCAACTATTTAGAGTTGCAAAGTTTAGCTAAGGAATGGCCCTTGATCTCAAGTGATTTATTATCTAGGCTTCATCTACACCTGGCTTGGAGAAGAGGAAGCATATTAGCTATTTTATCCCTATGTTAGGTGATGGTTTCAATTGTGAAATTAGCCCAGCTTTTGGGAGGATCATAGTATAATCTGTAGACAAGTACAAGGTTTCAGGCTCATTAGAGTTCCTGGTGGTTTACGGAGGCTCAGTTGTGGTGTCTGGGGTTTTCTTTTGTATTTGTTTTGTGTGGCCCTTGCTGAAGGCTGTTGACACTCTGAAGAAGGCAGCCAGGAATTTATGTGTGGCACCTCTGGGTTTCCCCCAGGTGTTGTCTATATTTCCAAGTTTAGGCTCCTATGATAATCCCTACATAAGTCAGATCCCAGGAAAGAAGTGATACTAACCAGGATTCACCCTGTAAAGTCAGCCTAAGAGCTATGTCCCTTGTGGCTGAGCACAAGACCTCATCGCCTGATGATGGGTGAAAAATGTGACCTAGTGATAAAAATCAGACAGGACACTAAACCTGTTCAAACCATTCTCTCTCTCATATTTCAGTGTGTTGGTGGACTGGCTGCTAGCATCTGGTATCCTTTATTGTCCTCCAGAAGAATCATTGACAGGTTCCTTTCTGAGTTCCTCTATCTTAGGAAACCTCGAAAGAACCCCATCTCTCCTAGTAGCTCCAGAACCAGGAGCCTGAGAAGATTTCCCTGGACAGAAAAAAATCATTCACTGCCCAGGAAATGCCGACAAAAGGGCTCAGTAAAGAAGCTCGCCATGTCCCTCTATCGCTGGACTCAAGTTTTCCCATGAAAGACTTACAGGATAGGATTGTGATTCTCAGAGTCTGGTCTGCAGACCCTTGGGGGTCCTTGAGACTCTTTTAGGGGGTTGTGAGATCAAAACTGTCTTTTATGATAATGCTAAAACATTATTTGTTTATTAAAATACTTCTCACTTTCTCAGCTACGCGTCTAACAGACCAGATTTTCTTCATACACTTCAACCAAAGCAACATATCACAGCAAATTGAATGCAGAAGCTGATATGAGACTCTATTAAACCAAAACAGCACCATTCTTCTATTTTTCTTTGTTTTGGAAAACATTTTTCATAAGAATTTTATGTATGTTAACATGTAATTGCTTTATTATCATTTTAAATGAATTAATACATATTTTTAAATGTATTGTTTTCCATTTCTAATATGATGAATATTGATAAATATAACCCACATAAACAGAACTCTTTGGGATCCTCAATAATTTTTAAGAAGTAAAAGGGGTCCTGTAACCAAAAAGTTTGAGAACCATCAGGATAAGGGAAACCCTAAAGATTCCATTTCCTTTTGGTCCACATTTTCTGAAGGAAGTAACTAAGTAAAGCTAGGGGTTCCTTGAGGCCCCTCTTACCTGGGAGGGAGGGGCCAAGTACCAGCCAAAATCTCTAAGAAGGGAAAGCTTGTTTCCTAACCTTCTCACTTGACTTTTAGCAATGTTCTCCCATTTGCTAGTTATCTTCCTGGACCTTTGTGCTATCCAAAAACCCTAATGTAGCATTCGACTCAGGTCCTCACTCCCCCTAAAATTCACTTATGTTCCAAAATTGACCCTTTCCTCAATTTCACTTCCCTAAATTTCTGTGCCCTGTTTCGTCAGTTGCTAATGTCAATTAAGTGTCAGGGGAAACCAGAGTGTGAACTATTTCATGTCAAGGTGTGAATGACTGATGGCTTCCCAACTGAAATCTCCCAGATATAAATGATGTTTCCTAACTAAAATAAACCTCTAATTGGTAGACTTTCAGCAACTAAGAGGGCAAATATGTTTGGAAAGAATAGTACTCCTAGGGCTCTGAAAGTCTAAAAACTCTTGCCTATTTGGGTTGCTGTTGATAACAGCTACCTCCAGCTGGTTCCTAGCATTTCCACTATCTCTCTCTACCAAGGGATCCTAGAAATGTACTCCACCCATCAGGTCTCACTGCAAGTACTCAACTCCCAGACCTATTCTCTGCTTTCTTCCTTTGTTTTGCTGAGTGAGCTTTTCCTCAAGAAACAATTTACCCACTCTTCTTCCCTAGGTAGTGACATAGACCTTCCTTTGGCACCCAACTTTGAGAAGGACAGCTCTAGACTCAGCCCCTCCCTCCTTGACAGACCCCTCTAAAGTAAGCCTTTTACCTCTTGGGAGCTTGGGTGGGATCAGAGGAACTTCTGGGTCAATACAATTCAAAATTTACCAAAGTCCACAAACTTGGAGACTAGTGACTAAAACTGCTTTGCCCATGATATTCAAAGTGCTACTACCTATTCATTCTGCAATTATTATGTGCAAGAAACCATGGTGCAATCTATCCTCACTGAGGTTTTCTTGTCAGTCAGCAGAGCTCATATTTGTACCCAAGAGGGCAAATACTAGACAAGTGGTAATGTTAAAAGCTCACCTCTCTTTTGTAGCTATACTCCCAGAGAAGGTGTCTACATTGCCTCCACCTGTTTTCCACTCCCTCTATTCTTAGCTGTTTACAGTCTGGTTTCTGACCAAAACTTCTCTCTCCAAAATTACTAACATTTCACAATCCATTAGATTGCTAATCTCCTTGAGGGAGAGAACTGTCTCTTGCCTCTTTCTGTATAACCAACACTTAACAGGGTGCCTGGTACATAGTAGGTGCTTAATAAGTCGTTTTTGATTGATTGATCTCAATTGCCAAGTCAAATGGCCTTTTCTCAATCATTCTTTCCCACCACTCTCTCCTGATTCTTCTCTATCTGATCATTCTTTCTTAGTCTTCTTGGTTGGATCTTCAGCCAGGTCATGCATGCCATCCTTGAAGGTCTCACAGGGCCCTGGCCTGTGCCCTCTTCTCTTCTCTCTCTATTCTTTTCACTTGATGATCTCATCAGCTGCCATGGATTCAATCACCATCTCTGTGCTGATGATTCTAAAAATCTACTTACCTATTCTTTACCTCTCTGCTGACTGCTGGTCCCAGATCTCCAACTACCTACTGGAAATCTCAAACTGGGTGTTCCATAGACATTTTAAACTCAACATGTCCAAATTTGAACTCATTATCTTTTTCCCAAAATTCTTTCCTCTTCCTAACTTCCCAATTATTGTTAAGGGTACAATCATATTCCAAGTAACCCAGGCTTGAAACCTAGGTGTCATCCCAGCCAGGGCTGGGGAAGCAGGGGTGGCCCTCTAAGTCCTTCAGTGCTGCCCTTTGACTAAATCTACTCACTCTTTCTCACCTCCCCAGCATAATCAATTTGTTACCAAGGCCTGTCAATTTTACCTCTATAATAACTCTTGCATGCATCCCCTTCTCTCCTAGGACAACTTCCACAATCCTGATACAGGTCCTTATCTCCTTACACCTGGACTTAATGAAATAGCCTCCTGGTTGGTCTGCCTGCCACAAGTCTCTCCACATTCCAATCCATCCTTCACTCAGCTAACAAAGTGATTATCCTAAAACAGGGGTGGGGAATCTGCAGCCTTGAGGCCACATGTGGACCGCCAGGCCCTCAAGTGCTGCCTTTTGATGGAATCCAAAGAAGCTGCACTTGAGGACCTAGAGGGCCACATGAGGCCTCTAGGTTGCAGGTTCTCAGCTCTTGTGACCTAAAACCTAAGTCTGTCCATGTGACTTACCCTACTCAATAAACTCTAAAAGCTCCCTAATATCTGCAGGATAAAATATAAAATTCTCTATTTGGTATTCAAAGTCTTGAATAATAATAACTTGCCCAACCCACCCACCTTTCCAAGTCTTCTTACACTTCCCCTCAATCCACCCACTCGGGAATCTAGTGACATTCACTTCCTTGCTGTTTGCTGAAAAAGAAACTCTTCCTCTCCTGGACTTTTCTCTGGTTGTCCCCCAAGCCTGGAATGCTCTCCTTCCTCATCTCCACCTCCTGAATTCACTGGCTTCTTTCAAGTCCCAGCTAAAATTGCACCTTCAATAAAAAGTCTTTCTCTATTCCCTTTAATTCCAATGCTTTCCCTCTGTAATTTATTTCCTATTTTTCCTGTTTGTGCATAGTTGTTTGCATTCCCTCTCCCCCAATAGATTTTAAACTTCTTAAACACAGGGGCTATATTTTGCTTTTTGTATCCCCAGTGCTTAGCATAGTGCCTAGTACATAGTACATGTTTAATAAATATCTATTATTTGTCACTGACTGAGATGGGGGGAGGGGCAGAGGGAGCCAGGAATGGGAAGAAAATTGATTTCTTTTTTTTCCCATTTACATTTGAGTGCATCAACTCAATGCAGATGTTCTTTGACTGGCTTCATTTCATTTCCTATATTTTAATATATTCAAGCTACAAATTTAACATAGTTGGGGGGGGGAGAAAGAGTGAAGTATAACAGGGACCAAATTTTGGGTGGCTAATATTTACAATTTAACACATTATCCTACATGGAAAAATAAATGAAGTCTGATGGTTACTAATTTGAGGATCTTTTTACTTGTGGATTTCAGACAACAGCACTTAAATAAGCAAACTGGCCTTGTAAACTGATTAAATATAAAAACTGCAAATGTGCTTTTTCAAACAGACAAAATGGAGAGAGAAATTTTGAGGATAGTTCCCCACTACCATCCCAACCCCACACTTAAAACCACTGGCTTGAAAGGACCTC
The DNA here is from genome assembly GCA_011680675.1 of Gymnobelideus leadbeateri. Classification (NCBI taxonomy): domain Eukaryota; kingdom Metazoa; phylum Chordata; class Mammalia; order Diprotodontia; family Petauridae; genus Gymnobelideus; species Gymnobelideus leadbeateri. The sequence continues at coordinate 441,221 of WOXC01011744.1, read as the reverse complement.
AAGAGAACATTTTTGCCTCTGGAAATGAATGTACTCAAATCATCCTGAGTGGTCTTTTACTCTTTGAAGTCTCTAGATTACACCGAGGATCCCTTCTGACATCTTACAACTTTTATAACTCAGCATCCTACATTGTGAAGTTATTTGGTTCTGTGCAGAGAACAGCCAGAGATAGGTGGTCTTCTGTCCATCTCTCTCTCTCTCTCTCTCTCTCTCTCTCTCTCTCTCTCTCTCTCTCTCTCTCTCTCTCACACACACACACACACACACACACACACACACACACACACACACACACACACACACACACACACACACACACACACACCTCGACTAACAGGAATTCAGATAATTCTAACCCTCAGCCTACACTGAGCTTTTACGAGGCAAACTTTTATGAGCAATTGTGACAATGTATCAATTTCCAGGTTTTATGTTAGTTACTGCAATCAACCCAATCACCTGTACATTTCAACCCACCTTTCTATCCCCTTTCGATACAAATACTTCACTCAAGCCAAATGGGAAATAGTCCCAATGCCTTGCACAAATTAACTGCCCTTCCTCCCAAACTCCCTGCCTGTTGAAATCCTAAGACCCAGTTCAAATGCCAACTCATCCAGGAAGCCTTTATTCTCTGATGTCCCTAGCTGGTAGCAAGCTATAGGTCTCCTTTCTCTGAACTCAGAGCACTTGCTAACTTTTTTCAGGGCACTCAACAACATACCGCCTTGAAGGAGTTGGTAGAGCATTTGGTCTGGGTTCAAACGGGATCTCAAACACTTCCTAGTTGTTTGACCCTAGGCAAGTCACCTGACTTGCTCGCCTCGGTTTTCCCATCCATAAAATGGGAATGCCATTGTCGGATCAAAAGAAATAATAATTGAAAAGTGCCTGGCACTGTGTAAGCATTATATAAATGATAGCTATTATTATTATTATTAAAGGAGACAAGAATTGTATAGCACTTAGGACCTGGCCTGGCACATAGGAAGTGCTAGTTAAGTGTTAAGTTATTTTTTTGTAAATGTATCACCTCTTCAGACCAGACTAGAAGAAGACTCCCTAAGGGACCTTGTCTTACTCATGTTTATAGTCCTTCACATTTCTTCTAAGCGTTCGATAACGGGGGTGATGGGGTTTGATGGTGGCTTAAATACATTTATGAACAAGTTACAATTTTCTAGAGCTTTGTGTAGAGATCAGCAAAAAGAAAGCAGCCGTCGGAGGAAGAGCTCTGCGAAGTCTAAGACTGAAAGAAACCTGCGAAGGTGGAGAAATGAGTGGTTCCTTCGAAACCACGCAATGCACTCCTTTACGAAACCCAGGTTATGTAGCGTTTTGTTTCCTAACTTCAGCCCTTAGGTGAACAAAAGCGCCTGTCCCTTTAAGAATCCCAGTCGAAGCTCTTCCCCCTCCTCAATTCTTCTTCCCTCCCACCCCCCTCCAATTAGGCAACCTAGCCTAGGCTCCCACCCCTTTCTCTTCCGGGACAGCGAACTATGGGTTTAGCTTCCTGTCCGTCACAGTGGAGGCTCTTCTGATTGGTTCGTTGCCCTCAGGCGGGGGAGGGGGGAGCGAGGGCCGGGGAAACTAGTTTGTTTTCAGCGCCCTCGCTACATAGTATCCAGAGTGCGCGGTCTAGGGGTGGGCGAGGGGGAGGGGCAGGAGAGGCCGGGGAGAAGCTGGAGGAGGAGGAGGAGGCGGCAACATGAGCATCATCTGGGCGACCCGAGGTTACTAATTGGGAAGAGCCGCTGCAGGGACCTGGAAAGGGGGATCAGCGGGCAAGGGAGTGCCCCTGAAGTAAGTACCTGTGTCCGCGCTCAAAGTGCCCAGAGGGAGCGCTGCCCTGTCCGCAGAACGCACTGCTGAACCAGGTTTGCCCATACACACGCTCGGGCCCTTTGCAAAGTGCTGGGCGCCGGGGCAGCAGCTGGGAGTGGGCACCCTCCGGCAGCTTGGCTCGTGGATGTGGGTCTGGGCTCTGCTAGAGCGTCAGGAAGGCGGGCTGGGAAGCCAGGTGTGAGAGCTGTCAATCCTTCCTCTTTGACTGGCAGCCCTGCGGTCAGGACTTGACTGAGGGACGATCCACTAGAAGTGAGTTCCATGTACGGGAGCCTGCAATTCCTGGGAAAGAGGAAACACCAAGACAGACTCACCCCAGGCAAGACACCACCAGGGTATTTCTAGGCTATGAGTCTAACGAGGACTAGCCGAAAGCCCCCCCCCCCCCCAACTCCCCCTTCTCTCTCAGTCTCTGTCTCTGTCTCTCTCACACACACACACTTTTTATTTTATTTTTAATTTTTTTTGCAGCTTTAGGATCCTGGGAGAACATTTGCTGAGCCCCGGGTGAGGGAATGAATTGTTTTGCAAATGGGTGTTTGGCTCTGGGAGCCTAAACTCTTCCCCCTGGGAGTTGTTTCTTCATTAAGTCTACAGTCTTTTTTATTATTATTGATCCTGGAAAGAGGAAGATGTTTGCTTTTGAGAATGCTGGTGTCCCAGCTTTTTTACCCCAAGCTAAAATCCTGTGGTGCTTTGCTCTGAAAGCCAGATGGTCTTCTTTCCATAGACCCAGATCCTTCATTTTTTTGAAAATGAAAACGTTGTATACAATAGCTATACAGCATCAGTCCCTTCCAGGAACAGAGCATAGGAATTGCTCATTGTTGGGAATAAGGGAAAGTCCAGCATTCTGCTCTGATCTGTTTCCCAGCTGTGAGCTGCAGTTGTGAACAGTTTAAGCATCCAAGGTCCAAAGGAAGTGGGATGATTAGAGCATTTGGGGATACAGTGGGATGACTGAAGGATTTAGGTCCCACTCTGCTTTGCAATTTTACTCTAGTAAAGTGTTTGTTGACTGGCTGACTCGAATAAACTGCTTTTTGTTTGCTGTGAGAGGAGAACCCCACATTTGCAATTCTTACACTCATTTATTTATTCAGTCATCGTTTATTAAGCACCTACCATGTGCAAAGGAACCGGAGCTGGGGATGATACAAAAATGAATAAGAGAAGGCTAAGCTTGAGAGGGGACCATCACACCCATATAAAATACTGTAACTAGTGCAGAATATAGGATAATTACAAAGTTCCATGGATGCTTGGAGGAAGGAATGGTAATTTCTGACAGCATTGTCTACCCACATGATCCCATGAACATAAATATGCAATTTAGTGGAAATGAGGTCCTAAGGCAACGGTAGTTCTCTCAGACCAAGGCTCCTTAGTTGTTTTCAGATTGAGCCCAATTAGTAGACTACAGTAAAAGAGAATGCCTTATCTGGGTAACTTTAAAGAGCAGCAGTTGGGTAGTGGAAAGATCAGGGAATTTGAAGTAAGTCAAAGAGGACTTGGGTCTACTTAGGGGTGGGGAACCTGTGATCTCGAGGCCACTTCACAGAACAAATTTGAATTCAGTCAGCCAAACTTGAGGACACAGAGGGCCATATGTGATCTGGAGGCCACACACTTCCTATCCCTGCTCTAGCCCATGCTCCATGACTTATTGAGTGAATATTTGATGATGATCTGCCCTCTCACAGGATGGTTTTGAGGATCAAATGAAGTGGCAATGGATGTGTACGAAAGGAATCTTAATATCAATAATATAAGGCAGAATACAAGCATAAATTGATGAAAGGGATGTGTCTGTCCTGTTGAAGGGGGTCCACAGGGCATGTTCAAGACCAGAGATTTAGAGCTAGAATGGATTTTAGAGATCAAACCTTCTTTTACAGATGGGGAAACCAAGTCCCAGAGAGATGTAAGGGACTTGCCCAAGATCACACAGGTGGGAATTAGCAATGCTATAGCATTTGAACTTAGGTTTTCTGCCTATGAATCTGGCATCCTCTGCAGTAATTTCACACTGCCTCCTCTGTAAGGAAAAAGGCAGGTCAAATTATTATGAAGTTTACTTAGAATGCATCAAAACCTAATGGGGTTTATGGGAATAATTGATGTAGAGAAAGATCTATTGTCAGTTTGGTGAAGAAAAGGAAATTTTCAGGTTTCTGGAGCTGCTAGTCTTTAAGCCTTACTAATGAGTGTGAATATCTTCTTTTGAGAGTAAATTTCACAGAATTGGAAGCTCTTTAATCCTAACTTACCCACTCACCTGCCATTATCCTGGGATATATTCCTTTGCATCTTTGGGCCTCAGTTTCCCAATCTGTCAGCTGACGACATTTGCTAGCTAGGGTTCACTACAACAGGAGTGGGGAGTCAGGTTTCATGGGGGGATATTGGAGATGATTTCATTGAGTTACTGAGGAGAAAATGACTTAACATACAGATCTGCAATTTAAAGAGCAGATTTCAGTTGCAGACTGAAAGCTACTTTGTTTTAAAAATAGAAGTCAAGTACTGCCACAAGAGGTTCTGAACACCTTGTAAGGATGATTGAATTATCTTTTCCAAGGCTCCTGCAGTTATTATATTGAGTTCAAATTACTTTAAGGAGAGTAGTGGAAAGGGAGATAGAAATGTTAGAACCCTTCAGTTCCTTTTTATTTATGGTACAGAGAAAAGTGGAACAGTCAGGTGTCCCTTTAGCAAGTCGGATGACAGGGTAATCACAGTGAAACCTACCAGTACATTCAGCATCCTTACTTCTAGGTCTTCTCATAGAGGGAAGAGGAGCTAATTAACTATAGATTCTTGGGCTTGGTGAATATATATTTGTATTGTTTCTGATCTCTTTGCAAGGTACCTGGGAAGGAAGAGAGAGAGGGACAGTTGGTCATCTAGCCGAGAGAGAGTTCCATGGTGGCCCCCTGTGAACACTTAGAACTGTAACTTCCATTCCCTCCCTCCTACCCCTCACTACTCCCAAAGCCACATTCTGGTCCAGGTCAGGAATCAGGAGTCCAGGGGTGAGGGGGAGAGGAAGAGGAGGGTCAAGAATTATAGTTTGGCTCTTAACCATCCCTGTCACCCCACCCCCAACAGACGCTGGATTGATTTTTGCTCTTGCCAAGGTTGGAGTTGAAGTTCCTGGACCAAGCAGATAAACCACATGGTGGCATGAACTAGATTTGAATTTAAGAGACTTAGAGAGGAATTTTTCAGTGGGTGCTTAACCAGATTTGTGACTGGGTTTATTACTTAATTAAATTACTTAAGCCTCAAGTTTCTTTATCTGTAAATTTAGAGTAATAATACCGGCTGACTTTAAAATAGTATTTGAATGGCATTCTATGACTACCATTGTCTGTCTTCCCTGGGGTCATGTAGGAACATAACTGGCCCCCATTTATGTTGGGAAGAGGAAGAGGCAGGTGCTGACCACCTATTGATCTAGTGCCTTCAGTTCCTTATCAGTCTTTATCAGTGTAACAGTTCAAAAATCTGTGCTCAAAGATATCCCTGGCTAATGTGGGAAGACTTTAGTTGTGCTGAGAAAATTCAAGCTTAAATGAATTGGTTAATTGAGATTCTGGTTTTCATTTAATTTGGTAAATTCAATCATTGAATTATCTCAGCCACAGTCCATGTTGCTTAAATCTCTCCCTGTTGGAATGAATGCCTGCTAGGAAGCATTTAGCGACTATAATCCACATCCACCACCTTTCCCCACTTGACCTTTAACCAGTATCTCTTTGATGGGTCTTTGCTTATCAACTTTACATCCTGGCAGTGGCAGTGGCCCTACTCAAGCAATCAAAATTCCTCCTCAGCAAGAATGAACCAGCTGCCTTTCTTGATCCAAGGATTCACTGCCACCCCAACATCAAGGGCAGAGGGCTGGCTCTATAGCAGCTTGGTAGACATTTAGTTTGGGACCATACCATTCCCTGCTTACTCTTCGTCTCAGGAGCCAAGGAAAAGACAGACAACTTGAAAAGTGGAGCTGCTGTGGTACTAGTTTGGGCAGTGTTAGCATCCTATATCTTCATCCATTTTCTTTAGAGTTTGGGTCCCTGGCAAACTTTCTGATTCCTGAGTCTCTCAACCTTCTGATTTATCTGTTTCCTGACTCTAGTTCTCTAACTATGCACACATCTCTCCTATTTCCTTCCCCCCCTCTACATTCACTCTTCCCTTTTTTTTCCTGACTGAGAAATCGTGCCAGATTTGGAGGCAGGGAATGGGATTAGATACTTGTTCTACTACTTGATTAGCTATAACTATATTACTTTGGACAAAGTCCTTCCCCTCTCTGGTCCTCAGTTTCCTTACCTGTAAAATAAGGATAATGCTGGTATTACTTTACTGCATTGTTTTAGGGATCAAATTAGATTACGTGTATCAAATGCTTTGTAAGTATGAGTGAAGTATGATATAAATGTGGGCTGTTGTTATGATGAAGATACTGATATTCTTCTAATGACTTCATTACTTCTTTTACACCATGTAGGATAAGCCATGGTGGGTAGGGATACATGGTCTCCAGACTGTAGGTTTAATTAAGGCACATCTAAGCTTTCTCAATAACTTTATTGAAACAAGTCTTTCCCAACTGTAGCTGCTCGTCCCCTTCCCTGACTCCACCTCCACCCCCTCACTTCCATTGATGTAAGAACTTTGAATCTTGTGCTGGTAAACTCCCTATCAGACTGTTTTGCAAGCTCATACTCTCCTGGCTCCCCAAACCTTTGGCATTGCCTGACCAGGGTGTGATCAATGGGATGAGTGAGCACACAAGCCATGAATGAGCCCTTTCACCTAGCCAGGACTCCCTGAGCCAAAGGATAATGGTAGAATGGAGCCAGGTGGGGCACAGAAAGAAACAGGTGTGGGCACAAAAGGAGACAGCAGGGGAAGGATGCATTTCAGGAGAGGTGGTGCTGATTTGACAGAGGCAAGAGAACTTGGAAGCAGATGTTTGGAGCTGTCATGTGTCACCCACCTCAAACTGACTAGAGAATTCTGTCCCAAACTGGAACCACTGGCTTCTGGGATTAGGGTAGGGTGTTGGCCCGAATCAGAGTTAGAAAAACATCCTGGAGGTGAATGGCTCATCTTATAAACCCAGGAATACAAATAAGTCTAATCTCATCTTAATTCCTTTCCATCCTTTTCCTCAGTTTCCCATAGGGCCTCCTATAAGATGAATAAACCCAGATGGATTGATTGGCCTAGGAGGGGAAGAATGAGCAGGGATAGATAGAAAGCTCACATTGATATAGTCCAATAAGCTTTTCAGAGGACTTTATTTTCTCACTTATGTGATCCTTACAAAACTATGAGGAAGGTACTGTTATCCCGATTTTTTACAGATGAGAAAACAGGCTTAAAGAGGCAGTGACTGGAACAACTCTTCTGCCTCTGTTCATCTCTTTTGACTACAGCTTGCTGACCCTGTGTTAGATGAATCTTCTGCTCTTCAGGGGCCACATCTTCTGCAGAAATCTGTCTGAGGAACTAAAACCATGCCTTTCCACACCCACCACTGCCAAGAATAAGCATTAGACTGTGAGATATGTTGCCAGAAAATGGCAGGGATGGAAAGGAAAAGAGGATGAGCTCTTGCTCTACCTGCTTCCTCTCTGCTCACCAGGGAAAGCTGACTGTGATAAATCAGGAAGTTCATCAATTACTTAATTCGGATAAGAGAAACCTTTCTCTTTATAGGTCCACCAGGTGGCCTTGCCCAACTGTATTACTTGTGTGTTGACAGCTGGCAAATTGTACCTTTTCAGGATGGAGATAGTGAGAGGACAAAAGGGAGGTGACAAAACTCTGATCTCTAAAGTCAGGGTGAGTTCATGAGAAGAAGCAGTGGGGGGAGTCAAGAGAAATGGTTCTGGATACAACTTTGCACTATCAATCAATCATTAGACATTTATTAAGTGCCTACTCTGTGCCAGGCACTAAGGGGTCATTCCACCTCTCTGGGAAACAGCACTGCCCACCAAGAGCGTTGTGAAGAAAGTCTCTGGGAAACTAAAGCTAACTTTAAAAATTGTAGAATGATTTCTTCACTTGGTTACTGTTGCAAAATCATTCTGATTCCTAGGGAAATAAGAGCTGTAGCCCTTCTATTCTTACCAGTGAAAACCAATCTGGAGACTGTGCCATTGTAACAGCCAACATATCATTAGGCTCTTCATATCGTAGCCTGACTAGGGTGGCAGCTTTGCTCTCAGAGCAGGGGTTATTGAGGCGATTTTTTGGTGACATAGATCCATTCCTCTGGAAATCTGAAGCCATTGGACCCCCTTCTAAGAGTAATGTTTTTAGATGCTTAAGATAAAATACATGGAACTACAAGGAAGCCAGTTATAGTGAAATATAATTATCAAATTTTTTTTTACATTTTTATTTTTGATTTATGAAATAAAACAAGCATTTACATAACATAGTACAATAAAAAAAGATGGGTTGCACACGAAACTATAGTCTTCTATACACAACTTGCTGTTCCTTTCAAATATACAACAAAATTATCATGTAAATTTCTTTTTTTCTCTCTCCCTAGGGATGGCTACCATTAGACACAAATCGGTATATGTATATACACATACACACACATATGTAAAATTATTTTATACATACATCTATTTATCAATTCTTTGGATCCATATGTCCTTTATGGTCAATTTGGATATTTATAATTGTCAAAATTACTTATTTGCTCAAAGTCATTCTTAAAATAATATTGCTGTTATATACAATGTTCTGGTTCTACTCATTTTACTCTTCATTATTTGATGCAAGTCTTTCCATGTTTTTCTAAAATCATTGAGCTCATCATTTTGTATAATACAATAATATTCACTCATATACCACAACTTGTTTACCCATCCCCCAATTGATGGGCATTCCTACAATTTTTAGTTCTTTGTCAACACAAAGAGAGTTTCTATAAATAGATTAGAACATAGAGATTCTTTCCCATTTCCCCGTCTTCAGAAATAAACCAAGTAGTGGTATTGCTGGGTCAAAGGTTATAAGCAGTTTAATAACTCTTTGGGCATAATTCCAGATTGTTCTCCAAAATGGTTGGATCAGTTCACAATTCCACCAACAGTGAATTAATGTCCCAATTTTTCCCCTCCAACATTTGTCACTGTTCCCTTCTGTCATTTTAGCCAATCTGAGAGGTGTAAAATGATATCTCAAGATTGTTTTAATTTGCTTTAATTAATAATTTAGGACATTTTTCATATGACTATGAATTGTTTTGATTTCTTCATCAGAAAACTGCCTATTATCATCCTTTGACCATTTATCAATTGGGGAATGACTCATATTCTTATAGATTTGACAAATTATCAAATTATTTTCAAAAACAAGTTCATGGACCCCAGGTTAAGAACCGCTAACTTAGAGGGTCCTGGTACCACTTGTTCTTCTTCAGTAGGTACATGCTATTGAACCTGTTGCTCAGTTATCAAGAACAGTTGGCTAAAATAGGAAGCCGCCAGTTAGTGGTTGCATCCTAGGTGAATTCCCCCACCCCAGTCCTCTCTTGTGGGTCTCTCTGGGTCTCAGTTACCCCCATGCCAGGGAATGTCTTGGAGTCTGTCTTTGTGAAGCCTTGTACCCTAAGGCCTGAGTTCTCTGCTCAGGTTCTCTGCTCTGACTCCCAACTGAATTTGTCCTTAAAATTAAATTGCATTTATTCAACAAGCATTTATTAAACACCTTCCACATTTGAGGCACTTGAGATGCAAAGAAACTCCCCTTAAAGAAACTTACATCCTAATGGAGGAGGGGAAAGCAGTGAGGGTAGACAACCTGCGCACAGAAAAGTAAATACAAAATAAATATATAAGGTAGATACCAGTAATTCCAGGTTGCAGGGATGACTAGTAACCAGAGGGATCAAGACAGGCATCCTGTAAGAGGGAGGGGTTCTTTGAGGTAAAATAGGGATTCCCTGACACAGTATGAAGGAATATGTTTCAAGAATGAAGCGGAGAGAAAATAGCCTGTGCAAAGTAAAACAGAGGTGGGAGATGGAAAGCCATGAACAATTAACAGCCAATATGCCAGATTTGGCTGGACTGAAGTGTTTAATATACCTGGATAGGAAAACCAGAGTCCAACAGTGAGACTTTTTTTTTTTGAAGAGGGGAAGGCTCTTGGGGTTAAGTGACTTGCCCAAGGTCACACAGCTAATAAGTGTGTCAAATATCTGAGATCAGATTTTAACTCATATCCTCCTGACTCTAGGGTTGCTGCTCTATTTACTGTACCACCTAGCTGCCCTGATGTGAGAGGCTTTAGAAACCAAATGGGAGACTTTGTACTTTATTCTAAGGACAAGAGGGAATCACACCGGACCTTCTTGAGCATGGGGTTTACTATGCTGACCTGTGCTTTAATATCACTTTGGAGGCTGTGTGGAAGATGGATTAGAAAGGGAAGAGGCCAGAAGCAAGGGAGACGAACTAGAAGGCTCCTGTTATATAGCCCAGGCAAGAGATGGTGATGAAGCCTGGATGCCAGTGATGTGAATGGAGAGGAGAAAGATGCAAGAGAGATTGTGGAGGTATACACACAGTATGGTTTGTGGTACTTGCCCCTAGTCCCAGAATGACCAGTGTGAGTTGCTAGGTCAAAGTCACATTTTTAGTGGTGGAAGATTGGCATTGAACTGCCAATTCCTAGAGGGGTAAACAAGAAACTTGGCATGGCAATAAGTTCCCTCTGGAGTAGCTGATTACAGGTGAAGTTCAGGCCCTTTAGGGAACTGTAGCCAGACATACTTTCCGTGCCCCAGGCATATTGTGTGAAGAGTAGCAGCCCCTGGAAGTGACTTTAGGAGGGTTTGGTGGCCTGGCCCTCTTGGGATGACCTTGAGATGACTCACGCTTCTGAAGGATGAAGAGCTCTCAGTTATCCTGAGCAGGTTTGCTTGGGCAATACCCAGTTCGGTAATCCTTGCTTCATTTCCTCAACAGGAAGGCAGAACCCACAAAGATAGAAAAACAAAATCTTTCGGAGGAATGTAGGGCTAGAGACAAATAGGTGTGTCCGTTTTGTTCACAGTCCTGGCTGATCTGGCTATTGCTTGTGTAACGGGAAGGGATGGAATAAAAAGAAAGCAGCACCTCTTAGGGAAGGCAAACATTTGACATTTGAAAAAATTTCCCATCTCAAAGGGTTGCAGGGCTTTGGAATGTACTGAGTTTGAGGATTCTGTAATGGCTGGTTTTGCTCTCCCTTCACCCATTCACCTCACTAACTTCCTGGTGCCACATCTGGGCTTATTTAATCCTCAGCCTGCAGACTTAGCTCTACACTAGGTCCTGGGGACTTTGCTCCAAGTGTCACATTGATCTTGCATCCCAGCTCCATTAACCAAGTGCTTTATGCATTGTAACGTTCTCCTCTTCCTCCTCCCTACTTCTGCCCTCTCCTTCCCACCCTGCTATCATGTAGGTATGTCGTCTCGGTAATTAGCCACTGTCCTGTTTCTCTCTTCCTAAGTTTCTGCCTTGGTGCACCCTTCCCTGTGCCTCAAACCCTCTAGGATGGAATCTTTCCCTTGTTCTTGCCAATTTTTCTGAAGACTATAGTCTTGCCCCGGATCACCATCCCTATGACTGGGCCCCATACCTTGCAGCTAGATTACCCCTAACATTGCCTATCTACCTAAATGAATCTCAGCCTTGTGGGTGCCCTGCCTACCATTTTCCCCACCTTCTAGGATAGCTCCCCCTATCTACTGAACTGCTTCTTGCTTTCATCCCTATCTATTATCTGCTTCTATAATCTCCTATACTCCATTCACCTATATTTCTTCCTTCCTCTATTACTTCTGTGGTCCTCGCTGATCGTCTGCCCCATCTCTGTGTACCCTAATTACCTTTCTCTAACCCATCCCTCTGGACCCTGAACTCTACTACTGACACACTCCTACTTCTGAGGCTTTGTTAAGTCTTGGGTAAAACAGCTGATCTAAGTAAGTTGATTTAGGGATCATCCTGCCTACAGGCAGGGGATATGAATAGCACGACTTCCCCAGGTTTTCTAGATTGATTATTCTGTGAGTGTCTGAGAATCATTTCCTTTAAGGGGAGGAAGGAAATCGACTCTTTGAACTGCATGCCTTTCAACACCCAAGCCTCTTTCTGGATTCCCTGAATCTACAGGCTACATATTGCAGGATGTTACAGTTGCTATTTTTAACATTCCAACCAATACTGTTTACTGGAAAGGTATAATTAGTAAAAAACACAAAATGTCTAGGGTTGGCTGGTCAACTAAGCCATGTATGTAGCTTCAGGCAGGGGAGAGAACACAGGGCTCTTATGGATTTATGGTTTGTTGGTATGTAAAACAAAACACATGCACGTGCCCCTGGTTGGAATTGTCTCCTCTGAACCATGATCCTGTTTCTTCTGTTTGATTCATAGAGGTTTCTTTCGCTCAGACACTGACATCTGATCTCGATGCAAGACAAGTATGATAATGTAACCAAATAAGCTCAGGTGACCAATTTCTTGTGCTGCTTTAAGGGAGTGGCCAGGACTAGGAATATACTAGTCCCATTGTACTCTGTTCTGCTGGAGCAGTTAAGTGGCACAGTGGATATTGTGTTGGGCCTGGAGCCAGGAGGACCTGAGTTCAAACCCCCCCTCAGACACTTAATAGCTATGTGACCCTGGGCATGTCCTGCCTGCCTTAGTTTCCTCATCAGTAAAATGAGCTGGAGAAGGAAATGACCCTCCAGTGTCTTTGCCAAGGAAATGGGGTCACAAAGAATCAGAAACAACTCAGCAACAACACTCTGCTGTTGGCAGGACACGGCTAGAGAAGAGTACTCTGTACAGGTTTAGGTGCCACATTTTAAGAAGGCAGAGAACATCTAAAGGAAGTCAGGAGGGTGAAAGGCCTTTTAGTTGATGCCCTATGAGGAGAATGGAGGAATGCAGGATGTTTAGTCTGGGACAGAAGAATATGATAGCCATCATATGGATATGCATGCTTGGTCCTTTAGGGAAGAACTTCCCTAGAGAAAGGACCAGAAGTTGCAAAGAGACAAAAAGAAATTAGTGCTCTCTATAGAATGATGAACCTGAAATCCAGCCTCAGACATTTGTTTGTACAAGGGGCTACTATGGTGAATGGTACTACCATTTACTAGCTGTATGACCTTGGGCAAGTCACTTTAACCCCTCTTTATCTCAGTTTCCTCATCTGCAAAATGCAGTAATGCCTCCTATCTTCCAAGGTTGTTCTGAGGATAAAATGAAGTTTTTGTAAAAAGTACTTTGCAAACCTTAAAGCACTATTGTATACACACAAATTACTGTTGTTGTTTACAGTTTCTCATCCTCTGCCTCTTCAAGCAAAAAGGGTTGGGGGACTGGTAAGCTGTATTTGGGCTTCTTGCTCAGGTATGGGCCTCCGAAGCCCTTTCCAACTCTGAGAGGGTGAACCCTGGTGACATGTGGCCAAGCAAAGCAAGCTGGCATTCCTGTGCTACCAAGCCTTTTAGGCAGTTTCCAAAAGCAGCAACCATTGCTGTTCCTTCTGCTCCCAGAGAAGTACAGAAAGTTCCAGTTACTCACATGTAAATGTTATTGCTCCAGTCCAAATCAAGACTGGTGTCGCCATCAATTGCATTCACTGGCTAATACCCAGCATGTGTTTGAACAATTGGCAATTCAATACCAGCTTTTGACTAACATGAATGACATAAAGCTAGGGTTGGGAATATAGGCTTCCTCCTGATCATTTGTTTTTATTCTTAGCTTAGCTAGGGATTTGGGTTCATTGGTTCAACAAATATTTGCTGAACAGTGGACTTAAATCCGAGTTAGGACTCTGTTTCTTTATCTATAAAATGGGCATAATATTTGTACTAGCTACTTCACAAGGTGGTTGTGAGGTCTGTGCTTCATTCATAAACTTTACAGCACTATATAAATGTGCCGCTATTTTGTTTAATGTCTATTAGGCTGTAAAGTAGAGTAGGGGCTATAAAGAAATGTTCTACCCAGGGGGTTAGACTAGCTAACCTGTAAGGTCCTTTCCAGGTCTAGACCTACGACAACCCCATGAACATTGTCACTGCCTGTAAAGGAGCTTAAAAGCCAGTTATAGAGACAAAATCTAAAACCAAAAATTAATCAATATGAAAATTATAGGTCTTTGGATACCTGTAATATTCTTATACAATATCAAACAGATATAGCATCAAATCAACAAATGTTTATTGAGAATTTAGTATGTGCAGAGATTGCATATGATACAAAGCTCTGTTATTTTGGGGTGATGGACAGGGTGTTCCAAAAGTCTTAGTGCATGCAGTTTAAAAACTATTAAAGCTTAAAACTGCACAAAGATTTTTGGAACACCCTATATTTCCAACTGCCTCCTGGATTACTCTGTCCAGATGTCCCAGTAATACTTTAAGTCAGGGACTCTAAGTCATTTTTGTGTCATGAGAACCTCTGGAGGTCTGGAAGAGGTTATGGACCCCTTCTCAGAATAATGTTTTTAAATAAAGGAAGGAAATGCTACATTTCAGTTAGATGTTAGTGAAAATAAAGATAAATATTTTTCCTCATTCAGATCCTCCAAAATCAGTGTTCTGTAGAGCTCAGATTAAGAACCTGTATCTTAAATTCATGTGTTCAAAGCCAAACTTAACATCTCCCCTTCCCCCCGCCCCAAAACTGATTCATCCTTCTGTCTTTCCTGTTTCTCTGTGGTGTTATCTTTCACCTGTCCTCAAAACCTTCATGCTATTATAGACTTTTTCTTCTCCTTGACCTTACCTTATCATCCAGGTACTTAGCAAATCCTGTCAACTCTACCTCTTAACTAGAACTGAAATCTGTCCCCTCTTTTTCTATTCATAATATGGGCCCTTATTACCATATACCTGGACAACTGTGAAAACTTTCTAATGTAACTACATCCCCCAAGTCTCTCCTGCACATTAATTTTCCTAATAAACAGATGTGATCATGTCATTCTTCAGCTAAAAACCATTCAAGGGCTCTCTCTTGCCTACTGAGTAAAGTCCAGGCTCCGCAGCCTGACATTAAAGGTCATCTAGCCCCTGGGACCTCTCTCTCTACTTTATCTCACATTCTATTCCTACACATCCTGTTGTTGAAGGTAATCTGGACTATTTACGGTCTTTTTTACATGCCTTTTTTCATCCTCATGCCTGAATCTGGACTACATTCCACCCCCATCCCTGAATTTCAAAATCCTACTCATCTGTCAAGGTCAACGTTATACTTCTGTGAAGTATTCCTTTCAAGGACCACCACCACTCCCCCCAGTCTCCTGGTAGAAATTGGCTTTTCTATCCTCAAACTCACATATAACATTTTGTACCTTTTTTGCGTTATTATCTTATAGTATATCTGGCATTATACTTACAGTGTAGCTTTATGCATTTATATAACTTGTAGTCCCTCTGATAAATTGTATCTCTGTGGTCAAGGATCATGTGCTCATATCTCCACCAAGACTTAACATGGTGCTTTGCATATAGTAAGTATTTAATAATCTATTATTGAATAAATGGATGAATGAATATGTTAATACAATTAAATGACAAAGTGATTTAGAAATCAAGATCAGAGAAGGAAGAAAACTATGTGGCTTAGCAAAAAGAAGTCTAGATTTGCAGTAACAGGATGCAGGCTTAGATTCTAGCTCTCTGGCCCCTAACATGCTTTGTGACCTTGAATAAGTCACTTCTTTCTGGCTTTCTGGCCCTTACTTTCTTCACCCATGAAATGAATGGATTGAACTAGATAATAACTACTATTATGTAATATTTTAATATTAATATAAATACTATTGTGTAATGTTATGTAAAGTGCTTTCCATATACTAAATTCATTCTCACAACCCTGTCAGAAATGCATTATGTTTAACATTATCCCTATTTTATAGATGAGGAGACTGAGGCTTAGAAAAGTTAAGTGACTTGCCCATAGACATGCAACTAAAAGGCTTGGGAAGTGGGATTTAAATTTAGGTTTCCTGACTCCAAGTATAGCATTCTTCCCACTATACCCCACTGCCCCTTAGATGCTGTCTAACATCCCTTCCTGTTCTAATATGACTTACATGTTGCAGTGGTCAGAGAAGGCTTCATGAAGAAGGTATAAGCTGATTTGGGAAGAATAGATAGAATTTTGTTAAGCAGAAAGAGAAGCAGAGAGGATATCCCAATTAGAGGAGATAATGTGAATAGTATATGAAGGCAGGAAAACACATGAAATGTATGAGATGACAAAAAGAAAGCCCTGGTAAGCTGAAAGGATGCTGGATGTCATAGGAGATACAGCTGGAGGGAGGCGGGTGAAATCAGATTGTATGAGGCCCCTGAATGTTAGGATAAGGAACTGATCTGTAGGCAATGAGGAGACATTAAAGGGTTTTTCTTTTTCTGTGAGGGTTGTTTTTGTATGAGAGTGCCATAAAGAACATAAGGAGCATTTGAGGAAAATTAATCTGATGGTGGTGTGCAGTATTAGGGGCATGAGAGTCTGGAAGCTTGAAGGTCATTTAAGGAGTTATTGCAAAGATCCTTGCAGGCATCTTAGCTGAAGGCCTGGATGAGAGCAGTTTTCAGATGAAGAAATTAAAGCTATCTGTAATCATATTAAAAAATGCTCTAAGGGGCGGCTAGGTGGCGCAGTGAATAGAGCGCCGGCCCTGGAGTCAGAAGGACCTGAGTTCAGATCCGGCCTCAGACACTTAACCCACACAAACAAAAACCTAGCCGTGTGACCTTGGGCAAGTTACTTAACCCCAGTTGCCGTAAAGGGGCGGCTAGGTGGAGCAGTGAGTAAGAGCACCGGCCTTGGAGTTAGGATGACCCGAGATCAGATCCTGCCTCAGAAAATGAGCACCCACACATAAACAATGACTAGCCGTGTAACCTTGAGCAAGTTACTTAACCCCAATTGCTTTATTAAAAAAAAAAAATGCTCTAAATCACTATTGATTAGAGAAGTGCAAATTAAACAGCACTTAGGTACCACTTCATATCTATATAATTGGTTAAAATGACAGATATCGGAGGAGTTTGGGGAAATTAGGACACTAAAGCATTGTTAGTGGAGTTGTGAACTGA
Source organism: Gymnobelideus leadbeateri (assembly GCA_011680675.1). Classification (NCBI taxonomy): domain Eukaryota; kingdom Metazoa; phylum Chordata; class Mammalia; order Diprotodontia; family Petauridae; genus Gymnobelideus; species Gymnobelideus leadbeateri. The sequence goes on along the minus strand of WOXC01011744.1, from coordinate 424,204 downwards.
TCCAAGCATTCTGCAGAGCAATTTGGAACTATGCCCAAAGTGCTATGAAACCGTGAATATCCTTTGACCTACCAATGTCACTGCTAGGTCTACATTCCAAAGAGTTAAAAAAAAAAAAAGGATCACTAGCAACAGGGTAAAGATTGATGTGAAGATAGTATTTCCTCAAGTTGAGATTGAATAACAATAGTGATAATACTTGCTTTCACATAGCACCTTAAAGTTTGCAAAGAACTTAACCCAGAACAATCCTATGAGGTAGGTAGTGAAAACAGGGTTATAGGATATAGACCCAGAAGGAATCTTAGAGATCAGCTAGTCTAGCCCCTTCAGACATGAAGAAAGTGAAGTCCAGATAGGCTGAGTCACTTGCCCAAGGTCCCAAAGCAAATAAGTAGAAGAATCAGGATTCAACTCTAGATCCTGTAACTCCAAGTATAGTATTCTTTCCACTGTACCCTGCCATCTTTCTATTGTCATTCCTGTTTCATTGATGAGTAAACTGAGTTTCAGAGAGAAGTGTCTGGTCCAGGTAATTAATGTTTTATGTAGGATTTGAACCCAGATTTCCTGAGTCTAAATACAAAATTCTTTATATCATAAGATGCTGCTTCTTAAGTCTGAAGATAGTGAGTGTATGTGGGGGGGGGGGGTGTGTGTGTAAGAGAGAGAGAGAAAGAGACAGAGATAGTAGATATAGAGACTGTGCCAGTGCCAGGAAGCCCTGGAATGTAAATCCATTCAAGTCCTGCCCCTGACAATATAAACCAGCTACTTCTCAGGGTTGTAGGCAACTCTCTAAGACTCTAAATTTTATTTTATTTATTTATTTATTTATTTTGCTTTTTGGAGGGGGGAGGGCAGAGCAATTGGGGTTAAGTGACTTGCCCAAGATCACACAGCTAGTTTTGTGTTATGTGTCTGAGGCCAGATTTGAACTCAGGTTCTCCTGATTCCAGGGCTGGTGCTCTATTCACAGCACCACCTAGCTGCCCCCTCTGAGACTCTAAATTGCAGAAAAGTAATCATCAGCAAATATTAAGAACCTACTATGTGCCAGGCATTATTCCCCATGCTGGTGATACAAACATAATGAATGTAGCAAAGAGCTTATATTCTCTTAGAGAAGACAGCAAGCACAACTATAAGTATTATATATGTATATGGAATAAGCATGAAGAAAATAAATATGAATAAATAAAAAGAAGTTAAGCAAGAGAGTTTGAGAGGGAAAGCCCTAATTGTGGCCCCATGATCCATAGTTTAAGAAGCCCTGAAGGGATGAAGAGTGGAAAAAGTTTCAGATGCCCTGATTTAGAGAATCAGTAAAGGTTTCATGGTGGTGCCTGAGCTGAGACTTGAAGGGAGAGGAGGATTCTGTGAGGCATTCCAGGCTTGGGAGATACTTAGTGCAATTGTACAGAGATGGGAAATGGAGTGTTGTGTGTGAGGAACATAGGATGACAGAATGAATGGACTGCAGCATGTAGGAGGGATAGTAATATATGCAACAAGGCTGGTGGGCCAAAGTTGTGAAGGGCTTTAAAAACTTAAGGGAGGAATTTCTGTTTGACCCTACAGCCAATAAGGAACCAATGGCATTTATTGAATAGGGGAGTGGTATGGTTAACTCTGCGCTTAATGAAATGGAGAGAGACTTCAGGCAGAGAGAACAAATAGGCTGATATGTAATCCAGGTAAAAAGTGTGGAGGGCCTGAACTAAGGTTGTGCCTGTGTGAGGAAAGAGAAGCAATCAGATTCAAGAGATATCATGGGGAAAAACAGCAAAATCTGGTGATTGGTTGCATAAGTGGGACAAGAGAGTGAGAAGTTAGGGGATAAGACCTGGGAGTCTGGAAGAACAGTGTTGTCTTTAACAGATGGAAAGTTTGGATGCGAGGTGTATTTAAGGGGGAATGGGAATTCTATTTTAGATGAACTGAGTTTGAGATGTTTTTAGACATCTAGTTTGAAATGTCCAATAGGTGATGCCAGATTAAAGCTTAGGGGAGAGACTGGGGTTGTTGTATAGATCTGAGTCACTGTGTTGATCTGAGTATAGAGATTATGATTAAATCCATGGGAGTCAATGGGGTCACCAAGATAGAAGGGGTAACAGGAACAGGACTACCTTGGGAGTTAGGGGGCAAGATACAGAGGAAAAATCAGCAAAGAAAACTGAGAGGTAGTGTTCAGACAGGTAAAAGGCAAATCAGTAATAACTTGAAAACCCAGTAAGGAGAGAGTATCCAGGAGGACAGAGTAGTTAACAGGTCAAACGCAGCATATAGTTATGAAAGTATGGAGACTGAAAAAGACCTTCAAATTGAACAATTGAGAGTTCATTGGTAACTTTCTAGAGAGCAGTTTCAGTTGAGTAATAAAGTCAACCTGAAGCCAGGTTGGAGACTGAATGAAGAGAACATGGAGTAACAAGGGTAAATAGTTTTTGCTAGGAGTTTGGCTCAGGAAATGATGAGTGATAGAGGACAATATATATAGCTTGAGAAGATGGCAGAGTCTAATACGGTTTTTTCAAAGATAGGAGAAACTAGGGCATGTTTGAAGGAAATAGAGAGGGAAACAAGAAGCTAACAGAGGTTAGAGAGAGGAAGAAGGACAGGGGAAAGGTAGAGGGAGAGTGGGAGGGAGACAGAGACAGAGAGATTACAAGAGACAGAGACCTTGTGTGTCCATAGGTAGATATCTAGATATCCACATCTATATTTGTCTTCTCTCTTCCAGAGTCATCTAGGGCATCTGTATATTATGGAAACAGAATCTCAGGATTGAAAGAGATGTCAAATGCTTTATATCGTCAACCAGGAATCTTTTACCAGCTCTCACGCTGCCTCATTCCTTCTGAACCTGTACTTCCTTCTCAAAGTGACCTCTAGGCTTTCAGTCCTTTCCTGTTCTTCACTAGTAGCCATTGTTCTGGTCCTAGCTTCATGTTTCCTTGACTCTACCATGGGTTCTTTACCTACGTCTGTGAGATTTTTAAAATTTCAATAACTATTTTAACTTAATTGGTTTCCTTTGTAATCTGCTTGTTTTATTTTCTGCATTTAAAACCAATATCCTGAGAAGAGGACATACATGCAAAGTTAAGAAGCCTTTCTCCAGGTAATCAGTCCAACAAAGCACTTCCCCAGTCCCTGAATTACCTGTTAACATTGTCCTCTACTGTTCACTCCTTTAACCCTGGGTTTCTTCTTTCATCCCCCTTCACCCTTACTCTTGAGGCTTTCAGTGCTCCTAAAGGAAGTCATGAACATCCTTGGTCCCTATAAATTGCTGTTATCTAATCTCAATTCAGTCCTTTCATCCAACCCTATATATTGTAGGCTCTCTTACCATGACATAGAAGCCAAAGGACAGATGTTGGTCTCCCTTATCACCGTTGTTGTTCAGTCATTTTCAATTGCATCCAACTCTTCATGACCTGATTTGGGGTTTTCCTGACAGAGATATTGGAGTGGTTTGCCATTTCCTTTTCCAATTCATTTTACAGATGAGAAATTGAGGCAAACAGGATGAAGTGACTTGCTTAGAGTCACAGTTAGTGTCTAAAGCCAGATTTGAACTCAGAAAGATGTGTCTTCCTGACTCCAAGACTGACACTCTATCCACTGCACCACCTAGGTGAAATCATCATTACCCGGGCCATGCTATATTTGGGAAAAAAAAAGACAAAAGTTTACTGTATTTGCTGAAAATTTTTTCAATGTTACTCAGTTTGGCATATAATAATATCTAGCATTTATATAGTGTTTTACAAATATCTTATTTTATCCTTGCAACAACCCTGGCGCCTATATTAATACCCATTTTACAGATGAGGAAACTAAGATAAACAGGTAAAGTGACACAGCTAGTAAATATTTGAGACAAGATTTGAACTCAGATCTTCCTGACTCCAGGATAAGCACTATATGTAGCTTTTTTTTTTAAACAAATGCTTTATTAACTTCTGTTTTACATCATTCATTTCCGCCAGAATTTGAGTTACAATCATTTTCCCCCCGTTATTCCCCTACCCAACCTCCCAGAATAGCAGTCCCACAAGATATCGCTTCCTCCAATCTGCTCTCTCCCATACCTTCTCCCATACCCCCTTCGACTTTTCCATTAGAGGAAGGTGAATCTTTGTGTCCCAATGCCTGCACATCTTAGCTCCCAATTATAAGCAAAAGAGTATTAATAATAGTATTTATATATATTTGAAACATTTAATCTTAAGACCTCGAATTTCAGATCCATTTCCTTCCTCCCTTGTCACCCATTCCCTCTGGGGAGATAAGTAGTTCAGTATATGTTGTACATGTCTAGCTATGCAAAACATTATCATAGTAGATATATTGTACAAGGCTGCTTATAATTCCCTCCCATTCATCCCACCCCCCCACCTGGTCCATTCCCTACATGATCCTGTCCCTGTTCTATAGTGGGTACTTCTAACCTCCCCTCCCCCCAAGGATGCCCCCCCCCCATCAATCATCCCTCCTCTCATCCCCCTTCCCCCTATTCTGCTGCAGGTTGAGATATCCCATTTAGTATGTATGTCATTCTCTCCCTGAACCAAATTCAATGAGAATGTGGATTTGCCTTTTTTTCCCCTTCCTATTCTCCCCCTCCCTTGCAACCACTTCCCCTTGCTTCTTCTACATGAGATAGTTTACCCTACCCTGTCTTTCCCCATCTCCTCTTGCCACTTTCCTCTCTCACCTCATAATTTCATCCCTTGAGTATTCTCCCTTCCCAACAAATTCAACCTATGCCCTCTATCCATATACACACACATTCACATATGTATACATATGACCACACACCCTTCTTCCATTATTTTCATAGTGACAAAGATATCATCACTCACAGTTATTGTTTTTCCATATAAGAATGTAAATAGTTCAACTTTGATAAGTTCCTTTTGATTTCTTTTCTCTGATTACCTTCTCAGGCATCTCTTGCTTCTTGTGTCTGGATGTCAAATTTTCTATTCAATTCTGGTTTTTTCCTCAAGAATGCTTGAAAGTCCTCTATTCTACTGAATGACCATATTTTCCCCTGAAACAAAATACTCAGTTTTGCTGGGTAGGTGACCCTTGGGTTCATTCCCAGTTCTTTTGCCCTCTGGAATATCATATTCCATGCCCTTCGATCCCTCAGTGTAGAAGCTGCCAGGTCCTGGGCTATTCTGATTGTGTTTCCACAATATTGAAATTGTTTCTTCCTGGCTGCTTGTAGTATTTTCTCCTTGATCTGGGGATTCTGGAACCTGGCTATAATATTCCTGGGAGTTTTCTTTTTGGGATCTTTTTCAGGAGGTGATCTGTGGATTCTTTCAACCTCTATTTTGCCCTCTGGATCTAAAACATCAGGGCAGTTTTCCTTGAGAATTTCTTGAAGGGTGATTTCTAGGTTCTTTCCTTGATCATGGCTTTCAGGTAGTCCAATAATTTTTAAATTGTCTCTCCTGGATCTATTTTCCAGGTCAGTGGTTTTTCCCATGAGATATTTCACATTGCCTTCTAATCTTTCATTTGTTTGGATCTGCTTAACAGCATCTTGATTTCTCATAAAGTCATTAGCTTCCATTTGCTCCAGTCTAACTCTGAAGGAATGAATCTCCTCAGTGAACTTTTGAGATTCTTTTTCCATCTGGCAAATTCGACTTTTTAAGGCAGTCTTCTCCTCATTGCCCTTTTGGGCCTCCTTTGCCATTTGAGCTAGTCTATTTTTTAAGGTGTTGTTTTCCTCAGTCAGGCTGTTGACCCTCATTTCATCCTTTTCCTGCATCCTTCTCATTTCTCTTTCCAATTTTTCCTCCACTTCTCTTATTTGATTTTTAAAGTCCTTCTTAAGGTCCTCTATGGCCTGCAACCCACTCATGGTTTCCCCTGGGGCCTTTGGAGCAGGACTTCTGACCTCACAGTCCTTTTCCCGCTCTATGCCCCCAAAATAGGAGTCTAGGGTTGCATTTTTCTGTTTCCTTTTCCTTGGCATGTTGCCATTTAATTACTTGAGTTTTGGGCTTGTTGCCACACTATGGCTTTAAGGCCAGATAGAGGAATTTTCGTCCCGAACATGTGGGGGGCAACTTCCGTTTCTGGCAAGCTGTAAACCCACCCATGACTTCCACCCTAGATCACAATCCAGATCCAGGGAGGTTAAAGCAAGAGCGATTACCCCCCCCCCCCCCAAGACTGATCGCTGGATCTCCCTACAATTAATTGCAGGCCAGGAGCCGGAGCTGCCTCTGAAAACTACAAAATGGTGCATCTCCTCAGCGGCTTCTAGCCCCCAGGGGAGGGAGCTGACACATTCCCCCAAATACAGGTCCCAAAGTCCATAGGACACTAACCTCTTACTTTGTCCTAGGCATGTCTATGTTGATAATTCTGGAGTCGTCACAGCTGCTGGTGTTCTGGGGTTCCTCCAGCCGGCTGCTGGCCCTGCCGCCCTGGGGCTAAAACCTCGGCTCACGAGGACCTGGGCTCTGCTCAGCTCCACTTCCTGTGCTCTTCGCGTTGCATGCTGCCGGCTCCCAGACGACTGCGCTGGTCCTTCCTGCAGGGCTGCTGGGCTGTCCTCAGTGGGAGGTTAGCTTCTCTGTGTCGTTCTGTGGGTGCTGGGGCTCCAGAAGTTGTTCAGAGTCCCCTTTTACATAGTTTGGGGGGAATCTGGGGGCAGAGTGGCTTGGATGAGCTGTTTCTACTCCGCCATCTTGGCTCCGCCTCCCTATATGTAGCTTTTGATGAGATATATAAAGAAAAATCTAGATTTGGAAAAACTGTTAAACTGCTTAGAAAATACAGCTCATTTCTGAGGTGTGCTTTAGAGCAGAGTTCTTAACCTTTTTTGCTTCCTAGACCCCTTGACAGTCTGGTGCCTTCATGAACTTCTTCTCAGAATAATATTTAAAAATGCATGATATTTAAAAAAAGGGAAACAAATTATATTGAAATACATTTATCAAAATATCTTTTTAGAAAATTCATAGCCCACAGGCTAAGAACCCCTGAATTTTAGAGTCTTTGTGATAGTTTTAACGAGAAAGATAAATGCGTTTTCTCCTCACCACCTTCATCAAAGGCATTTCATGTGTTTGCTTGCTATGTCAAATGTGGTACACAGAAAAGCCCAGAACTCCCTGAGGAGGGCTTAGGAGCAGAGCCAAGATAAGGGATCTGGGCTAGGTAAGCAGCTTTCTAGGGCACAGCACTCTGGGTCGAGTGCCGTGAAGAGCTGCTTCTATTCATTTTTATAATTGCACATTTTTAATACCAGAAAATTCTGCTGTACCGCGTAGAGGTATTATAAGTCAAGTCACACGTTCCGTGGTGGAGTTTCAGAACATCTGGTGAATATTAAATACATGCAGACAAACCTTGCCTAGAATGTACAAATACTGAGTCCTAACTCTTCCTAACAGGAGGAGAGAAAAAAGGACACTGCCCCCCCACCCCCACCCCCGCCCCACCTACAAGATGCTTCTGGGTTCATTGTCAAACTCTCAAGACTCCAGAAAGTGTCTACTTTGGGACCCAGCCCACCCTGTTCATACCATTTGTCATCGTTATCATAACCTATGAAGAACATTTTGCAAACCTTGGAAATGCTCTATAAAAGCTAGCTATTATTATCTTCCCTGATGTTCAGATAGCACTGTGAAGTTTACAAAGAATTTTACATAAAAATTGTCTCACTTCATCCCACCTCCATCACTTAGTCAACAGGCATTAAGTGCCAGGCATTGTGGTAAGCAGTGATTTGAAAAAGAAAAAAGGGCCAAACGGGGATCCCCTCCCTCAAGGAGCCATATTATAGGCCTCGGTGTCCTCATTTGTAAAATGAAGGGGTTAATATTTGATGGTCCTTTCCAGCATCAAATCTGTAATCCTTAGGGCTACCTTTGAAAATGGAAATTATAGGTATTGTTATCACTAGTTTCTGAGGAAACTGACTCAGATCGGTTAGCTGACTTGCCTGTGCTTACACTTTGTGTGAGAGGGAGGGAAATTGAACCCAGGCCTCTTCTGGCTCTAAGATGAGAGCTCATTCTACTCTGTCTCCTTAGAAGGTTGACGCTTTAACCCAAGAAAACCTCAGGTAGCTACCATCTTAGGGGTCACATTTTCCTACTTCGATTATCATCTGCAGCATCTCTGCCACACTTCTCCTGCTCAGTGGGCACTAATCACAGTACAGTGTTAAACATCAGCCAGGTAGTTCAGTGGGTAGAGCACTGGCCCTGGAATCAGGAGAAGCTGAGTTCAAAATTTGGCCTCCGGTACTTACTAGCTGTGTGACCCCAGGCAAGTCATTTAACCCTATTTGTCTCCATTTCTTTATCTGTAAAATGAGCTGGAGAAGGAAATGACAAATCACTCCAGTATCATTGCCAAGAACCGCTGCCCCCCCCCCCCAAGTGGGTCATGACTGAAACAACTCAACAATAGTATTACAGTGGTCATAGATTCCTAGTAGCTTTTTTGTGAATAACTAAACAGCCCTGGTCATGGGTAAGATGTTGTTGTGTTATTTAAACTTTGGTGAAGTACCACAAAACAAATCTCTAGGTGATCCTGGCATCTGGAAGGCCACAAGAGCAGAATATGAACTCTCCTTGGTCCTACCAAGCTTAGGGCTTCTTGAGCCTGGCAGCAGACTACCAGTCTGTTGTCTAAAAGAACGACCGGGATCTGAAAATAATTATGTTTGGAAAGTAGGATTCAGTGCATCTCACTTTTAATAGAAGATTAGCTGCTAGGTTACCAATATTTTTTTTACTGTTGTTATCCATGAGGCAATTAACTAAACTGTGGAGGGAGTGCTGATACTGAGGAGATCTCTTGAAGTATTGGAGCAGGTTTTGAGAGAGGAAAAGTCTCCTAATTCTTCACACATCTCTTCCCACTTGGTGTTTTCCTTCTCCTTTAGATCCTACTTCTTTTATATCTGACACACTATCCTAATCCTTTGTCTGGAGTTTATTCAGGGAGAGGGTGTGGATTTCCCTGAATCCCAGGCACTGATTTACCAATTGTCCAGTCTTTGGGAGAATCGTAGTAAGAAGTCAGAGAATCCTGAACAGATAAAAGCTAATTTGAATCAGTAAGCATTTATTAAGCACTTACTGAGTTCCAGGCACAGTACTAAGTGCTAGAAGCATTACCAGATGATCTGAACCAAGGCCCTTGAGCAGTGTAGCAAAGATATAGACAGTGATAAATATTCTAAAATTTCTTTTTGTCTAACTTTGCCCTTTATCTCCCGAGAAATCTTCACGTTTCACCTCCTCCTCTCTGTCCCTCTGGATGACTCGACACAACTTCAAGGCTATGGTATCTTTTAGCAAGACCAATGTGTGTGTCCTAGAGGATTTGATGGAAAATTCAGCAAGGGATACAGCTGTCCCCTCCCTCTAAAATCATGCTCCTCTCCCACCACTGTTCTGAGACTCTTCTGTTTTTAGAAGAGCGCCATTAGTTTGCAGGGAGAATGCAGTGTGATCGGGGAAGTGCTTATTTGAGTGTGTGGTGTTTTCCCCCTCTTTCTCAGTAAGAGGGAACCAAATGATTACAACAGATGGGTGAATCTGAGCCTTGAGTTACCCAGCTTCTCTGCTATGAGAGTAATGGGATCCATTTCACAAACTGTCCCTGCCCTCAGGAAACAGCTGTGCTTATGAAAAATGTGCCTAACTCTAGTTGGAAGATAGGAAGGGCCAAAGACTGAATTTAGGAGAAATAGATATGAGTCCTCTGGAATAGGAAATATTCCAGGTGCGAGGCTGCTTTGGTCTCTGCTTTTGCCTATCAAGCTAGTGAAGATGCATCCTGGGAGAAAGTATCCCCCCTTTTTCTTAAAATAATTATCTTATTTTTACCCAATTACACGTAAAAACAATGTATAGCTTTTCTTAGGTTTTTTAAATTTATTAAGTTTTGAGTTCCAAATTCTAGCCTTCTCTCCCTCTCTGCTACCTTCCCTGAGATGGTACGCAATCTGAGATAGATTCTACATGGGCAGTTATGTAAAAAAATTTCCATATTATTCATTTTGTGCAAGAAGACTTGAGAAAGAAAGAAAGAGTATACTTCTATCTGTATTTAGACATCAGTTATTTCTCTGGAGATAGATAACATTTTTTCATCATAGGTCCTCCAGAGTTGTCTTGGATCTTGTATTACTGAGAATAGCTAAGTCATTCACAGTTCTTCATCATACGGTATTGATGTTATTGTATGCAGTGTTCTCCTGGTTCTACTCACTTCACTTTGCATCAGTTCATGTAAGTCTTTCCAGGTTTTTCTGAAATCATCCTGCTTGTTGTTTCTTATAGCACAATAGTATTCCATCACAATCATAGGTATCCCTTTTTTAAGAATGAAGAAGTGGCATTGGTTATGCACTGTCAGTATACTCAATATTTTTTATACATAAATAGAGGTATATACATACACATATCATTGAAATATAGATTTGTGTATATTAGCTGCTTTTCTCATAATGATCAATATGATATAAAGGAATCTACATATATGATAAATTTAGATCACATGCTATGTCCAAAATAGTTAATATACACAAATTTCTCTTTAGACCATAAATATTCTTATGTATAATACATGTATGTATTGTATATGCATGTATATATTTGTGTACACATGAGTGTATGGATATGTTTCTATATACATGCATGTACCTTTTTCTTTTACCACGGACTATACAAAGAAGTTTGCATGCTATAAAAGGAGTATATGACTTAGTCCAGAGGTGGGAGACCTCCGACCTTGAGGCCACATGCAGGTTCCCCACCCATGGTCCCTACTCTCAAGGAGTTTAGAGTCTAATCGGGAAGACAAAGCATCCTCTTGGCTACTTTCTTGCCACTCATCCTACTTTTTGTACTCTTCCGTCTATCAGACCTCCAGAGACTGTGCTCCCATGCTTGGTGGGTACCTGAGTATAAACTCATATGGTCCACTATATCAAGTTGTTTCCAACTGTGATATCCACCTCAACCATCTTCTTGCCATCTGATGCACATTGCTTTTTGGTCTAGGGAACCATAATCAAATCAGTATTGCCATTGATGTGGGGAAAATGCAGATCAACCTACATCCATCATGGTTCCATACACAATCCCTATGACTGAGCAGATCAGAGCACCTTCTTCCTGGCTACCATTCCCCCATATGTGATATCTACCCCATTGGCATATAGACTCTTTGAAGGTAGAGGCTGTCTCATTTTTAGACTTGTATCCTGAGCACTTAGCACAGTGCTTGGCACATAATTAGCATGTAATAAATGCCTCTTCATTCCTTAATTCATGCTTTTTAAAATTGACTGATACAAGACATTGAGAGGCAGCATGATGTAGTGCTTTGTGGACTGGCCTCAGAATCATGACATCTGGATTCAGGTTCCATTACTGACACACACTGTTCAAGTAACTTAACTTCTCAGTACTCCAAAGTTCTAAGACAATAAGTCCTAATCACCGATCTACACTGGTAGAAAGGGAGTTTTCTTACTGAGAATGACTGCCTTATGCCAATGAAATCACAGACCTGGACAAAAAGAAAATACAAGACATTATGGATAATTACTAACAATTGTCGAGCACTTTGAGGTTTTCAGCATGCTTTACTTGCATTATCTCATCGGATCCTCGAATTAGACTGTATAATAGGTGCTACAGATATTGATTATCCCAATTTTTTTTAAGATGAAAAAACTATGAGGGGTGGCTAGGTGGTGCAGTGAATAGAGCACTGGCCCTGGAGTCAGGAGTACCTGAGTTCAAATCTGGCCTCAGACACTTGACACAATTACTAGCCGTGTGACTTTGGGCAAGTCACTTAACCCTAATTGCCCTCCAAAAAGAAAAAAAAATGAAAAAACTATGGCTCAGGAAGATTAAGTAATTCACCCTTGATCATCCACACAACTAGAAAGGGTTGGAAGTGAGATTCAAGCCTATGTCTCTTTGAACTGCCAATCCAATCTAATCTGCTGTTTTGCTATTCTTACCAGCAAGTTATCTTCATCAGTTGGTAGACAAAAGAAGTATAGCTTTAGTAGACTTGGAAAGAGAGAAGGATAGAATTTCAAGCTCAAAACTTTTTTTAAAATGTTAAAAAATTACTTTAACATGTAATTGGTGAAAAAATAAGTATATTTAAAAAGAAAGAAAAACTCTAAGTCCTCCTTGAGCAGAAATACAAAAGCTTAGATGATGCAGAATTCTGAACAGCTCCAGGGGAATAGAATAATAACTTATTATTTATTTACTCAGTCTTCACTGAAAGATAGGTCACAGTGGAAGCACAGAATGTTAACTCTCAAAGGTACTTCAAAAATCATATAGTACAAATGCTTTGGTTTACAGGGGAGGGAATTAAGAAATCACAGGGTTCACTCAGAGGAAGAAAGTCCCTATTGAATTAACCTAAGAATGGAACCTAAAAGTTCTTTCCCTGATCAGTGTGATTGATTGTATTCAGGCATGTCATAGATTTCTTTCCAAATTGTAACATTTGGTGTTGTTATGGAATTGTGGAGTAGAGCACCTGGTTTTTTGAGGTGTTAGATGACCAACAAGAGTTGGCCCAGACATTAGAAACCATCCAGCCTGATCCATATCTGAATAAGAATTCCTTCTATAATATACCAGACAAATGGTCAATCCAGCTTTTGGGAGAGGAATTCACAAGAAAGCCTTTTCTAATTTGGGGATGGCTCTGATTGCTAGAAAGTTTTTCCCTATGTCAGATCTAAAGCTGACAACTTCTGCCCAACTTCACCCCCACTGCCCAGGTCAAGCCTAATTCTTTGTCTACATGACAACCCATCAAATGTATTAACACAGCTCTACTGTCTCCCCAGAGTCTTTTCTTCAGGCCAGACACCCCAGGGATAAAGCTCCTCTGACCCCATAATACAGGGGCTAAAGGAGTGGATAAGTAGAATTCCTAACCGTCTGTCTACAGAGCATTGCTTCATAACCTAACAAGGGTTTCATTTATCATTGTGTATCTCTGCCTTTCTTTTCTTTGTTTGTTGGGGATGCAGGACAGATTTCTCAAGAGGGAGCCTGCTGTCAGCCTCCTGTGTTGGTCACATCCTTAAGTTCTGGCCCATTGCTCTAAACAGTAAGGGTGTTTCCATTTCAGTGAAGATGGGCATCAATCTCAATAGTGTCTTTCAAGTGTAATAATAGCTCTGGTACCTTGGGTAAGGGAGATATTAACCAGCCTGGATCTTATCGATCACACTGGGCTCAGAGGATACTGTTGATTCAAATGTATTTAATGTTTCAGTTTCAGTATTTAGTGTTTCAAGTAAAGAGGTGAGAGAAGGAGAGTCAGGGGATAGGGGAAGCAGTGGAGTATGGGTGAGAGCATGCCTGGTAGGAATATTTGGGCATTTTGGCTTTTCTTCCCCTTCCAATAATAAATGGGTAACCATAAAGCAGGGTCCCACCAGGGGATCAGGTGAAAAAAGATGGATGATGCCATGTCAGAGGAAGTCAATACAATCATGGGTTCTTTTAAACATGCTTTTTCATTTGCTAACTGTTCTCTAGCTCTTCCATCTTTATGGAGAAGCTCTGATGGGCCCCAGGAGGGCTATCAGGTTACACATGACTGAGGGAAGAAAGGCTCCATCCAGTCAGAAAGGGGATATAAAGAAGGCCAATCCATGCTACCTCCCTGGGAGCATCTTCCTGGCTTTAAGGAAAAGAGGACTGTGGAGAAATGAAGAAACAGGAAGTGCCAACCAGGCTGTAAATTTTAACATGTCCCTGTGCCAGTGACTTTGTAGTCTTAGCGATTAGATCTTGGGAAAAGAGTGGAATGGGTGATGGATTGAGGCTGTGTGGTGCAGTGGGACATCACCTGGATTAGGCTTCAGACGACCTGGGTTTAGGTCCTGAATGTGCTTCTTATTATTTGTATGACCTTAAGTAAGCCTTATCTGCTACTGCCTAAAGCAGTTCTCAGGAACTATGATGTATGTTTGTACATCGGCATAAACCTCCAAAAGTCTGTAGCTAGGAACAAGTTTCCAAAGCTGAATGGGCATTAATTCTGAGACTCCATTCTTATGTACTGCTTTGTTGTCTAAGGCTTAGGATATGTGGTTATTGGCATTCAGTTCAAAAGAGACAAGAAAATGCTCTTTCTGAAGTCCTTGTCAACCCACCTCTTTGCTCTCCTAACAGAAAGGGCTGGTCTGACAGGATGCAAAGGATTTCCCAAAGATGAAAGGAACCTTATTCTGTCAGGGGGAGTACAATGGAATGCCAGGTCCAGTCTGAAAGATGTGTGACTGGGATACCAGGCAATCAACAGAGGCTCTCAGTAATGAGCACAGACCTGAATGGTATCCGGTCAACACTGGGAATTGGCCAGGCAACTAATGTTCTGACCAACAGGTCAATTCCGTTGAACAATTAAGGTCCCAACTCTTAAGTCCAAGGCTAAGTGCTGACATTTTTATGGCCCAGTACCCATTGAAGGGAGGGGGTTTGACCGCTATTGGGGGTCACCAAGCCTAAGTACTGAGGCTTAGTTTTCCCATAACAGAGAACTGAAACAGCCGCTGCCTTGATAGTCTGACTTGTTCATTGAACACAATTCCTCTTTTTCAAGTCAACAACCATTTCTTAAAGTCCTTATCTTAAGCACTGTGCTAAGTGCTTGGGATACAAATGTAAGCAAAAGGAATGAAAGCCCCTACCCTGAAAGAATTTATATTCTTTTTTTTTTTTTAAAGCAATTGGGGTTAAGTAACTTGCTCAAGGTTACACGGCTAGTCATTATTTATGTGTGGGTGCTCATTTTCTGAGGCCGGTTTCGATCCGGGGTCATCCCAACTCTGAGGCCGGCACTCTTACTCACTGCGCCACCTAGCTGCCCCAAGAATTTATATTCTAATGGGGAAAGATAACATATAAAAAGGAAAGGGAAAGGAGGTATGCATTACAGTGAAGTGAGTCCAAAGTAGAGTTGGGAGAGATGGGCCTTTCCTCAAAATGGAGGTTCCCTGAAGAACTCAATGATGGGAGAAGGGGCCCCCAGGAGCAGAAGGATGCTCCAGGGTGAGAAGGCCTCATGCAGTCTTCTCTAAGGAAACTGGGGTGCTTTTCTGTTGATTCTACTAATATTACCCTGTTGATCTGCTAGAAACCCAGTTCTGAGTACATTTCTTAATTTCTCTGGGATAATTGACTTTGAAAAATTAACACATTAGTTGAATCCTGGTGCTTGAGAGCAGGCAGAAGTAAGTAGGTATATTCTGAAGCTGGATCAATAGCTTTTAGCAGAATGATAAATTTTAAATCTATCTTGTTTAATTTAATTTAATTTAAATCTATGCCCTGCAGTTATGTCCCTTCAATCCATCAAACCTCTGAGCTACAATGAGAGAAAGAGGGCTCTTCTAAGGCAATACTGATTAATTATGGTATAGAAAAGTAGGTGAACCATGACTGCTAATAGTAGGGAAGAGTTAGGCCTCCCAGTGGCTAGATCTTGAATGTATAGCCCTGGGCCCTTCTCCATCTTGACTCCCATTCATTCCTGCTGCTAGGAAACTGGAGGAAATCTCCATTCCTCAAGACTAAGGCCTCTATCTTGTACTGTATTTTTATCCCTTCCCCCCTCCACTCCATTAACAAATGATCCTCATAAAAACTCCATCTGAGGACACTGAAAGAACCATCAGATAGAGCTCCCAAGCTAGCACCTTCTTTTCCCCATCCTTCCCAAGGCACTGGGTGAAGACATTTTGGAAAGGAGAGGAGATGGAACTGGACAGAGGTAGGAATATAGATTAGACCAAGTAAAGAGAAAAGGCCCAGGCTGCTGGGTCTGGAATACAAAAGTGGGGCTTACATTTTCACCTGCCTCCAAGTGCATTGGATTGGTAGATTCAAAGCTGAATAAAGTAGGGTGCCTGCCCTCAGGAGACTTACCATTTACCATGCAGTTTTTAGCTTCCTGCCTGTTTTGTTTTGTTTTGTTTTTCTTTTTGGAGGACAGTTGGGATTAAGTGACTTGTCCAGGGTCACACAATTAGGGTTTTTTTTGTGTGTGTGTTAAGTGTCTAAGGCTAGATTTGAACTCGTATCCTCCTGACTCCAGGGCCAGTGCTCTTACTCACTGCACCACCTAGCACCCCCTTCCCCCCCCACACCCCCCCCGCCTGAGTTCTTACCCCACATTTTTTTTTCTCTCTAAACTGGACAACCGCTGAATTCCTAGATTATCTCTGCCAAATAATTGGTAACATCAATAGTAACTGTGATAAGATGTGTGCCAAATTTAGTTAAATTCTACAGATGAATATTAAACACTTCCTTTGAGTAAGATTCTAGGGGTACAATAGTCCCAGCTGCAAGGAGCTTTAATGCTCATGCATGTGTTTTGCGGTCTGAATATAGGATCAAGGCTAAAAGGATTTAGTACAGTTCTCCCATTTTTACAGGTGAGGAAACTGAGGCCCAAAGAATAAAGGGACTTTTGGCCAAGATTTCACAGCTCGCTAATGATTTGGCTGGGATTCACAACTCAGGCCTCCTGACTCCTATTCTGGGGGCCAGCTACTTCATGCTGTTTCTCATATATGATCTCATCTAAAATTAGGAAATTGGCAAGTTTTGTAATAGGGCCTCTGCCTATCTATTAGTCATTGTGAACTTATTGTCCTCTTCAATTTCAATGGCTCCAAATTTAATAGATGCTAGGAAATGGCTAAGAACTAGTGTACCTCTTATCAAGATAAGCCAACAGGATTAACTCCCTGGGAGATTGAGGTGAGATAAACCAGTGGAAACTACAGCAGCAATAGGCCCTGGAAAAAGATCTCAGATTCAAAGGTAAGTCAGCACCAGCAACCTCCCTGGCACCAGCCCAAAAATTTGTCTGTATTTTCCAAGCAGCCACAGTGGATTTCATATGTGGGTGTTTTTGTTTGTTTTTGTTTCTGGGGAAGGAGAGAAGGAGGAGGAGGAGGAAGATGAAGAGAGACAGAAATGCAGAGAGAGGCAGAGACATAGTGATAGAAACACAGAGAAAGGCAGACACATAAGCACACAGCTAGATAGAGTCAGGCAGATATACAGACCTAGAGAAACTAGAAGCTAAATTAAAATATAACTTAGGACCTTAGTGTCTCCCACTGTGGGAGTTGGGGTCTTGATAAAACGAGAGGATTGTTGTGGCAAGCTGTTTTTGTTGGGTTTTTAATTTAGCTCTTTGATTGGTTTTGGTGAATGGCCTGGAATCAGAATTGAGAGAAATGTGCACGCATACATTTTGGTCAAACAGTTTGCTCTTTTAAAATACTTTTTACTAAAGGCCTTTCATTACTTTTCTTGGAGTGGGTTCACCACCAGGACCTAGGCTTGTAGATTGAGTGTGGGGTCTGAAATCCCAGGCTGGATTCCCTGTGCCACCATTTATCCTAACCATTTTCTGCCTACCTTAGACCTTCACCCAGACTGCTCCTCTCTCTCTTGTTTTCCATAGATGTGAAATGAGGGGATTGGCCCTCAGGACTGACTAATAACTTTAAAATGCATTGGAATCCCTCCAAATTATAATAATAATCATTAAATTTTCATTGTTATTAATCCTACAGAATATTTGCCGCAGCACAGACCACTAGGCTTCTTGGCACCTCAAGGCAGTGACTAGGAGGACTGAGGTGTGAGTCTATTTGTTAGTGGAAACAGCTTGAGAGTCAGGACCCATGGCCTAAGACAATACACACAGAGTGCTGCCATTCAGTTGAGGCAGCTTTAGCTCAGGCAGTTTCAGAGTCCTTTGCTTTGCTTCCTGTCAGAATTTTGGAACACAGTATAGGCTGAGGGTCCTGGCCATATTTTCCTCTGACATACCAAGGCAAGAGTGGCGCCTCTGTTGAGTTAATCATCTAAAGAGATGGCAGCCTGGTTCAAAGCTGAAATCAGCTGTTTCTTACCAAGCCCAGTGGTCCATAGCATATGTCCAGGAAACCGAGATGCCTTTGAGTTGAACAGAATGTCGGATGGCCTGAAGTAGAAAAGGATACATCCAAGAACTGTCCCATTTCCTTTCTAAATTTTCTGAACCCATGTTCTCAAAATGTTGGTATTAATTGTACAGAAGAGAACAGAAGGATAGGAAGACAAGCATAACAACTTTGGAACCAACATGTTGGATTGATTATGTTCTTTTAAAAAAATGCAAGTTCTACCTAATGGTCTTACTCTGTACAACCCTGCTCATATGTTTGGTTCATGTTTGCCTATACATGAAAATGCTTATTTGTCAAGTAGAGAACCACAGAAAATTTGTGTGTGTCAGTTTGTATGTGTGTATACATACACACATACAAATATACATATACACACATATACACGTGTGTGTGTATATATACAGGAGAGGAGCATATATACATACATACACACACACACACATATATATACATACAGAGTATATTCATACACATATGTATATATTTAAAGGAAGAAGCTAGATGGCTTAGTGGATAGAGCTCTAGGCCTGGAGTCAGGAAGACCTGAGTTCCATCTGGCCTCAGGCACTTGCTAGCTGTGTGACCCTGGGTAAGTCATTTAACTTCTGGTTATCTTTTTTTTTTGAGGGGGGAAGGCAAGGCAAGTGGGGTTAAGTGACTTGCCCAAGGTCACATAGCTGGTAAATGTGTCAAGTATCAGAGGCCAAATTTAAACTCAGGTCCTCCTGCCTCCAGGGTCAGTGCTCTATTCACTGAGCCACCTAACTGCCCCTCTTCTGGTTGTCTTAATCCACTGGAGAAGAAAACAACAAATCACTCCTGTATCTTTGCCAAGAAAACCCCATGGACAGTGTTAGTGTACTATATATACTCCACAGGATCACAGACATGACTGAACAACAACATCGTAGTTAAGGATGGTACTACTCGTAACTAGTAGCAGCCAGGACTTAAAATGCCAAGTAATATAAGGTCTTCAATAGTCTCTTTTGTATCTTTTGATTCTGAGTTGGAAGGAGCTAGGACAGTCTGCATTAGGCAGAGTGTTGGACTTGGAGTCAGAAAACTTGTTGAGATTCATCCTCAGACACCTTCTTGGCTCTGTGACCCTGAGCAAGTCACTTACCTCTCCTTGCCTCAGTTTCCTCCACACTAAAATGGGGATAATAGCATTTATGTCCTAAACAGGTTGTGGAATCGAATGGAATAATATATATAAAGTGCTTTGCATACCCTAAAGTACTCTATAAATGTTATAAATGTCTAAGTACTCTATAAATCAGTGCAAAAGCACCTTCTTTTATCACGTGTCAGTCTTTCTTTAAAAGTAAACAGTAGAATCTAAATTAAGCTAGTTTCTCTTCATTGTTTAAAAAAAACATTCCTTTTACCAAGGCAAGTCAATACTATATTCTCTCTATTTCTTATACTCTTTTATCTGATGACCATAGATAGCTTCTGCACATCTTGGCCTATTATGGGCCTGGGGCTGCACCAACCCTGGGCCAGCTGCAATTCAAAGAATAGATTTAAATTTGAGTTTGATTCCAGGACTGAGCCACCCCAACTGGAACCACATTAACTTCTGAGGGGCTATGATTGAAACCCAAGGAGCAGAATTTGCTGAGTTCTGTTGCGTGTGATCCTGTGCCCCAGGGCTGAAGGGAAAGGATAAAGAGGCTTTGGCAGAACCAAGCAGCAAGAATGAATGAGGCAAGAGGTGGCAACCTCTTGGGGTCTCTAGGGGCTGATGGTTGGGTAGCAGGGTCGATAGTCAAGGGCAAGAACCACTGATTGCAATACATACAAAGAGCTAGGGCTGTGACTGAAACATTTGCTTTTCTTTCCTTAGCAGACTCGATCAAAATGTCTGTCAGCGTCCATGAGAACCGCAAGTCCAGGACAAGCACGGGCTCTATGAACATCACCCTTTTCCACAAACCTTCCCACCCAGACTGTGTCTTGTCCCACCTCAACACCCTGCGTAAGCACTGCATGTTCACAGACGTCACTCTCTGGGCCGGGGACCGCTCATTCCCCTGCCACCGGGCTGTGCTGGCCGCCTCTAGTTGCTATTTTGAGGCCATGTTTAGCCATGGCCTACGGGAGAGTCTGGATGATGCCGTCAACTTTCATGATAGCCTCCATCCAGAAGTGCTTGAGCTGCTGCTGGACTTTGCCTATTCCTCCCGGATCATCATCAATGAGGAAAACGCGGAATCTCTGCTGGAAGCTGGGGACATGCTCCAGTTCCATGATGTACGAGATGCTGCAGCTGAGTTCTTGGAGAAGAACCTCTTCCCCTCCAACTGCCTGGGCATGATGCTCCTCTCAGATGCCCACCAGTGCCGCCGCCTCTATGAGCTCTCCTGGCGCATGTGCCTGGTACACTTTGAGACGGTGCAGCAGAGTGAAGACTTCAAAAACCTCTCCAAGGACACCCTGTTGGACCTGATCTCCAGTGATGAGCTCGAGACGGAGGATGAACGAGTCGTCTTTGAAGCCATTCTTCAGTGGGTGAAACATGACTTGGAAGAGAGAAAGGTATACCTCCCAGAGCTTCTTCGCAGTGTACGGCTGGCTCTGCTGCCCTCGGAAATCCTGAAGGAGGCTATTGCCTGTGAGGACCTCATTATGGCGGATGAACGCAACAAGCTTATCATGGATGAAGCCCTTCACTGCAAGAAGAAGATTCTGCAGAATGATGGTGTGGTCACCAGCCCCTGTGCTCGGCCCCGAAAGGCAGGCCATACCCTTCTGATCCTTGGAGGCCAGACCTTTATGTGTGACAAGATCTACCAGGTGGACCACAAAGCGAAGGAAATCATCCCCAAGGCAGACTTGCCCAGCCCACGGAAGGAGTTCAGTGCCTGTGCCATTGGCTGTAAGGTTTATGTGACAGGTGGGAGGGGCTCTGAGAATGGTGTCTCCAAGGACGTCTGGGTGTATGACACTGTCCATGAAGAATGGTCCAAGGCTGCTCCTATGCTGATTGCCCGCTTTGGTCATGGCTCAGCTGAGCTGGAAAATTGTCTTTATGTGGTAGGGGGACACACTGCAGTGGCTGGGGTCTTCCCAGCCTCCCCCTCTGTTTCCTTGAAGCAAGTAGAGAAGTATGACCCTGGAGCCAACAAGTGGACAATGGTGGCTCCTTTAAGAGATGGAGTCAGCAATGCTGCAGTGGTGAGTGCTAAGCTTAAGCTCTTTGTCTTCGGCGGAACGAGTATTCACCGGGACATGGTGTCCAAAGTCCAGTGCTATGACCCTACAGACAACCGCTGGACGATCAAAGCAGAATGTCCTCAGCCTTGGCGCTATACAGCAGCCGCTGTCCTGGGCAGCCAGATCTTTATCATGGGGGGTGACACAGAATTCACGGCTGCCTCTGCCTACCGCTTTGACTGCGAGACCAACCAGTGGACGCGGATTGGGGACATGACAGCCAAGCGCATGTCATGCCATGCTTTGGCCTCAGGGAACAAGCTCTATGTGGTAGGTGGGTACTTTGGTACTCAGCGGTGTAAGACATTAGATTGCTATGACCCTACCTCAGACACATGGACCTGCATCACCACAGTACCTTACTCCCTCATCCCCACAGCCTTTGTCAGCACATGGAAGCACTTGCCTGCATGAGAAGCCCTTAGGACAGTGACTTCACCCCCAGAAACCCAGACAGGTAAGGCCTTGCCCCTTTTTGGTGCCCTGCTGTCTCCATGCTGAGGCAAAAAGCTCACGAACATTTCACCATCAGGAGATTCACGCTCTGATACTAGGCTCTTATTTTCTGCTTGGTAGAGTCACGGGGGCATAGGATCATAGATTTAGATGTTGGAAAGACCTTAGAAAATTTTCTTGTTCTCTCTCTCTCAGTTCAGATATTCTTTAGTCTATAAGTTTCTTCTCACTGATATTATGTATTATGTGATCTAACTAGGGTGGGGAGCCTGTGGCCTCGGTGGCCCAGTAGGTCCTCAAGTGTGACCCTTTAACTGAATCCAAACTTCACAGAACAAATACCCTTAATAAAATGATTTGTCCTGTAAAACTTGGACTCTTTCATAAGGCCACACCTGAGGACCTTAGAAGGCCACATGTGGCCTAGAGGCTGCAGGTTCTCCACCCCAGATTAAGATCTTTCCCAGCTCCCCTTTCTTTGAATGGCCCCAGAAGGTTTTGGAGAAAGGTGTGGCAGGTGAAAGATGAATGACTGAGGAAACACAGATTAAAACTTCTGAACGTATAGATTTATTAAGCAATGTGTGGCAGCTGCCCAACAAGCTCAAACCAGATCTCCTCACCTTAGGCCTGAATCTCAAATACGGGAGGCAGATTTTTATACATTAAAAACAATTAACCAAATAAGACCAATTAATTAAAAGGAAACAGTGCAACTTTAGGCAATCTGATTTCTAGTTGGAGGAAAGATTAGGGACTTTCCAAGTTGGGAGGGGGAGAGTAAGCAGGTAAAATTCCTTGAAATCAGAAAAGGAGGCATTCCACTCCCCACAAATGACCATAAAGGAAAGTGGAAACAATAACTGACCGATCAGTATGGGGCCAGTTCTCAGATCAGAAACATGGGTTGTTTGAGATGTACAGCTGTGAGAAAACTCCTTGCATCAGTGTTTGGTTATGACCTGGTTTCTGGTCAGCATAACCTAGGTCCTGGCTTAAGGGTTTCTAAGCTGCAAGTAGTCCAATTTCCCAGGCATGAAGGGAAACAATGCAATAAGGTTTTCTCCTAATTACCACAGCTGAATACAGTTTTCTCATAATACAAAAATTGAACTAGAACCATAATTGAATAGAAAGAGAACTGAGCTAGCTCTAGAATTGAGTCACAAAATGGAGACAGTGTGGTTCACTTGATTCCTACAATTAACTAACTGCTGTCCTAATCCATCCCTTCAGTTCTTTCAGAAGACGTCAGCCAACTAAATTCAATTAAATAAATATTTATAAGCACCTATCCCCCCAAAAGAAAGCAAATATTTAGTATTTAGTATTACATAGTAAATATTTTGTATGTAATGTTATATATTAAATATTTAATATGTTAATATTTACTCCCTTATTCTATAAAGGAGGAAATATTCCTGTACCTAGTCCAACTAGAGCCTAAACTACCATTTAGACACATCATTTACCCATGGTCACATAGCTGATAAGTCAGCAGGGTGTGATTTGAATGCAGGACACCCTGATCTCAAACTGAGCACTGTCTGTTGTTCCTCTGTCAGCATTAGAAATAAACAAAGTAAGCCTAGGCTTTGGGGAGCGGCCTGAGGCCTTCACACCAAACCACGGAATGAAATGCTGGGCATCTAAAGTTTATCTTCTATATCTGAACATGCCTGGCCTAAGGATATTCATAGAAAGCTCCGCATTCCCCTGGCTAGACTGCATTATGCCTGGGGACACAACAGACTGAAGAGGTGCAGCCAGAGACACTTGGGAGTTTTTAGTTTTTGTTTTTTACAACTCCACCTTATAATCAAAGTTTTCTGTCTTCAGTGACTCTTCAGAGCCTCTGATGGACAGTCCCACAAAAGGACTCGCTGTTTTCTGGTGTTGCCCTTGTGTACACATGACAAAACCCCAGTTTTGTCTAGTAGTGATCTCCCCATTCTTCCCCAGTGGCATAGCTTAGTCCTCTTCCTCTAGACCTTCTCCTGTTCTCAAAGTATCTGAAAACATCATCCTTTGAATCGAACATGAATTTTCCAGGTGTAGCCTGACCAGCATAGACAGGGACTGGTTCAGTCATCCTTTTTGAAATCTTTTTCTAACCTACTCTCCATCTAACAAATTAACTATTCATCCTAGCTTCATGTCTTCTGTGGAAGTGATAATCATGCCATACATCTTTTTCCAGATAGGTAATGCAGTGCATAGAGTGCTGGACCTGGAACTAGGAAGATCTGAGTTCAAATCCAGCCTCAGATATTTGCTTAGCTGTGTACTTTGGTCAAGTCACTTAACTTCTGTCTGCCTCAGTTTCCTTAACTATAAAGTGGGGATAATGTGCCCACCTCACAGATTTGTTGTGGAGGATCAAATGAGATAGTATTTCTAAAGTTCCTACAACAGTGCTGAGCACATAGTAGGTACTATATGCATTCTGGCTATTATTGTTGTTATCCAAAGCTTTAAAATGTGACTAGACCAGGGTGGAGTTCACAGGAGAGAGGAGGTCACATCACGTAGTGGGAAGAGCATTAAATTTGGTGGCAGGAGAGCTGCTTTGGAATTCTGACCCTCGCCTATGGGGGCCCTTAGGGAGGCTGCTTAAACTCTTCAGACCTCACTCTTCCTCATTTGTAAAACTAGGAGCACAGATTGGACTAGACCTTTAAGGTCCTTCCAGCTTTCAGTCTGTGACTCTTTTATTCCCAGGGGATTGCACCAAATCATTTTCTTTCAGGCTGATGTCTGTCTATCAGGGTTCCCTGGGTACTGCCATTCGGCCAATTCTGAATCCATTTTACTGAGTTATCACCTACAGTCCTCCATCTCACCTCAGGATACTGAGATTTTGTTAAATGCTCTAAGGCATAGGAAAAAGACAAATATAGTAATGTTTAAAAACAACAATTTGGTCAGTTACTCTCTCATGCAGTTAATCTAGTGAGTCTGCTAGCCTGTAGTAATTGATCCTTCCCTACTAAGCACTTAAAACCATCTGGTTTATAACGAGGGTCCTTAGATGTTATTTGTCTCATGATCCACTTGGTCAGTCTAATGGAGGCTATGAATCCCTTCTCAGAATGTTTTTAAATTTTTTCTTAAAATTTTTTTTGGGGGGCAGGGGGGAAGGCAGGGCAATTGCAGTCAAGTGACTTGCCCAATGTCACACAGCTAGTAAAGTGTCTGAGATCAAATTTGAACTCAGGTCCTCCTGACTCCATGACCATTGTTCTTTTCACTATGCCACCTAGCTGCCCCTCTCAGAATGTTTTTAAAAGCACAAAAACAAAATGCATAGGACTCAGAAGGAAACCAAATCTATTGAAATAGTTTTCAGATTATTTAGGAAAGAAATCTAAATTCATAACTCTGGGTCAAGGACCTCTACTTTATGATAACCCATTCTAGAATTCCTCTGGAGTTGAAATTAATGTGTTTCTAGGTAGAGCATTTCTAGAATACACCTTCTTCCTCCTCCTGGATAGTGGCCCATTTTCCTCACACTTTGCTAGCATGCTTTTCACAGTTCTTCAACTACAAGTCCTAGAAGTCTACTACTCAAATTTGCAAGTTCTTTCAGTAATCTTGGCCATAATTTATCTGAGTCAGAAGACTTGAATTCATTCAGACAAGCTGAGTTGTTTTGTTTTTTGTTTTTCAATCTCTTCACTTCTCTTGAGCTCCTTGTGAAGTAAGTTCATAGGCTTCTAGACCCAGAAAGGAACCTTAGGGACCATTAAGCCCAGCCCCCTCCTTTTATAGATGATCACATCATCTCTTTCAATGCTTCTCAGCACAATTAAACAAGCACTTGTTAAGAACCTACTATGTACTAGACCCTGGAAATAAGACAAAATGTTTCATGACTATAGAGCTTGCGTTCATTTAGTAAAAATGAACTTGGAAGTAGAGATAAATGTAATATTTATCAAATTATAATTATAGTTCAAATTCACTTTTTATTAATAATCTACATTGGTATATAAGCATCTGACACCACAAAAATTGTTCCCTGTCCTCTTCTGAATTATTTTCTCATCTCAATTACTGGGCGTCTTTTCCACTGTTATTCTTTCTCTGTCAGTCTTCCATAGCCCTTGGATTTTCAGTTTTACCCTTAGGCATTCTTCCTTTTTTCCCTTCAGTTCAGTTTTAGATCCCTTCAGTCAGATAAGCAAGAGTCTAGACTGAGAGCTTCTTCCCAGTTCCTATTAAATGTACTCCATCCCTCCCCAGGAGTCTTTTTGATCTCAGGAGGAATCCCTTGTGATAAGCAAAGCATACATTCTTATCCCCATTTCACAAAGGAAGAAAACCAAGTAATTGAGAGATGATGTAAGTAGCAAAGATTAGTAGTCTTTCAATATGTTGCTATTGTCACATATTATTATATAAAAGCATAACTAGGGCAGTCCTATAATTAGGCTTAACTGAGTGGCATGGGCAGGAGGTGCTTTAGAAGTACAGAGAAGAGGATCATTGTGGGTTGAGGGAGGTCATCACAGGGAAAGGGAGACCCAAGCCAGCCCGCCAGATAGGATTAGTAGTCATATAGAGAAGAGAAGGGACAGTTCTTAGTCAGCCACTATGTGAACAGAGGTATATAGATGGAAATACTAAAGCCTTGCTTGAGAGACAGGTTGTAGACCCACTGAGAGGATATTCCTGGTTCGTGTAGGGGAATAGATTGAGATAATATTAGAAAGATATACTTAAAGGAAGATAAATTCTAAACTTTGTGGTTGGGGGACAATCAGATTGTGTGCCTTTGATTTCCTGAGTTGCTTCAGGAAACTCAGGAGAATGAAAGGTAATAAACAAAATCCCCCCCAAATTTGATGCTTAGACTTTGAGAACAGAGTTGAGGACTTTGTGCCAAGATATTAAAAAAGATTACCAGGAATCTGAAGCCTATTTTACATTTCAAACATGTTTTCCCTTAACAGTTTTTTGGGTTGTTTTTTTTTTTTCTTTTTGGAGGGCAATTTGGGTTAAGTAACTTGCCCAAGGTCACACGGCTAGGTTTTTGTTTGTGTGCGTTAAGTGTCTGAGGTCAGATCCGAACTCAGGTCCTTCTGACTCTGGGGCCGGGGCTTTACTCACTGCACCACCTAGCCGCCCCTATCCCTTACAGTTTTTTGTTGTTTTTTTGTTTGTTGTTTTCTTTTTTGGAGGAGAAAGGTAGGGCAGTTGGGGTTAAGTGGCTTGCCCAAGGTTACAGGGCTAGGTTTTTTTGTGTTTTTGTTTTTGGTATGTGTGTTTGTGTGTGTGTGTGTGTGTGTGTTAAGTGTCTGAGGTCACATTTGAACTCAGGACCTACTGACTCCAGGGCTGGTGCTCTATTCACTGCACCATCTAGCCGCCACTTGTTTTCCCTTATGTTAATAGCACCTTGGTGAATAGAATTGCTGCCAAACTGGAGGTGTAGGTCCATGATCTAATTCTATACCTCTCTCCATTTATCAGGGGAATTAACCAATGTAGATTCCTACATATGAGAGACAGGATGTCCTTATCACAAGACAGAGAAATGCAAAGAGAATATGTAAGAAATAAAAGTGCACGTTCCAGGGTCGGGGGAGGGATGGGAAGGTAAAATTGGAGAAAGAGGGGTCTCAGAAGTATGCTCTGGCATAAGGAGACTCTAGGGTAGGAGTTTTTAACCTAGGTCTATGAGCTTGTTTAAAAAAAATTTGACAGGGGCGGCTAGGTTAATAGAGCACTGGCCCTGGGGTCAGGAGGACCTGAGTTCAAATGAGGCCTCAGATACTTAATGTGTACTAGCAAGTCATTTAACCCCAATTGCCTTGCCTCCCCTTTCCAGAAATAAAAAAAAAATAACTATGATATGATTGATTTCCTTTGCAATCCTTTGTATTTTATGTGTTTAAAAACATTATTTTGCTAAGCAGTTCAAAAATTTCACCAAACTTCCAAAGGGATCCATGACACCAAAAAACCCTTGCTTTAGGGTGATGTGGTAGAAGGGAATGGAGTGCTTATCTGGGAGACTAGAGAGATACCCCCCACCAGCACTCAAGGATACAAGATGGAAGGGTCATCTTGATAGAATGATACCTTGTGTTTGTGTTTATGTACATGTATACTTTGAGTCCCAGTGTTACCAACCTGAGTTGAAACCCCTCCCTCCATGAAGCCAGGCTTCTCTTTGATTTCTTCATCCCAGAGAGTGGCAAGGCCCAGACTGGGTCAAGACCTGCAGAGTTATTTCAGAATAGTATTCTCAAAGCCCAGGATGCCTTTTATTTCTTCATGTCCAGCTGGCAGGAGATGAGATGCTATTGGCTCAGAGTAGAGGAACATTCCTCAACCCGGCCCACTACTGGTCTTCTCTTTCCCCTTTCTCCCCTTTCTTTATATTAAGTCACTGCTTTCAGCCAAGGGGCCAAGAATTTCTAGGAAAAATCAAGCTTTGGATGTCAGGGGCTTAGCTTGTGACCATGTCTAAATTGGAGAGGGTTAACCTGGCTTTGCACTCCAGTCCTCCATGCCCTGAATGACAATGGCCTTCCTTGCTTCCCCCTCTTCTTTGCTTTATTCCCCTCACCCACCCCTCAGCTGGTGTTGCCTAGCATCTGTCACAGTTGCTCAACTAATCTAATTAACTGGCACTCAGCTATTAAATATTGCAACTAACAGTGTGAAGACTCCATCATTCTCAGTTTGGGTCACAAGGCCACGCCTCAGGAGCCATCCTGAGCTGAAAAATTAATTTTCTCAATGAGCCAGTCGCTGCTGCAATCTCAGAATGCTGAAAGCTCAGTGCCAGCAAAAGCAATCTCAGTTATGCTGGGATTTCTTCTGGAAGCTGATGTTTCAGCTATTAAATCAAACCCCACAAAGCTTTTGAGTCCCTTAAAGGGACCCACACATGGTATGGGGAGAGATGGGCCATGGCCCCATATTGAGATTGGCCGTGTTAAATATAGGCAATTTCGCTTCATAGAATCCTAAGCAGAGTAAAACAGTTTTGTTCTTTTTTTTAATCTCCTTAGTTTCTCCCCCTTTCTTTGGCTCTTTGGTAAAGCCTGGAGATAAAACTGACCAGCCTAGTTTCTTGGTTCCCTAGGGAATGAGCTACAAAAAAAAAGATATTGACTTCTCTAACATTCTTTCAAAGGTAATACTCCGAGGGTTACTTAGAAACCTTGTGGGGAGGTGGGGCTGGGAAGAACTGGTTGCCAGTGGTAAGTGAAGGCTTTTTTGGCAGCAGAATGGAGCCTCTAAGCTGGCTGAGTAAAAGTGGTTGGCAAAGCCATGTCTGAGCATGACTGTAGCTAGGAACCACCTTGACTGCTGGGCTGGTGTGGGTCTGACCAGTTTCTGGTGGTGGTGGTATTATTCTCTCTCTTTCTTCCCCCCTCTCTTTCTCCCCCTCCCTCCCTCTCACCATCCCTCCCTCTCCCTCTCCCCCTTCTTCCCCCTCCTCCTCAGAGAGATCACAGCTGTGAAGCCTGGGACAAGGGCTGAGTGAGCCCTTTGCTCAGTCTGGAGAACATATCTTTACTATTCATCTTTCAACCTGCACCAGCCTTAGGCTGAAGGAACTACAAAAGGGGTGAAGGGGCGTGGTCTTATTTAGGATGCTTTACTCTGCTGTGCTCAGCACCAAAGGGCAGTGGAGTACAGGTCCTAAACAATCCATAGAATCCTTGAGCTGGGAGAGTGCTTCACAAAGTCATTTGGTTGGATTCCTCAAATCTTGCACACTCATGCGCGCACACACACACACACACACACACACACATACACATACACATGAGTGTGTATGTGTCTGTCTCTTAAAGTAAGATGGTTGGAGGACAGTCCTACTTTAATCTCTAAGCAAAGATCTACTTTTGACCCTCTTTGATTTTTCTGTGTCTTGTTCTCAAAATGCAGAGACTCAAACTTGGCTTGTCCATCTTTTACTAATCTGCTTTCTTTTCTGTTCCCTTACGCCCGGATTGATTACCAATATTACAAAATATTACCAATGTTTACCAATGGTAATCATTGGTAATATGTTGCAACCTACATTTGCTCCACCAGTGGTAGCCATATAGATACTTATAATTCTGTTACTTCCAAGAGAGTGGTCTCTGATGATTTGTATCTATGCTAACCTATCTCTCAGGAGCTCCTTCTTATAGGTCTGTCAAAGAATCCCAGAATCAGCAATGATTTCCAGAGTCATCTAGTCCAAGCTGTACCTGAGCAGAAAGCCCTGTATCTTCACAAGAAGAATGTTGTTATGGACTTTTTCAGAATCTCATAGTTTGGAGTCATTGTACAATTTCCCAAACATGAGCCACTCTAATCTCTCCCTAATGAAGGAAGGATTAAAAACTGGAAACTATAGGACAGAAATACTTAATGAGTTCAAGCTGTCAAGTCTAAGCAGACTACACTACAGGATATCGAAACTCCATGCATAAGAGCAGACCAGCTCATAAGACTGATCTTCAAGCAATTATGGAGAGTGGAAGAGGTGTCAGAGAATGGTAGATGGGCAATTTCTGCCTTGAGTTTGGAAAGGGGATAGAAAGTGAACTCTTAGAATACATGCTGCTGAGCTTGGCTTCAATTCCTGGCAAAATTCTAGAATGTATTATTAAAGGACATGTTTTGTAAGCATTTAGAAAATGAAGCAACAATTACTACAAGCCAGCAAGGGTTCATCAGGAACAAATCACTGTGGACTAGCTTTCTTTGCATTTTTTGACAGTTGGTTATTAGGCTGGTAGATCAGAGGAATGCTGTATGAATTGTTCAGGAGGGCATTTGACTATATCTCTCCTGATAGCCATGTGGATAAGATAGAGACTGGATTGTAACAGGCTGATTTGGTTGAACAGTTGGACTGCTGAAAGTGCTAATTAATGATTAAATAGTATCAAGCTGGAGGAATGTCCGAGGTGGATCGCCACAAGGGGATGTATCCTTGGCCCCATTCTGTTAAACATGACTTTGATGACACATAGATGGTATGTTTCTCAACACACAAAGCTGAGAAGAGCCTCCAACATGTTAGATGTTAGAATCGGGGTTGCAAAAGATTATTACAGGCTATGCCAGAAATGTGAAACTGAGTGAGGTCAAACCAGATTAAATTGTAAATGGGAAACGCTTAACAAAATAAAAATAACAACAATATAGGTAATGTTAATTTTCTAAGTCAATGTGTGGCCACAGGTATCCATTTCTATTTGAGTTTGACCCCATTAGGCTAGGTGATGGATCAGCTCTACTTAGGTGGGATTCCATAAGGCTAAATTTAAATCTTGAACTTGGTTTCAAGGAATTGACCGCACAGTTAGAGGATGAGGGTGTCATAGTGGTTTTAGAGGACTCAATATGTGTCAGTGTTGTGACATAGCAGACCAAAAACAGACCCTATATGAGGCTGATGAGCAGAAATATTATTTCCAGAGCAAAGGCAGCAATAAACTGGAATAATGTATTGAATTTGGGGAGTTATATTGACAAATTGCAGCGTGTCCAGAGGAAGATGAGCAGAACCATAAGGGAATTGGAAACCGTGCAATATTGTGATCAACAGGAAGACCTGAGAATATTTGGATCCAGTCAAAGGGCCGCACTTGAGGACCTAGAGGGCCACAGGTTCCCCACACCTGACTTAGCCTGTAGAAGACAGTATTTGGGGGGACATGATAGATAACTGCTTTCAAGTATTTAAGGGTCTGCCATGTGGAAGAGGGATTAGATTTGTTTGGTTTGGCTACAGAAAGCAGTACTGGAAGCTGCAGAGAAGATTTGGGTTCTTTTTAAAGAAAAACTCTCTAATGCTTATAGTTGTCCAAAAGGGAAATGGGCTGCCTAAAGGAGTAGTGAGTTCCCCATCATTGGAGAAGCTTAAAGGATGACTCTTTGCAACTGAATGTTATATAGGAGATTCCTTCTCAGGCAGGTGTTGTACTAGATGACCTCTGAAGTCACTCCCACTTTGAATAGTCTGTAGGTCAACACCAAAACTGTAAGATGGACCCTCCTGAAAGAGGAGCCAAGAAGTCCTGATGCCAAAGCTTTAGGGACTTCATATAGGAAGAGATTTGATAAATAAGTGGATGAAACAAAAATTCTAGAAGCAAAAAAAAAATGAGACATTATATGTAAAAGTTCAAAGGAATTCAGATTAGGAATTTTCTATGAAGAAGAGGGAACAAGTCAAGGAGGTTAGGGGTAGGTGATGGAAGAAAATCTGAGCAGATTATGCTTGAGACACCTTGATGAGAATTCAAGATACACTTTGGCTAGTTGTTTCCAGTCCCCTTCCCAATTATTCATATCCCTTGACCAGGATGTACTAGTGCCTTTCTAGACAGCAGTTCCTTTTCAGAGCAGAATTAGTCTTCCTAAAGAAGAAACTTCATTATTCTGTGAGTTGGACAGGAACTCCCAGGCTTTGGCTACTTAAGACTTTTCAATGCATTGTCTCACAGTCTTCTCAGGGCTGCCTGGTGTGCTTGACAGGGATCCCCTACCCCAGAAGCGATAAAGGAAGGGTGAGTGGCCCTCTTGGCTACTGTACAGGTCTATGTTTCTTCCTCCTGGGTTACTGACAAGGTAATTACAGCTGAAAGCATGCCTTCTCATTCTCTCTCTCTCCTTGCTACCATGTCCTGAAAGAAGTCATAGCTCCTCTGTTTTCTTAACCTGCCCTCTGAGGGCAAGGTCACGTGCTAGTGCTTGGGAGGTTTTGCTGACCGGACCACATGGTCACAAGAGGCCTACTCCTGAGGACTGGGTTCCAAGTTCTGACAACTCTCAGATGGACTGAATTAGCTGTTTATTAGTCTTTCCCACAGGGCATTTGGTTTCTGCCTTCTAATGAAAGGCCCATCCATTCTATCCCCTTTCAAAGAGACTACCAAAGTGAAGTGTTTCCCTTAACCTCTGACTTGAGAGAATATAACCACTGGCATCTCTGAAGATGGCTGTCTGTTTCTGTTGTTGTCTTTGTATTCCCCAGTGAATTTTGTTTATTGATTTGGCCTCAGTTTGTGATTTCATCCATGTGAAGAACTCCTTTCACCATGTGAATTGGGCTGGCATACAGTAGGGACTTAATAAATACTTATGGCAATGTATTCTACTGACTTTCACTTGAGGAAGAGCAACTTTACAAGAGGCTATTCTAAGGTCCTGGTGTGTTGAGGAAGGAGCATTCAAACTTTCAAATTCAGCATTTACTAAGCACACTTACTCTGGTGTAAGACAATTGAAATACAAGCTAAAAAAAGAAATTGTTCCTGCTTTTGAGAGACAGGATAATTGGAGGCTAACGAATAAACCAATAGGTTAGAAAATAAGTGGACAGCTATGTAGAGCTGGCTAGAACGGGGCACAGTGTCAGGAAGAGCTGGGTTCAGATCCTGCCTCAGGCACTTGGTAGCCTTGGGACTGACCTTGGGAAAATCACTTAAGCTCCTTAGTTCTCTGTTGCCTGATCTGTAAAACAAGGAAGTTAAATTTGATGGCCTCAAAGATTCCTTCAATTTCTAAATCTACAATTCTAAAAGAGCATGAGAGATCAAGGAGGGAAGAAGGAATTACTTCCAACATCAAGAAGGAGAGAGCATAGGATCCAGGCCTTGAAGGATGGGATAGATATCAAAAGGCAACGATAAAGTGATAAAGCTTCATGTCAGAGGAGACTTTTGAACTGAATCCTGAAGGAAACAGAATTAGGAGAGGTGGAAGAAAGGAAGTGCATTCTAGAGGTGGGGAATCTAAGAGTGACGTGGGTCGAGAAATAGTAAAGAGGCCATTTTGGCTGGACTGTGCAGTGCAGAGATAGAAATAATGGCTTATGAGGTTAGAAAGGTAAATTGGGACCATATTGTGAGGGGCTTTAAATGCCAAATAGAGAAGTTTACATTTTATTCTAGAGGCAATAGGGAGCCACAGTAGTATGAACAGGGGAGTAACATGGTTCGACTTACAGAAGATATTTTGATAGCTTTGTAGAGAACAGACTAGAGGGGGCAGAGAGGAACTTGAAGCCTGGAGAGCAATTAGCCATTTCAGTAGTTCTGGGCTGTATAATGAGGGCCCTGAAGTAGGCTTCTTAAGTAGAAAGAAGCAGTCAGATGTGAGGGTTATTGTGGATTACAACAGCAAAGTCAAGTAACTAAACCAGACTTCCCTTCTCTCCTGATGATCTCTATTGTCTTGCACCCTCCCTCTAGAACTTTTAGGGGGTATTGTTTGGCTAAAGTTGGGTCTCATTTCTCTGGAGAGTGGATTAGAAAGCATCTTGGTGATGTGGCATTTAATGAGGTCTCTCTGACTTTCCTCCCCAGATGCTGTCATCATGTTCAGCCCCATCTCTTGGCTGCGGTCTGCACCGTGATGGGGGTTACCCGGCTCTGTTCTCTCTCAGGGAGCCTTAGTACAGCTCCTCACACTTTTCCCCATCTGAACTCTTCAGCACCCAGAAGACTGAATTGGAAAGCTCAGAAGCAGCACCCAGGATGGGGAAGAAATAGTGGTGTGCTGCCCTTCAGCCCACCGGATAATTAAAGCCTCTGGAGTTTTGAACAAGAAAGTGGAAGCTGCTTCTACAGAAACTCTGTTGGGATCAAAGACCCTTTCAACTGCAGTTTTAGTTTGGTGAAGGGAGACGAGGCCAAGGGAGAGCGTTAGGGGGTGGTGGTATTTCTTATATGATGAAGAACTAAGTACTAGCTTGTCTGTTTCACACAACATGCCTGCCCCCCACTAACCCTTTGAGGATGATGGGGAAAGAGGTAGCAGCATCCTTGGTAGAAGGACAGGAGTGAACTAGATAAGCCAGAAGAGGACGGGGAGCTGTGGAGGGTCTATGGCCTCCAACACATTGCACTAAGGTTTGCCATTTCCTTCTGAGCCTGAATTGACAGCACAGTCTAATATTAGCCCCAGAATCTGCTAAATCAAGAATGTTATAAACCTCATTTCAAAGTTTATAACTTGGATGAAGTGTTTCAGATGCGACACACATTGGGTCACCCAGGAAGGGGGCGGTGATGGGGAGGGAGCTTCTGAAGGCTCAGTGTTCAGGGAATTCTGTCTCTGTCAAGCTCCCAAGAGCTAAGGGGGCATTGTGACTGAAAGAAGATGGGCCTAATGCAGAGGAGCTGTTTGAAGATCAACATTTAGTGCTTAACACATGGCCAAGGAGGCAGCTAAGCTTGTTGAAAATGCCTGCCTTAGGATGGCATCTCCCAAGCCCAGATTTCCCTCCAAACCACCTTGTACTCTCTCCCCAAAGTCTCCTGTTGGGCTCTGCCACAGTGACTCTGAGACAGAGGTCAGCCTTAGTACTAACACATGAAGATGTGCCTCCCTGCCCCATTTGCTGACTGATTCCCACCCACCCCGCCACATATCCTGGAAAGAGGCAAATAAAGGGGACACTTGAGAGAATCACCAGGCCTCCTAAGCCATTGAGGCCCTCACTTCTGGCAGGAGCCGCCATCTGATACTTCCTTAGAAGTCAGTTCCAGCTCGTGTCACTCTTTAACAAATCTGTTTTTAATGATGTTGAAGCTTGTCCAGACCCAGTGGCACTGATCTAAGGGAAGATAATTGTTCATTTTTTCAAGGGGCTCAGGAGCACTAAATCCTGTTGCATGCCCACATTGCAGCTCTGTGCTGGGACCATTGAGGGAATTGTGCCTGGCTTGTTAACCATCTGCCAGTGTGATGCTGACTTCATTCATCCGGCCCAAAATGACAATGCAGTAACTTTCAAGAATGTTGCCTTTATCCCCCGGCCCTCCTGCCAGCCTCATCTGGTAGTTTCTCCCTTTGCAAAGTAGGATTGCTAGTCAGGATCACCTAGCCATTGAGTTTGAGTTTCTGCCCTTTACTGGGTGAACAGCAGGTTAGGTGAATCATTGGTTTCTTATGCTATAGGGTTTTCCTGGGTTCTAAGACATTCTCCATCACCCACTTAGCTCTCTAAAATGGGTGATTCTATCACCTTGATGAGTCAGTGAATTTAGAGTTTGAAGAATTGTCTTGCCAAAGACCCAGTGGGTCAGCCTACAATCCCATGATAAGAGGTGGAATCTACACTGTTTGTTATGTAATGGAGAAGGGTCTCTAGACAATATCCTGTAGGGCTCAGACCCTGTTGTGGCCCAGGAGTGGAAAGGTGCCTGGTAGAATACTTGCAAGATGTTAATGACTTGCTGCCTATGGCCCTTGTGGGGGATGGGTTGGTTTGAGTCTCCATCCAGAGTTCCCTTTGACTTCATTATTGCTGGTTAGCTGAGAAGAGCACACAGAGCCCTCATATACAGTCTTCATGTGCACAAAAGACTTCTGTTGGTTTACTGAAA
Source organism: Gymnobelideus leadbeateri (assembly GCA_011680675.1). Lineage (NCBI taxonomy): Eukaryota > Metazoa > Chordata > Mammalia > Diprotodontia > Petauridae > Gymnobelideus > Gymnobelideus leadbeateri. The sequence continues at coordinate 388,123 of WOXC01011744.1, read as the reverse complement.
ATTGTGTAGCTTTTACCCAGTTTTCTAACAATAAAAGGTTTTAGGAAATGCCTTGCTTTCTTTGGGTGAGGGGAGAGGAGGGTGTGGAAATAGATTTTGCTTACTGTACTGGGAATGTGTACACACACGTATGGGGAAGAGGTGCTATTGAGAGTGAGGGAGCCTCTCTGCTCCAAAGGACTGCAGCACCCTGACAGTCCCACTATGAGCCTTATGCTCCCTTGCTTTCAGGACCATCAGCAGCACTCTGTCGAAATAGAAGTCAAGGCATCAGACCTCCATTTGTTTGCTAACACCCAAATTCTGGTACCAACAAAAAAGTAAATCAGAAATCAATTTTGCAAGCTGACTGAACTTCCCCAGGGGTACAGTGGGGAATTCTTACAAAACACAATAAGTTAACCTTGGGGTTTCCTCCAGCAGTTTCTACTTTCTCCATTGGTTCCTCTATGACAATTTGTTCATTCTCCATAGGCATCATCTGCTACTGTTGGGGCCCTTTAAGACTCTACCCTAACTCTGGGAGTCCACTGAAAACTCAGGCAAAGGACAGAGCAACTCAAGCAGGGTTGGAGGCACCTGAGTGTGTATTCTCCCCCATGATTTTGGGGTACTGAGTATGCGCTGCTAACAGGGGAGCACTCCCCTGCCATGAGAAAGCCTGCTACTGCTGAGGCACATGGGAGAGTCGGGGGAGGGGAAAGGAGCTAAAAGGAGGGAGGCAAGGTGAAAGCAGGAGGAAGGAGAGAAGAGGGGATTGTGAATGAGAGAGATTAAACGGCAAGATACTTCAGCAGGCTCCCCCAAGGGGTTCATGGGGGCGAACCTGGGTCATAGGGGTGACTAGAGTAACTAGAGCTGTGGTGGCAGCTGGAGAGAGGGTTATAGAGGCAGCCTGGTTCCTAGGGACGACCAGAGTGACCAGACTGTAGGGGCAGCTGGAGAAGGGTTTGTGGAGGCAAGCTGGGTCCTAGGGGCAACAGGAATCGTGGAAGGCAATTGGAGTGCCGTAGAGGTGGCTGGAGAGGCGAGTTTGACATGCCCTGAAAGGCAGGCCCTAACACGTTACCTTTTTTTTTTTTCTTTTTGGAGGGGGAAAGGTAGGGCAATTGGGGTTAAGTGACTTGTCCAAAGTCACATGGCTAGTTTTTTGTGTTAAGTGCCTCATGCAGATTTGAACTCAGGTCCTCCTGACTCCAGGGCTGGTGCTCTATCCACTGAGCCACCTAGCCACCCCTGCTACCTTTCTTGATAAGAAAGAGTTTCACAAAGGGATAAGAAATCAAGAGCAGGGAGATTTGGACCTTCCATAGAGTCCAAAGGGGAGAGAGTATGGGGCTGGAAATTGGGAAGAAAACTATTGCAGTTCCCACACAATATTCTATTCCATCTCTAGACCTTCACACATGCCATTTCCAACTCTGCCACTAGTCATAATAACAATAAATGGTTATAATAATAACTAACATTTACCTGGTGCCGGCCATGTGCCAGACACTGTCCTAAAGCTTTACAGAACTTTGTTCATCTTCACATTGACCCTAGCAGGTGTCTGTCACTATTATCTCCATTTTACAGATGAGGGAACAGGCACCGTGAGGTTGGCATTTGTCCAGGGTCACACAGCTAGTACATGTCTGAGTCTACATCTGAACTCAGGTTTCCCTGACTCCAGGCCCAGCACTTTATCTCCTGAACAACTTAGATACTACCAACTGTATGATCCCAGACCAATCATTTCATTTTGCTGGGTATCAGTGTCCTTACCTATAAAATAAAGGGAGATAGAACTTAAATCTCTGATGTCCCTTCCAGGTTTGTGACTAGGACTATGGCTTCACAGAATCCCAGTGCTTGGGAGTTGGAAGGAATACTCAGGAGATCATCTGATTCCTATCCAAGGCCCAAATTATAGCACACAAGTCATTATGTAGATGGTTTCGTGTTTTCTACTGGCAGAAAGCTGGCCTTCTCCCAAGACTGCCATTCCTTTTTCTCAGACAGCTGTATGTAATAGATGATCTGTCTTGTTACTTTAGTTGCCTGCCTCTGGATTTGTGTTGGGTTGTCAATGTTCTTCCTAAAAGATAGTACCAGTCTAAGTACAGCTCTGAAATCCTGGCTGTGGAAAAACCAGGAGATACAAAAGCTGGTCAAGTTGAGTTTTACAAGCTGCACTGTTGGAGAGAACCTTATTTGAAAACTCACTCCATTACTAAGCAAAAGCCTAGTCTCTGTTTCTGCCTCCTTAGCTGTCCAGGGTAAAGGATGAGGCTTGGAGTTCAGCAAACTTGTGTTTGTTGTTGCCCCCTTGTCAAAACTGTGTACAGGTATTCCTCTGTAGGTAAAGGAATCTATTCCTTGGGGTAGGAACAAAGGCATCTTCTGCTACCTTGTAAACTGATGAGAGTTTCACAAGCATATAGGAAGTCAAGAGCAAGGAGAATTGGACCATACATAGTGTCCAAATGGGCCAGTATGGTTGGGGAAAAGAGTATGGGGCTGGAAGAGAACTGTTGCTGTTTTCCCCCAACAAGATTGTAGGGTTTCTGCTTTAAGCCTATAGTCAAACATTTCAATGAGGCACTGACTTCTTCCTATGAATGTCCTTGTCTTCCTACTGTTGCCAGCCTGCTATCTGCAACCATGGGTTGCCAGTCTACTCTTCCACTTCCTTACCTTCCAGACACTTCTGGAGAAAGTCACACAATCCCCAAAGATTGGGTTCACTCCAAATTTGGCTAACATCACCTGGGGACATTACTACCGATTACCATTACTACAATCTTTTAGCTAATCTCTGCCTGATTTTCTATCATACTCCCCTAATGACTGTTCCAAGCCTTTTCTCTCCTCAAGACTCTGTATCTACCCCATTCTGCTCTCTGCAAATGACTTGTCTCCTACCTTACTGAGAAGATTGAAATTCTTAACTACGAGCTCCCACACTCTTTCATAATGCAAAATCTCCCCAGGTCCTCACTTCCCTCCAGGCTAGAAGGATGAAGTGGCCTTCCTTGCCAAGGCTAATCTATTTATTTGTATTTTGATCTCATTTCCCTCTTCTCATTTTAGGAGGCTTATTCCATCCGTTATTCCCTCTACCTTTCTCATTTTCAATCCTTCCCTCTTCCATAGTTCCTTTGCCAGTGCCCACACAGATGGCCATTGGCCACACTCCAAAAAAACACCATTCTCTAACCTGATCGTCTCTTTAAAAAGGTGTTTATTTTAAAATTTATTTAATTTTTAATTTATGGACTAAAACACGTATTGCAATAACTTAATATAATCTCTTCAAGCTCTCCTCTTCACTGCTAGTTTTCCAGAAAGAATCATCTATAGGGACAGACTTACTAGCTGTGTGACCTTAGGCAAGTCACTTAACCCCAATTGCCTTGCCTTCCCCCCTCCAAAGAAAAAAAAGTCTATGTTTACTGCCTCATTCTTCAATCTCTTGTAATCAGGCTGCCATAACCTATGATTCTGATATTCTCATCTAAGTCAACAATGGCTTCTTATCCAACATCATCATTGATCTTTCTGGAGTACTGGAATTAAAGTCAGGTGTCCTGGATTCAAATCCTGCTTCACACTATACCTCCTTAGGCAAGTCATTTAACCACTTGATGATTATTTATAAAATGGGAACAGTAGTATCTATTCTGTCTTTTGGTAGTGTAGGAAAGTGCCTTGACAACCTTAAAACTATAAAATGGTGAGTCATCAGGAAGAAGTAATTCTCTTTATTCTCTCCTACCTTGGCTTCTGTGTCCTCTCCTGGCTTTCCTACCTCTCTGATTACTCCTGCTTGGTCTCTTTTGCTGATTTCTCCTCCTCCTCCTCTTTCTCCTCCTCCTATCTCTTAAATCTTGCCATATCTGTTTCTCTCTCTACTATCTCTCCCTTGACATGCTATAATCTACTCATCTTCAATTTCTGTCTATTTAGATGACTCCTAAATTCAGCCCCACTCTCTCCCCTGAATACCAGTCCTGCATTTCTTAGTGCCTGCTAAACATGCCCCTCTTCCCAATGTACTAGTTTCTATTGAGGGCACCCCCATCCATCTGGATAGAAAACCTGTGAGTCATCTTTGACTTTTCCCTTTACTTCATCACTAGCCTACTATCCATTGCCAAGTCTGCCCAGTCTCCTTCTACTAATATCTCATGTATCTATCCCTTCTCTTTGCTGCCACTGTCACTAGCCTGTTTCAGGCCCTGATACTCTTTTTCTCTGGACTACTATGATAGCTGCCTAACTGGTTTCCTCATGTCCTCTGCAATCCATCCAAACCATTGCCAAAATGAATTTTCTAATGCACAAGTCTGACTATGCCATTCTATTACTCAAAACAATCCAGTAGTTTTCTGTTGTCTACTGGAAAGAATATGAGCTCTTTGGCCTAACATTTAAGTCCATCCACAATCTGGTAGCCATCTCCCATCCAACCTTATTCCACACTATTTCCCATCATATGTTTTAGGGTATTGATTGGACTACTAGGTTTTTCCCAATCTTACAGAACCCTCTCCCATTTCTGATTTGAGCAGGCTGCTCCCTGTGGCTAGAAGATACTCCTTTCTGGGTTCCAATCATAGAAGCATACATTTCTGTTGAAATTCTCAGCTTTCAGAGTCTAACTCAGGTGCCACCTCTTACTTGAAGCCTTCCCAGTTTCCACCATCTACAGATAAAAATGATTTTTTCTATTGTTAAATATTCTTTGTCTAGATTTCTCCCTTTATCCCTATCCCATTATGCTTTGTAACACCTTTATTTCCATGCACATCCCATTCTCCATTAGACTATAAAGTCATTGAGGGTAGAGGCTGTCATTTTTTTTTCATTTTTGTTTCCCTAGTCCCTTGTATGGTGCCTTGTCTATAATGATCTAGTAAGCACCATGTAAATGCTTGAATGGAAATGAACTTAATAGAACAGCAGACCCTTCCAGCCTGGGGGTGATGGGGGAAAGTGGGAGAAAGGGAGTGATAAGCAGAGAAACTGCCAACTTCCAGATTCCTTCTCAGTAGAGTTTCCCAGTGTTTAAATGACTTAGATCCTATACCTGTGGGAAAGACAGAGATGACAAGCCTGGGCTGATCTTCCCCTTAAGAGCCATTGCTCAACACTTACAACTATAAAATATAATGTGAAAAAGAAGGACCTTTTTAAAAAGTAATTTTCTTTAATAAGTGTGGCTTGAAAAGTTATCTTGTTGGCAATGACAATTTCAAGCTGTCCCTGGAGGTTAAATGGGAGTGGGTTTTGATCACTCCCTGGAACGGTGGACAGAGCCCTGAATCTGGAGTCAGGATAGCTTGGGTTCAAATCCAGCTTCCAACAATTACTGTGTAACCCTGAGTAAATCACTTAGCCTCACTATGCCTAAATTGTGAAATGGGTATAATAATAGGACTTATATCCTAGGATCAAGTGAGATTACATTTGTAAAATAGTTTGTAAACCTTATACTGTCAAATAAGTGGTAATATCGTTATCATTGTTATTTTAATTCCCAGGTTGTCCTGCCCCGTCCAACATTAATTTTATTTATTTTATTTTATTGCTTTTTTGGAGGGTAATTGGGGTTAAGTGACTTGCCCAAGGTCACATGGCTAGATGTGTGTGTGTGTGTGTGTGTGTGTGTGTGTGTGTGTGTGTGTGTGTGTTAAGTGTCTGAGGCTGGATTTGAACTCAGGTCATCCTGACTCCAGGGCCAGTGCTCTATTCACTGAGCCACCTAGCTGCCTCCAGCATTAATTTTAAGAAGAAAAATTATTTGTGTTTTGAGTACAGCTTGTTTTCCCAGGAGGGTATAAGTGACAGCTCTCTCCCAGTCGGACCTTCTGCCTTCCTTTGGAAAGCTTTGGACATAGCAGCTTTTCTCAGGATCCCTGCAAGCTCTCCCCTGACAGCAAAACCAAACTGTGTCTGTACCTCCTAGAATTCTTCAGCATATGGTAAAAAGCTCCAGGCCTCACCTTGCCAAAAGAAGGGAGGGCATGATGATTTTTAATTTACAATGATCCTTAATTCCTAGTTTTACCTAATGCCTCCTGACAACCTTGGGGTAAAAGAGACGATCACTCACTTTTTTTTTTTTTTCTTTTTCTTTTTTTTTTTTTTTTTAAAGCAATTGGGGTTAAGTAACTTGCTCAAGGTTACACGGCTAGTCATTTGATTTTTGCGTGGGTGCTCATTTTCTGAGGCCGGATCTGATCTCGGGTCATCCAAACTCCGAGGCCGGCGCTCTTACTCACTGCGCCACCTAGCCGCCCCTTGAGGGCAATTGGGGTTAAGTAACTTGCCCAAGGTTACACGGCTAGGTTTTTTTGTTTGTATGGATTAAGTGTCAGAGGCCGGGCTCCGAACTCAGGTCCTCCTGATTCCAGGGCCGGCGCTCTATTCACTGCGCCACCTAGCCGCCCCGATCACTCACTTTTTACAAGCAAAGAAACAGAAGCCTGGAAAAAAACCTATTTGGAATTTGCCCAAGGTTAAGTGAAGTAGAACTCTTTGCCCTTGAGGTGTTGGGCTCTACCTGTACTGCAGAGGTGCAGAGAAGTGTGGTTATAAATATGTATATGCATATATGCAAATATATATGTGTATGAGGACCTGGATTCAATACCAGCTTCTGTCACTATCCATGCGACCTTGGGAAAGCCACGTCTTTTCTCTTCTATGGCCTTCAGTTCCCTCATCTATAAAATGAGGGGTTGCACTTAGATGGCCTCAGTGGTCCTTTCCTGCTGTCAGGCTACAATCCTGCAGGATTGGGAAATGAGGAGGAATTGGATAGTGACTAGTATGGAGGAGGGAGGGAGGGAAGGCCTCTTCTGAGTCTGCCCTGGCCTCCAACCTTATCTGGCAAGTCCAGTTGCATTCAGATGCATTGGTTGAATGTGCCTCCATCCAGGTCCAACTGGTTCCTGCTGACGGTAGCCTGAGACATGTCCAAGCAGGTAAGAGATTCCTCCCCACAGTCACTCCTTGGTTTCACTTTAGATATTATCCTCTTCTAAGGAGAAGATGGTGGCAACAGGCCATGGAGGAGCGGAGCTGTTCCTCTTCAGTTGTGGGTCCTATACGTCTACTGTGGATTTTTATAATCCCACAAGGTCCTTATTCCCATCTTAAAGATCAGGAAACTAAGGCAGGCACAGAGAGAGGTTCATTCACCTGCTCTGAGTTATACATTCAGGTGATTGGATCAAAACTGGAAGGCAGAAGTCCTGCTGCTTAATCTACTGAAGGAAACCTTCCCTGTACCAACATCCCTAAATACTGACCCCACTTTATCTTTCTTCCTTCTCTACTCTCTTACTGGACCCCTGCATATTATCAAAAATTCTAAGGCAGCCCACCTCCCAGGACCTTCCCGAGTCCTCACAGTGTGGCTTGAGTCTTTCTATCCCATTTGTTTTCCCTGGAGACACCAAACAAACAAAAAAAAAATGGAGGAGGCTTGTGGTGGGGAGGAATGCAAGCGCTATAGGTTCCTCAGGCAAACATCTCTGTTTCACTGTCCCTCCCCTAGGGCCTAGAGAAAGAAACTGAAGACAGGTATCTCCTCTTGACCCAGGCCCATCAGCTCCAACAACCTGGGAGCCACCTATCCAAGCCAATACCAGGAGGAAATCATGTTTATAGAAAGAAGAATGATGGCCAATCCCCAGTCTTGAGAGCTATGCCCCAGGCAAGGCTCTGTGCCTGGGCTCAGGGAAATTGGAGGGAGCAAGTATGGGTAGGCTTCAAGGCAGGCTCCAAGGCAAGGCCGCAGGAGCATCAGCCTATCCACTCCAGTCCCCAGATGTGCAGAACCTAAAGGATCCTCAGATAAGCAGCACTTGGACCTGAAATACCTCACAAGGTGAGCAGGGATAGAGTGGGAGGGGACAAGTACTATGGACCTTTCAGGGGTCCTAAAGCCATGAGCTCCCATCACTTCCAGTCTCCTTTCCCCCTGAAGCTGGATTGAGTGCCAACAGAGGAAGAGCCCTACATGGCTCATGGCCAAATGTAGATTTCTGCTGCCCTCTCCCCATGCCCAGGTATACGTGTGGTGCCAGTGAGACCACTGAGGTAAGCATCTTCTTAGCCTGGATCCAACAAGCTGGTAAATTTCTTTTTCCAGCACCTTGATTACCCTAAACGTCCCAGTTCTTCACAAACCCCTGCTGGGGATCCAGTCTCATCTATGATGAGCAGGGGAAAAGGGAGAAAAAGGTATACGGGCCACTTGCAAGTGGGTGGGTAGGTGGGAGGGGTCTTGGACCTCTTCCCTGACATACATATCTCCCATCCAGTAACTTGTAGGCAGGGCCTAAAGAGTAACTGGTTACACATAGTAATTCATTTGAAAACAAAGTTTTCTCCCTCCTCTCTTTCACATCCAAACTTCTATGGAAAAAAAGCATCTACAATTATTACCTACCTCATTTCTTTCTTTTCCTCTCACTTCTCAGGCCCTTGACATTTACTTTCAGAGTTCACCACTCAACTGAAGCTGCCCTTTTCATGGTTACCAATTGCGCTAAATCTGTGTCTTGTTTTGGTCCCCCTGACCACCCACGTCTCTTTTGGTTAGTGTAGTAAGTAAAATTATCAGTAGCCAGTATAAAGTAACAAGAGGAGGAAGCAAGACTGCAAAGGAACCCAGAAGTGACAAGCAAACCGTCCCAAAGATCAAAGGAGCATAACTTGCAAACCATATCTTGTATTAACCCAAATGAACATCCTGAGAATACGTGCGAAATCAGGGGAAGCCATGTAGGCCTTGCAGGCAGGCCCTTTGGGTCCAATGATGCATGAACCGCAGAGAAACTCCAGACATCCTCATCAAGGCCAGCAGAACACCAAATGGAGCTAATAACTCTTGAGATGACGTGGATTTGTTAACTTCAAAGCTCGCCCAGCAACTTTGAGATGATCAAGATAAGTTAATGTAATACCCCGAGATGGCACATGTGAAGAGTGTGTGCCCCACAAAAACTCTATAAAAATGAGACCTCAAACTCATGCTCCCTATCTCCACTGATTCCCTGCTGCCAAGTGCTCCCAACTCTGGTCCGTGGTTATGTGAGTTACTGTCTGCCATCTTCCTCCTCACCTTCCCTTCCCCAGGGGCTTGCCTTCCTCCACCACCCCATCCCCATCGGCATGCCCCCTTGACCGTGTGCATTCTGTGCCTGTTCACCCCTGCACCCCACATGCCTTATTCAAGTGTGACTGAAGCCTCACTTCCTACTGCCACTGTGATCTTTCCCAGCAGGTACCCAAAGAACCAGGCAAGCTTGCCTCCCATTTCATAATTCCATAAAATAATCAGCAATTATCAGCCCTTTCTCAGCCCTTATCCTGCTTGGCCTCTCTACAGCTTCGGACATCTGACCATTCCTCCTTCTTTCCACCCTCACCTTCTGGGGCACTGTTCTCCTACCTATCTGATCACTCAGTCTCTTCTGTGGCTTTGTCGGCCCTGTCCCACACTACAACTGGGTATCCCCTGAGATTCTGTCCTGGGCCCTTCTTTGCTTCTCTCTGCATACTTTCTTTCTTGGCAGTCTTATCAGCTCCCATTGACTCAATTATGATCTCTCAGATGATTCCCAGACCTATCGATTCAGTCCTCATTTCTCTCCGGAATTCCAGTCTGTTAGAGGCCTATTACAGGCTCCTCAGGCATATCAAACTTAAGGTGTCCAAAGCAAAACTCATTATTGTCTGGCCCAGACCTAGAATGTAAGTTCCTTGAGGACAAGGAGGGGGAGGGTTAAGGGGGGGACTTTTTCATTTTGTCTTTGTATCCTGGTGCCTAGTAAGCTCTTAATAAAATGTGCAATGTGAAAGCCCTGTCAAAATAGGTGCCTCTAATTCCTGGGACTTTGCCCTTCTCTCCCCCAGCCACCATTGCCCTCCATATTCCAGGAACAGGATGCTGACCCCTCCCCAACTCCCACCAGAGTTATTCCAGAACCCTGCTACACTCTGACTCTCTTCTAATGGTTCTTGGTCAGAAACATTGTTCCTCATAATATTTGGATGAACAGGAAGTCAATTGCAATCCTGGCAAGATGGTGGCTCACTGGGCCTTCCATTTGACCTCTTGCTGTGCCCTCTGGACCCATGGACATTTTTATTGGACCTGCCACTGCATCCCAAGTACTCCTGGGCCTAAGTACTCATCCACCCAGCTACTGCTCCTAGACAGCAGGGCCTTTCTTGATTTTTTTTTTTTAATTTTCTGTTTAACATAGCAATTGTCATATAGTAAGTACTTAATGCGTACCTTTCCATTCCATTCTGTTAATAAATGTTTCTTGAATTGGATTGGAAGCTGTTAGATGATCCATAGGGGTTGATCTTTCCCATGAGATACTGGTTTTCTAGAATCTGTGTCTTCTTTTCTCTCCTCTCCCCAGCTGAAGGCATCTTTCCCTGGGCCTCTTGCCCCAGGGTAAAACTTCCTCTGCTTGTACTTATACCATCAAAATTGTTGACCACCTTTTTTTTTTTTTAAAGCAATTGGGGTTAAGTTGCTCAAGGTTACATGGCCAGTCATTATTTGTGTGTGGGTGCTCATTTTCTGAGGCCAGATTCGATCTCGGGTCATCCCAACTCCGAGGCCCGCGCTCTTACTCACTGTGCCACCTAGATGCCCCAGTTGACCACCTTTAATAAGTTCTTTGGGACTGTGCCTTACTTTAGACTCGTTTAGATCCTGGCACCAGTCATCTGGAGGGCTACTAGTCGGCACAGGAGTTGGGAAGACCTGAATTCAAATCTGACCTCAGACATATTGTTAGCTGTTATATATATATATATATAATATGTTATATTGTTAGCTAACATATTGTTAGCCCTGGGCAAAATGACTTAACTCTGTTTGCCCCTCAGTTTCCTCATTTGTAAAATGAGTTGGAAAAGGAAATTGCAAATCACTCCTGTATCTTTACCAAGAAAACCACCAAAGAGGACACAAAGAGTTAGACACAACTGAAACAATGACATAACAACAAAATTCCCCTAGTGCTTAATATATAATGCTTGGCAAATGGCATGTGCTTAATAAATGTTCCATCTATTTGTGTATCAATTTCAACATTTTCCCTAGAAGGAAAACTCATCTTTTTGGCACCAATATTCCTCTAATGAAGCTATATGGTTGTGAGTCATGAATTATGATTTATCATGAATGGTCTCCTAAGAATCGAAGTGTGGATCACTCAAAGGATAATAGAAGGATGGTGTAAAAATGCTGCAATATATCACCAACAGTAACTTGCATTATACAAGATATTAAGGAGAGATCAATGATAAGAAAACGAAGTACTGGTCACAGTCACGTAGAGAGAATGGAAAGTGGCTGATGGCCAGTTCACACATTTCATTGGCACCCACTTAATGTTAAACAATCTAGAAGAAGACTTACTTCCCAGGCCAGTGGGTGGACCCCCTTTGGAAAAGTTGTGGAAGGACATGGATGACTCTAGGGCCAGTGCTCTATTCACTGTGCCACTTAGCCACCCTTCAATTTAATTTTTTAAAAAAGCATTTATTAATGCTTAACTAAGAGCCAAGTATTGTGGTAGTCTTGGGTATACAAAGTCAAAAAGGAAACAATGTCTGACTTTCAGTGGCTTACATTGCCCTGTGGGCTTGGGGGATCAGGCCCCTTACAGGAGCTGAGAGGAGAGACTCTTGTACTACAAGTTAATCCAGGGAGGTAAGAGGACAATATGTTAAGAATAAGTTAGTGGGTCCCCACGGCACTGGACTTTGACTAACTTCTTCTACTAGCTGGTGGCCCAATATTTCCAAAGGCTCCTTCTCACTGCCAAGGGAATGATAGTGAGGTGGTTAGGCAAAAGCAGAGACTGTCAAGTGATGGCAGAGTCAAAAGTAGGGGGATAAGGGCTGAACAGATGGGCTGGAAGTTTGAGTGATAGAGACAGGGCTGGGGGAGTGGTCTGCCTTGTGAACACTACCCACAAAATATGTAGCTAATTAGACAGAAGTGTTTATGAGGGCTTGATGATTAGATTAGATTAGATTAGAATACATTCAGATATGGAATACTGGTGTCCTCTCTTCATTTAGTCTTGATTTTAGGAGTGATCAGGAATTACTTCCTTAGGAGCTATCTGGAACTGGGTGGCAGATATGAGCAATGGGTATGGGAAGGTGACTGGGTTGGTTAATCCCTAATCATGCCAGGGAATATATAGATAGAGATTGCCAAGAGCAGGAGGTGTCAAGGTTATTAAATTAGAAGTACTATTTTCCCTAGTGCTAACTCTGAATCTCCTCCTCTCTTTATATAAAGCAGAGCCATAAATGGAAGATAATGTGCATGGAGAAATGACTCTGTCATGGAAAATGGAGGTGGGAGGGGAGAGACATAAGCATAAGAAGAAGAATATTTGCTGAATACACGTGTATCATGCATTTCATTTGTAATTTTTTTTTCAAATGTCTACAGGATCTTTCCCAGAAAAGAGGAGCCCAAGCATAGGGTGTTAATGAGTCTCACCTTGGACCAGAGGTTCTTAAGCCTTTTTTGTGCCATGGACTCCTTTGGCAGGTTTGGGGTGAATGCTTATGCAACCCCTCAGAGTAATGTTTATTAATTACCACAAAATAAAATACATAGGATTGCAAAGGAAACAAATTATATTGAAATAGTTATCAATATGTATGTTTTAGAAATCCAAGTTCAACAGATTCCAGGTGAAGGACCCTTGCCTTAGGCAATAAGTTGGAAGCTAGTAATGGACCTGACAGGCATCTCAAATTCAGCTAGAGAGAAGCACAGGTTCTGCTTGTGAAGACAAACCAAGCTGGGAGCAATGTGAAGGAATCAAGGCTTTAGGAGGTCTAGTCAATCCAATGTTCAACTTGAGCAAAGGAGATGGAAGAAGAAATTTTTACCATCAATGTCAAAGTAGTCAAGGAAAATATAACTAGCAGAATTTTCTTCAGGCAGTCTAGTCAAGAATAGAGAGGACAACTGAGGGGAAGGAAGGAGAAAAAATAAAGAGGGAAAGAAAACCTTTTTGGGGGCAAAAAATTGGAAGTTGAGAGGATGCCCATCAATTGGGGAATGGCTGAACAAGCTGTGGTATATGAATGTAATGGAATACTACTGTGCAATAAGAAAGAATAAGCCACTTGATTTCAGAAAAAACCTGAAAAGACTTGATACTAACTGATACAAAGTGAAATGAGGAGAACCTGGAGAGCAGCATACTCAGTAATAGCAACATTGTGTGATGATCAACTAAGAAAGACTTAGCTCTTCTCAGCAATTACAAAGGACTTGTGATGGAAAAAGCTATCCATATCCAAAGAAAACTAATGGACTCTGAATGTAGATCAAAGAATACTATTTTTACTTTCTTTATTTTTGTGGGTTTTTTTCCTTTCGGTCTGTTTCTTCTTTCACAACATGACTAATATGGAAATATGTTTTACATGCTTGCACATATATAATCTATATCAAATTACTTACTATTTTAGGAAGAGGGAAGGGAGAAAAATTTGGAATTCAAAATTTTGTAAAAATGAATGTTAAAAATTGTTTTCACATAAAAAAAAGAAAACAATCATTTAGGGCATCAGAGCATAGAGAGTGTAATACCAGACAAGAAATATCTATTAGATGCCCACAGTAAGCAAAGCATTAAAGGCAGCTAGACAGAGAGTCAGCCTTGGGAGCCAGGATGATTTGGGTTCAAGTACCATATCTGACATATAGTAGGCCCTATCCATGCTGCTTCTCATGTCCTTATACCCATCATCTGGGAAGGAGGAAACCCAGTTAATAGAGGAAAGATGGTGGCAGGTAAACCCAATAGATGGTACTAGCAGGTCTGGTTGAATGGAGGCCAAAAAAATAAATAAATAAAAGCTACAGTATCAAGAAGTAGGGGGTATTGGGAGAAGTATCAGTGGCTTCTAGATACTTAGGTCCAGATCTGGTATCCCTGAACTATAGAAAACCCATAATCCTTTGGCCCATCTCTCCTTTGCAGATGAAAAAAGGCGACTTTTCCTGCACCCCAGGCCAAAGCAGTAAAAGCACAATAGGGTCTGATTAACTGGCTGGCAAGATTTCTGGCCCCTAGTCTATGTAAGGTAATTTGTTCAACTCTGATTCTACATCAGTGTCTTTAATGAGGTAAGACTCTGCTGTTTACCTCTGAGATTTGTAGGCCTCCAGTTGGGACTTAGAGCCCAGGACAGAGTGTGATATCATACTTTGGCCCTTGGAGGCCTACTTTCTTAGCTCTTAACTTTTGTCAGAGATAGAACTAGCTAGGAGAATTTTTCAGTTTCAATTTAGATGAGGAACAGGAGAGGAGATGGGATAGAGGAGCAATCTATGGAAGAGGCATTCTAAGAGGGTTTAGTTAGATTCTTCTCATAGTTGTCCCAGTGTTAGGAAGTAGTTAGCACAGCGATTTTAAAATCTAGACTGAATAAAAAACCCTGTAAAGGAAATCTCCTCCCTAGGGATGAGAGTCACCACCTTGACAGAGAAATGGTATCTTTTAGAGGGGAGCAACTAGAAGGCAAAGTATAGTGCTGGGCTTAAAGTCAGGAAGATTGATATTCTTGAGTTCAAATCTCCCCTCCACTGTGTCATAATAAGTTGCTGAGCAAGTCACTTAACACTGTTTGCCTCAGTTTCCTTACCTGTAAAATGATCTGGAGAAGGAAATGGCAAACCACACCAGTATCTTTGCCAAGAAAACCCCAAATGGCATCATGAAGAATTGGACACGACTAAACAACAGAACTGTCTTCTCTAAACTATGATTTATTAGGGTTTTCTTTGGTCCCTAGTCTTTGATTTTATGGGTTTAGAAAACTTGGGGGGGGGGTGAAAATTGGGAGGCAGCATGGTATAGTGAAAAGGGCACTATTTCTAGTGTCAGAACACCTGAGTTCAAATTCCACTTATGTTCCAACTTACACAAGTCACTAAACATCTTAGTTCTCAATTTCCTCCAAATGAGGGGGTTTTACTCAAGAGCTTGAGATATTCCCTTCAATTTTAAGTCCATGATCCTATGAGAACTACCTCCAGATGTATTTGTCTCTAATGATGCCTAAGAGTTGCTTTGGGGGGCACTGAGAGGTTAAGTTATTTGCTCAGGGTCTCTCAGCCAGTAGGCCTAGGACACAGGATTTAAACCTAGATCTTCTGGATGCCAAGACTAGCCCTCCATGTCTTTTGCCAGGCTGCCTCTCATACATAGGATTTATCAAAAATTCACAATACGCCTAGTATTGCATCAGGGTAATTTTTATACACAACTCTATCAAACTGGTCCCAGCTTTCAAGAACTTTACATCCAAAAGTAGGGGTAAAACACAAATGTTTTAAACCTATAATTAATTATCAAATAAAAAGTTTTCCAAGTCAACAAAAGGTTCCTACCTGAGAGACAGGAGAAGGTGTTGAAGGCCAAGAGACTCTCAAAGTACAGCAGCAGGTAGCATTTGCCATTTTTTTCAAATGTTAACAATTTAAATTTGGCCCCTTTTCCACTCCTGGAAATGGGATTTTAGGGGGAGGAAGGAAAGAGAAATGTGAGGGGTCTCAGGCTCTGAATTGACCTTCTTGTCTACATGGTCTTTAGGAAACGGGGAAAGGAATGACCCTTGTGCCTCTCGGATCATTGGCCTTGCAGACATCTCTACTTGGTTTCCAGCTCGTCTCTAGGCCAAGCTGGCTCAATCCATTTTTTGGCAAGAAGGTCAGAAATGTGACCCCCAATTTGGTGGCCTAGTTGAAAAAAAAAATCTTCAACCAACCTTTAGTAAGGAGCATAGCCTCCCCAGGGCCTCAAGGATAGGGCAGCAGACACCTGAGCAGCCCGGGAGTTCCACTAATCCCAGGCTGGGCCCTCATTGGAGACAACAGTAATTTAAGTCTTAGCCCCACTGCCAGCAAGGCCCAGGCAGGCAGCCTATACGTTATCCACTACCCCTCTGGGGCATGGCTGCCAGCAGCTCTGGTTTCCAAAGAATTCTACCACCCCTGGCCGTGAACTTCAAACTGTAGGAGGAAGAATAATTAAGGGTTGGCTGAGCCTTTGGGCAGGGGGAGTGGTGAGAAAATGGCCTTTCTCCCATTTTTCTTCCAGCCTTCCAAGTTCACCCCAAGGGGAGTCAGTATAATTTGGTCCAGGAATTGATATGCAAATCTGGCTTTCAGCAAGACTACTTAACCCAGTATCACCTAGTCCCCCACAGGACCAACCATGGGGTGGAGCCCACATTTAGCAACCCTGTTGCCTGGCCCTATGTAGCCTTTTGGGTAGCGGGTGGAGATCCGGAAGCAATTCCAGATTGCTTAATGCCCTTCTAGCCAGTGAGGGCACAGAATGTGCACTCAGTGAATGACTGATTGGTTGACTATGCTAATTCCCTATTGATTGTGATAGCTCTCAGTCCTTCCTTCACTGGGATTCAGGGTGATTTCAGCTCAGAACAGAATCATCATCCTATGTTTGGTAGAGAGGTTAGGTAGAGGGGACTTGGTCAGGGAAGGGAGGGAGTTAGTGCTGTTATCCTAGCCAGATAGGAGTACAGGGGTGGCTGTCAAGCAGGATTGGGTCCAGCTCTTGAAAATGGCACTGGAAGGTTATTGGAAAAGGCACTGGATTTGGAGTCAGAGGATGGGGATTTGAATCTTGTCTATGTTATTTGCTTCCCATGTTATGTTGGGGGTGGACTAATAACTCCAGGTCTCAATTTCCTCATCTATAAAATGGGGTGTTTGGACCAAATAATCCCACAGGGTTCTTCTAGTTCTGAATCCTATGAACTGGTAAATTTGATTGGGAGGGGTTCATGGATTTGGTTGATCTCAGCCTTAGAGTGGTACCAGCTCATTTCTCAGGACTATAAGCCAAACTTGAGGACAAGAAGAATAAATATCATGGGTTTTTTTGCTGGATAGGCTTGAAGGAAATGAAAAAAAAATCCTACTGGTACTCTAGCTAATTCCTAAATCATGTTAGTTGTTGGACAGTTGTGTCTGACTCTTTGTGACCCCATTTGGGGTTTTCTTGGCAAAGATAGTGGAGGGGTTTATCATTTCCTTCTCCAACTCACTGTACAGATGAGGAAACTGAAGCAAACAGGGTTAAGTGATTTGCCCAGGGTCACATAGCTTCTAAGTGTCCGATGCTGGATTTGAACTCAGGTCTTCCTGACTCCAAGCCCAGAGTTCTGGTAGGGAAATACCCAAATGACCAGGAATGTGCTTTTAGGCAGCTCTGACCTTGTTCCCTATGGTACTACAGGGCTAGCTGTACCCTGTGATCCCTGTTTAAATTAACCAAGAAATCCCAGTTCTCAAGGAGCATCTAGGTAGCACAATGGATACAGAACTATACCTGGCACTAGGAAGACATGAATTCGCTAGCCATGTGACCCTGGTAAATCGCTGAATCTCTGTGTGTGCCTCAGTTCTGTCATCCATAAAATGGCAGTAATAATACTACTACAAATCCCTTTCAGGGTTTTGAATCTCAGGGAGATGATATTTGTAAAATGCTTTGCAAGTCTTAAAACAGTAACCGTTAATATTCCTTATTAATAGCCTGTTCCTCTACTGTAGCTTTTCTGCTGCTTTTCCTTGTCTTTCATTCTTCTTTGCTGACTTTGGACAGTTGTGGGGATGTAGATTTTTTTCTTCTCTTCTACCTTGTTCCCTAAAAACTGTATTTGGAGCCAGAAGATTGGGTTTGAATCTTGACTGCTCTTTACTCCCTATGTGACCTTGGGCAAGTCACATCATTTTTTTTTTGTGTCTCTGCTTTCTTATCTATAAAATGGGAGTGGGGGAGAAGAGAAGGCTCTTTGTTATCTCCAAGGTGCTCTTCTTGCAGTTTTTTTTAAAGGATTCACTTCTAATCTTCCTGGGAAACACACTGTTAAAATAACAAAAGGAAAGGTGACAAGTAGTATTAGTTATTATTATTCTTATTCTTACTAGTAGTAATTATTATCTTACCTACAGATAATTATACAAAGAACTCACCTTAATCCTTTCCAGTTTTCCTTCTTTTAATTGATTTAATTCCTTCTGGATCTTTCCTTCTAATTCTCTGCATTGGTCTGACAAAGCTGTTAGATGTTTAGGCTTTCTTGAAGCAAATGAAAATAAAATAAAATGTAAAAAAAAAATAAAATAAAAATAAAATGTAACAAAAACATTTAAAATATTTTTATTTTTTTTCTATTTTCTAATTATATTTTTAAAATTTCTTAATATTCATTTAAAATTTTTTTGAATTCCAAATTCTCTACTTGCTGCTCCTACCTACTTCTTTTAAAAAATAAATTTATTTATTTTTTAGTTTTCAACATTAATTTCCAAAGATTTTGAGTTACAAATTTTCTCCCTGTCTCTCCCCTACCCCCAACTCCAAGATAGCAGGCATACTGAATATCCCTTCCCCCAGTCTGCTCTCTCTTATATCCTCCTCCATTGCCCCGCTAACTTTCTAGTAGGGCAAGATGGATTTCTATACCCCAGTGCTTATATATTTTATTTCCCAGTTGCATGTAAAAAACAATTTTTAACATTTGTTTTAAAAACTTTGATTTCCAGATTCTTTCCCTTCTTTCCTCCTCAGTCACCCCCACTGGGAAGATAAGCAATTCAATATAGGTTGTACATGTGTAGTTACACAAAACATTTCCATAGTAGTTATATTGTGACAGACTAACTATATTTTCCTCCATCCTATCCTGCCCCCCACTTATTCTATTTTCTCTTTTGACCCTGTCCCTTTTCAAAGGTGAAAAAACATTTTTTTAAGAAAAAGAGGAATAAGATATGAAATTAGGAAAACCAATCAATACATTAAAAAAAGGGAGAAATACTGTATATGTAATGCTTCTCACATGTGGGCCTCCTGTTTCTGAAAAGACAGGACTCAGTCTTTTTACCCCACTGCTGCCTCTCTTCCTTAGCCTATCTTTCCATGATGCTCATTTGCAGCTTACACCAGAATAACCTCTTTGGGGCATCAAAATCAAAGGCTCCTGGTGGACCTTCTAATAAATCCCTCTTCCTGGAACTCCCTTGGTTCTCCCCTAGATCATTGGTTGATCTTAAGATTACTGAACCCCACTGAGTACCAATAAAGGCATCATAGCTTTCTCTAGCTAAGGGTTTATTCCATTCCCCTCCTCTTTACTCAGGTAGATGAAATAATACTTGTCTCCAATTACCTCCCTAGGGAATAGGTTTACTAGAACTATCATCCAATATAGGTTTATTAGAAAAACATATTAGAGTAATACAATTTCTCTTCCTAATAAAGGCAGAATCTAGAACTAAATCCCCCATCAAATTTTTTTTCTAGTTACTTACAAGTTGCCCTATCCACTGAAAAGAGTATATTTTCCTTTTCTTTCTCTTTATCCCTCTCTCTGGTGAAAGTGTGACTATAGAGTAGGAAAGCAAAAAAGCTAGTAAATTGAATGAGAAAAGCAAGCCAAAGGCTCTAAATAATCTAGGAAAAGATCCGTCAGCCCTGTGATCAAAGCTATTACTAGGAATTGTACCTGGGGCAAATGGTGAGAAATGACCTCAGTTGGAAGGAGGAAACAGAGAGAGGAAGGAAGGTTCCCTATGGCTTAGAGCTCTTAGCTTTCTGTTTTAGCTATTTATTCTTGTTTACTCTTGTTAAAAGGTATTCTCTGTTGTTTTTACTGTCCTGAAGTGTTACAAGGGCTAAAATGTTGTCTAAAATCATAGTCCTCTTAATTGAGTATCTTGGAGGAAAGCCACTATGGCTCTCTCCTATACATCTCTGCTTGAGGTCATTGCAATTGACTACTGCCTTTGGAGACCAGTTTGAAAGTTAGCTGGGCAAATTCCCACACTATCAGACCATTCTAAGCAAACTTTTCTGAGGCAATAGGACACTGTTATTGTTGTCTGTCCCTTAAAATATTTTGGTTTTCTCAAATTATAGACTTTGGCAACTTTTATTGTTTTTTCAAATAAAAGCCCCATTTCTGCTCCTGGAAATGTGGTTGTGGGGGGAAGGGAACCTTCCTCATTTTGTAAATGATACAATAATGCATGACAGCTAGATGTTAAAGTGGATAGAGGGCTGACCCTGGAGTCATGAAGGCTGATCTTCCTAAGTTCAAATATGGCTTCAGATACTTAATAGATATGTGAGCCTGGGCAAGTCATTTGACCCTGTTTGCCTCAGTTTCCTCATTTGCCAAATGAGCTGGAGAGGGAAATGGCCAACAACTCCAGTATCTTTGCTAAGAAAACCCCAAATGGAGTCACAAAGAGTCGGACATAACTGAACACCAAAAATAGTAAAACATGCAAGAAAGCCTGAAGTCCAGAAAACCAGATAGAGAAGGGACCTTATAATTCTGTCAACAAGGACAGGCCTCAGTCCTTGAGACCCACTGATAAGAGAAGCAGCTAGAGTTCATGGGTAGAAGAATCAATTGTAAGCTCAATAAATTTATGGAGTTGGAAGGCAGAGTATAGAAGGAGTTGTCTGCTACAGGCCTGGGTTCTGATATCTGGAACTAAAAGATGGGGAATCTTACTCAAGAAGATTTGCGAGAAGAGCAGCCTTTCAAAATCAAATTTACTTTGGCTAAAGATAAATGTTTTGCATTCCTTTAAATCTTTATACCCAGGCTGGGAGAATTTCAAGGGAAACCATAAGGAAAGAGAAATTAAAAAGAGCATGGATAGTAAGAAATAGTAAAAGACAGACAGTTATCCAGAGGGCCCAACAGTGAATCAATCACACTTGCTAAAATCAACAGTAGGGATAGCCAATTGGAGAGGGAAATGCTTCCTTTACATTTTCTGCTAATCTCACTCTTCCCCCCATTGGCACCCGAAGGAGGTTCTGGTCATTTCAAAAGTGAAAATGTGTATTCCCTAGGCCTGGCCCTGAGAAGTAGCAGCTTCAAAGGTACACCATTGGGATGGAAAGCATCATTGATAGGAAGGACCATCCTTTATGCTCAAGACTTTCTGCCCCACTAGTGATGGGGCGAAAGGTTATGTCAGAATCCAGAGGAGAGAAGCTCAGGGAGGTTACCCTAGCATCCTAAAAATTCCTAAATGAGATTTAGGCATCACCAGATGTCAATCAGTAATCATTTACTAAGGGCTTGCTATGTGCCAGGCACCATGTAAAGTTCTGGGGATACAAAAAAACACAGAAACAAAACAACAATACCTGCCCCCAAAGAGCTTACTTACTAAACAGGGAGGCAAAAAGTGGATGAAAAGGTACGTTTCATAATTCATAGAGTAGAAGAGAGATAATCTTAAAAGGGAAGACTTAAATGATTGGGAGATCATGGGAAGGCATCATTACAGTCTTGTAAGAAATAAGAGAATTCAGGGAGCGGAGGTTAAGAGGGAAAGTATTCCAAGCATAGGGGACCACCAGTGTCAGGCACAGAGACAGGAAATGAAGTATCCTGTTCAAGCAATAGCAAGTATGCCTGGAGTTTTACCAAGAGTGTTACTGGACCAAATGAGTGCATAGAAGAAAGTGAAGTGTAAGAAGATTGTAAAAGTAGTAAAGGACCAGTTGTGAAGATCTTAAATACCGAAAGACTTTATACTTGATTCTAGAGGCAACAGGGAGTTTACTGAACAGGAGATGACATGATCTGACCTGTTTAGGTTAATGTCTTTGGCAGCTGTGTGAAAGTGGGATTAAAATGGAGAGACTTGAGGCAGTAAGACCAATTGGAAGGCTATTTGCAATAGTCCAGGAAAGAGGTGATGAGGTGGCCATCTTCTGGAGATGTATAGGGGATGATTTCAGAGAAGACTGGGAAGATTTCTGCAAACTGATGCAGAGTGAGGTGAGCAGAGCTAGAGTGATTTATACTAAAGACAAATTAATTAACTAAACAACTAAATTAATTAACTAAAGACAAACAACTCTTAAAGATTTAAGAGCTGTAATCAATGCAATGATCAATCACTATTCCAAAGGACCCATGATGAATCATGACAGCCACTTTGTGTAAGAGAGATGGAATGAGAGTACCTATCAGAACATATTTTTTGGACACGGCAAACAAGGAATTTGTTTTGACTGCAAATGTATTAAAGGATTGTTGTTGTTGTTTCTTGTTTTTTCAATGGCAGTGGTGGGGGAGAAAGTGGGAGAGAAAATTTATGAAAAAAATAAAGAGGTACATGAGAGATGTTAAGTTTGACGTCACTTCACTTGGCTTGAGTGGGCCCCATGGCCAGTGGATTTAGAAGTTATGTTTATGCTTTATTATCTTTTCAATTCAATGAGCATTTATTAATTGGTAAGTAATTATTAAGTACCTATGTACTAGGCAAGGTGCTAGGTAGCAACACAAATACAAACAGAACAAGTCCTTCTTTCAGTTAGCTTACATTAGAAAGGAGAAGACAAGTACATGAGCACTTATTAAATATACCAGGGACCATGGGAGATAAAAGTAAAGCAAGCCTTGCTTTTGAGGAGTTTATGTTCTGCTGGGCAGAAGCTCATTTACAGGTATCAAGGTAAAATATATACAAGGTAGTTTTTGTTTGAGGGAGTTGGACACTAAAGATTAGGGGTATCTAGAAAATCCTAATGTAGAAGGTGGAACTTAAGCTTTGAGCCTTGAAGGGAGCTAGGGATTGCAAGGGGCCAACAGTGAGAAAGAAGTGCATAGGGGTCAGCCTATGCAAAGGTGTGGAGGGAGGAGACTGAATGCCATGTGTGAGTAAGAGCAAGTAGTCAAGTGTCACTGGAACAAAGGATAAGGTGAAATCAGGCCAGAAAGACAGGCTAAAGTCAGATTGTGAGTTCCTTTTAAATGACAAACCTAGGAGCTTGTATTTTATCTTAGAGGTAACAGAGAGCCACAGAAGCTTCCTGAGAATGGGACTAACCTATGAAGCAGAAATCCTATAGGTATTGTAGGAATCTCAATTTGGCAGCTGTATGGAGAATAATTGGAGAGGTGGGGATGGATAGGGAGATCAGTTAAGAGGCTACTGCAATAAAAGCTCAGGTGAAAGGTCATGGATGCTTACACTATGTAGTAAGGTGGTGGCTGGGAGATCTTGTGAAAGTAGAATAGACAAGATTTGCCAGCTGATTGGAAGTAGGGTGTGAGAGTAAAGAATAGGGCCCACCTGGATGGTGGGGTGGTGGTGGTGCCTGACAAAAATAGGGAAGTTAGGAAAAGGGCCAGATTTCAGCAGAAAGGAGCTCCATTTTGCTATATATCTTGGTTCACTGTGGGGAAGACCAAGTCCATGGCATCTGTAACCCCTGTAACCCCTGTTGTCTTTTAAGAAAAAGTTACTGTCTCTTATTTCACTATCCCCAAGATCTTCTGTGCAAAATGGGAACCAGTTCAGGATATTTTTGTAAGGCCCCATATTGCCTAAGGCATCTGGCAGTATTTCAGGCCTGGTGGAGATTGTCAGATTATCATTTAGAAAGAAGTACAGGAGACCCTGTCTCCAGGCCTGGAACCTAGAGACCAATCTTTATCAATAGAGAGACCTCAGAGAATTGCAAAGAACTAATATTATCCAAGTATTCAAAGTCTACTGAAATATTTTAAAAAGCTTAGCTGGGGAGATAAGCAACTGCTCTGGGAAAAGTTGGGGTTGGGGGGAGAGGAAATGCAAAAGAAGTTAAAAGGCAGACCTGGAATTAAATGAATACATCAGGAAGAACAATTTTAGGATGATGAGACACATAGATCTTCAGCTGATTCTCCCAAGGGACTCTCAGATCCCTACCCTAGGACAAATTCAGATAGTGTTTCCTTGGAAAGATGTCTCACCAGGCGCCAGGAGGAGGAGCAACAGCCCAAATTCTAGCCAGCTTCTATTTATAGTTGTGTTGAGCAAGGAATTACCATATGAAAGGAGGAGAGAGGCCAGCTAGCACTAGGGCCAGGGAGAAATAGGCCAAGCCTGTAACTTAGACACAAAGCAACAGCAACAGCTGGAGATTGGAGAATGGAGCCAGGCAGTGGGAGACCAAACTGGGGCAGAGGGTATAAGAGCAAAAGGGATTACCCAGGTCACCTGTGAATGGTGCCATGCTCCTTCTTCCCAAGGCCATTTTCTTATTACCTAACACAGATGACAACTGCCCCAGTTGAATCCTCTTGTTCCTAAATTTAAGGGATATACAGACATGCTTTTATTTTGAAGGACTGTCCACTGGATACAGCAGTTAAATCACTGGTTTCCAGGAAACCTGGTTTCCCCAGATGCTAAAGCCTTTTCCTTTAAGGCAGGTGTTCTTCACCTGGGATCTACAGACCCTTTGTGGATAGATTTTAGGGGGGATTTGTGAACTTCAATGGGAAAACAAAACTACAACTTTATTTCATCAACTTGTAACTGAAATTTAGAATTTCCTTCAATTTTTTAAAGAAATTATTCTGAGAAGAATCTGGAGACTAGAGCTATGTTCCCAGTCCTGTCATCTAATCTTGTGACCTTACATAAGTCATTTCATTCATTAACCTTTCTGTGGCTTGGTGTCTGTCTGCTCAATGATGGAGTTAAGAGAGAATTTTTAAGGCCTGTTCTAGCTCTGAAATATGATTCTAGGTACCTGCACACAAATCTCATATTTAAACACCAGGAACGAGGAAACTAGCAGATTAGGATGAGAAACCAGCATCACGTGGGCAAGAGAAACAATGCTATGTTTTGAACGTCAGCAGGTTTTTTTAGTCTATATTCAGTACCCTGTGGAGTCACAAGAAAACAAGATTTTCTTTGTCCCTAAAAAAATAATTTTGAATAATGCTGATAGGACAACAAAATCTTACCAGGGGCTAGGAGAGTGTTACAAAGGCCTGACTTTGAGACTTTTAAAAATGTATTATTACTTCATATTCAAATGCATAATATTTTATTCAGATATGAAAACATATTTGTGATTTTGATTCAGGAACTCCATCCACACTTGTCCCTTGTCCATGGACCTCGTGTCCATCCTTGACTTCCTGAAGTTCTTTACAGAGAGTTTGCTGGATGTTACCCAGTAACTGGGGAGCACTCTAGCTATCTGTCAGTTCTCTTTCACGAAATGTGACAAACGTCCATCTTCTCTAAAAGAAAAGCTTTAGGTCCGATAAAACGATTGGTCAAAGGTTTTTAAAAAAATAACTCTGGAACGTCTGTTAACTGTGAGCATGACTATATTTTGGGACCCCGCAGCCAGGATGTGCACTTCTGGCTTCAGAGGTCTGCAGACAATCCCCTTTGTAAGACAATTTTTGTTTTCTGTCTCAATTCTATAGGTGGTTCAAATTTTACTGAATGGAGGCATGCTAGTGAAGGTCCTCTATCCTGATAGGCTTAGGAGAGAAGCCATCAGATCAGATCTTGACTGTCTCCTCTATCTCCTAGCACAGGGGTTCTTAACCTAGGATCTGTGAACTTAAAAAAAAAAATATCACTGATCTCCTTTGCAATCCAAAGTATTTCATTTTATACATTTAAAATATTTCAAGAAGGTTCCACTACCCTGTAAGAGAAGTCCAATGGCACAAAATAGGTTAAGAAGTCCTGCTCCTGGGGGGGTTTTGTGGGGACTTGCCATACCTTAAGAAGTCCTAGGGTTTTAAAGTACAAGAGACCCCCCTCCTCTCCCTTCCCAAAACTACCCCTTATCCCCAATAAGCAAGAATAACTCACTGGCAACAAGCAGACTCAAAAGAAAAATTTTATTTATTTATTTTTGAGGTGGGGGAGGGGGAACTTTACAAGAGTTTTTAAGCTGATAACTAGAAAGGAAGATAAATAAAAGCTTGTTACAAAGTCAGTGTGCTTCAGCAAACCCCCAGAAGGCACACTGGAGAAAAAACAAACAAACCCAAAACTTTACATTTTTTACTGCTTTACTTTACAATAATTACAAATTAACATACAGCGAGTGGGTTTTAACCCATTTTTTAAATTGAATCTAGCAAGGTAAATGCTTATATAAGCATTACAAAAAATAAACTGAAAGCAGAGGTATGAGGTGTATTACAGCTACCCTCTGGAACATTCGGTGGCGTAGGCTAGTCCACTCCATATCAGTAAAAGAAAACATAGGGAACCACAAGGCTAAACCTTAACCACAGACAAACTGAACTGGACATATCCCTTTGTCAGGGCTTTAAACCACCATTACACAGTTGAAAAAAGGGCAGAAAACAGTGGAAATCACTACCACATAGCATCTTGGTATGGTGCACCCACATATTACAAAAAAGATGACTAAAATTGGGCCTAAGAGCCAGGAATGAAAGAATTTTTATGCATTTTTAAAGTATAAATCAATGTAAGGGTGGGCCTCTCTCTAGACAGTCATAAGTGGAAGATGATGGAAAATTTATTTTATGGGATGGTTTTCAGTATTCACTATTCTGTAGAAGGTTTCTAATTTTTCCACAGCTGGAGAGGTTATAAACCAGTTCAGTTTGCCTGTCCTTAAACTTAGCTACATAGATGGGGAAAGAAGGAATCATGGCCTGTTCTTCTAGCAAGTGAAATAAGATCAGCACTTGGAAAAATGCTTTTTTTTTTTAAATTTAAAGGCGGCATATTAAGTTATTTTTTTTTAAATTTTATAAACCTGGCCAGCAGGTGGCAGATTCCAGAGCTCTGGTTACCTAGGAATGTTATGCTACATTAAAAAAAAAAACAGAAACAAAAACCCTGAAACACCTTATCATCCTTTCCATGTACAAACATGAAATCAGAGCAAATGTGCAGCCTTTGAAATAACTCACTGAGAAATGTTGTATTTTATCAAAGTCTACAACAGATTCCAAAATGGCCCTACTAATTAAAAAAACCTCATACCTCCCTCACTTACTGTCACCCAACATCTTCCTTTATGTCAAAACAGTGTAATCTGAACAATTATTTCTATGTTTCCAGATCTCAAGGACTCTTAAGATTTAGGCTGTCAGCCCATACAGATTGTAAAATGTTTCACACTTGGCAGTGTATCAAATTTTGCCTTGGTGAAAATTTCTTTTTTGGAAGGTGGCTTCTTACTACATAGGAATGTAGAAAGGTTACTGAAGCTCACTAGAGAATGAAATACAATTCGTACAGCCTTTCCTTCCTCCAACCATTTGGTGTCCCCCCGGCAACTTTCCACAATGTGCTCCACAGTATTATGGTGAGGTCTTGACTTGCTGCCTTCTACTAGGAAATGCAAAGTGTTTGGGGGATTAAAGATAACTTTTTAGAGGGCCTAAGTGCCCCCCTCTCAATCTAACTGCCTCTCCCTTTATTCACTTCTTTCATAGTGTTTCTGCTCTAACATATGTTAAGAATCCTTGGGAAACAAGAGTAAGAATCAGAGGGGCCATAATCTAAAAGGAGATAGATACAAAGTACTTCTACAGGTAATACTTGGAGGAAAGAATGTGCTTCTAGATCATCAGTATTAACTCGTTTGATGGGGCACTGATTTAATTTTAGTAACAAAAAATACCTGGCCTTTATACCTCTTTTTAATAATACTATACTGAACTCCTGAAAAGGATCATGGATTGGGGGTGGGGGAGGGGGAAAGAAAGGACAGTTAATCAAAGGGATAACTTGTCAGTGGTATTAGCCCGAGACATGAAAGACAAAAGGTATATTGTTTACCTCTTCTTTCCTTTGGACTCAAACAGCTAATGGTTTTTTGAGACCAATTCTGTCTCCACACACTCATCTAGGGGGCAGAGAGGGCTAAGAGTTGGCAAAAGTTGAATTGTCTGCAGCATTTCTGGCTTTGGCAGTTTCTAACCTTAATTTCAAAGAAAAAAATGATTATAAATTTGATTGTCTCATAATCAAGCTACTGACAAGAGATTTTAAAGTGCATATGGCATTATAAACTGTGATAAAAATAATGTTTAACTGAAGGTGAAACTGGATTTCATGAAATCCACTAGATTCTGGAAAACTAGGCACTATTATCTGTAAGGTCACTATCCCAAATACTCTGATAATCTGATAACCAATCCCTCTTCGGCATCTTTGCTTTCTCCTGGTAGGGAAGTACTTTATCCTGTACCAGGTATAAGGAAAACTGCAGAACTCCCAAACCAAGTCACCATAAAACCTAACCCTTATCACAACACAGGAAGCCAGATGGGGTAAGTCTGACTTCCTCCCATTTTTTAGCAACCAGGATCACATCTTCAAGTGAAAAAAGAGCCTAAGCAGCAAGTTAATTCTCTAAGCTCAGAGGGAAACCACTGAGAATTCCATTTCAAAGGGGCTAAGAGATGATCAAGGCACACAGAAGGGGATGCTCTGGATAAGTGGACTTCCCTTAACACAGCAATTGGAATCATGCATGAAATTGGGTAGCCATGGGTAAAGTGCAGGGAGACTACCTACCTGTGTCCTGTTCTAAACCTAACAAGAACCAAATCAGTGGTTTTAAGTTAAAAAAAAAAAGCCCCATTTCCTAAATAAAAGAAGTAAACAAAACGGTACAATTATATGGGGGCTTTCAAATCAAACCAGGTCCAACTGTGCAGCAATGTATAATTATTTAAATGTGTTTTTGTTCAGAACAGTCCATCAGAGAAGAGCAATTTGATCAGTACTAACACTTTTTTTGTTTTAAACCCAGATCTGCCTTGAGGAATATGTGGGTGGGGGAAGCAGGTGTATGGACAGCTGACTATACACACCTTGATGCAGAGGAGCTATAGAAATGTCAATTTCATTTCAATATTGCACATACTGTAGTTGTATTTACAATGGGGCTGAAGCCCAGTTGATAACTGAGTTCTTTCTACTCTTCTGTCCTTCTCAGACCACGCTATCCTATTTATGGGAGATCAAGACACTGTGGGGCATGGGATGCTAGGTAAACTGCTGGACTCATTTAGCTAGCAGGAAAAGAAAAAAGAGAGTTCTATAATAGTTGATTTGGTGTTATTTTGTTTCCACTTTGCTGGGGCTCAAAATCTCCCCTTAACAAATATTCTGTAACCTAAGGGTGCATGGGGAATGAAGTACTTTGCTTTTTGTATTTTTTTTTTTTTGGTGAATTCTTGTTGAAGAGATCACAGAATAGATTTGCTTTTATATCCGTGTCAGAAGGGTAGGAAAGCACAAGAAGTCAGAGTGAATAAATAGAACTAAGAGGTGGCAAGTTTCTTAAATTCTTAACCCAAGAAACAAGATAGTCCCTTTTCTCTTCATCTAGAAATAGAGAAGGGAGAGATGGGAAGGGGGAAGGAAAGGAGTATGTCTTCCCATTTCCCCTCTTCATTTTCATCTTCATAGTTACTTGGCCTTAAAGGCAGCCCCAGGTGAAAGATTTACTCATTTTAAGTAGCACACTGAGGAATGAGAAGTGGTGAATATCATCTCACTTTTGTATCAGTGAGACAGAGTTCTAACCATTGGGATATCATGTATATCCTTAAAAAAATAAAATAAATAAAACTAAACTAAAAAATTTTAAACCAGACCTCTTTCAAAAAAACAGAAAGATAAATATCTCCAATCTGCAAGGCCAGCTTGCAATTCATTAACAAGCACCAAATAACAGTTTTGTTTAAAAAAGAAAAAAAAAAGTACTTTCAAAGCCCCCATGCTCCTGAGGGGAAATGAGTGATAAGGACCTCACTTGAAGAACAGACTATTTTGCAGTCCTCCTATAATGAGGGGACACATACTGGATGTGGAGCCTTCAAAAGCTCCACTGCTGTGGTTGATTTAGAGGGGGAAAAAAAGAAAAAAATCCATAGCCAATGAGCTGTCCTCAACAGAACAGCTAGTGGGAAAGCTTCAAGCAAATACAAATCAAACACAGTGGAAAAAAAGCAGCAGGTATGATTACTTGCTCCAAAGTAATAAGGAGACAACACCCATTCAGTTGTCCTCTACCTTCTTTTCCTTCTTTCCCCTTCTTTCTTATGCTCAATAATTCAAAATCTGCTGGGATCTCCTGAAGAATCCTGCGAAACACTGAATTCAGAAGCCAATTTTTTTTCCTTTTCCTTTTCTGTCAGCCCCCTTCTTTACTCATGAAATGCCAATACATGGGCTCACAAATGACAAGGTGTCTGTCCTCAGTCCCCAAGCCGGAGCCCTCTGGTAGCCAGTTGATACTCATGGCATGGGGGCTGGGAGATGAATATATACAACTGGACCAAAGTACAGGTGGCGCCTACCTTTGACGCTAAGACACCTTTATTGGAAAAGCCAGGCTTAGAGAGCAAGGGAGTGGCTGCTGATTTTGAATGACTGACAAGACATTCATTATACTCTTTTGGAGCAAAGGACTGTCATCTGGTCTAGTTATACTTATTAGGATCGGAAACATTAGTTGGTTCACATAGAAGGTTCTCAGGAATAGTTCCAGGAGATGTCAACCAGATTTGTATAATCAGTGACAAACAAACAAATGTCTTCTTGCTCAGAAAATTAAAGCTGACACAGGATGTTCCCTTGGTAGGTGAGAACTCTATGTGCCATCTGTGCAGACAAACTTTGAAAAGCCAACTGAAAAGTTTTCATTTTTTCTAAGCCTCTCTGGAATATAAGGATGAAGGTGAATACCCTCCCTTTGGGGATCCCAGCAAACCGTCAATTTCCAGGTGCTGCACAATACACCCAATTACTATAAGGCTTTTTTCCCCCCTCTCTTTTCATACCATAGTCAGACCTCCCTCCTAAAATGAAGAAATACATGCAAAACAGGAAGGAAGCATGCAAGGAATGGGGAGAAAGGGCAACCAAGGGGTGAGATATTTAATATCTACATGCTACCTGACAATCATTCAGGTATCTTTCCTTTCGGGATGAGCTAAGCTAACCGAACTTCTCTCTACATGCTATGCACAACTCATAGATATATGTATATACATATGAAATCCATACATGTGTATATACATATAGGTCACACTGCAAGGACTGAATGGCGTATTCTGTTTTTTATCTTGTTTTCCCCAGAAAAAATAAATTTAGAGGCATGTATGCTTTCATACTTACAACTTCCAAGGAAGGGTTCTGTGACCTGGTAAACCCTCCTACCCTCCTGGGGTGCTGCTGATAGCTGTTTACATCCTGAGCAGATTACCCCACCCCCTGCACCCTCCTCAAGTCCCTGGTATTCACAAGTCACGGCCAAAGCAGACTGGGTCCCCTCCCTGCCCCAATACTAAATTTATTTCCACCAAATCCAGGATCCAGGAGAGCACTGTCATGTGTTTCTTAACAGCAAAGAGAAGGAAAGTTCCCATTGTGTAAAGCCCATGTGCTAGCAGTGGAGAAGGCAGAGCTGGTGATGATGATGTGTCAGATTCCAATAGTTTCTATCTTGGCAGAACAAAAAAATTCAACCATCAGCAGAAGATCTCTTCACCCTCTGTTGGTGCTTCAGGTGAATGGCCATCTGGAAAAAGGGCAACCACAAGAGGAAAATCAATTGAAAGGGAAAAGGAGAAAAAAAACCCTGAAAATTTGCCTCTACCCACCACTACTACACTAAAATCTCCTATTAATACAAGTATCAGAACACAGAGTTAGTTTTTTGTATTCTTAAAAGATGAGAAGTACACTTGTATTCCCTCCTGCCCCTTTCCTATTCCTGAAGAAAGTCTTACTAGGGACTTTTCTCTAGTCGATTGCAGTTTCTCACAAAATCAATATTCTTTACCACTTACTACTTCTTATTTTTTGTGAAACTAGGATATATATCTATGTATAGATATATTTCTCTATATCTCTACATACATGTGTACATACACACATATGTATGTGTATGTATATACGTATGGGTATGTGAGTGTGGGTGTGTATATCTATATAGCTTTATGAAAACCAAAAGACATCAGCCACACACAAAGCGTGAAGAATCTAAATTACCAAGGTGTTCCCTTCTCTCCTCATCTGTCTTCCCCCATAAAAGGGGAAGAGAATTCCCTCTTTCAGGACCTCTGAAGCAGAACTGCTCCTCTCTTTGACCACCCCCTCAGAGTGACTACTAAATATATTTTGGACCCATACATACATACATACATAATACAACGTATACGTACACATTTTGGAACTTTATTATATTGCCTGCCAATTTGCAGTATGTACGTATGTATGTAAGTCTTCTCTCCCAACTAGACTCTAAGGCCCCTGAGGGCAAATACAGGACACTCTCCTTCTGGATCTCCTACAGTGTTTCAGTTCATTTTGGGGATACACACAGTAGATGCTCAGAGACGCTTGTAGAATTTAAACCCCTAGATCAGCTCTACACTGACCTCGGAGTTTAGGAGGTCAGGTTATGGACTTGGAGGAGAGTATAACAACAGAAAGCAAAAACTCTGCCTTCTCTGCTCCCTTCCTCTAATTCCACAAGTCCAAAACAAAAAGGTCAAGGAGAGCACAGATTTTTACTAGCCAGAGAGTTGGGCAGTTCTGGTTCTTTTCTGACTTACCACCTGGCTGAGAACGGCCTCCCTTGCCCTTCTTCTTCTTCTCCTTCTTCTCCTTTGGCTTCGCTAAACCAAAAAGGCGTGTGGAGGTGGAGGTGGAGACTGGGATTTGGCTCTGCCCCTCTGATACTTTACTTGCCTGGCTGGTGGAACTGAGTAAGTGGAATGGACCTTTGTCTTTGTGTGTCCGAGAGATGCTGTTCCTCTTGGGGGATATTGAAAGTTCTGAGTCCAAAGACCCTGACTGCGATATGGAAGATGCTGTTAGCTGGCAAGGTTCCTCAGGGTTGGGGAAGAAGGCTGGGATCCGCATCAATTTACTGTGTTGATGTGAAATCTGCACATGGCAAAATAACAATATTTTTAAACTAACATTCTGTCTAAGATAATCTTGGTATAGAGATTTCAAGGAAAAATGACAAAGCCTCACATTAAGTTGACTTTAAAATGGAGTTTTATAGATGGTATACTAATATACTGGGTTCAAGTATAAAAGGAACTTCCAGTAAGAAAACTCCATCTACCAATGAAGCAGCTGGTGGTACAGTGGATAGAGCACCAGGCCCAGAGTAAGGAAAACCCAAGTTCAAATCTGGCCTCAGATACTATCTGTGTGGCCCTGGGCAAGTCACTTAATACCTGTTTGCCTCAGTTTACTCATCTGTAAAATGTGGATAACTACAGCCTCTACCTCCTAGGGTTGTTGTTAGCATCCAAATGCCTGGTACATATTAGTAAGTACTATATAATATCAGCGATTACTTTTATTCACACAATTTTGCAACTTAAGGGTTCTGTGGAACATTTGGAGGTCATGTGATTTGCCCAGGAACACAGAGAAAGAACATTTCATAGTCAGGACTTGAACCTGGGGCTTCCTGACAAGGTCAGTTTTCCATCCATTATATTTCATGCTGCTTCTCAGTGCAATACTTTCTCATACAAAAAGGGTGAGTGTAATCCCCAAATCTCCACTTCAGCCTGCTTTTGGGGAATAAGGCCACACATGTGCACTTGTTAATTCTCAGGCAAATAGCCTAGCCTAGGCAACTGCCTAGTTCTAGGTGGACCTCAAATGTAAGGGAGATGGTAGAGTTTTATACTGAAACTGCTAAAGAGAGTTAGATGTCCCAAGCTAGGGTGAAGAAACCAAAACTACCTTTGATTTCTCCTATTACAAGGTCAGATAAACCTGAACACAGGGATGATTGGTAGAACTCTTTTGGAGTTGAGGGACCCTCATCAGTAAATTTTGCTGTCTTAAAATCGGTGTCCCTCCTCTGGGTGGAGTAGCTTGTTAGGCACATGATTAAAAAAAAATCATAAAAGAGATAATGTAAGCTACATTCATCCACTCCCATCTGCTCCTCCATCAATCTTTGTGAAAAGGTTAGAAGCAGTCCACTGTTGTTATTACTCATAACAATGATGTACATTTAAGGCTAGTTGAACAAACAGTCTAGCTCACTTGTTTAGGTAAGGCACTGACTTATGCCCGGGCAAGTAAAACAATTTCATTTCATAGTGAAAAGTGGTAGGTTGTCAATCTGAAAACTGATTTACAGACAAGGCTGTAGATGAATAAAGAGAACAGGAAGGCTCATCACCTATGTAGTGGCATTGGTCAAGAGCGCCCAGATTAGTGTTCAGAGTTTAATCTCTTGCCTATAGTTTTCTTTTCTTTTTTTTTTATAGTTTTCTTAATATTAAGGGTAACACTAGGTTTTGGGGGGTTTGTTTTAGCTTATAGTAGTAAAAAATGCAAATACATAAAATATGTTTAATTTGTACCTTCTCTGTTGCCACTAGAATTCTTCTCAATATATTAATGATGGTACTAGTGTTAAGGTAGAATTACAAAACATAGCAAAGACAGCAACGTGGAAGTATTCCATGACCCCAAAACATTTGGAAACCACTGTACTTAGTCACAATGGCTTTTTAAAGAGCCATTTATAGGTTTGTCTTTTCTAATGTATTTGGAGTCCAGAACTATTAATCAAACCAAATGGCAACATGAAATTGGATCTAACAAAACTGTAAACTGCAAATGAATGTGCTCTCCTCAATTCTTGTATGAAACACAAAGAGAAGGTTCTAGGGACAATTTCAGAAGAACAAACCTTTTGTTGAGACCAACATTTCTAAATAATTAGAAACCTTTCTACCAATGTAACAAAGATAGATAAAAGGCTTGAAATGGTTTGTTAATGGCCAATAAGTAGCAAAGCAGGGGGGAAAATCAAGGAAATGTGTTTTTTTCCCCCTACTCTACCTTCCTACATCAATATGCATATTCCTGCCCACTCCTGCTGAGGCCTTTCCTTCCTGAAACAAACTGTACCCTATTTCTGGTTCACCCAGTTATCTTAACAATTCTCTATCATTCACACTCATTATACAACATATATATATGTATATACACAATATATATACATTATATATATTCATGTGTTTTTGTGTATTTTCTCCAATTGTTTTCTCTTCCCCATCAGATGATATGCTACATAAAAAATAAGGAACATGTCTTATTTCTGCTGAAGTCCTTTTACTTAACAGAGTTCCTGGAACATGATAAGATTGATCCAGAAATATTGTTTGATCTAATTTTTTAAAAACTCGCTATATTTAAATAAAAGTTTTATTGATGGCTTTTATTTTAATGGTCTCTTTCCAATAAATTCGCTCCCCTAACTCCCTTCTTGTAATTCAAAACCAACTAACAATGTGACCACACAACAGTTTATGCGACATTCGCCATCCACAATCCTATCCCTCTCCAGTGAGAAGAGAGAAGGGTGTTTTATCAACTGGTCTCTAGGTACAAGCTTGCTATAACCTCTGGTTTGTGAGGAGGCAGAAAATAAAATAGGAACCCCTTCTTTATGTAGGAAGTAATACTTATCTGATTCCCAATCACTACTAACAACAACAAAAATGGTTCATGATGTCATGATTTAAAAAAAAAAAGAAAACTATATTAGTTCATCATGTCTTTCTATGCACTGCAAGTATTTTTTTTCCCCCCAAATCAAGACTTCCTTGCATATAGCACCTAGCCAGGGAGAGAAAAGGAAGACTTAGCTGTGGTGCTCCCAGCTCCTAAGGGGAACTCCAGATTACCTGACTGGCATCATGCTCTGCCTGTCTTTGGGTTAATCTCTCCATCTCCCTCTTCACTTGCTCTTGTTCCTTCTCAAGCTGCTTCTGGGCAGCTCGGAGCCGCTCCAGGTCAGACTGATAGGCTGCTTTCTTTTGCTGGAGCTCTTCTCGTTCCTTGTCCAGGTCGTGCTGCCCTCTCTGGACTTTCTCCTCCCACTGGGTCAGTCTTGTTTCCCGCTCTATCAGTTCTTTCTCACGTGCCTCCCATTCTTTCTCCCGTTTGCGTTTTTCCTCCAGGTGCTGTGCCTGCTGCTTCTGCAGATTGGCCAGATCCTGTCGCTGCTTTTCTAGGCTCCTCTGCTTTTCTTGCTCAATCAGAGAGTTTGGTCTTGAGGAGCTCCGGGTTATTGCCCTCTCACTGAGCATCAACTTTTGGTCCTCAATGTAGCTATCCTGCTGTAATACCACACCCTAGAAGGGAGAGGGAGAAAAATGAAATTATCCTGATGCAATGTATCATGTCATGGCTTATCTGGTCTTTAGTTTTTTGTTGTCCACCCACCCATTACATCCGTCCCTTTCAGCAGCTGCCTATTAAAACTATATACTGTAAATCCTCAAATTGGTATTACGTTGGCATTATGAATCTTCCATGCTATCACCTCTGACAATAATCATATAGGTGTATGTATGCCTCACTGGGACAGCAAATTCACAGGGAGCACCAAACCATGCTAAAGAACAGACTTATATGGAATTCTTCCATTGTCTTGACAAATCTGTCATGAACTGGTTCAGGTCATAGGCATTATTTGGGGTAGGAGTGAGTAGTAACAGAAGACCAGAGTGAATGGAAGGATACCCTAGTTTTCTTCTATTTGTATGCATGCTATTAGAGGTAGCATTTAATAGTACCTAGAGATCCCCGCCATGTTAATGTGTAAAACTAGATATAAGGCAGACAATAATTGGAAATAACATCAAATAATTCCCAAGTTGAAATTAACATCCAATTTCCATCATTAAATGTAGGTTTGTATCACGTAGATTTTTGGGAATGTCATTCCAGAGTGTCCATAGACTCCCAATGAGGCTCTATTTCTCTTTATGGCTGTCTTATTTTCTTCTTCTCTTAGCCACTTAATGCTGAGCATGCTCAGTCCTCAGTGCCATTTTCCAGATAATTAACACTACTCCCCTGTCTCAAAGCTGCTAAACTGAGTAAGTATTAAGCAAGTAATAAACCCAAGCCTAAAGCAAAACTGCAAAACAACTAATAATAGATGTGGTGAACTCTAAGTAAGGTACCTACCTGCAGAGTGCTAAGAAGTTCATGTAGATGGACGATACTCTGAATAACTTGCTGCAGGGAAGACAAACAAAAATCAGAAACACTGACTTTAGGAGTTTCTGGGTTTCAGAACTCATCATAATACTGAGGTTATTTCAATGAGAAAACCAAGTCTTTGCAATATCACGCAGTGCCTCTATATTTTGTGAAATCTCCTCAGATCTTGAGCATGAATCCTAATACAGACTTATTTTTCCTGGGAACACACTTTCCATCTTTTATTTGACTTTACAACAGTTACCTGTGGGTGACTAATTTCTCTTAGTTCAACCTATTTTATAACAGTCAGTTCTGCTATCACATATACTTCAAAAAATGTGAATTTGTTCTAAAACAACTGATATATTAGGGCACATTCAGAGCATAACATGATTCCAAGGTTGCCTCTGCTCAGTTTCTTCTTTCAGAAACATCATAATAAGTCACAAGCTGCATCTGTTCTGACACCACTTCTAAAAGCAAATTTCAGATCTTTCTCAAGGTAAAGGGCTGTATTTATTGTATTTTTCTGGTGTAGTAAGAGCTGTGAGTACAGATAGCCCCTCAGCCCTTTCCATCACCCCAAGGAGCTGCTGCCTGCCCAACTTGCTTGTATAGCTCAAAGAGTGGGCCAAGCAGAAGCTTGGCCACTATTTATTGCAGTATTCACACATTATTTTTCATCATTTAACATGTATCCAACTGTGCTGTTTTTATTAGATTCTCATCTTTTTCTTTTTAATGTGGCACTCAGAACATTTTTGAGAGTTGCTCCCCTAACTTCGTTTTCCCCATAAACCCTGTGGTTTTTATTGCACCATTTTGCATCAAGAGATGCTTTTTGGGAATGCCCTGTCAGAGCAGAACTTCTGATGTACAGCTGGCTCCTTAACTGCCCAGTTAGATCTAGTACTTCTGTGTCTTTTCTCAGTTCTGTCAAATGAGTGTGAAAAGACAGGCTGATGAGAAGTTTTATCTCTAGCAGTCAGTCCTTCAGGTAGTGAGTATAGGTGACCTATGTATTCCATGGTTCAATCCATTTTGAAATAAAATATTTATGAGGGTTCCTCCTTTAGATCACTGTTATTATATCTTTGTGGACTTACAGCAAATCACCTTACTGAGGAAAAAGCCCATTTATTTAAATGGGGTTCACAAAATGGAAAACCCATCAAGCATTCAAGTATGACATGCTTTAAGAACTTGAAACACACAGTACACTCCTCAAAAGCAGGCAAATTTATGGGATGTAGTGGGAAGAGCACTGGATTTGTAAGGCACAGATATGAATCTGAATCCTAGCTCTTCCACTTACTATGTTGTGACTCTGGGTAAGTCAAATAACCTCTCTAAGCTTTAGTTCCTGTACAAATGAAGGGGTTGAACTGGGTGCTCTTCAGAGTTCTCCTTTACACACACACACACACACACACATGCACGCACACACCCCAGCTCTAATCCTGTAATATGTATCTCAATACTGTTCTACTTCTCTTGAAGAGTCAAATATTTATATGGAAAAATCAAGTTTGTAGATCAAGAACACCTGTAAGGACCACTATTGTCCTGAAGGATCAAGAAATTTTGGAGAGAGTGTGATCAACCAGGGATGAAAAGTAATAGTATCCAAATAAGAATTCTTACCTGAGAGAAAGTGGGGCTGCTTCACATTTTAAAATAAATGATTAATGAAAAAGGAGCACTAAAAGAACTCTTCCTTACCTCCCCCCTCCTCTTCAACAGAAACACAAACCCTAAATTTTTTTTTTTTGGGTGGGATAAAGGTTTAATTTAATTCAAACTCTCACTATCTCAGATTTTCATTTCTAATAGCACATTTGTGATCTAGCCTTTGGTCTGAGGAAAAACCATTAAGTAAACTTCATATACCTGTTACTTTAAAAGATCTAATAACAAGCAACTGGCCTCTGTACAACAGAGCTACCATTTTCTACCTTGGCTTCATGCTGGATGCCAATGGGGTATTGCTGGGGCTAGGCTGAAGACAGGGAAGAGGTTGGTACAAAAACGGTAAAGTAAAATAAATTTAGAGAATGACTACTTACATGCTACAAATTTAAGAATTTTACCCAGGAATGTATATTTTATACGTGGTAAATAAAACTGAAATAAATAAGATATTTTTTAACATAATAAACAAGAAAAATGTATCCTGCTTTTAAAAAAATAGTACTGAATATCCTTACCTCGCTGTTTCTTTTCAGCACAAATACCACATTAGCATTTCCACCCTATAAAAATGTAAGAAAACAGAACAAAACGTACTTTTTCAATGAAGAGAGAAAAAAAATCACAATCAACATATTTTAAAGCTAATCAGATGACAGATTTCTATTTTCCTTTTGGCAAAATGAGAATTACTATTGTCTCTGTATGTGGAAAATACTTTCTACTTTGAAGAAAATCTGGTATCACATTGAAGTTAAATTGAAACTGATCTGCAGTGTTGAGAAGTGAGGGCTGCCACAGAACATTTTAAACATGCCTCTTCTTGATATACAGGTTCTGATGAAAAACACAAGGCTTGGCATGGCTATCATTTGTGCCAAACCAGAAAAATGAGGTGACCAATAAAATTATTTAAAAGTTTGGGGTAGTTAAAATGTTTATATTCTAAATGTATTTTACTCTTCAAAAAGGATTACTATTATGGTAAAAATAACTACAGCTTCTAAAACCCATCATTTCAAGGGGCAAAAGTCAAGGAAAAAATAGTTTCTAATGAGAATACCTTTTTTAGACCACTGTCTGATTCTGTCCTCCGAAGATCTTGGCCATCATCTCCATCTTCCTTCTCACCACCACCTTAATAAATAAAGTGAAATTACTAACAAGAGAAATGAACTTGTCAATCTATAATATGATGTAGAACTTATCATAGTAAGAACTTTATCAACAACATATAAGGGAAACCATTTAATGAAAGGTGGTCAATTTTAACATTATTCTTCCTAAAGCCAGTAACCTGGAAGGAGGAATGAAACTGAGGAATACATAAAAATATTAGCTCTTGGGGGCGGAGCCAAGATGGCGGAGTAGAAACAGCTCGTCCAAGCCTCTCTGCCCCCAGATTCTCCACAAACTATGTAAAAAAGGACTCTGAAAATCTTCTGGAGCCCCAGCACCCACAGAACGACACAGAGAAGCTAACCTCCCGCTGAGGACAGCCCAGCACCCTGCAGGAAGGACCAGCGCAGTGGTCTGGGAGCCGGCAGCGCGCAGAGCGCAGGAGCCGAGCCGAGCCCAGGTCCGCGTGAGCCGAGGTTTTAGCCCCAGGGCGGCAGGGCCAGCAGCCGGCTGGAGGAACCCCAGAACACCAGGAGCTGTGGCGACTCCAGAATTATCAACATAGACTTGCCTAGGACAAAGTAAGAGGTTAGTGTCCTATGGACTTTGGGACCTGTATTTGGGGAATGCGTCAGCTCCCTCCCCTGGGGGCTAGAAGCCGCTGAGGAGACACGCCACTGTGTAGTTTTCAGAGGCATTTCCGGCTCCCAGCCTACAAATCGTGGGGAGATCCAGCGATCAGTCTTGGGGGGTAATCGCTCTTGCTTTAACCTCCCTGGATCTGGATTGTGATCTAGGGTGGAAGTTGTGGGTGGGTTTACAGCTTGCCAGAAACGGAAGTTGCCCCCCACACGTTCGGGACGAAAATTCCTCTATCTGGCCTTAAAGCCATAGTGTGGCAACAAGCCCAAAAGTCAAGCAATTAAGTGGCAACATGCCAAGGCAAAGGAAACAGAAAAATGCAACCCTAGACTCCTATTTTGGGGGCATAGAGCGGAAAAGGACTGTGAGGTCAGAAGTCCTGCTCCAAAAGCCCCAGGGGAAAACATGAGTGGGTTGCAGGCCATAGAGGACCTTAAGGAGGACTTTAAAAATCAAATAAGAGAAGTGGAGGAAAAATTAGAAAGAGAAATGAGAAGGATGCAGGAAAAGTATGAAATGAGGGTCAACAGCCTGACTGAGGAAAACAACACCTTAAAAAATAGACTAGCTCAAATGGCAAAGGAGGCCCAAAAGGGCAATGAGGAGAAGAATGCCTTAAAAAGTCGAATTTGCCAGATGGAAAAAGAATCTCAAAAGTTCACTGAGGAGATTCATTCCTTCAGAGTTAGACTGGAGCAAATGGAAGCTAGTGACTTTATGAGAAATCAAGATGCTGTTAAGCAGATCCAAACAAATGAAAGATTAGAAGGCAATGTGAAATATCTCATGGGAAAAACCACTGACCTGGAGAATAGATCCAGGAGAGACAATTTAAAAATTATTGGACTACCTGAAAGCCATGATCAAGAAAGAACCTAGAAATCACCCTTCAAGAAATTCTCAAGGAAAACTGCCCTGATGTTTTAGATCCAGAGGGCAAAATAGAGGTTGAAAGAATCCACAGATCACCTCCTGAAAAAGATCCCAAAAAGAAAACTCCCAGGAATATTATAGCCAGGTTCCAGAATCCCCAGATCAAGGAGAAAATACTACAAGCAGCCAGGAAGAAACAATTTCAATATTGTGGAAACACAATCAGAATAGCCCAGGACCTGGCAGCTTCTACACTGAGGGATCGAAGGGCATGGAATATGATATTCCAGAGGGCAAAAGAACTGGGAATGAACCCAAGGGTCACCTACCCAGCAAAACTGAGTATTTTGTTTCAGGGGAAAATATGGTCATTCAGTGGAATAGAGGACTTTCAAGCATTCTTGAGGAAAAAACCAGAGTTGAATAGAAAATTTGACATCCAGACACAAGAAGCAAGAGATGCCTGAGAAGGTAATCAGGGAAAAGAAATCAAAAGGAACTTATCAAAGTTGAACTATTTACATTCCTATATGGAAAAGCAATATCTGTGACTGATGATATCTTTCCCACTATGAAAATAATGGAAGAAGAGGGTGTGGTCATACGAATACATATGTGAATGTGTGTGTATATGGTTACAGTTATATATGGATAGAGGCATAGGTTGAATTTGTTGGGAAGGGAGAGTACTCAAGGGATGAAATTATGAGGTGAGAGAGGAAAGTGGCAAGAGGAGATGGGGAGAGACATGGTAGGGTAAACTATCTCATGTAGGAAGGGGAAGTGGTTGCAAAGGAGGGGGAGAATAAGGAAGGCTAAAAAGGCAAAACCACATTCACATTGAATTTGGTTCAGGGAGAAAATGACATTCATACTAAATGGGATATCTCAACCTGCAGCAGGATAGGGGGAAGGGGGATGAGAGGAGAGATGATGGATGGGAGGGCATCCTTGGGGTGAGGGGAGGTTGGAAGTACCCACTATAGAAGAGGGACAGGATCATGTAGGGAATGGACCAGGTGGGGGGTGGGATGAGTGGGAGGGAATTATAAGCAGCCTTGTACAATATATCTACTATGATAATGTTTTGCATAGCTAGACATGTACAACATATACTGAATTACTTATATCCCAGGAAGGAATGGGTGACAAGGGAGGAAGGAAAGGGATCTGAAATTCAAGGGCGTAACATTAAATGTTTCAAATATATATATAAATACTATTATTAATACTCTTTTGCCTATAATTGGGAGATAAGATGTGCAGGCATTGGGACACAAAGATTCATTTTCCTCTAATGGAAAAGTCGATGGGGGTATGGGAGAAGGTATGGGAGAGAGCAGATTGGAGGAAGCTATATCTTGTGGGACTGCTATTCTGGGAGGTTGGGTAGGGGAATAATGGGGGGAAAATGATTGTAACTCAAAATCTGGCGGAAATGAATGATGTAAAACAGAAGTTAATAAAGTATTTGTTTAAAGAAAAAAAAATATTAGCTCTTCCCCTTTAGTCTCTGACAGGCAGGAGACCTCCCAGAAAATCCCTTTTATCTTGGGGATAAATTTAAAAGTTCCTGACAAGAGGGACTAATTATGGTAAGGGACGGAGATAGGGCAAGGGAGAGAAAAGTTTTTTTAAACCTAGCTACATCTTATAAGAATATATAATGCCCAAGTATTCAGGGTTCTCTCATCGGGCTGGAGTCTGAACCTTATACTCCACTCTGTTACTCTTTAACTTAATATTTTAAAATGAGGCATCGCTTTCATTTAGAAATATGAGAAGCTACAATTCCCCTGAAGTGAAGGTACATATCTCTCAAGGTATCAAAAATCATGCTGGCTTTAGCATACTTTGCAAACACCATGATATAGAGTACGATATAGGTGGGCAGACTACTTTCTCTTTGCCAGGTTTATGCTTGAAATCAAATCACGTTGCCTGTATTGTTTTGCTCATGGGAACAAAAAAGATGGAGGAGTCCCAACAATATCCAGGAGCTGGCAAAGCAGTTCCATCACATGCATCTTTGAAGCATTCCTAAAATCCGATCGATGGCTCTGTCATTATCTCCTCTGAATAAATATATCTCTCCCAAAGTCACAGATG
This sequence comes from Gymnobelideus leadbeateri, assembly GCA_011680675.1. Lineage (NCBI taxonomy): Eukaryota > Metazoa > Chordata > Mammalia > Diprotodontia > Petauridae > Gymnobelideus > Gymnobelideus leadbeateri. The sequence goes on along the minus strand of WOXC01011744.1, from coordinate 344,760 downwards.
ACAGGGATGGGATGAATATACTGGTTGGAAAGCATGTACCTATTTGAGGTCAAGATAGTAACATGATTGGTCGAAGTTGAAGAGATGGAAGGCGAGAGGAGGAGGGTGGGGGGAGAAACAGAGGACAGAGAGAGAAAGTGAGGGAGTTGGGGAGAGAGGGAGAGGAAGACAGAGAGGGAGGAAGAGAGAGGGAAAGGAGGAAAAAGAGAGAGGGAGAGGGAGAGAGAGAAAGGAGGAGAGAGGGTGAGAGAGGAGAAAGAGAGAGAGTGGGGGAGAGGGAGAGAGATGGTCAGGACAAAGTAAGGGGGATAGGCTTCATATACTAATCTCCATCATCTAATCTGCATATAATTCAGATGCCTGAAATTTTAATTCATTATTAAGACCAGGATAAAAGGTGTCAGGGGAAGTCACAACAAAGAAATGAAAATCCAATGAATCCAAAGGACACATATGGGGATTGCATATGCAGAGACATACACGTATACTCTGTGGCTCTCTCCAGCATACACATGTACATACATACACTCATACATACATACGGGCAGTCCCCAACTTATGACCAGGCTGTGTTCCAAAACTTTCATTTGTAATTCAGTTGTTTAGGACTCAGAACACATTTTCCCACAGAAATAATGTTGAAGATTGTGGTCACATTCACAATTAGCCCATAAAATCCTATTTAATAAGCCATAATGCCGCTAAACTATAGTGCTAATATTGTACTAGCCTGAATTCTGGGTCCTGGGAGCAGGGGGCCATGACAGTGCATTAGGAGGAGAAGTGTTTCCTCCCCCTTTCTTGGGTGCAGGACTGGCCCTAGGCAAAATTTTGAAATAGGCGAAGTTTGTTTTTGGCACCTTCCCATCTCCCTTTCTCTATACCCTCTCCCATCTCTTAAATGTCCCTCACTCCTCAGGCTCCCAGGGTTCAAATGCTCCCACTGTGGAATTTCTCCACCTCCCCAGGTCTGCCCCACACAGCACTCTATTGCTCAAAACTCCCTACCTTCCTTCTTCCCCAAATCATAACTTCTGCTCCTTCAGTGTTAACTAAGTAAGAGCTAGAAAGAAGATAGCTGGATCCAACTAATTTATGATTAGATATGAATGAATGGAAGAAATTATCACCCTATCCCTCCTACTCAGAAATCTGTTCACCCAAATAATTATCTTTAATTGAAAGAATTTCCACTTCTTGTAATAAAATAAAATGAAAGAGCAAATAAGATACTTTGTGGCAGAAGGGTCACTTATTCTGCCTAGAAGACAGTACTAGATCAGCAACTGTAAAGTGCCCCAGTTTTAATAGCTTTTCACTTTTTTCTACTTTGAGTTCTGAGTAGTGTCTGATACTCTTTATACTCTTTTGTTCCCGTGTCACTAATAACAGGGGGTCCACTCATGGGAAGGGGACTATGAGTGGCCCATTCCAACTGCTATGAACTGCAAAGTTAGGTATGTACTTGGTGGGGGACTGCCTGTATAGGACACAAGCTCAAACACACCTACCCTTTGAGGCATTCATCTGGTGGCTGTCAAACCCTCCAAAGGTTTCTGCTCTCCGAGGTAAAGAAACTGGGCCAACTATTCCTCCTTCTTGCTCTGAGGTGCTGCTGATGGACTGTCCAAGTGTGCCCCCAAGGCTGCCACTCACCAGGCCTTGTAACATCTCCACTAAAAAACGAAAAGGGACGTGATAAATTTAATCACTGATAGTGAAAAAAGTAAAACCATGGTAATTAATGAATACAAGATGCATAAAGAGGGGGTCTTCTGCTTTTACTTGGAGAATCTACTGGACATGCCATCTTTCATCTCCATAACTTTTCCATTCTCCACACCTGAATAGGCACTTTGTTTACAATTCTGCCTCTTAGAATTCCTTGTTTTCTTCTAGACTCAGTTCAAATGCTACCTGTGCATCATGATTCTAAACCTGGGGTACACTGATAGACTGGTGGAGAGATTTCTGGGCTATATGAACTTGGATGGGGGGAAAGAATAACAGCTTCATTTTTAGTAACTTCTAACTAAAACTAAGCATTTCCTTCAATTATGAATTTAATTAGTAAATGATTGAATACTTTATCAGACTGATAAAGAGGGTCCATGACACAAGGTTAAGAATTCTTGCTCTATATAAAGGTGCTTGCTAGCACCTTCCCTACCAAAATTACTGTTTTACAAATACATACATATACATGCACATGTGTACATATATGCATATCTATCGATACACACAACACACACAATCTGGTTCAGCATAGGTACCTAATAAATACTTGCAGACTATCTCTTGGCCATGTGTTTTAGACCCTCTGCCTAATTTATATATAACCTAAGAAATTTGTAATGGAGTACAGAACACAACATAAGCCATCTAAGTCAACACCAGTGAGAATGAAGGGAAAGAGAATGATGAGTGCCCGTTACCTACCCTCATTTATTGCACTTTTCATGATGGGCCCTCCTTTGGGAACCTCCTCAGTGTTAGACCTGAATAGTACCCTGGAGCCATGAATTGGTGAACTGTCTTCTGATAAGGGCGTACTGCAGTCTGTCATGTCTCGGAAAATCATCTCCTTTTCCTCCAACAGAGTTAAGATCTGCTGATCTTTTTGCTGCAGTTGCTCTGCAGGATAGACAAAAGGACCAATTCTGAGTAAAACCCGTATTTTGCAAACTGCAGTTTATTTGAGACACGAGTGCCACCTGGTGGCACTTTATGAAAAAGGAATGGACTAATCAGGAACCTTAACCTCTTGTTCTTGAGCAACCAGGTCACCTTCAGTTACATGAACTTGTCAAGGCTGGAAGTCCATCCAGGCAGATAACATAAGACTCCCCAGTTTTTCTTACATAGTCTTTGACTATGGCCTCAGAAAAAAATAGATATATTGCACAGGGCTTTAGTTCTTATTCCTTGCTTTTTGTACATCCCTTATGTTCTAATTAAAATAGGACATTTTTGTCCAAAACATGTCTACATGGGGATTGTCATAAATGGTGCTTGGGTCTGTTTGATTCTGTATCCAATTTCCATCTGAAGCATCATTCAAAGTCACTCAAGATTCTGACCGTCAATGTATAACCCTAGAACTAACAGTAAACTGAGAGTGATTCTGTCAAACAGGAGTCTTATTCCCCCAAAAGGTTGCTCATTCTGGGTCTTCTGTGAGCCACTAATCTTGACTAAGCTCTCCATGACCTAAAACACCAAGACACTGACCATGGGACCAAATACTACTGGTACTGCATGCATGGTGGTATTTTCTGAATCAACAGTATTCCTTTGCTTTCCTTTCTTAGATCCTATTCAGGTATTTCTAATCCAGTTCCCCTTTCCATCACCTCCCTAATAACAAAAAAGAAAAACAATGTAGTGACCCTGTCAGAGAGAGGATACCGAGCTCACTGCTGGCATAGTTCTTCAGAAGCCTTTCTTAATGTTTAAAGATCATGTAGTCTCTACCCGGTTTTCTCCATTTACTAACTAAATACACACATTCCCACATTTAACTGTTGGCTGGGGCATTACAGGTCACTCACTGAACAGCTGACAACTTCAGGCATCCATTGCATTGCCTCACGCCTTCAGAAGCCACATGGGCCAAATGGTAGTCCTGACCTCTCCCAATAGCTTTACCTTTTAATTCTCGGGCTTTTGCATCTAGCAATTTCTTTTCTTCTTCATTTTCACTGGGGATTCCTTCATCTTCATCTCTGTTCCTTTAAAAATAACAGTAGGACCATAGCATTTGGCATCAGTTACCCTGGTTATTGCTAAGTTGATCATAAAAGAAGCTTTCTGAGGGACAGGAATGATATGATCTGATCTCTAACTTACAGGGCATTGATAGTATCTTGAATGATTTGAATCCAACTGTTCCGTTCCTCCTTAGAGCTGGCATGGACTTCAACCATCTCTGGATCCTTCATTCCCATACTGATTAGGAATAAGCCCTTCTCTTCATGGGCTACTTCTCGTACAATCAATTTCTTCAATGAGATCACTGTTGATTTCTGGTCCTTGAAAAGAAGAGCAAAAAAAAAGGGTAAGAAAGGGCATTCAAAGTATGAATTGTAAGTATAGCTGTGACCTAAAGTAAGACCTTACTGCTATCCTTAGGGTATTTATTTGGTTTCATAAAAAAAAATGTCAGCACTTTCAAGGGAAAGGTCTCTTACCCATACATAAATTACAATGTGACCAAACAGAAGAAAATATTATCAATGGTGGAATAACATAGGATCAGAAAATTTTTAGTAATTTTTTATATATGACAGATCTTCCCAGGAAGACACAATGAACATTCTGTTGACTTTGGTCAGCAATTTCATAAACGAATTTGATTTGTGTGAACAGGTTTGGGATAAATATTTCAGTAATAGGGCTCCCTCCATCCCCCAAGATGAAATTACCAAGTGCCCAAGACACAACACTAAAGTCAGGGATAATAAAAGAATAGTTTCAGATATTTTCCATTAGAAAATTTGGTGAGTATTTAAAAAGTTAAATGAAAATATACATAAAATATGTCCAGGACAAATTAATTTTAAAGAGTGGGAAGCAATAAATGTGAAGTCAATACCTAATGAGGTAGAAAGGGCACATTAGAAAAAGCACGTAAGTAAAGAAAGTATTTCCAGCTTACCAGTGATGCAAAGACATACTTCTGGTCTTTTTCTTGAAGGAAAACCAGAATGTCAGTGAGTAGAACTGCCTGGACCTCTAAAGTGTAGGTGAAGAGAAGAGAAAAAGACAATAGCCATTTAAGAGCTGAGCATGGTCATTCATACGTGTCTATGAAGTTTCATTTAGCAACATATTCCAGGGCTATGAATGATGACCTGAGATCATCAATACGACTGAGCATTCTAGATCTAAATTTCTCTAGGATGCAGGTTTAATACCTGCTTCCTCAGGATATATTTAAAAGGTTTCCTTGGTTGGAAAAGGCTTTGGTATTAGAGCAACTCTAGAAAGAGACATCGGCAAGAGAATTCTTTAGGACTATGACGGCATTCAACACATTTGAAGTATCAGTGATAATCTGCTAAGTATGTATGTTGTTCATAATGCCGCTCAAAGACAATTTCTTACCAAGGTCTATACTTTGGCAGCTGGGGAAAGGCGTGGGGCAGAGAAAGGGAATGTTGCCAAAAGGTGATGTTTAGGAATACCCAAGTCCAGTGAACAGAAGGCATTCTGTTCTTCCACCCCTCAATGTGCAGTTAACAAGAATGAACAAAGCTCCTTCTGAGATTCCCTCAGATTTAACAAGACTGCAACAAGAATCACCATCCATTACATCTCTTGCCTCCACTCTAACACCAAGTAACTTAACCTCTGCATGTAGTGAGTATAGAATTCACTTCTTAGTTTAAAAAAAAGTGCATCTCAATCTCTCTAACTGGGACTGTACTTTTTGGGTACAATAGGCTTCTAGAGCAATTCTACAAATTCATTCTCAAAAGTTCATTCAGTGGCAGGTTCAAAACTTTTAGAGACTTGCTATCTAATATGGTCTAGTGAGTTGGCTCACTACAGACCATTACTGCCGGTAAGGGTAGACAACTACTTCTTTTTGGAATGGAACTTAGGTACCACATCCTTTCAAGATATAAATGACCATTTCCCAAGGGTCCCATGGGATACCATGTCACTATTCTGTTAAATGTCTGGAATCCCATTTTCCTTTCTGTGAAATTCAAAGGAAAGCAGTAAAAAAAGAGGAGTCAGGACCTCTGGTTTCTAAACTCCTAGAGAGATCTAATTTTTTAGCCCTGACCACAGTAATTTTCCATGCATAACATTAGTTATGACATAAATTGGTCATTTTCTGGTGTTTTTTTTTTTTTAAACCTAGGTGCCAAAAAAATCTGAAATACAGGCCTCAGCTCCACTGTGTCCTGAGGTTTATATCATCAGTGTCAATGAACTTGAGAAAAACAAACCCACCCTTTATTCTAGAGTACACAGTCCTGATTGTTCTTGGCATAAATTGGCTTGGGGAGGAGAATAACTACATATCACTCTCTCTACTGGAAGTTTTCAGACCTGAAAACCTGTTGTCATCTTGCTATTGGTCTGTATATAATTGCAACTCCAGCAGCTGGACTCCATTATTTTTTTTTCTCTAGCAAAGAAGAAATATCTTGTTTTAAATGAGGAATTAGCTCCAAATGGCAACTCTAGGAAACCCTGGGATTTTAATAGTAGGGAAGGTATTTATAGTACAGCAAAACTGCCTCCTAGATGGTCCTCAAATACACAAAGCCACACTACAACATACTGGAAAGGACAGAGAACCAAGAGTTGGGAAGCATGCGTTCTAGTTTTGACTCTATGAAACAACTTGATGGGTAACCTTGGCAAACCTCTTAACCTCTCTGTGCCTCGGTGGGGCAATTAAAATGAAGAGTTTAAGGAGATAGTCCTTTCCAGTTCTAAAATACAATTATTTCCTAATTCTAGCCTTGCCAGAGTGGGTGTTTTGGGTTTTTTTCCCCTAAGATCCTCTCAGCAGAGTGTCCTAAGTAATCAAAATGCCGTCAGGGAATCTATTACTAGCTTGATGACACTGTCTATACAAATTCTTCTCCACAAAGGAATACTGATTTCCTTTAAAACTGCTAATAACAATAAATGGCAACAGTTGACATTTACAAAGCACTTTAAAATGCAAAACACTGTACAGACATCTCATCTGAACCTCACAACAGTCATTCAAGGTCGGTACTACAGTTGTTATCATGCCCAATTTACGGCGAAAAAACTGAACCTTGGGGATATTAAGTCACTGCTCAGGGGTCACACATGACTAATAAATGTCAAAGGCAGGCTCTGAACCCAAGTCTTCCTGAAAAATAGGATGTGAGTGAAATACTCTGGAACTTAAAAGTGCTCTACAAATGTGAGTTATTATTATTGTTATTATTTAGTTATTTCTCACCACAATGTCATATGGAGAAATGCAGGTAAGGAGTTTCAAGAATCCCTTTTTTATACTTGAGGTCAATGGGTTTAGAGTATCAGTCAACCTATTTTATATTTGTTTTATTTTAAAGAAAATATGTAAAAATTGTGTTTAATTTGCCTTAGCTATTCTCCCACTACACTTGCCATTTTGGCTAAAAAATGGGATATACTGAATGTTAACCTACAAAGGTTCTCTGAGGTAAGAGGCATATATTTCAAAGACTATATAAAAATCAGACATACAAAATTATGATATATACACATATTATTAAGTCTTAGGAAAAAAGTAGTCGTCTCATAACATGGTGATTTCTTATAGCTGAGAAAGCCAAAGATTTTTGGGGAGCAAAACAGCATAAGGTTACTACAAGTGAATTAAATCTGCTGTTTTGTTTTTCTCTGAATGCATCAGCATCTACACATGTCTATCTGATATGATCTACATGAAGGAAAAGAAGAAAAGACAGCACAGGTCTCTAGAAAGGTGGGTTTGGGACCTCCCTCTCTTCTTAACACACAAGCTTTTTGGTTGTCTTACCTTTTAGCCTCCCTGCTGCATTCCTCAGGAACAGACTCCCATCTCGAACTAGCTTTTTTCGTTTCAAATCTTCCTTGGCAAACATCTGTCCACTCTTCATCCTCATAATCGACTTGCTGTCTGTTTTGGTGTAAATCTCATTGAGACGGACTTTCTTTTCATAATTTGCAACTTTGCTGTCTACTGCTCCAATCACATCTTTCACCAGGCTCAGGGACTGGGCCAGATCTTCCTGTTCTAAGTCATTTTCTTAGAAAGAGAAAAAGGAAGAGTCTAATTTTACTTCCTTCCTTTAGACTAAGTTAAAAAGGGAGAGAATCCTGCCTTCTTAACCCACCATCCACACTCTGATACTGTTTTCTCTTTTCACATTTGTGTTAATATAGAGTGATAATGATATTTCACCTGAGACAAGTCAAGGCTCTGTTCTTATGCTTCAATGAGTCACAAAATAATTAAAAGCTTTATATTACACCAAAAACATACTGAATTCTAAAGTAGACAACATAGAACAAATAATCTTAGGTGGCAAAAAAAGTCAGGTTTTATGTCCTTACTTTTAAACTTACCTTTTGCCAAATCTTAGAATTATAACCTCCTTGAAGGTAGGAATAGTGCCTTTATTTTTGTAATAAATGAGAGTAAATAACTAAGCATACTGTAATCAGTGATAAAGAACATGATACCACCTTTGAGCTTAGGATATGAACCCTTTAACTCTGTTGGAAAAAGTAATGGGCGTCAATGACAGCAGAGACCCCACAGACCAATCATGTAGAGAAAAGGATGCTCTGTAGCTACCAAAGCAGCTGTGAATCAGAGAGAAGTGTATAAACATGGTTCTTTTTCTTTCTACTACCCACCTTTATACTCTTAGCAAAACTTTTCAAGCATACCTAGTATAAAGTTCTTCAGAGAATACGGACTCAAGGAGAAGACAAGACAAAAGCTTCTCTACTAACCAACCAGAGAGATAAAGCATCATTTCAGTGGCTCTTAGTGGACACATACACAGTGAACACAATCCACAAGAAAAGGAGAACGTTACCTTTGGTACATTGTAATATTCTTTGTAACAAAACTGGATATTTGGTAATACGCTGGGTTACAAGTAAAATGCATTCTGGGATACCCAATCTCCTAACAACTGCACTGCTCATCTTCTTCTGAAAAAGAAAAGAAAACTACAGTGAAAACAATGACTAAACATGGATCCTCTTGCATGGTTCTGATCTGTTAGATTTTATGCATTCATGCTCGTGTGAAGGGAGGGAAAACACACACCTTTACAAAGGCCTGAAAGCGCTTATCCTTAGTGTGAAGGTCTTTGAAATAGTTTACAGACTGGTTGTGCTGACCACAGAATTTGCCATATGTTTTCTTTAGGCGCTCTGCATTCTCACCCGAAAACTACAAAGAGGAGAGAAAGAACGTAAGGGAATCACTGCAGTACACAACGAATGTCTCAATAACAGATACCAGAACAGAGAAGGGCAATGCCTCCACCTCATAAATAGGTATTGTAACACTCAGACCAAGCATTTAATAACCATCAAGCATAGACAAAAAGCTAAAAGAGCTAATTCCCACTAACAAAAGGGTTGTTATCCTGTCTATGTGAAGTCAATACTTTTAATGACCATCCCAAATGTTTTTCTGAATTTGGACAGAACAGATGCTCCATTTGAAGCCAGAGGCATAAGCTTGTGAGGCTTCTTGAGGGTAGGAGATCTGGATTTGGATCTAAGATTTAATGGATGTGAAACTATAGGCAAATCATCTTCCTTCTCTGAATCTCAGTTTTCTTATCTGTAAAATCAGGATAATGTATTGCATTACCTACCTACTTCACAAAGGCTGTCATAAGGAAAGCATCTGATTAATCTCTAAATTTGCAAATTGCTGTGAATATGAGCTCTTAATAACTAAAGTTATTATGTCCTTTATGCCAGTCATGTTGTTTCCACAGTGTTCAGAACACTGTAGAGAGAGTGTATAACTGATTCTTACAACAAACTTTTCATAAAGGTAGAAGGTATGTTTGACAACCTCCATTTTACATATGGATAAACAGAGGCAAAAAGAATTTAATCACTTTACTCAAAGCCACCTAAGGAAAGGAATTACAAAATAAGCAAAAGTACAGAGTGGAAAGCACAAGACTTGCATGGGAAACAGAGTAGAGACTACCTGGCTATGAGAGGCTTAGGAAAAAGGGAAAAATCAAAGACAACCCCAAGATTCCAAAGCCTGCTTGGACACCAGTAAAAATAGTGACAAAATTAGGGAGTTGGGCAGAGTGAAATAGTTTCTTAGGGAGATGGGAGAAGGAAATGAGCTCAGCTTTTTAAATTATGTTGAGTTTGAAACAACTGCTTCTTATCAATTGGAAATGTTTGACAAGGAGAAAAGCAGAACTGAAGATAAGGAGAAAAGACTAGGGTGCTAAAGGTGTAGATGTGGGCTTCTATTTTTTTTTTTTTTGAGGGCAATTGGGGTTAAGTAACTTGCCCAAGGTCACATGGCTAGGTTTTTTTTTTGGTTTGTGTGCGTTAAGTGTCTGAGGTTGGATCCGAACTCAGGTCCTTCTGACTCCAGGGCCAACGCTCTACTCACTGCATCACCTAGCCACCCCCAATGATAACTTTTTTTTTTTTGCGCAAGGGGGGAGGGCAGGGCAAATGGGGTTAAGTGACTTGCCCAAGGTCACATGGCTAGTAAGTGTTAAGTGTCTGAGGTCGGATTTGAACTTAGGTCCTCCTGACTCCAGAGCGGGTACTCTATTCACTGAGCCACCTAGCCACCCCAGATGTGGGGGGCTTCTTTACAGAGGTATAAGAACTGAAGTTATTGGGGCGGCTAGGTGGCGCAGTGAATAGAGCGCCGGCCCTGGAATCAGAAGGCCCTGAGTTCAGAGCCGGCCTCTGACACTTAATCCGCACAAACAAAAACCTAGCGGTGTAACCTTGGGCAAGTTACTTAACCCCAATTGCCCTAAAGGGGCGGCTAGGTGGCGCAGTAAGAGCGCCGGCCTTGGAGTTGGGATGACCCGAGATCAGATCCGGCCTCAGAAAATGAGCACCCACGCATAAATAATGACTAGCCGTGTAACCTTGAGCAAGTTACTTAACCCCAATTGCTTTAAAAAAAAAAAAAAAGAACTGAAGTTATGAGGGCAAGTGAAAACTCATAGAGAGAGGATATGTTAAGAGGAAGGGCCAAAGCCTAAATCTTGGGGAATATCCTCATAGTTAAGAGGGAAGGATGAAGAGTCAGCAAAGTGACAGAGGAAGTACAGAGGCAAGAAGGAAACCAGGACAGCACCATGAATAAAAACCAAGGAAGCCTTGAACAATGAGTAGGATTTCAATATGACATACACATGTGAATATATAACAGTTGTTGAGTCATGTCCAACTCCTAGTGACACTGATTTGGGGCTTTGCTGGCAAAGATACTGGGGTGGTTTGCATTTCCTTCTGTGTTGGGGCCCTTTAAGACTTTACCCAAACTCTGAGAACCCATGGAAAACTCAGGCAAATGACAGAGCAACTCAAGCTGAGTTAGAGGCACCTGAGTGTATGCTCTGCCCCGTGATTTCAGGGTATTAAGCATGTGCTGCTAACAGGGGAGCACTCCCCTGCCATGAGAAGCCTGCTATTGCTGAGGCACGTTGGGGAACAGAGTCGGGGGAGGGAAAAGGAGATAAAAGGAGGGAGAGAAAAGGGGATTGTGAATGAGAGATTAAATGGCAAGATACATCATATCTTGGTGTCAGGACTCGTTTGTCTGTTCAGGAGGAGCAGGCTCCCCCGAGGGGTTCGTGGGGGCGAACCCGGGCTGTAGGGGCGATCAGAGTGACTAAAGCTGTAGAGGCAGCTGGAGAAGGGTTTGTGGAGGCAACCTGTGTTGTAGGGGCGACAAGAATCATGGAAGGCGATTGGAGTGCCGTGAAGGAGGCTGGAGAGGGGAGTTTGGCGTCAGCCCAGTAAGGCGGGCCTTACACTTCTGCTCATTTTATAGATGAGGCAAATGAAGCAAACAGAGTTAAGAGTTTCAAGAAGGAGTTGTTACTGGAGGGGAATGAATGAGAAGTTATCACTAGGTTTGGTGATCAGTAGTCTGTTACAGACCTTTAAAAGTGAGGCTCCAGTGGATTTGCTGGGGTGGAAGTTAGAGAACAAGGTGTGGGGGAGAAGCAAGAAAAAGGGTAATTAGGCATGAGCTCTTTATTGAAGGAATATGACTGCAAAAGATACAAATGGTTAGCTAGGTGGTGCGGTGAAGAGAGCGCTGGCCCTGGAGTCAGGAAGACCTGAGTTCAAATCCAGCCTCACTTAACACTTACTAACCACGTGACCTTGGGCAAGTCACTTAACCCCAATTGCCCTGCCTTCCCCACTCGAGAAAAAAAAAAAGACAAACAGAGGGCTCTGGACGGGCCAAATGAAAGCTTTTTTCTAATATGGGGAAACCTGTGACAAGGCAGACAGGAAGGGAGCTGGAGACAGGAAGAAACTGAAGATAGGAGAGCACAATGCCCCCATACACAGTTGGTACTCAAGATATGTTTATTAAATGATATAAGAAGGAGAGGTGACAGCAAAAGGGGAAAAGATCCTGGAGGAGGGAGATGATAACAGGATTGAAAACACAGACACAGGAGTAAAAGTAAGAACCTTTGATTCCAAGGTCATAAGTATAGAACATGGGGAACAAGGAATACAGCTGGCTAAGTTCTGGGCATCTGAGTTAGGTGATGAGCATGTTCTGTTCAAGCTGTACAAATATCTGTTTATGGAGAAGTACATGTCTGAATCAAGCCACTGAATGCATCTTGGTGGCAAATAACTTGAAAGCATCAAAGTTGTTCAGGCATATTTCATATGAGGAAAGAATGATGCTGAATCCATATTACATCTTAAAAATATTACCAGCAATACCATATGCTCAGTTGAGGCATTTCTATAGACATTTTCTCATTTAGCCTTATAGTCGTTTAAGTAACACTGTAGGCAAAAAAAGTTTTTGTGGTGAGGCAGAATGGGGAGTGAGGAACACTTCTCCAATTTTTACTTTTCTTTACTAGTCCACATGACTAGTCTACTGAAGTTATGGGCCCTGAAGAGGAACCTTATATACTTCCCACTACTCACCTGATTCACAAGGACATCTCCTATCCTTTTGATGAGAAAATTCTTTTCACTTTTTTCCACCAGGGATTCCTTCTTTCTTTCCAGAATTCTCTGAAAGAATTGGCTATGGATACTGAGGAGCTCATCTAAACAAGGGAAGAGCTTTTCCACCATTTGCTGCTCAAAGAGTAGGTCCGTCATCATTCCTCGGCTATATACATCACTCATGATCTTCAAAGTGCGGATGTGATGTAATTCTGTCTGCATCAACTCTAGGTATGGAAACAAATCTATTAGTCAATCAACAAACATTTAGTAACTGTCAGACATCCTATGCTAAGTGTTGCTGGTAATATCCTTTTTTTGGCGGAAAATTAGAGGTGGAATTTAGAGAACAGTTTTTCTGACTATTATTTGAACTCCAACTCAATCTTTTCAACTTAAGTCATATGGGCCCCCTATTTTCCTCACCTCTGTGTGCTCTGGTCTCCTTTTTTTGACTGACAGTGGCTTCAGATGGTAAGCCTGTACTGAACTAGGAGTCATCAGATGTTCTCTCTATTGCTGGTTCTTAGTGTTAAGCCACCCTCGATGTCTTGGCTGTTCCTGCAATCTCTCTTGTTGTGGATTACTATGTTTCTCTAGGTTCAGTAGTTGAACTAAAGTAGTTGAACAGAAATCCTACTCCTGAAGCAGTTCCTTCCTTCAGTCTCTTGCATGAGAACAAAAATGTGCTGCAAAGTTGCAGAAACATCACAAGGGTCTCTTAAATAAAATAACAGTTGCATAGTGTAATGAATGCTCTCACCATAAATCACCTCTTGCCGCTTGACTATATCCTTCTTTTGTTGTTTCAAAAACTTGCTATCTACTATCCGGCTCCAGGATTCTGCCTCCAGCTGTTTGGAATCCATTTCAAAATCTCCCATGAGTTGTCCTTCATTCATATCAGTACCTACCCCCAAAACAGTAGAATTCAATGATCAGAATTAATTGGCTAGCAATGCTTAAGAAGTCTATGACCATTTCCCCCAATGTTAGGACTTCACTTCTCAAGCCCCTAACACTTTGGGTTTTCTTCACTGTTAATATGACATAATATAGGGAGAGGATTAATTAGGAAGGGAAGAATTTTGGAATAAATTTCCTGGGACTAAAAAAGTATATTAATGCATTTCTTGGTATATAATTATAGTCATGGTATAATCAGTATTTGATCCAAGGGAGGCAGCATCATATGAGCGCACAGTAATTAATCTATAATTTTACTCCATTTTTTTAACTTTATAAAATTACAAAGAATAAAGGAAAGAGTCCTAGGTACTTCATATGTTCCTGGTAGCTGTTCCTAAATAGCTAAAACTATCTGAGGGAAGAAAAACACCTGCATTTTGTGTATCCAGAGGCTTATTTAATAACTTATGTATGATGGAAAACTATCTAATAACTAGGAAACTTCTGATCACCGATGCAATATAAGTAGTTTAACATTTTATGGACATGGCCTCACAGGCCTCCTTGGGGTAAGGAGAAGGCAGGTCCCCTACCCCCAACACTTGCCTCAACTTTCTGCTTTTGCAGAGTAGCTAATGGAACACACTACCATGTCTCTGCAGATGAACCAATATAAACCATATCCTCTTACCCTCATCAGTGAGTGACTCTGTGGACTCATTGACCTTGCTGATTTTATTTAAGGAGTCTGTGGAATGGGACAGAAATTTCCAGGTGTTTGCCATGCTCTCATCATTGCCAACACTGAGGATAAAAGGAAGTGCATAATGTCAAATACTCTTGGAAAAACTGTAACTTGCTTTAAAAAGAGAGTACTTGAAAAATTAACTATAAAACCATTTCAACTGGCCAAAAACCCCCAATATGTCTTACTGAAGATAACAATTCATAAGTGAAATTCACAGCAACATACAATGCCAGCAACAAACTAAAATGAAAAAAGTGACAAAACAGAAATAAGTCTTTCAACTATGCTCCACCTACAACTTAAGAGGATCAAGAATATCCCTCCTCCCCCAGCAGTAATATGAAATAATTTCTTTCCATAAACTACATCAGAAATAATCTCACTGCTTGGAACTCACTAAAAACCCATTTCATCTTTGCTTTCTACAGTTAAATATTCTGAACATTTGCTGTAAATATACCTGCTTTGTATTATTTCTAACCCAGACTAAGTAAGAATGATCATTTGGAAATAGGCTCTATCTGAAGATATTTAAAAATAACTGCCCAACAAAACAAATAAAACCTGAAGATCTAAACTCTGAAAGGGCCTTATGATGCTACTTCAAAGTTGAGACCTTAAATACTAGCTGGTTGCTTGTTTCTCACTCTTAGAAAAAGCTGAGAAGACTACAAAACATGGGTACATGAATGATAAGGGAAGTGGAGACTTAAGTATTAAAAACCTCTCTTTAAGTCAGAGTTGATCCAACCCCAGGTTAGCCAAAATCATTACCCTGTAGATGGATGTTTGAACCCTGAATGTGAAATGGCTTACTTTCTTGGTGGGCAGACAGGTAAGCCCTACACATCACAACCACCATCATAATCAACCATTTGCTAATTACTATGTAGCCAAGGCCTGAAATATCAGTGGAGGGAAAACTACCCCTGTAGAGGAGTGAGTGCAGCACTTTGTAAAGGGCCAAGCAAAGTGGGAAATTTGACTACAGAAAAGTTTTGAGATTTGGTGGTTACTAACTTGGAATTACAGCTCTTCCCCTTCCCCCCATATATTCATTTACAAAATGAAATTGATCTTTGTATGGACACTGCTCTGAAGAATACTGCTAGTTATAAAAGTAAATTATTTTCAGATAATATATGAATATGGAATTTCAGAATATTATCAGATCACATAATAAAAAGTAAAAAGCTCTGTTTTTTTTAAATTAGGCCTAGTTGCCCATATTTTATCTACTATATCTTTTTAGAATTCAAGTTTATCAAAGAAAGTGGCTCTATTATCCTAGTACACTTATAAAAAACCAAAACTATAAACAAAACCAACCCCTGAGCAATTAAATAGCATCAATAACCTGTTATAATTTTTATTTCCACCATTACCACCCACCACTCAGTAAGCCTAGCAAACACACAATTTTGATCACAAAATTCATGGTGAAAACAGGATGTGTCCACCAAGCTATTATTGATTACAATCCCAGTGCCATATGTTCCATCCAAAAGTCTGAACTTACCCAGCAATATTCTGTATAGAGACACTTTTGGAAAGTGAGGCACACTGCTGTGACCGCCTGTTAGAGAACAATGGGGCCACAGAAGTCTCATCAGGCACAAGAATTGCAGAACGAGGACGCTCTTTGGGTTGTGAGGCTGAAAGAAGAATGGAACACCTTCTCAGAAGAATCCTCTCACCTCTCTACTAAACTGATCAGAACTTTCTTTCCTTTTTTAAACATTCACTTTTAAATTTTGAGTTCCAAATTCTCTCCCTGCACCCAGTGTCTCCGCTCCCCACTGAGAAGGCAAACAATATGATACCCATTATACACGTGAAGTCACGCAAAACTTTTCCATATTAGCCATGTTGCAACAAAAGCCAAGAGAAATAAAGAACAGAAATAAATATGCTTCAATCTACACTTAGAGTTCATCAGTTCTCTCAAGGTGGATAGTATTTTTTCATTGTAAGTCTTTTGGAATCGTCATGGATCACTGTACTGATCAGAGTAGCTAAGGCTTTCAGTTGCTGACCAGAAGAATTCAATGCCTACCAATGCCTTGTGCATAGTAAGGGTATTTTAAAACATTTGTTGAATGAATGATCATGACCCATATCAAACAACGAAGACTACCAAGTTGTATATAGAGATTGTTAAATTGTTCCCAAGTCCATAGTAGTAAGTATTAAATATTTTTCAAATATTCCATAAATTCATGTATTTTTGAAGCAGGAATGAGCCTGCGTGGTACTAAGTCCAACCCTATCACTTTATAGATTAATTAATAAGCATTTATTAAACACCTGTCATATGCCAGGCATATATTTTCCAAACCATCTAGTCTTGAAATGTGGGAATCATCTGACTATATTTCTTCCTTACCTCTCACATACAATTTGCTGCAAAATCTTGCTGATTCTGTCCCCACCATGTCTCTCATAGCTACCTCTTCTCCTTTCCACTCCCACTGTAACCACCCCATCATCACCTCTTAGCTGGGCTATTATAACAGTCCCCTAACTGCTATCTTGCCTCCCAGTTTTTTCCCCTTTCCAGTCTATCCTTCATAATGCTGCCTGAGTAATCTTCCTAATAAAGCGGATTATCCCCACCAAAAATCTTTAGTGGCACCCTAGCATGTAAAAAATAAAACATAATACAGCCTCCTTAATTAACATGGTGTACAAGATTACAACTAGTCTCTAGCCTACCTATCTCTACTGTAAGAGAGACTCTGCACCCTTCACAGACTTTCAACTACAGACAAAATGCATCACAAATCATCTCCCATTCTTCAATACTTTATTCTCCCCCCCTCACTTCCATTTGTTGACAGTTCTTCTTTCCTTCAAGGCCCAATTCAGATTCCAACTCACTTATGAATCCTTCTATGCAGCCCCTTCTCCCTCATCTGGAAATGATTTCTATAGTCTCCCACAGCTTTTCTGGATCTCTCCTCTTCACCAAACACATTCTGCTGTGTACCACAGTTATCTGTACATATGCCTTATCCCACCATTAGACTGTGCACTCCTCCAGTGTTGTGTCTATGTCTTATTTCATCTTTGTTTCCCCATTGCCTAGCACAGAGCTTGGGGACACAGTAGGCACTTAGTTAATATTTCTCATAAGGATTTTGATTACAGAAGACCTTAAAAGCCAGAGAGAAGAATTTGGATTTGGTGTGTTAGTACATAAAGTCACAGAAGACAATTAAGCAAAGGAGTAATGTGATAAAGAAGATTACTTTGGCCTCCAGCAAGACAGATACTTTATTAGATGATTTGTGGAAGGACAGGGACAAAAACCACACAGAATGAAATAGCACAGAGGGGCTGCTTTTTATTCTCCTAAAGACTTGAGCCCACATCAATGAGATCACTGAGTCTGTATGGATTAGAGAAGTACATGTAGTAGTAACTTACTTCAGAGGATCTTTTTCAAGTAGGAGTATCAATAATCCAAGCATTAAATGAGAGTCTGGTTTAGGGTGGTGGAAGCAAGGATGGAAAGGACTCAAATGATTTGAGGCATCTTAGAGAAAGATGTAACATGACTGACTTTCCCTTTTACCAGTGAGTACATTTTATCTGTGTCTGTATTTAAGTGTCAGTACTGCAGTTTTTTCTAATTTTTACTCTCACTGGGAAGCAATCCTAAGACAGATGTGTCTACTTGAAAAACATCCTCTGAAGTAAGTTATATGGGAGAGAAATTTATATGAGAGAGAAAACCTGTGTACACAATGAAGGACCGCCTGGGAAATTTGGGGTATTAATATTATTATTCAGTTTATGAAACCCCAATTGCTTGATAAGCCCCCAAAGTACCAATATAGTCTGAATTTCTTGCAGGACTAGGGTTTCAAAAAAGGACATACAGCAGGCCAACACTCTGAGAGAATCTCTAAGGCTGCAATCCTTGCTTTCAAGCTTCTGGGGTTACATATAAATTAAGCTCAGTGTGTGTGAAAGGCACTCTTCAAGTAAAGGAAGAAACTAGGTATTTTTATTAAGACTGTCCAAGAAGACTTTGAGAGAAGCCCTATTCTTAGTTTTCAGGCAAAGGTATGTCAAAAGGATTCTTGCTTGTCAGGTAAAGTCAGTAAGCTAGGTTAGATATTAAAGCAAACAAAGTAGTTTTAATCTCAACTTTTCTCTTTCTCGGTCACTAAGGCTCTCTTCTTTTTGTCTCCGTGTCTGTTTGTGCAAGGTTTTCTAAGATTAGCTTGTTAAGTAAGGAACTGAAAAAGCAGGGTGAGACTTTTCCAGGAGTTAGTTGGGGGTGGGGGTGGGGAAGGGCAGAATCAGAGAAGGGATTTCTCTGAGTATGAAGCTCTAGCAGCAGCTTTATACTGATAAAGATACACCAAGCAGCCTGAAGACTGCAAGGGCTGATGAGGGAAAGCTAAGAGGGGTTTTTTATTATTCCAAAGGTACATGAATTTGGGTTTAATTAGATCCCAAAGCTAAAGTTTGTAGATGGGATTTCAGTGATCTATTTAAAACGTATATTAACATTGTAAAAGCTACTTTTTACAAGTAATATTGGTTAAGGGTGTAAGAGAAATAGTTTTCTTAACTTGTAAATTATTAAATGTTAACATTCTAGATTCTAAAAGGTGAAGAGAAACAGGACAAAAAGGATGGTAAAATTTTTAATCTAGAAAACTGTTAAAGGCAGTCAAGCCTTTTGTAATCTTTTAATGGGGTTTCAGAGTAGCCAGAACCCCTTGTGTTTCAACAAGAACATAATCCACTGCATGTCTCCTAAAAAGTTTTTTTAATCACTATAAACATCTTAATGGATTTTTTAATAAAGGATCTGTTCCACAAACTTCTTCCTATATTGGAACTAGGAACAGACAAATTTCTACCTCCTTTTGGGAGAATAAAAGATTTGGAATTCTTTGATCTCCTAGAGAACATCTGAATTTTGTGATATGCAGATTAATGAAGAGAATCCCATGGGATGAAATTAACTCTATAGCTTGGGAAAGTAGGGCTTTAGTAAGACATTGGTTTAATAACAGTATGTGTAGTCTGGGATATGGTTGATATTTAGAGGAAAGTGGGATGGTCTGAGTCATGGGTTTGAAAGATTTAGAAAGAAACAAAGGCCTGAGGGGAAAAAATGGAAGGTAGATAAGGTTTAGGGATGAAGAGGGACATATCCTGCACAAAGCAGGAGGGCAGCAGCAAGCCCATGTGCCTCAAGCTCCTCCTGTCCCCGAATAGTTGCTCTGGGTGCCCTTGTGCCAGCTTTATATGGCTTAAGCATGTTTTAAAAGGTGTGAGGAACTTTGACTTCATTTTAAGTACAATGACTGGGGATGAAAATTTTGTAGCTTGATTTGAAAGTCTATAGACAAAGTTATAGAGGGACAAGAAGAATCAAAATGGAAGACACTACATGTTTCAAGCCCCTCTTGTTATATACTATCACTTTAAAATCTTTGGTAGTTAGCTTAGTTGGAAATAGTGAATCCCACAATATAAAATGTTTCGAATAAATAACCCTTCTGTAAAATATAATACTAAACAACTGAAATTATAAATTGAGGTTCTGTATATTTGGAAAATAGATCCAGGTGTAAGTAAATTTATTCTGGTCTCATTTTAAGTGAAATTCATAATTTATTATTATACTAGATCAGGAAACTTGCTAGCTGTGTGGTTTTAAGCCAATACTCCAGTGATGTAATTTGTAATGTGTATAAAGATAATGTCTAACACTAATTTGATAATTTACTGTATTAGAAAGATTTTTTAGAATTGTTTAATTCTTTTGGGTTATGGATTTAATTGTTAAAAGACTGATGTAAAAAAAGATTAAGAAGAAACCAGTAGCAGATTAGTAACTGAGTTAGAATAACAGTATATTAAGATTTCAGGATTTAGCCCCATGCTTAAATGGTTAAAGTACAGTGATCTGACTTCTATTAAGAACTAGAAGTTGCAAAGGAAAAGGTTTTTAGAAATTGGTCTGTAATCAGCTGTAGTCTAAGATTAAGATTAGATAATCATCTGGTTAATCATGTCTACCCACCTTTCAATATAAATCTGTAGGAAGGTTTTATTAAATCTAACACTATGTAAATATGGATATGGAAAAGGTATTGGTTATTGTGATTTGTGATTGTTATACAAAATCTTAAATGTTTCCTTGTAGTATACAATTATTTAATTATTATTTATGTAACTCTGTGAGAGCTTTAAGATGTCTGCCTGGGGAAGCTGACCACTCCCTGCCAGGATTAAATCAAATTCCTTAGGTCTCTTTGCCTGGGCCAAAAAGCATCAGGACAACTTAGAGTCTTAAGATATTTTAGCCCAGCATATTTTAAACTAACTTGTTAATAAATAGGTAAGAATTTAAACTGTTTGTAAAACTTTATACGTATTTCCTAGTATATGCAATTTGAAATTCCCAGGAGGATTGGAATGGGGAGCCAGAATGATCTTTATCTGATAAATCTCAAAGGTATCCTAGGTCTTCAAAGATAACAGAGGAAAAGGTTATTCTGAGCTGGGAATTGTCTCCACAATATGGTCAGTAGTACTGACAGTATCACAATAAAAAAAATTTCTTTTTTTAAAAAGGGAAATATATTAATTTATGGATAATACTATTTTTCTTCTAAACTGCCACAAGAAATTGAAATTCAAATGTTACCATTAACTAGTATAAATCCAGATCTGATTTGATTTAAGTCAATCTGTCCTGAAGGAAATAAGAACCGGGTCTGAGAGTTCTCTCATTATTATTATGGTAAATTAAAACCTAACATGAAAAGATATTTCTTATTTGACATTAAGAAATTTATTTGCTATGTCCCCAAGAAAGTTCTGTTTACCTTAGTTTACTGTTCTGTAAGGGGCTAATGATAGAATCCACCTCCCAGGGTTGTTGTGAGGATCACATGATTGTAAAGTGCTTGGCATAGGGCAAATCCTATATGAATGTTAAGTGTTTCTATTAGCTCTTTAATTAAATGTAATTGCTTCATACTTGATAACTTTACATGGATTTTTAGATGTGATCAGCATACAATGCCCAATGGTGATGATTTGAATAATTTTCTATTCAAGGTAATTTGGAAGCACATTCACCTGAATTGGTAATGGGTTTGTTTCAAGTTTTAAATACGTAATATTGTGTAGGCCCTAAACTTTATGGTATTTATTGCTACATTTCTAAATTTTCTATTACACAACACATCAGCTATGTTGTTAGAAAAGCAATTCCTCTTATAGTCTAAATGTTGTTTGATTAAGAATTGTACTGTTTTTTTTTAAAAATAGAGAATGAATAGGTTAGGAAGCTGTTAGGTCATTCTATCAGTACTACTGACCAGCAGTACTGCTGTATATTCCAAAGTATGGTAATCTAAGAAAATTACAAACTTCCGAGTTTTGTCTATATTTAAGAGAGTTTCACCTAAATTTACTTTGCTATACCTTATGAAAATTATGAGATTGTTAATGAAGTTATTTGGAGTTGTTTAAATCAAGTATTTATAGAAGTATTTTAAAAGGAATCCCTACTGATTAAATGGAAATCCTTGCACAAAATGGGGGTGTGGTCGTCAAGCCTGCTTCTGTTACTATATAATACATATGTTAATTTGGAGGTTTTTTTTTTTTCCCTAGGGATTTAAGTGAACTATCTATTAAAAACTATCTACTGTTTATGTGAGATGCCAGAATGTAATTATTTTCTTAATATCCACTGATACATTTAAAGACAAAGGGAAGGAAAAAATACTGAATGAATATAATGTAAATGATTGGAGAAAGGAAAAGAAATAAGCATTTATATACTACCTAGTATACAGTAGGGCAGCTAGATGGCATGGTGGATAGAGTTCCGGGCCTGGAATAATAAGGAAGACTCATCTTTGTGAGTTCAAAGCTGGCCTTACTAGATGGGTGACCCTAGGCAAGTCATTTTACCCTGTCTGCCTAGTCTACTCATCTATAAAATGAGCTGGAGAAGGACATGGCACACCACTCTAGTATCTCTGCCAAGAAAAACCCAAATAGGGGCATGAAAAGTCAGGCACAACTGAAAACAAAAGGCCAACCAGAAGAAAATTCTCTCTCTCTCAGACTAGGAAGATATCCTTTGCTATAAGATATCAAGTACTAGCCAATGTATTTCTTTTACAATTCAATCAAACTGCAGGGGTTTTTGCTGGAGGTTAAAGTTTCTTCTGGATTCTGATAAGTATAACTTAAGATTTTCAAAGTCTCTCTAACACTCAAAAGTTTAATAATATTCTGAGAAATGCACAAAATATCTAATGAATTGCCTTATGCCTTGTAATAATTCCTGAAATAGCTTCAATAAGGAGACAAGCTCCATGGGTTCCTGAACTATTAAAACTGGGTCAGAGGTAAAAATTCATGGCAAGAGGTATCCACTGGAGGGTGGGAGAAACAGCTCACAAAGGATCTACAAAGGCAGCCTAGCTAATGCAGGACATCATTCTGGAAATCCTGAACATAGGGTCAAGAATGAGGTTGGAAGGATTTTAAGCGTAAGATGTGGTACATGTGGTAGGAATGCAGAAACAAACCCCTCCTCCAAACTTAATTGCTATAATAAATGAATGTTATTGATACAAAGTATTAACTCAGGAACATTTCATGAAAAAGATAAGGAAACATGAGTAGGGGATGGGCAGGCTTTTTATTACTTACGTTTATTCCTCATAATGACTGTGGGAAGTGAGGAAGTGTCATGGGCTTGAAGGCTTCCTTTGGGTTGCTAGAAGAAGAAATAATGGAGTTCAGTTTGACTAAAAGAGAAAGGAGAGAAAACTGTCCATCTGGCCTTTGTTGAATGACAAGTTTCAAGGTAACTATCAACCAAGTAGATTAATCCTTAGGAATCATATATTAAGGAATTCACAGTGAATATTTTTAGCAGTATAATACAACAAAAAGGGCGTAAGCAGACACTGATGGAAACAATATACACCCTGTCACAAATCCTTGGGCAAAAATGGGTGTTCACAACTAAAGAGAGTGTGCCCTTTTATCCTTGAGTATCAGTGTGGCAGCTAGGGGGTGCAGTGGACAGAGGACCAGGTCTGAAGTCAGGAAGATGGAGTTTGACTCCAGTCTCAGACACTTACTAGTTGTATGACCCTGGGCAAGACATTTAACTCTGCTTCAATCTCCTAATCTGTAAAATGAGCCAGAGAAGGAAATGGCCTTGGGTAACTTATTTGACTTCTCTAGGACTCAGTTCCCTCATCTTAAAATGAAGGGATTAGATCAGATGTCCTCTAAGGTTCTTGCCAACCCTACATTTATGATTCTACGAGCCTTTTTTTAGGTGTCTTCCATCTATGTGATAATTTTCCAGGAAAACTTAATAGTAAACAAACCACAGGCATGCCAAGCACAGATAAAATGCCTTTGCTATGAACCATCACATAATGTTGCTGCTACTGCTGGCGGGGTGGGGAGAAGAAATGTATAGATAACTGTATAGTACTTTCCTACAAGGAGATGATTATATAAGGAACATTAATTCACAAACACCACCAAAATATACCACCTTGTACCCAAATAAAATAAGCATACATTAACCAAATAAATTAAGTGTGTACACACACACACACACACACACACACACACACACACACACACACACACAGAGTGGATCGAGAGCTGGTGATAGAATCAGGAATATCTTTAACCTCCCAGTGATCTAGGCAACTCTTTAAGACTATAAATTGCAAAGAAAGTAATGACTTGCATTGTTAGCGTGAGTTTCCTCATCTTGGAGTTCCTTGTGTCAATGAAATTCCTGGTCCAGGCCCTATGCCTCATCAACTATGTTGGCCTTATTCATATATTTATTTATAGGCCATACATAGTGCTAGTAGTTTTAGGCCACCACCAGGTTACTGATATTTTCTTTCTCTTCTTAACATGACCTAAGCAATTTGTACTCTAAGGAAAAGAGATTTCATAAACTAGAGGGATCCTAAACCACTCTCAAAAGTCCAAAGCTCCAGATTTCTACTGGATCTTTCCTAGGGGCTGGATATGAAGAGTACAAACAGCAGAGAAGCTGAGTATAAATTAAAAACAAAACAAATCTATCGGAACCTCTCAGGCAGAAATCTTAAACACAAAGATACATATCTTTAAAACTTAAAGGTTTCTAGAGCTTTTTTTTTCTTTTTCAAAAGCTAAAACAATTCTGTTTAAGTCAAACGATCCAATAAAATAATTGATTTACCCTTTTAAGCAGTAATATAAAAACAAGTAATTCTTATTCATATATTCTGCTCCCATCCCACACCCCCCAGGGGAAAAAAAAACCAGTTTTCTTCCACAAATATTTTGGTGATTTGACTGATCTATCTTTCAGTCAGAAATGTCTTACCTTCATTTTGACCTTTGCACAAGAAGCCAGACTTTCTCTACAGCCTTTGTGGACAAAAGCACCACAATCTGAAAGAAAACAAGATCCAAGGTCAGAAAGAATTTAAAAAAAAAAAAAAAAGCTCAGGTTCACAGATTAATGCTTTCTATCACAACGCTGCTTACATATATGCGTGAGTGTGCGCGCGTGCGTGTGTGTGTGTGTGTGTGTGTGTGTGTGTATTCCTAACTGAAATCTCCCACACTTTAGAGTGCTATGCTTTCAACAATCCTCAAACTGTAGTTATGGCGTGTATCCTTTGGATACACTGTCTCTTCCAGGAATTAGTCATATGATGTCACAAAGCTGTGAGAAACCAGAGCAGAAGGAACTCCTGAAATACAAAGATTACAAGTCTGTAATGTTACAGGCAAGAAGTTGAAGAAGCATCCAGTTCTAAAGGTCAAAGATTCTGTGCTCAACTCAGATGTATAAAGCATAAAATGGAGAGTCCCAAATAAAGAAGAGGCAGACAAAGAAGGAACCAAAATAAAATACCATATAATTTATATGACTGTGGCAGAGGCCTGACAATCTACCTTCAGGTGTACTTATGATTTGGCTTCTAGGCAAAGACCCAAAGAGGAGCCCTCCATTCACCAGACAATGTAAGGAAGCATGACTCAGAGAAAATAGATAGACTGCCATTTACAACGGGAACGATTTAGATTTTTTGTTTTATTTCTTAGTCTCTCTTTACACATGAAAGATTTCATTTCTGTTCCTTGGAGGAACCATCAGGTGTTGCTGTTGCTGTGATGTCATCAACAGCATTAGGAAAAAAGGGTAGAAGGATAGGCAGACAGATAAAGCTTCATCCCCAGGGGCGCAGTATGTAAGTATCCCCCACAAAAGAGAAACATATTCAGGAAATCAATAACAGACACTGATCATTAAGCAATGATTTCCAACTTATCTCAGAGGAACAAGTTTATTCACCAATTATACTCAAGATGTTAAATGACTTTAGCAAGCTATTTTTTTCCTTAGGGGCAGGGATACATGAGATAGAGAAGGGAAAAAGCATGCTTGCCAGATTTCAGCCCTAGAATCTGACCTCTTTCCTGTCTCAGATGTTACTTTTGCAAATATATTTGTAGTACCAGATTAATGTAGTATACAGATATGGGATTACAGGTCTGGCAAACTGAATTTTAGACTTGGCTCTTCTATTAACTATGTGATGGTAGTCAGTGACCCTCTCTAGACTTCTCATCTATAAAATAACAGGTTTGATTAGATTCTCTCAGAGGTCCCTTTCACCTTTAAAATTTTAACTCTTATCTTTTTTTGCTGGGCTTACACCAAGACGATCAATTACATCAGACAGTAAAATTTTCAAGCAATTTCAATGAACTGAGAAACCCAAAAAATATTTAAAGTGAGTTTTTAACCTCCTTTTCTGTCATTTGGATAAACAGTATAATAAACTGGTACTCTAAAGGAGAAGCGTCAAGCACGAGGCCTACAACACTAGCAAGTGCAGCCAGAACCAGATTAAAATGGGATATAGTTAACAACATAAAATACAATAAAATATAGATATTACATTTTGAAACTAAAGCAATATGCAGCCCACAGGAATACTGCTGGATGGATTGGTGGCCCCTATTTCTTTTTGGGTTGTATTCTTCAAGGAATGTAGTAGACTCAGTAGCCATTAAGCACAATGACTAAGGGGACTTTGGGCTGAGAATGCCACTCTATCAGTAGTCAGAAAAAAGCCATCATAAATCCCCATACTTTTCAATGATACTCTCTATTAGGTGTGGTCATACCAGACAGGCTAGGGGGAGAAGATGCTTTTGGAGGGCATCTGCTTCTTTTAAGTCTGTCAGGATGTCCTCACATGTAAAATCAATACCTCATATAGCACCCAGAATCTGAGCAGGAATCCTTTTTGTAATACAGGGTCACAGATTTAGAACTAGAAGGGACATAAGAGGTCATCACAGTCAAACTTCTTCATTTTGTAGATGAGGAACTGAGGTGCACATACCTCAGTTATCTGATCTTTGAAGACCTAAATTGAGAAGGAGTTCATTTTTCTTCCCAAGTTCCACTTCTGGATAATGTTTTTTGGAAATTTCTCCTTAGATGAAATTCAAATTGGCTATCTTGCCACTTGCTACACATTGCTTCTAGTTTTGCCCTTTGGAGTCATGTGAAGTATTCGCCCATGTAACAACCCTTGAAAATGCTTATTATGTCCCTTTCCAGTTTTCTCTTCCCCAGGCTAAATACCTCCAGTTCTTTTGACTGATCCTCAGATGACTCAAACCTGAGGCCCTTCACTATTCTGGTTACCTCCTCTGAACACTCTCTAGGTAGAACAGAACAAGACACTCCAGAAATGGTCTAACCAGAGCAAAATACAGCGAGATCATTACTGGAATACTATCTTAATGCAGTCCAAGATCCCATCGGGCCTCTTGATTAACATATCACACAATTGTATCAAGCCTGCAGTCCACTTATACCTCTCAAAATATCTTCTCCCCTTACCGCCCCCCCCCGCAATTCAACAGAAGCAACTACTATATTATTATGTAAGTATATTACTTGAAATCTGCTGTTGCTAAAGTGTTAAAAGGGACTTTTTTCATAGTAAAGTGACCATATGAAGCAAACAAACAAAAAATCCATCAAGGCAAAAGACTGAAGCTGTTTCTTGGTGACCCAAAATCAAATTGAGCCAATCTGATCTGATATCTAATACTGAATACTAAACTTTGGGACTTTCTAGTAAAAAATCTTTCAGAAGTCTTTCCTTGGCAGATTCAAGGTGTGAGGACATAAATAAAGCACTTTGACTAACCATCAAGGTAACTTGTATGTATAGTCTAATAATTTAAAATGCACTGAAAATGGTCACTAACCATATTTAAGGGAAAGTTGGCTACAGCGCTTAGAGACTTCTGATTATCTCTCAGCTGAAGGGGATACACATATTAAAGAGACTTTCCAAAGGAAATGTTTGTTCCTTTATTTATTTACTTCTTGAGTATGCTGAAGAAACAAACAAAGTAATGATTTCTACATCAAGGGGGTGGGGAACAAGCCACAGACAGGAACAGGACATGCATCGGGGTGGTATGAACTTCCACCTCTGCAGGCAAAGCTAAGCCAAAAGACCCCAAACCTTTCAGTCTGTGGTCTTCTTTAGTGGGTCAAAAGCAAAACCAATCAGATCGCTATGTATGCCTTTATTTTTGCTGTCTTCTCCTTCAGAGACCTAATGTGCTGACTAATAGCAGACTCTGCTTATTAACACACTGTACTCCAATACAATTCTTTGACCACTTTCTAGGTGAAAGACGGAATAGATACAGACACTCATACCCTAAGTTATGAACAACCATCTTGTTAATATCTTGTTTTCACAAATGACTGGGAAAGGAAAAGGATGAGCATTTATATAGTGCCTACTCCATGTGAGGAACTTTGCTAAGTGCTTTTTTTTTTAAAAGTGCTTTTCTGCCTTCTATTGCTTAGTTCTTTTCACCCCAGCTAAGCCCTCTTTAGTACATATTGCATTAACCCCTTTTTTTGTCCCACTTTCTAACCCTCTTTCAGTTACCTCAGATATATTAATTCCTGTTAATTCTACAGAATAAACTTAATCACAGCTGGCAATTATAAGGTTAGTATTAGTAACTCAGAAAATTATATTTATAATAATTTGGAGAAAATTGAGCTTCAAGGGAAATATGACAAGAATGAATGCTATCAACTTCTAAAGTTCTTGGAAGAAGTCTCCCCTTTCAAAAGCATCTTAGACCTTTTAAACAAATCTCTTCTCCCTCAAATTCTAATATTTAAATAAATAAATTATTGGTAAATTTTGTTTTCCTATTTTTTAAAATTACTGATGTTTGCAATTTTTACTGTTCTCTCTTATTTCACACTACAAGTGTATAATATTTCAACTGCATTATGAACTATACAGGCTTTTATGGGCTAACCTGGGAATTTAATCACTGTTTCCGTGGGAAAATGCGTTCCAAGTTTCAAACAATCAATTTACAAATAGATGTTTAGAACACAACCAGTTTCTAGGCTGGGGACTGCATGTACTTTCTTTCAGGGCTATTTCCAATGTTCTGCTGCAATCCATCTGGCAAAGCTGCTTTGTGAGGTGGAAAATTATCACTTTAATAGACAGTTTTGGCAACATTCAAAATCCTAAGTTAGGGGTGGGTATAAAGTAGCCTGATGAGGCTGAACTGTGACACCAATTGACTTGAGTACAAAAAGCAAAAAGGATGTTAAG
The DNA here is from genome assembly GCA_011680675.1 of Gymnobelideus leadbeateri. Taxonomy (NCBI): domain Eukaryota; kingdom Metazoa; phylum Chordata; class Mammalia; order Diprotodontia; family Petauridae; genus Gymnobelideus; species Gymnobelideus leadbeateri. Next base: position 315,678 of record WOXC01011744.1, on the reverse strand, counting down.
AAGATATTTTAAATAAACTGAAATATTTCCATGAAGTTGCTTTTTTAACTAAAGTAAGACTCTCCCACTAAGTTGCCATTTAAGGAAATTCACTGGCCTGTCTCTATACTGTGATCATAAGCCTCATTTAAATAAATAGTGGTAATGGAGTCTGCTCAAAGACACTCAAGCACCCACTTGAAAAGCACTCAACTTGTTCCTAAGTTGTTCTGTGCCCAGCTTTGATGGGCAGTTTTAGTGCTCTGTGTGGATGTTGTAAAAATATCAACTTCACTGACATCAGGGTCACGTAGTTGAAATCCCATACTCTATTTTTTTGGGGAAAAAAAAGACAATAGGCAAGAACAAAAGAATTAGAGACAAGTCTAAACCATTTTCATGTCCCTTGCCACAACCACAGTAAGTTTTCAAAAGAGATCAATGGAAAGAAAGTTGTTGACTGGCCAACTATTTCAGATTTCCCAGTAGAAGTAAGCAACATGTCTTTGTCTTCCAAAGCCCTTCTCAAGTAGTGTCTCAAAAAGGTGGTTTATGGGAATAGAGCTGGCCCTGCACTGAACTTCTATAGGTTTCAAAGTAAATAGCCCAGTCCTCCATTCCTCTTCCATTTCTCCATGAAGAAATTATAAGGGAAAACATACAGTATTTTTGACAACAAATTTTAAATCTTCCTGTTGTAAAAAGCTTTAGGGAATATTAGATCATGTGTTGCTGTTGTCCTCTAGAAAAACCAGCTAAAACCAACTTAGATCTTTTTAGGAAATAACTCTGCAGAGATAATACAAGACTTAGATTAAGATGTACAGAAATTATACAGTGGAATCAACACTAAGGAGGTTCTCATGTGTCACATATTCAATCAGAAGTCTGAGGTGAGAAGTGTTTTCCCATCCTTCAGGGGTCAATTTCTGACTGAGTCAGTATAGATCAGTTCTCTACAATGGGTGTGGTGAAATTTCTTGCCACTGTTAATTCCTGTTAATCAATTTGAGCATTAGCACCTTTAATACAGTTTTTTGGTTTTTTTTTTTTGTTTCCTTTGTTTCTGGAGGACCTGGATAGTAAGCATGGATGGAAATATACAACTTCCCTCCTCTTTCCTGTTATACCCAAGGAAATACAAATAAACAAAATGAATCCAATCCAGGATAAATAGTATAAAGCCAACAGAAATATATTTTCTAAAAGGCTTCCTGCAATTCATTGTTTTAATATTATGGGAAGTGAGCAAGATTGCCCAAGTTTGGTTTGATATAGTGCAGATGCAGAGATATGAAAGAAGTTCCTGGTAGCGAGTGCAAATCATTTCAGCTGAAGGACCTAGAATAGCAGTTTTCTGAGATACACGTGGAAAGAAATATTAAAATAGAATCCATATGGTTCTCCTTTAATAAAATTTACTTTACTGCTTGGGTAAGAAATTTGAAGAGTTCTTCTAAATCCCCTTTCTTTTTTTCCTTTTTTTTCTTTTGGAGGGCAATTGGGGTTAAGTAACTTGCCCAAGGTCACACGGCTAGGTTTTTTTGTTTGTGTGTGTTAAGTGTCTGAGGCCGGATCCGAACTCAGGTCCTTCTGACTCCAGGGCCGGCACTCTACTCACTGTGCCACCCAGTTGCCCAGATCCCAACTTTCTAAATAACAAACTTCCTTTCTTTGGAACTGGTTAAATGTATCTCGTTCTGATGCATAAATAATAAATTCTCAATGCCAGGAGTTATCTTTCCAGGGAGCTGCTTTTCTTTACCAAGAAAAATAAAAGCAAAACCTAACCAAAGTACAAACCCCTCTTATATTTTCTGGGTTTTTGCCAGTCAATTTTTAATCTAGAGAACCAATGGATCACAAAAAAACTCAGAAGCTTTTCACACAACACATAATAAATCAGCTGTAACCAGAGGATCATTTTACTTCTGCTAAAGAAAACAACATAGGAACTACTGGGAAGAGTAAAAACAAACACACAAACAAAAACAGAATGCAGCTGATTCACTGGTCTGTAGCCCATATCATGTTTTTCAAATGTAGAATACTTCAGAGCAGTGAGAAAGAACAACTGATGTGACTCAAGGTAAGTTTTAAGCAATGTAGAATTAAAGAAATGGATGGATTTTCTTAGGTCACCAAATTTTAAAGCAAGGTAAGTCTTGACCCAAGCAAAGATTCTTCCTTCAAGTCTGTTCCCTAGGTCTTTTGCCAAATTAAAATGTTATGGATGTGTTTTCCCAACATGCATTGTATTTTTGCTTCCTTTGTTCTTCATAGATAACTTCACAAGTACTGGATTCAAATTTCTTAGTTCAAAGACTCATGTTCCCCTCTGTATGGCTGTGTAGGCTAGGGCTCTTCTCTTCTTTCTCTATATACCCCCTCTTTCACAGTATTCATCAACTTTCATGGGTTTAATTGTTATCTTTATAAAGAAGACTCACAGTTTTACTTATCTAGCCCTCAATTCTTTCCTGAGGTCTAATCTTACAACCCTGAATACCTGCTGGACATAACCACCTTGATGTCCTACAGGCAACTGAAACTCAACATGTCCAAACTTTACTATGTTCCAAGAACCCAACCCTCCTCTCCTAGTTCTCCTGTTTCTCTGGAGGGCACCACCATCTTTCTGGACATCTGTGAATACTCCCTCTAACCCAAGAATCTTACCACCTGGCAATAACTAAATCTGTTCAACTTTACCTCCACAGCACCCCTCATCTCTGCCCTTTTCTCTCCACTAACATAGTCACTAGACAGTTCTTCATCAGTTCTCATATGTGCTATTGTGAGAGCTTCTTAACTGGCTCTCCTCCACAGAACATGCTAACTTAACATTTCTAAAACACAGGTGTGAAAATGTAAACCCTCTTCTTAAGAATCTTCAGTGATGCCCTATGGCCACTAGGATAAGAAACAAACTTTTTGGTTTGGCCTTTAAGGCTCTTCACAATCTGGCTTTTCCAGACTCATTTCACAAGAGTACTCTCCCCCACCCCCATGCATTTTATACTTAAGTCAACCAACCTTTATGCTATTTCCCAGAAACAATATTCCATCTCTTCTTCTCTAAGCTTTTGTACAAGCTATCCTTCTTTCTTCCCCACAACCTCTCCTCCTCCAACAGGAATACTCTTCCTCACATTTAAGAAATTATTGCTTTCTTTCAAGACATAGTTCACTTGCCACTTTTTGCATGAATCCTATACTGATGTCCCTCGTTGTGTTTCTCTTTTCCTGACTAAACTGTTTTTTCATTTACTTCATGTATATTTTGTATCTCCCTTTCCCCACACCCAAACCCATACACATGTATATGTATGGATATGGGTGCATGTATACATACCTATATATTTATATCTATCTCTGTGTGTGTATATAAATATACATGCACATATATACAGACACATGCTCCTTATGGTTGGGACTGTTTCGGTTCTGTCCTTAGCACATAGCATAGTGCAAACAGCAGGCATTTAATAAATACTTATTGAATTAGAGTATCAAAGCTGGAGCCATCTATACTAATTCACAGCTGAATGAGAATCTCCTATACAACATATGTAACATCTGGTCATCCAGAACTCATTTTGGAGACCTTCAGCAAAGAGGGATTCTACTACCCCCTTAAGGCAACCTATTCTACTTTAGGATGGTCCTGATTTCCTTAAAACAAGCCAAAATTTACTTCTTTGCCATTTCCCCCCATTGTTCCCAGGTCTAACCTTAGGTTTTTAAGAACATGACAGCCCTTCAGATATCTGAATACAGTTATCTTGACACTTCATGCCTTTCCTCTTTTCCAGGTCAATCCCCTTATTTCCTTCAACCAGCTCTTCCCTGGTAAGGGCTTGAGGTCTTTCACTCTTCAGGTTGTCCTCCTCTGGATCCTCTTCAGTTCATCAACATCTTTCTTAAAATGTGGCACTCAAAACTGCACACAATATTCCAGGTGTGACCTGATTAGATAAGAGAAGGCCCCAAGTCCTGAATGCTGGTGCTCTCTTAATGATGCCTAAAATAATATTAATCTCTCCTGATGATTCACATAATCACAGTTTTAGTGGTGGGAGGTCCTTGTTGACCTCTTAGCCCAACCCACACCCCAAAAAGAATCTCTTCAGAAATATACCTGGCAGATGATTTTTAGTTTTTATTCAAGAATTCCAATGAGGGGGAAGGGACCGGTCCTCTTCCAAAGCTGCCCCATTATGTGTCTGAGTAGCACTAAGTGTTAGAAGCTTTCCCTTCTATCAAGTCTAATTCTTCACCCTGAGATCAAACAAGGTAAGTCTAATTTCTCTTCATACTGGTGGTTCTTCAAATAGCTGAAGACAGTTATCATGTGCTCTTCATCAATCTTCTCTTCTTTGTCCTTAACTCACCTGGTTCCTTCAACTAATGCTCACATGACCTGGCCTCAAGACCTTTTACCATCCTGACTGTATTCCTCTGGAAATTTCAACTTAATTAGTACCATTCATTCCTAAAACACGATGCACACAATAGAATACAATACCCCGAATGTGGATTGACCACGGAAGTGCACATAGGATGTTACCTTTTCTTTCCTATGAGTTACTTATTGCAGTCTAAGGGAGCATTAGTTTTCCTGGTTGCCATTTATCATACAATTGACATATTACTGACTTGCAGTAAACTAAAACTCCAAAATCTTTTCAGATGAACTTAAAAAAAAAAAACTGTGTTTCTCTCATCTTTTACTTGTGCGGCTATTTTTTATGTACATGCGTATGACCATATTGATATCTATTCAGTTTCTTTTCAGAGTTAACCTGAAGTTAATTCTATTGGCATGACTCTGATTCTGTCATTCAGTGTTAACTATTCCTTATTTGTGTTACCCATAAAACTGATGAACACATCCTCTTTGTCTTCTTCCAAATCACTGATACAATGTGACAATGCACAGAGTCATGGGCATTCCAATTTCCTTTCAAGTTGACACTGAAGGGTTTCTATTCCAACATCTTCATTTTACAGATGAATACACGGAGGCTAAAAGGTTAAGAAACTTGCCCAAGGTTACACAGTGGCAGACCTGGGATTCAAATCCAGTACAGTTGACTCTAAGCCCTGTATTCTTTTCCACTGTGTCATATAAGAGCATAAAAGACTATCTAATGTGTAGCTAGAATTTAGGTAAACTCTACATATAGCAGTACTTGATCTACTGGTTAAGCAACCCCATCCACAAAGGACATTAAGTCTTTATTAAGCTGTTCTTGGAAAGCCATGCCTACTTTCTTTGATAAATGCTTTCTTTTAAAGATGTTTACTAGTCATCCTTTTAATAATGCATTCTAGTTGTACTTGGTTCCTATTTATTTCTAGTTTCTCTGATTATAGCCATTCCCACACAAGTTGTGATTATGGGTCTCAATCTGGTCCAGCAAAGATCAAAATGGAACAATAACTTATTTTTCATTATTTTAAAAAAAAACCTATTGCTTTTTCTAAGTTCAGAAGTAGCTGAAATTTAAAGTAGCTGAACTCTTTGGGAAGAGAGATGCCATATTCAGCATTATAATATTGCCATCAGGATCAGACAAATGAGTCAAATGCATGGGTTTAGCATTAGGCCTAAGAAAGTTACAAAATGAGGGAAACTTTTTTTTTTAAATCCCAGAACACATCATTTCCCCAGGAAGTAAATGGGTAATTGAAAGAAGAGTCAGTTTCTTGAGAATTTCAGGAAGATTTTGAGCACAGTGAAGGGAATGAGGGGAGGTAAGATAGTGAGTGGCCCATAATTACTCACATTTTCCACTTCCTGCCAGGATAACACAGACTGTGCTCCATACAAACAAAACTTATTGCTGCCTCTATTCTTCAGAAAGTTAGAGCGAATCAGGCCAATTACTTTTGTCCCTTTGGGGATATTACTGCTTATTCTTCCTTTCTTCTCATGTTTTTATCTCCCCATCCCCCCTTTTTTCTCCTTTCATTTTTACAAGATGCACATTACACATGGTCATTCAATGACCTTGCAGCCACTCTCATCATTGTTTCTAGGGAGCCTTGTGACTTTTAGTGAATTGCCAAGGATTGTACTCCAATGGGTAACTATGTTTTATTTTCTGAACCACAAGTTCAGAAGTAACAGAGAGATTCATAGGGACTATTAAACTGCCACCTTTTGACTTGTCTGATGCCTTTTAGTTTCAATTTCAACATCCTGCACTCCATTTCCTTTCTCTGGTAAACCAGGGCAAATGAAATGAACTACGTTTTTAAACATCTATTAAACTGTTTACTATAACAAACTAAAAGCCAGAGACTACCTGGAAGAAGATGCATATCCTAACCTAAAATAAACAGATAAGGCTGGTAATAAAACATTATTTTGAATTCATGAAACTGTCTACTTCCAAAGGAATTACTGAATCTTAGTATTCTCTTAGGTCACTTTTTTTGGGAGGCAATCGGAATTAAGTGACTTGCCCAGGATCACACAGTTAGTCTGCGACTGGATTTGAACTCTGGTCCTCCTGACTCCAGGGGCTGGTGCTTAGATCACTTATTATGAAAGCTGCATGGTTATGCATTTGTAAGTGATGTAAAAACAGCTATTAGACAACATTTATTAGAAAAACCCCAAACGATCAACAGCTTTATGTCATTAAAGTTATCACAAAAGAAATAGGGCATTGCAAATATTTTAAGACTAAAGCTTTAGGGGCAGTTAGGTGGTACATAGATAAGAGCACCAGCCCTAGAGTCAGGAGGACCAGAGTTCAAATTCAGCTGCAGATTGGCTGTGTCATCCTGGGCAAGTCAACTCCGACTGCCTCCAAAACCTTCTCCCAAAACAAAAGAAAACAAAAACTAAGACCTTAACACACAATTTGTCTAGTTTTTCTCTACCATAGGAGTATAGGATTCGAAGCTGGAAGAAATCCTTAAGAAACTGAGGTGAAAAAGTCTAACACAGAGAAAAAGAGCATGGCCCGGGAAGTCAGAAGATCTTGCTTTAAGCTCTGTTTCTGTTATTTACCAGCCATTTATTCTTGGTGTCACTAAACCTCTCTGAGACTGTCTATAAAATACACATGATAGAATTTCAGAGTTGGAAGGACCTCAAGAATCATATAATCTTACTTATTCCTGAAGAAAGAATTTCTTCTACAACATGCCCAACCAGTGCTCATCCACTTTTGCATGAATACCTCCGAAGAGAGGGAAGTGACTAGTGTCTGAGACAGATACTCTGGACAGCTCATATGGTCAGAAGGAAGTTTTAACTCATGCAAGACCTAAATTTGTCTCTTTATGACTTTCATCCTAAATACTGTCCTCTGGTAACAAGTAGAAGAATCTAACACATATTCCAGGTGACAGCTTTTCACATATTTGAAGAAGGTTATCATGTCCCTCCAAGGTCTGGTTTTCTACAGGATAAATATCCCATTCCTTAAACAATCTTTATATGGCATGAACTCAAGGTATTATAATCATTACACTACCTGACAGGTTTGCCATAAGGAAAATAAACTGAAAACTAATTAGTATTATGTAAATGTGTACTATTAATTCTTATTATGACTACACCAGTGGTTCCCAAGAGGGTACTCTGGCATCTTTTCATACCATGAAAATCTACATGGGTTATTATGGATTCTCTTCTGGGAACCCTGCTACCCCTTGCTACAAAGTGCAAATGATTAACCCAGCAAAGAGATCATAGTTCTAAGAGTTGGAATGGATCTCAATAACCATTTAATCTAATCCACTCATTTTGCAGATGAGAAAACTGAAGCCTCTTTGGGCATGGAGCTCAAGTCATATTCCCTTTTGGGACTGAAAAGCTTGGAATTTCTATTTAATTTTTTTTAATAAGACAAACGTTTGAAAACTAGGAAAAGATATTACAATACACCCTCTAGACCCTGACCAATTTTTGTTACTATTTAATTAAACTGTATTTATTCAAAGTATGGGCTGGAAAAGTCCCACATAAGTTTAACTTTTTTAGAAACAGTGAAATGTCCTGAAGTTTGGGAAAGAAGGTGGAAAAACTAAAAGGCTAAATAATGGCTGTCCAAGGAGTTCACCATTCATTGCATTTGACTGATCATTTAGCAGAAATTTACTATGTCATACTAAGGTACTGCTTAAATACTCCCAGGTAATCTGATCTAGACCACTGTCTAGTATTTAGGGGGGTAAAGCAAAATCCAACATATTTTTACTTAAAAATGACATACATCCAAAGTAATATCCATCTGTCATCTTTATATTAAGTAACTAGGAACTCTGCCTGAAAACAAGCACTTTACATACATGACATCGTTTGATGATTACAATCCAGTGAGGTAGGTAGTACCAGTATTATTATCCAATAAAGTAAGGCAAGAGAAGTGACTTTCCTAAGGTCATAATGATGGCATTGAACTACATGATCTTCAGCTATAACCCTCTATAACTCTAACTAAGTGTTCAGATTAGAACTTTAACTAAGGCATTCTCATTTCAAATGTAAACTTCTTTCCATGATACCACATCAACTTTTTAAGAGCTCATGATAGCAGCAGCTAGGTGGTGCAGTGAATATAGCACTGGCCCTGGAGTCAGGAGGACCTGAGTTCAAATCTGGCCTCAAAACACTTAACACTTACTAGCCGTGTGACCTTGGGCAAGTCACTTAACCCCAACTGCCCCACCAAAAAGCAAAAATAAATAAAAAAAAAAAAGAGCTCATGATAAAACACAACAGTTACCTCTATCGATAAATAAAACGGTTCTTCCGAAGGTGCTTTTTTCCTGGGTCAAAGATGGCCTCCTTCCATGGTCCTAACTTTTTATAACATTTAACTCTCTCTTAAACTATGTATTATAGCATTAAAGCATATCCTGAGGATAAGCGCAAAGAGGAGAGAGGTAAGAAGAAATTAAGACTGGAGTATCTTGAAAGAGACTTGCCACAACCTCCCTCCCTCACTGGGTCTACAGAAACTCACATCATAATGCAAAAACGAAACCTGGTGGGACCCACCCTCATTCCTCCTCCTAAACAAGCTAATAGTTGTCATTCCAAGAGCAACATCAGCGTATTAACTCTTCTCAACATTGCTTTCAAAATGACTGCTGAGCTTCCAGTGGTAACATCATGTAGAAAAAAAAATGACCTCTTGCTTTCTATTTTATTCCAATCCTAACTAGAACTTTTAGTTCAGTTATCAGGACATCTTATGCTTGTACCAATGAATTGAGACCCCATCCCCAAATCACCAAAGAACCACATGCTAAAAACCAGTTTCAGGCCACTGGGTAAGGTCCACAGGAACCAACTGTGCCTGGATAATGTTTCTTGGTATCTTTTACAGTTCCCAGCATCAGTAGGTGACACCTTAACAAGCATCTTTTAATGGACTCTCAACTTCCTGAGCTTTTACTGTGGCTAAATTTAAAGGTAATTTAATTTGTTTGCAGCCACTCAAATTCCACTATCATACATAGCTACAATTTTAGCCCTTGGTAAAAATAACAAAAAGATCTGAGACCAACTTATCTGTTTTCCTATAAGGCCAAAAGAGGGCACATGAAAGGAAATGACTAAATATAAGTATCCAAAGACTAGATGTTCCAGAAACCTTCAGCTCTGCATGTTTTTGATCTTATACTGTATCTTCAACTATTGCTTACTCCCAACAACCAGTTTGGTTTTCAAGTCTAGTATTAGCTGGAGACCATATCAACAGATTGTAAAAAGTAAATAATAGGCATTTCTCAGTTGTAAATTCTACTGGAATCTGTGCTCTAAAATAATATCTATGTCTTTTCCCCAGCTAGCCAGCAAAGTCTCTTTATTTCCTTTGGTAAAAATTTTTTTCAGGGGAAGTAAGGAAGACTTAATATCTTAATATATCTTCTAAATACCTGGAATCACTCAGCAGTCAATCATAGCTTAAAGGTAGCCTTTAATATACAACAGGAAGCCAATGTGGTGCACATATGCTAGGGAAGGTATTATTAGAATTAAACTAGAGCAGACTGGTAGTTACAATCTGCTAATGGTAAACTAGTAGAAATGTGTAGTTTTTCTTTTAAATTTATTGAAGGAATAATTAGAATACACAGCTGCATCTAAGAAAATAACATATCAAGGGCTAACTCTTCATTTACATAATTTCTGAATAGATAAGAAACCAAAACAGGGCACCTCCAAGAAGCCTTCCTCCCCAGGGGATCTCCCTCATGCAAGGTCATTTCAGAAAGAGAAAAAAACTGCTTACTTGCACATGTGTAAGCATCTTTGTTGGTAAAAGCTTTCATACACTGGCTGCAACTGATTGGCCCCACAACAGGGATGGAAGTAAACGTATGTCCGTTCAACGTCTTCTTGTCCTTTTCTTTCTCTTTGGAATCTTTATCTTTCTCCTTAATCTTGTCTTTGTCCTTCTCCTTCTCCTGCCAAAGGAAACAGCCATTAGTTGTACATCAGGTGGCATTCTTACTAACTTATGTCTTAGGATAACCTATCCAGAAGTCTAGAAGATATCTTGTGGAGAGGTAAAAGGTAGTTAGGTGGTGCAGTGGACGGAGCATCAGACCTGGAGTCGGAAGACTCATGGTTGAGAGTTCACATCTGGCTTCAGACACTTAATAGCTGTGTGACCCGAGGCAAGTCACTTAATCCTGTTTGCCTCAGGCTTCCAGCTGTCTGGCACACAGCAGGTGCTCAACAAGCATTTGTTCATTAACTGATACTATTTCAGTTATCAAGCAGAGCCCTAAGTAAGGAAGAGCTTTATTTTGATGGTAACAGCACAGAAGGCCAACACAGGCATCCCATCTCTCATGCACAGCACAGATTGCTACCAAAAGTTTCTTATACTCTAAAGACCCTCTCCCTCCTTCCAACCCACCCCTATCACTGTCTGCTAACTCCCTCCATCCTATATCTCCTCATGGGCTCAAGGACCACCAGCTGTGCCATCAGTCAGACATTCTGAAGAATAAGGCACCTCCTGTATTAGCATGTCTATACCAGGAGATTCCTACCTTCCCACTTTACTGGTCCTGGGCCCAAGAACTCCTAGTTGTAGTTCTCAAGGGGCAAATGTTTTAGTTAGATGCTGCTCACCCAGGGAAGTGCCAAAGCTGATTTTCCCCCCTCCTTAGAACCCTCAGGTCAGAAAAGACCTGGGGTTCGGGTTACCTCATGAATCCTAGCCTAACCTTTAGATGAATAAAAATGCAGAATGGAGGTCAGACCTAATGAAAGGAGGGAAGAATAGGAAAGGCAATACCAAGAATATGTCAAGTATCAGCCTAGTGTGAGCTGTATCCTCACACTTAACAACTAGCCGGAAGTTCTACCAGAGATGCAATGAGAGCAACAGAAGTTTTTACATAAAGTATAAATATCTCAAGGACAGCTAAGGAGGAGCTGTCATCTATATGTTAATTGAGTGAATTTAATTAAACTTATTTAACACTGCGGGGAGTAGCCGATAGTGTAGAAACAGGAGTTTTCATTTTGGGAGGAGATGAAGAGGTAAGCTTGGAGCATGAAGCAGAAAGAAGAAAGGCACAGCCAAGTCAAGTATAGGAATAGGAGTTAGAGGCAGTTAGAAGGAGCAGAAAAGCCCTGTGTACCTGAGGAATACGAGTAGAAAACGATAATGAAATAGTCACTTAAAAGGATATTAAGAGGATGCCTTACAAGGATAGCTAGGTGGGAGGTCTGGAGTCAGGAAGACTCCTTTTCCTGAGTTCAAATCTGGCCTCAGATACTTACTAGCTGTGTGACCCTGGGCAAATCACTTAATTTAACCCCATCTGCCTCAGTTTCCTCATCTGTGAAATGAGCTGGAAAAGGTAAACCACCCTAGTATCTTTGCCAAGAAAACCCCTGATGAGGTCACAAAAAGTTGGACATGACTGAACAACAAAGGATGTCCAAAGGTGGTATTGCCTACCTAGCGATTTTACATAGGTCAAACTTTCCTTTCAACTGGGGTCTGGTTCCTTCCTTTGGAAAATAGGTCCAAGTAGGGAAGGGAGACTGTTTTATCCTTAGCATTCAACTGTAGTTGAAGGAAAAAATGGAGGACGAGGAGAATAAATTTACTTGATTTTTAGGAGATTTTGGGCCATTTTCCAAATTCGCTGCCAATTGCACCTGAGATGGTCCCCATTCTTGATCCCTTGGTGGTCAAAGTGAATGAATTTTCAGGCAAAGCAGGAAATGCCTGGCCCAGGTTGCATTGTAAAATAAACTGAAGATGTGTATGGAATTGTTGCATCTGAACCTTTCACACAAAGTGCTATGTGGATTAGACTTGGAAAAGTTAAGACTTGCAAAATTCTTTGAGTTCCACTGAGGTTCAAAATAAAGACACAATTCTTTTCAATATAAAGACAAGATAATAACATAATAAGTATCTGTTTTATGCATCTGCCTTCTTTGGCATTGATGCAATGGACTAAAAAGAAATCCATTAGATGCCAGGCCCAAATTCTCATTGAGAAATGGCTTTTATTAAAGTTATACTGGTAAGGACATTTTCATTGTAAGAAAATCTCTCTCTTTGCTTTTGTGAATATAATTAAGGTCTATGTTGCTGTCTTTTTAGTTTTAATTGTAGTATATAACTGCCCTTTAAAAAATTCTCACTTGGAACTCCCTTAGTCCTCCCCTTGTTCCCCCCGCCCCGATATTACTTACTGATACAGATAGAACAAAATATCAGACATCACCGGGAAAGTTATTAATAACAAAACAGTATTTTCTCCCTTTGCTTAAAACACAAACCAAATCTACACCAGGAGTATTTTGAATGGTGTTCTGTTCTTTTCACCTTAAGAACTATCCTGGGAAAGGTCAGGAGAAAGGCAATGAAATGACAAAAAGAACTGACAGTGCTTTAAGTGTCTTGAACTATATGATTATGAATTTCATCTGAAATGCTAAATACTGGGAAGCTATGTGACTAAAGAAGTTTTCAAGATAATACACACCACAAAATTAGGAGGAAATATATGATGGGTCTTAGAAAAGAGAAATTAATGGAAAATAAACTTTTAGATTATTATAGGACAAAAATAACTTAAGGTAATAGAACTATAACCTTCTGAGGTTGATACTGTGGTCATCTGTACTCTTGAGACTAATTTTCCCCTGATATTATTGTTAGAGATAGAACACTCAGATGAATCAACGATTTAGCAATATATCACATTTCTTAGATCACAACTGAATCTAAGGGATTTGGATGAGCTATGTTGGCAGTTATATGGGAATTAATATGAACTTAAAGATTAACTGTATGGTGCCATATGCCACAACAGAACTCCAAAGAGATGAAAATAGTCTTTCTTTTTTCCACACCCCCCAAAATTAATGGAATTGTTGGGAGACTCTTTTCTTTAGTATGGAGACTGTTGTATATATAAACCTAGGTGCTGCAGTGAGTATTTTGCTAAAAGTGGATGTTTAAAACAACAACACATCTAAACACTAGAAAACTGGAGAAAGACTGTAAAGTATATGGTTTAGATAAATTTATTTGCTGATTATTAGGGTACATTTAAGGGAAATTCATAGGGTACCATGATACTATGGAACAAAACTACAAATAAGAATGCAATGTTAATTAAAAAAAAAAAGACAAATTGCTTCAGTTACAAAACAGGAAACTGCTCTGAGGAGAAAAAAACGAAATTCCTACCATAAACATAAACGTAATAAAAATCAACTTTAAAAATGGTGTCATGTTACAGAGTTTCCCTCTTTTCTCACAATTACACTTTTTAATGTTTCTCCAGATGCAAATGTTGAAACAAAAAAGCATCCCCACATATTCAGTTCTCAAGAGCTACAGTGTATTTACAATGAAAAGTTATAAGACATTTGCAATGGCAACTAGCTGTTCACATTCTTGTGATGCAGCACTGCTGTTCAAACTTTAAAAATTAGTTTCTTCTCTATTCTTCCCAACACTCCCCCAAAAGATTAGTTTTCTCTGAAGAATGAGAAAATCCAAGCTCTGTATCTTCCCTTTATGTGTTTGCTTATTAGATTTTTGTGTTTAAAAAAAAAAAAATCAGGCTCTTACCTCCCCATGTTTTGGTCCTATAAATCTCACTGTTATGAGAGGGACTTCATGAAACCGACCCCATTTTACCGACATAATTCTCCCCTAAAGACAGGAAATCTGCTCCCCAAGAAGGAGGAGCTCATGCCTACAGGACAGAGGAGATCTGCTTCAAGCTGCCATTAGAGAAAGTATAAGAGGAAGCCAGAGACTGGTTGAGAAAGAGACAGAGGGAGGGTTGATAACAGCGTTTCCTTGAAGACAATCTTAACTATTTGGATGCTGCTAGTAACAACGTTTAAAAATGATATGGAAACTGAAACAAAACTAATTCTCCACAAAATCTTTCAAGCTTAGAAAGATAACTGGGTCTGGATTTTAAAACACTACTGTGCTGATAATCACTTTAAAAAAACTCTTTGAATCAAATGCTTAATTTTATAAAACCAGTGATTCCCTTAAGAACACTCTTGGTGAATCATCCGGTTATGGGAAAGGAGTAATTTATTTTTTTCCCCTAAGTCTGACTTTTCATATGATTACTTAACTTTTTCAGCTGCCAAACTTCTATATTTTGAAATTTAAAAATCTCTTCCCTATGATACAGTTAACAGTATTTGAAAAGAGATGAACAAAAGCCCACTAGGATGACAGTGGAAGATAATTTCTTCCCTTTAAAAAAAACATAAATGATAATTATGAATTGGGAAAACTTAAAACCTCTTTGATTTGATTGTAATGAACAATTCTGTCATACAGAGAACATAATAAACGAGAAAACAAATGAGTGAATCTGTTACTACATTTAAACACTAGTTTAGCAAGAGGCAGTGTGTTATACTGGGCACAGCACAGGATTAGCAGCCAAGATATCTGGTTCTAGCCCTAGATTGACATTAACTTACTGGGCAATCTTGGGAAAGTAATTTTAGATCTCTCAGACTCAATTTCTTCCTCTGTAAGATAATGATGTTGGACTGAATGTCTAAGGTTGCTTCTAGTATTGACAGTCTAATTTTACCACATCATTTTTCAAATATTCATTCATCAGAGTGACAACCTGGTACCACTCACCAGCCTTCATTCCATACTGCTACCTGTATTCATTCCTTTTTAGGAAAGCATGTGTGAAATGAGTGACGTGCCTTAAAACTACCAAATGTTTCAGTGAGAGAGCTGGGATTACAATTCTACTCCTAGGTATCTTATTTAACATCCACTAAACATGTCTTTTTACAATTTCATCTCTTTATCATCAAAGGAAGGGGAAAACTGATTCACCCAAAGCGAAATACGGTGAATGCAAAGATTTCAATGGGTTTAAAAATCCAGCAAGAAATGCTATTAGCTTTTCAGTACTTTGAATCAAGTAAAAGTAGTGTGGAGGAAATCATATGTAGATTTCTTTCTCAAAGACTACTGAGACAGAAGCTGTAATTGGGTCTTCTTCCTGCTACACTTCCTGTTCAGAGTCCTATTTGACTCTCTGAAATCTCATGTTTTTTTCTAATGACTTTTTGTCAATTTTTATAAATTCCCAAAGAAATATATCAGCAAATCAAGTTAGAGTAATAAATATGTGGTTACATATTAACATTTTTTTAAAAAAAGAAAACCAAATCAGACTCTTCTAAGTAGAAATTCCCAAACAATCCTTAAAGATCTTTTTAAGCAATCTTGATGAATACTATTTATGCTGATAAGCTGCTTTAAGATGACTTTTGATATTCTTACTTATCACAAAAGGCTTTTAATACATTTAATTTATTTTACAGATGATGAAAGAAATCTCAAATAGACTAAAGAAAAGACTATACAAGGCCATTTAAAAAGTGATTCAAATGAAGTGATCTTTTTTTTTTGCTCTTTATAGGGCAATTGGGGTTAAGTAACTTGCCCAAGGTCACATGGCTAGGTTTTTTGTTTGTGTGTACAGTAAGTGTCTGAGGCCGGATCCGAACTCAGGTCCTTCTGACTCCAGGGCCAACGCTCTACTCACTGCGCCACCTAGCCGCCCCATGTGATCTTCTTTACAGTTCAGAAAATTAAGGAAGGCCCAGAAGTGGAATATTTAGATACTGATTTTCTATTCCATTGCTTGGATTGGAAAAAGGCATGCTGTTTTATAATGCTGGAAATAAAGTCATTTCTGCTGGACAAGCATATTTTCATTTAGAGAAATAATTCTTGATTGGGTGACCTCTGACCAAGATACAAAGAACCCAAATACCTATAAAAGCACAGTAACTTGAATACCCTATATCAACTCATCATATTTTTCCCACTATCAAATTCTGCTTGGAGGGGAAAAAGCAACAGTGAGTTCCCTTGGAAGGCAGCATACCATTGGCAACCTCTGAGCCGGTCAATAAGTAACTACTAAACAGTGTCTTGCAAATTTTTAAATTTGCTTGGTGTACAGGGGATTAAATAGAAGAAGCCTGATAATATTCTGAAAGGGCCTGTAACCCTGAGCTAGATACAACTGTGTTTAAGACTTTCCACTGCTTGAGGCAGCCTGGCCTCTTTGATGACCACACAGTGAAGACATACGCATCTCTAAGAGGAACAAGTCAATTGCACAATAGTGTTGTAACTTCCAGCAAGGCAACAGGTCAGCCAGTCATATTTACTCAAATGGTTTCTGACAGAGATGACACAGACTTTGTTCTAGTGTAATTCTTCATTCTCCCCACCACTACAGCCCCTATTCTCAATCACCTAACTACAATGCTTTTATGGAGATAACACAAGCCTTAGCAGCAGTGAGATTTTATCTTAAACGGAAACCAGGCTAAAGTACAAAGAGAACTGGATTCTAGTCTTAGTTCTGCTACTGAATTAGCCACAGAGGTCCAGGCTAGTCCCTTCAGCTCTCTGGAACTCTCAAGTCCTTTTTAGCTCTAGAATCTGCATTGTATTACTTGCTAACATTTTAAGACTTTTCTTACCAACTTCAAGGAGAAGGGCACTGTGATGAGAAGACACTCAATAGGTAACTGTTAACTGACTGGAAAGTGACTGATCTCGCCTTACCTCCAGACCCCTTTGAAAGGCATTTTCGAGTTCTAGTCAGGTCATTTGGCTATTGGGCTGAACAACAGGTCTTGTTCTCAGCTCTACTATCAATTTCCTATTCCCTTCCTTAGGCCTTGCCTTCTTTAACTGCAAATTATAGCTAAATATGTAAAAAATAAGTGATAATTCTGATTATCTAGGTTCTTTGCCCCCGCCATTTCACCTGGTTTTCTAGGTGGCAAAGAAGATAAAGTGCTGGACCTGGAGTTAGGAAGACTCAACTTTCTAACTGTATGCCTCTAGGTAAGTCACTTAAACTGTCTGCCTCAGTTTCCTCATCTGAAAAATGGGGGTACCCACCTCTCAGGGTTTTTGTGAGGATAAATTCAGATAATGATTATAAAGTCCTTAGCAAATGCCTGGCATAATAAGCACTAATATTGGCCATCATCACCATCACCATCATTACTGTTATCAAGCATGTGGTCAGGGAAGAGGCATGAGGATGAAATTTCAATCATTTCCTCTTGCTCTCTGTGAGCAAAAGATATTCTTAAAGTACTGTATTTTTTCTTAATAACTGCTAAAAACAGGGCAGTTTTGGTCACTACATCTCTACAAATCTACCTGTTCGAGAGCATGAGCCATTCAGCAGAAACTTAATACATGGCTCCTTAAGTTTATCCTTGCTTTCTGACTAGAGTCTCATGTGTCTGGGGTGTCCATTTGTCTTGGAGGTCACTTCTCTCCCCAGGCAAGCTCAGATCAGTAAATGAGCTGATTTAAGGACTTTTGCAAATAAATTTCCCAACTGGATTTTTTGGGGGAATTTGGAATAAAGGAAAGTGGCAGAAATGAAGCAGAAATTTCAATAGTAAGGTACCTTTCCCCACTGGCTTTTACCTGTTGATTAGCAGGGAAAATTGCAAGTAAATTAAATTACTCTTTATTTTTTGTTTTCAATATTTTGAAAACACTAAACTACTGGCATTGGCACTGTTTCCTTGGGAGCCAAGAGTAAAAGTAATATAAATCACATCAAACAAGCCAGTTTTCAAAGACCTTGTGAGTTCCTGAGGCATCACATTTCATAGGTGTAAATACACAACTGAAACATTAACTATACTGTAGTGCTTACAAACTGCAGGAAATTGTCAGGTGTCAAAAGTGTCATTTTAAACCTTTATCACTGATCTCATCACAGTCCTTCTGACTCAACTCATACACAAGTCTATCTTGTTATCCATTTTGGAAAAAAGAGCTTTCAGACAATATCTTTGAATTTTTTCACATTCACATTCTTATGTTACACAATCTGATTTAATTTGTATATTGTAACTATAATGTTCTGATGCCTGATTTAAGTGACCAGGTCACATATCCAGAACACAAGAAAAAATGAGTGCCAAATTCACTTACTTTGCTCTTCTTACTGCTGGACATTTTATTCTTGATGTAGCTGAAAGTGCGACTGACTTTTGTTCCACTTTTCCCTTCAAAATCTTTCTTGGAGGGGCTTTGTGGAGGAAAGCTAAAGACCTGTTCAGTTATACTAAAAGAAAAAAAAAGTCCATTTTAAAAAGGGAAATAATATGTGATATAAGCATCTAAATTTTTCCCCACATGATCCAATTCTGTCACTTACTATTTTAACCACAGGTCAAATGATTCATAAAGAAAAGGAAATAATCAGATAGTAGAGAGAAGTTAGGGATATCTGCGTAAGATTTTTAAAAATTGAGATGGAACATATACTACAAGGCCCTCTGCTGCTGAGAAAGGAATTCCTATTCTCTTATGAGCAATTAATATTTCGTACTGCTGTACTACAATGGAATAACTATTATATTTATGTGGTACAGGTTTTTCTTGTTCTTTTCTTCTCTTTTCAATCTGGCAATCATAGGTTCAGAGTAAAAAAAAAAAACCAAAACAAGTCATAAAACAAAGCTGTGTTATTAAGTAGCCTGGGTTTTTCTTTCAGCTAATACTAATTAGGTACTAATTCTAAATTATTATCTCTCAAACAAGTAAATGATAGTTTGTATGTTTTTTTTTATAGTTTATTCACAAGTATGATTACATATAAAATACTGACAAGTCTGGCTTCTTCTACTGACTGTGCTACAAGGAGTTAATGTTAGTTAACTATCACCAGAACTAAATCCAAAATCTGAAGTGAACGAATTAAGCCTTGATAATAAAGGCTGAACCAAGTGTACGACAGACTATACAATAAGTTTCCTGAGGGAAGGAACTGAAATCTTTATCGCTGCTTTGTTTACAATGACTGGTGCTGCTGACTGAAAAGACATGTGATTATACAAGATTTCTTCCCTCAGAATAAGACCATATTATGGTCCAGCTCTGAAGAGGGAAATGAGGAATTAAAAGGCAGTTTTTACATGTAGCTGAAATCTTTATCTTTAGCATAATCACATCAGGTACAGTCTACCAATAAATGGACTTTTTTACAACCCAGAGAAATTTACCTTGATTATCTCCCCCAGTACAGAATATGGAAAAAACAATCCAAAGTAACAAGTATTCTATTTTGAAGAGCAAAAAAAGTATAAGACCATTTCCCCAAGATGTCTCAGGACTCAGGAAAAAAAAAAGATGCCAAATAAGATCAAATAGGAACACAAATATTTTTCCGTATAGCAGTAAGCCATTATGGAATCCTCCATGAAAAGGAAATTTTTGTAAATCAGAGTTATGAAAATATCCTTAATTTTATTGCATTCAAAACTATTAATCTCAGTAATTTGAAAAAAAGTATTAAAAAGCAAGCTGAAAAAACAGTATGCAGTGATGTGTCATATCTTCCAGTATATGGAAGCATAGCTATTAGAAGTGAGAAATATACACATTACAAAGTGGTAGAACAACATGTATTTACATACAATAATTACAGAACAAAAACCTGTCAGATAGTTCTCTGCATGATTACTTCCACAAAACCTCATAGAAACAAAAATAAAATAAAAATTTGAAGACACTCACAGGTTCAAATAACTCAGAGTAAAAAAAAAAATATAAAAGGAAAAAAGATTTCAGAAAAAGGGGCAAATATTGATGAGATTAACTTAATTCTACTGCTGTGAATTACTCTCTAATGATACCTGTGGCCTGATTAGACAGACAACTGCTTTGAGCTGCCAGTTCTTCACTGTATGCCCCAAACTAATCTAATAACATCAGAGTTTCTGCAAATTCACTTCAGGAAAGGGGGTGGGGGGAGTAACAAAAAGAAATATATAATACCTTTCAGTCAGATTAGCGCTGGTATTGTGGAAAGGTCGTGAATCTGAAAAAGACACAAGGAAGAAGTTAGAATACAAGACTCTACAGTTAATATGACAGACAGAGCCAAGGAAGTACTAGGAATTATTATGTTGCAATTCAGTATCTGATGCCTTCTTGTTCTAAACGTGCAAGGGGAAGGAATTAGACAAAAGAATTCAAGCTGATGGCAATGATGAGGCAATGATGAAGTGTGACTGCTGTGCATTGTCACCTGTGACAAATGAATGGCATGGAAAAAAATACCTTATCAAGAAATGTTGTGATGATATTATAATACAGATGTTAAAATATCTTTAGAAGCCACAAAAACTGTACCTTTTATTTTCGGTAACAGGAAGGATTTACTTGTCTGTTTTTGTTGATACTGAGTTTCTTGGATGGCCATTGGTCAATATTACAACTTGGTTAATCAAAGCAGGAATTAAAGAAACATTTTCTAGTAATAGCCATTTACTTCTGCTCTGTTAATTTTGCCTTGGTAAGCCCTTATGTTGGAAATAACTTATCCTCTGAGCCTGTCAAGAACCTGAGAATTTTAGAAAACATGGACTGGAAAAAGGATTGGACTACAAGCCAGATAACTTGGTTTTAGCCTTGCTCTACCATCAATTAAGACATGTGGCCACAGGGAAATCACAACCACTGAGTCTCAGTTTTCTTCTCTATAAAACAGTATTCCTTCCACCTTAAGATGAATAAACAAATTATTTTTCCCTTTCCTATAAATGAATCAGTCTAGAGATCAAAGGAAGGCAATGGAACATCCTAAACTAAACCAAATAGGAACACACAAAATCAGAGCAATTAAAATAAATATAAGCATTGCTCCTTTTTATTACATTTTCAGGGCCGATATGGCAGAAAGGCCATAATCACACAATGGAAAATATAATTTTGATGTTTAAATGTCTGGTTGTATTGATATTATTTGTATACAACACACTTTAGTAGAGATAATACGCTCAGCTCACTTGCTGCAATAACGGGAATACATCTCTCAATTAGATTTCGAGTAACATTTTGCCAAGTGAATCCTACTTCACTGTGAATGAAACTACTTTTCAAAGATTTACTTGGGGAAAATCACCACTAGAGTTTTGTTAGTCATAGTTCTAGTGTCTAACATGATCTAGGAACTGGATATAAAAAGAGAAATGTAGGAGTGGGAAATCCCTGTACAGAAAACTTTCAAACCATTTCTAGACACCCAAGAGGTTTTTGTGCACACACATCCCCTTCCTCCTATTTCCATGATGCAAATCAGCATCAAACTGTGTTATAGCTGGAAGTACAACTGTTGAAGATCCTAGAACCTACTCCTCCAACTCCTCACCCCACCCCACCCTGGATTCACCTCTCTGGGTCTCAGTTCCCTCAGTTATACCATGAGGTGGGGTGGGGAAGGGGCAGACTAGATTATATCTAAGATCCCCTTCCAGTTCTATTGTTATGTTACCAGACAAACTAACAGAGCAACACTGGGGATTGGTTTATAATTTTATTTTGGAAGCATTAAGTAGAACTTAGTATGCCGGTGGACCCTTTTTCTATTTCTGATAATGATATGTGTGTACCATAAAAGTACAATTACTCTGGGGAAATCTTAGTTTCTTGAAATCTTGAAAATGAATGTTAACTAAATTCTTGAAAATGAATGTTAACTAAATTCTCACAACTTCCTGTGCATGAGACATTTTTTTTTTTTTGGTGGTGGAGGATTTGCCTAAATCTGTACAGTCATTAAGTATGAAAGCTGGGATTCCAAACAGGTTCTAGAGAGAGGCAGAACAAAACGGTAATAGCAGTTATTTAGAACTTCTAGCTTTATAAAGGGCTTTACATATATTTTCTCCACTAAGCCTTACAACAACTTTGTGAGGAAAGTACTATCAATATTATTATCACAATTTTACTGACTAGGAAACTGAGACTTCCAGGGAACATAAGTGATTTGCCCAAAATGACAGTATTATTAAGTGTAAAAGCTAGGATTCCAAATAGAGTCTCTAATGGCCCAAAGTCTAGTGTTCCCTGCCATCTTTAGTAGAGAAGACTTATCACACAAGTCACCAGCCCCTTCCATATATATCTCCACTAGCAATTTTTCAAACTCTAAACTCTCAATCACTAAAATCCTTAATTATGAGAAAGACAAGTCAGTGATTACCAGAGAAGAGAAACAAACTATTTTACAAGAAAATTCTTTTGATAGAGAAACTTGAATAAGTCTAAATGATATTTAAATAATGCTAAAATTTAGAAAGAAGGGCAAACAGACCACTTCAATCAAGAAGATCAGTTATGAGAAACTGAAAATCTTTTATTAAAGCTCCTTCAAGTTAGGAATGAGTTCTCCCAAAGAAAAGTACTCTTGGCATATTATAAACATAATTTTTGCAATAGAGCAGATAACCATTTACACCTCTCTTTAATAATCTATAATGAGACTCATATGGGTAAAGTGGATTCCTCCCAATTCACAAAGTCTGCTAACAATCTGAGGCCTTGTAAAATCTATCAACCAGGTTCTATCAGGTAAAGATTTATGTATCTGTAAGCTACAGCTTACCCACAGGACTAAAAAGAAAAAAAAAACTAAATTTTGAGAGAATAAAAAGAGACAGTAGGAGGAAAATAAAAATGTAGACCTAGCAATTCAATGGTTTGATCCCAAAGCTAAGGTACTGTTCTTGAAATGGTCTCATGATGGGAAGGGAAAAAAAAACAACCTATATTCTTACTATGGAAAAAAACATAAGGGAAGGTGAACATTTTATTATTTTATATGGTCAAATAAAACAACAACAACAGTAGCAACAACAACAACCCCTTTGTGGGTTAGTATTTAGGAATAGAAATAAAACCCAAAAGACACTTAAAAGTTACTTCTTCAATGGCTTTGGAGGTATCCAGTGTTTAGGAAGGATCTTATTTCCCAGAACCTGGGATTGCCATGAATTGCCATGATATCAATGAGCTATGGGATGAACACAAGGACTCTTAACAATTTCACCTAATTTACAAGGTAAAGCATGAAAACAGGTGGCTCAGGTAAGCCTCCGAGACTACATGCAAAGGACAGGGTAAGGGGGGCGGGGGGGGGGGGGAATAGGATCACTGTTTGCTCAGTGATACAAGCTTTACAGCAGTGACAAAGAAGGCCAGGCCCTGCAGAAGAGCTGCTGCACATTCAAGTTGCTTACTTACTATGCAACTTCTCCTCTTCATCACTGGAAGAAGAGCCAAGAGAAAAGACAGTTTTAGACTTAAGGAGAAGTGGAGAGATGCTGATGGAGAAGGAGATCCGCCTTGCTGGCTGTGTCTGCTCCTGGGCCTCTGAGGAGTGGGTTAACAGAAGGTGTTAGGGCATGCGTAAAAACGTGCAAGCAAGGAAAGAAGTAACTGAATTGCACCCCACCCCCCACCAAAGTGCACAAAGTCAGAAGTTCAGGTAATTTAAGAAATGGCAGAGGAGGGCAAAGAGTGTATGTATGTATGTTCTTTTTTTCTGAAATCCAGGATCAACCCTTCTTAGGTAATATTATGAAGTGATGGAGTCATATTGCCTGAATTTTTTAAAAATAGGTACACAGGGGTTCAAAATCTGGGGGTCTATGAACCTTTTAAAATATTTTAATAGTAATATTTCAAAATAATTGGTTTCCTTTAAAATCCTATGTATTCTACACAGTTAATTATTCTGAGATAGAGGCTGTAGGTTTTACTAGACTGACAAAACAAATCACTTGTTAGTTTATGAGCCTAAAAGGTTAAGAACCTCTGACTTCCAGGTCACATTATATATAGGGACATTTCTCCATTCTTCCCTTTAAAATTCTGCCCAGCGGGCACTAGGTGGCGCAGTGAGTAAGAGCACCGGCCTCAGAGTTGGGATGACCCGAGATCGAATCCGGCCTCAGAAAATGAGCACCCACACACAAATAATGACTGGCTGTGTAACCTTGAGCAAGTTACTTAACCCCAATTGCTTAAAAAAAAATTCTGCCCAGCAGGGTGCTCTGTTATCCACTAGGCATTTGTATGAGAGTGAGGAAGAAGTCAAGTCTCAAGGCAGGGAGATCTATAAGGCTCTTTGTAGCCAAAGGAAGTTAGAAAATATGACTGAAAATGAAAAACACACATAGGTTATATTAGAATTAAAAAGGAAATCTTATTTCAAGGAACACTAAGCAGGTTAAAACCAGTGTGCTCATTTGTAGGCACATGGAGAGGTTAAAAAGTACTTTAAATAGTGTTAATTTGAAAGAGGTTTGCTACATGGCACTCTCTAAACTGGATTTACCTTTTTCCTTCAGAAACTGTTTATGAAGTCTATATGCATTTTACATGTTTTCCATTCCTATATACACATGTGTGTTTGTATATATATGTGTGTGTGTGCCCACGCGCACACATATAAAATAAAATTTTGTATATACACATGCATGTATGTAAAATACTTGATTTTATATATTCATGTAGCAGTTGTACATGCATGTATCCATACTTACACATACATATATATACATATAAAAAAACCTTGCCTTAAAGAGTTTTCAAGAGTGAACATATTTGTTTTTCATTGCTTCTATCCACAGTTATCAAAGCCTACATCTTCAAATTCTTCATATAACTAGGCTAAAATGAAATAATCTGATTGCAAATACATGTATTTATGGATATAAAAGCAGAAAAATTGACATTAAATTTCTCATAAGGTCTGATGTCTTTTTTGTTTTTTTGCTTTTTGGAGGGCAATTGGGGTTAAGTAACTTGCCCAAGGTCACACGGCTAGGTTTTTTTTTGGTTTGTGTGCGTTAAGTGTCTGAGGCCAGATCCAAACTCATGTCCTTCTGACTCCAGGGCCTACGCTCTACTCACTACGCCACATAGCCGCCCCATTCTGTTTTTTTGTTTTTGTCTGATGTCTTTTTAAAAGGATGTGTTCTGATTTCTTGTCATAAAGTCTGCCGTATTGTGTGTGTGTGTGTGTGTGTGTGTGTGTGTGTGTGTGTGTGTGTATGTGAGTGGCTGGCATATATTCTATATAAATAAGATGGTTAAGTTCTTGAGACAGATTTAACTGAACCAGCAGCTTTCACAGTTTGATAACAGTGATCCACACAAGAGAACTAAGGTACACATCCATCAAAACACATAAGAGGTACTTAACAAGCTCCTATCTACAATCAATTATATGCAAACAACCCCTCAATACAAGCCCTGTTTGAAAACTGTGCCTCATAAAAGGGATAAACCCAAGGTTATCAACAAAGCAAGCTAATAAGGGAGAGAACAAATCTAACATTAGGAAACAAATTGGAAAGATCTGTAATAGTAATAATAATTAATAATAATCACTAGCACTTAAAGAGACTTCTAAAGTGCCTCACATGTTATCTCACTTGATGATTATAACCACAGTTAACATTTGCACAAGGTGTACCAAAATTCTTTTTTTAAATTTTGAACAAATACTTTATTAACTTCTGTTTTACATCATTCATTTCCGCCAGATTTTGAGTTACAATCATTTTCCCCCCATTATTCCCCTACCCAACCTCCCAGAATAGCAGTCCCACAAGATATCTCTTCCTCCAATCTGCTCTCTCCCATACCTTCTCCCATACCCCCATCGACTTTTCCATTAGAGGAAGATGAATCTTTGTGTCCCAATGCCTGCACATCTTATCTCCCAATTATAGGCAAAAGAGTATTAATAATAGTATTTATATATATATTTGAAACATTTAATGTTACGACCTCGAATTTCAGATCCATTTCCTTCCTCCCTTGTCACCCATTCCTTCTTGGGATATAAGTAATTCAGTATATGTTGTACATGTCTAGCTATGCAAAACATTATCATAGTAGATATATTGTACAAGGCTGCTTATAATTCCCTCCCACTCATCCCACCCCCCACCTGGTCCATTCCCTACATGATCCTGTCCCTCTTCTATAGTGGGTACTTCCAACCTCCCCTCACCCCAAGGATGCCCTCCCATCCATCATCCCTCCTCTCATCCCCCTTCCCCTATCCTGCTGCAGGTTGAGATATCCCATTTAGTATGTATGTCATTTTCTCCCTGAACCAAATTCAATGTGAATGTGGTTTTGCCTTTTTAGCCTTCCTTATTCTCCCCCTCCTTTGCACCCACTTCCCCTACATGAGATAGTTTACCCTACCATGTCTCTCCCCATCTCCTCTTGCCACTTTCCTCTCTCACCTCATAATTTCATCCCTTGAGTACTCTCCTTCCCAACAAAATCAACCTATGCCCTCTTTCCATATATAACTGTAGCCATATACACACACATTCACATATGTATTCATATGACCACACCCCCTTCTTCCATTATTTTCATAGAGAGAAAGATATCATCAGTCACAGATATTGCTTTTCCATATAGGAATGTAAATAGTTCAACTTTGATAAGTTCCTTTTGATTTCTTTTCCCTGATTACCTTCTCAGGCATCTCTTACTTCTTGCGTCTGGATGTCAAATTTTCTATTCAACTCTGGTTTTTTCCTCAAGAATGCTTGAAAGTCCTCTATTCCACTGAATGACCATATTTTCCCCTGAAACAAAATACTCAGTTTTGCTGGGTAGGTGACCCTTGGGTTCATTCCCAGCTCTTTTGCCCTCTGGAATATCATATTCCATGCCCTTCGATCCCTCAGTGTAGAAGCTGCCAGGTCCTGGGCTATTCTGATTGTGTTTCCACAATATTGAAATTGTTTCTTCCTGGCTGCTTGTAGTATTTTCTCCTTGATCTGGGGATTCTGGAACCTGGCTATAATATTTCTGGGAGTTTTCTTTTTGGGATCTTTTTCAGGAGGTGATCGGTGGATTCTTTCAACCTCTATTTTGCCCTCTGGATCTAAAACATCAGGGCAGTTTTCCTTGAGAATTTCTTGAAGGGTGATTTCTAGGTTCTTTCCTTGATCATGGCTTTCAGGTAGTCAATAATTTTTAAATTGTCTCTCCTGGATCTATTCTCCAGGTCAGTGGTTTTTCCCATGAGATATTTCACATTGCCTTCTAATCTTTCATTTGTTTGGATCTGCTTAACAGCATCTTGATTTCTCATAAAGTCATTAGCTTCCATTTGCTCCAGTCTAACTCTGAAGGAATGAATCTCCTCAGTGAACTTTTGAGATTCTTTTTCCATCTGGCAAATTCGACTTTTTAAGGCATTCTTCTCCTCATTGCCCTTTTGGGCCTCCTTTGCCATTTGAGTTAGTCTATTTTTTAAGGTGTTGTTTTCCTCAGTCAGGCTGTTGACCCTCATTTCATACTTTTCCTGCATCCTTCTCATTTCTCTTTCTAATTTTTCCTCCACTTCTCTTATTTGATTTTTAAAGTCCTTCTTAAGGTCCTCTATGGCCTGCAACCTGCTCATGTTTTCCCCTGGGGCTTTTGGAGCAGGATTTCTGACCTCACAGTCCTTTTCCCGCTCTATGCCCCCAAAATAGGAGTCTAGGGTTGCATTTTCTGTTTCCTTTGCCTTGGCATGTTGCCACTTAATTACTTGACTTTTGGGCTTGTTGCCACACTATGGCTTTAAGGCCAGATAGAGGAATTTTCGTCCCGAACGTGTGGGAGGCAACTTCCGTTTCTGGCAAGCTGTAAACCCACCCACAACTTCCACCCTAGATCACAATCCAGATCCAGGGAGGTTAAAGCAAGAGCGATTACCCCCCAAGACTGATCGCTGGATCTCCCCACGATTTGTAGGCTGGGAGCCGGAAATGCCTATGAAAACTACAAAATGGCGTGTCTCCTCAGCGACTTCTAGCCCCCAGGGGAGGGAGCTGACGCATTCCCCAAATACAGGTCCCAAAGTCCATAGGACACTAACCTCTTACTTTGTCCTAGGCAAGTCTATGTTGATAATTCTGTAGTCTCCACAGCTCCTGGTGTTCTGGGGTTCCTCCAGCAGGCTGCTGGCCCTGCCGCCCTGGGGCTAAAACCTCGGCTCACGTGGACCTGGGCTCGGCTCGGCTCCTGCGCTCTGCGTGCTGCCAGCTCCCAGACTGCTGCGCTGGTCCTTCCTGCAGGGTGCTGGGCAGTCCTCAGCGGGAGGTTAGCTTCTCTGTGTCCTTCTGTGGGTGCTGGGGCTCCAGAAGTTGTTCAGAGTCCTTTTTTACATATTTTGTGGAGAATCTGGGGGCAGAGAGGCTTGGACGAGCTGTTTCTACTCCGCCATCTTGGCTCCGCCCTCTGTACCAAAATTCTTAAGACTTTTAGGACAACCTGTGGAATGTTTTAAGGTTTGACAAGTGCTTTGTTTTCTCCTTAGATCCTCACAACAACTCTATGAGAGAAGTGATGTTATTCTTTTACATCTGATGGATAAAGAAACTGAGGGTAAGAGTGCTGGCCCTGGAGTCAGAAGGACCTGAGTTCAGAGCCTGGAGTCAGAAGGACCTGAGTTCAGAGCCGGCCTCAGACACTTAATCCACACAAACAAAAACCTAGCCGTGTAACCTTGGGCAAGTTACTTAACCCCAATTGCCGTAAAGGGGCGGCTAGGTGGCGCAGTGAGTAAGAGCACCGGCCTCGGAGTTAGGATGACCCGAGATCAGATCCGGCCTCAGAAAATGAGCACCCACGCATAAACAATGACTAGCCGTGTAACCTTGAGCAAGTTACTTAACCCCAATTGCTTTAAAAAAAAAAAAAAAACTGAGGGTAAGAGGTGAAGTAACTGATCCAGGGTAGTCTGAGACAAGATTTGAACCTGAGGCCAGCACTTAATCCACTGCTTTGTCACCTCTTCTGAATGGATAACCAACTATGATTGACAGTGCTCTCTTTATACTTTTATACTCATGCTAATCATGAGTGTGTAAGATCACAGATCAGGGGCTCAGAGTTCACCCTTTCACAGATGAGGAAACTGAGGCCCAGGGAGCTTACATAAATTTCCCAAGGTCACACAAGTTCTAAGTGTCAGAAGCAGGATCTGAATCCAGGCTGACTGACTCAAAGCAAAGGTTCACATTACTGCCAGGGCCATACAAAAAATTACCAGCATATCTACTGCTTGGGAATGTATACGCTGTGCTCAAGGATAAACAATGGGGAGTTTTATTATCACAGACACCACCTGAAAGAACCCAGATGGAGAGCATGGGGCAGTAGTAAATAGGACTGCTACATGTAGATTCAGAAGAGACCACAGCCACATTCTTAACTCTGACAGGTATGAGCTCTGCTAGCTTGGTCAACCAACTCATTGAACTTCTTCATTTTCCACTAAGCAATATATCTCCATAGTACCCCGGAAACCCCTTCATCCTGGAAGATCACTTCAGCCCTAGAACTCAGACCTCTTAAGTTACTTACACCCTGTGGCCTCTCCCCCTGACTGAATAACTCCTTCTGGAAATCCAGTATATAGAATGTTCCCAGGACAGACATCTCATTGTTTCTCACCAGTCTACCCTCACTCGGGACTTCTATATAATGCCCTAGAAACATGCTGGAAGACCCTACACCCCAGTATTCCCTGCCCCCTCCATCCCTGCCATCCTTCCAGCTTTTTACTTATGTCTGCACCCTCTCCTCTCCCCAACTGTAAGCTCTAGACTGTTTTTGTTTGTATTTGCATTCCCAGGGCTTGGTACAATGTCTGGCACATAGTAAGTGCTTAATACATCCTTGATGACTAACTTCTCAGCCTTAGTTTCCTTTTCTGAAAAATGGGGATAGTAGTATTTGTGACACCTAACATCCACACAGGGTTAGGAAGAAAATGTTTTCCAAATCTTACTATATATGGGTGAGTTGTTATTTTATTACCCTTCATGTACCCAAGGAGAAACCTAATAATAATAATAGCTAACATTTATATAGTGCTCTAAGATTTGCAAAGCATTTTACATATATTATCTCATTTGCCATCTGCCTGTTCAGGAATTTCTTTGAACGCAGAGAAGACAAAAGTACTGTCTGATGAAAGAAAAAGAAATGCTGAACACATTTCCTAAAGCAGTCTCGAGGTGGAAGTAAGTTCTCCAGGACATTATCCCACACAATTTAGTTCTCATACAATTTCCTAGGAAATCTGTCTTTGAATAGACAAAATGTAATCATCCCACTCTCCACAGAACAGCAGATTAAAGATCTGATTATGGGCTATCACTCTTTCCCTGCCTTTTATGGTTCCTTGGTAACAGCTTGGCTTTTTTTCATGGCAAATGGTATAGAAATATTTTAGTCACCCCATTTACACAGTATTTTCCTCTGCATCAAGAGCTTTTCGAAAGAGATCCTGGGCTTGAAATAATGCTACAAGTCTGTGCTTTCCAATCTGGCTGACTCTCTAACTAGACATTCCAGACAATAGCTCAGCTGAGACACACTAATTTTCAGAAGGGCTCAAGCGTTAACAGTTCTCCAAGAGCAGGGTGTGTGTCAGCCATTTTCTTTAGAAGGAAGTAGACATGGTAAAGACAACAAATCAGAAGTCACTGATACAAGGGTAATTTTAGAAAGAATTCTGTTCCTAAACAATAGTACTCATAATGAGACACAGTCATTGGGAAAAGGCCTCTGGCCAACATTCTCATTTCTTTATAATTGTTTAATGTGTGGTCAGAGAAAAATGAACCATATAGCATTGCAGCAATTAAGAAAATTACTTTTCACTGGGAATCACAAGCCCAAATCATTCATATTGAATTTACTTGCAATAATCCACCCATCAGAACAGCTTTAGTATCATTAACACTTAGTCTTCTCAAAACTGAATTTGTCCCCAGGCTTTAAAGGCAATTAAAAAATTTTAATAATGTCACAAGTAGCTAGGTAGGAATTAAGAAGACCTAAGTTCAAATCCAGCCTCAGACACGTATTAGCTGTGTGACCCTAGGCAAGTCACTTAACCCTGTTTGTTTCAATTTCCTCATCTGTAAAATGAACTGGAGAAGGACACAGCAAACTACTCCAGTATCTTTGCCAAGAAAACCCCCAAATGGGGTCACTAAGAGTTGAACACAATTGAACAACAAAATTATGTCACAAACACCCCCTTCTATTCTGATGCCTAAGGCACACTACCCTTTAATTTCAGTTTTGTTGTTCTACTTAAAGTTTATTCTACTTAAAGTCAGAATTCTGTCTCTACAAGGGCTTATCATTTTTTTCAGATCAAAGCACAAAACATTGTGATCAGTCAGGAAAAGAAGCCTAACAAGTAACTAAGCGTGTATATATATGTGCGTTACAGGGAAAAGGGATGGAGGCAGTGGGGAAATGGGAAGCGGAGAGGAGGTTAGAGAGGTTAGGAGTTGAGGGATAGAGGAAGAGTACAGGAAGGGATGACCTATCATTTAAATATAGTAGCCAGTACAGGAATCAAAAAGAAAAAGGCTAGTCAAGGCATTTATGAGCTAATCATTCAAACCTGTGCAAAAGTGAGTAGTGTGGGTCACATGGTGGGAAACAACTTTTGATAAAAACGATTAAAATCTTACTTGAAGCTCAGCTATTGATGGCAGTCTGCTACCCTCTCAATTCCCTCGGTGAGCCTGAGCAGAAAATTTCCCAGCAACAGGAAGAAAAGCTATATGTTGCCAGGAATTGTGGCACTCTGAGTGAGTCCATTTTCTGGGAGTTAACTGTGTTATTTATAGTGTTTGGTTAGCAACTGAAGACCTGGCCAAAAAATTGTTTTGCTTTTTTGGAAGAAAAATAATGAAGTGTTTCTGCTATGAAGGGAAGAGAGCGTCACATAATATAGGATAAAAGATCTTCTCCTTACTGGACGTGTCCCAGTGTTGTTTCTGTTGCTAAGGGGCCCTATCCATTAAGACCACATGCTTGTTAGTCATAGTGACAGGATTCTGACAATAAGGTTCTCTCTCCTGTTAAGCTCTAGCTATTCAAATACACCAAAGTCATTTATTTATTTATTATGCTGTAAAGTTATTAATTTATTTCATCAGCTATGGTAAATGCCAAAATAAAGACACCCCCCCCCCCAAGAGATTGTCCTTCTAATATAACTTGTAACATTATGTCTACATCTTTGAGTGGACATTTTTGGATTTCTTGGATTTGCCACCAGAAACAGTGGGTTAAAAGGGCAAGACTATTGTCTGAGTGGTATCTATTTGAAAAGGAACAAATTGCAACCTCACTATGAAATGTACTGTGAAAAGAAGGAATAGCTCTCCCACTGACTCACTGTTTTTCAAATTAATTTTCAGGTATTTATTTACTACCTGCTACAGGAAGGGACTATGCTAAAAATGCTTCAGAGGACAGATATGACATAAGTCTTGTGCTCAAAGAATTTACCATCTACTAAAGGGGTAAGACAAGAACAGAAATAACCGCAAAGTATCTCAGCTAACATAAGGAGACTACATCTATCAAAGAAAAGTGAAAAAATTTAATCCCTCAACAGTCTTGATTCTATATATTTTGTCCTTTTGGCTCAACTTGAGGAATTTCCCTCAGAAACCTGAAATTTCATTTACCTGGCACTCTCTCTAATTTTTCCATGGGATAAGTGGACACCATTTTGCATTCTATATTTTAAAAATTCCCCCTATGGATTATTTGTCTCTGAATTAGTAAAACATAGGGGCCATGGCTGTTTTGCTCTCACTGAAGGAATGTTGGAGTATACTAGTTTTACTCCAAGTATTATATATGCACAAAAGATTTTTCATTGTAAATGGCCTTGAAAAAGGGATAGGGGATAGGGATTGGAGCTCTTATTTCACTGGTACGGGAAACCTTTGGATGAACAAGTACCTGCTACCAATGCAGGTTAGTACTTTTCTGCCACTTGAATCTGGGCTCTAAGACGTTAAATGACTTGCCTTGACACAGAGCTAGTATTTGTCATAAGTGGAGCTTTACAGTTCACAATCTGCTATTCCATGCTTCCTCTCTTCAAAAAAGGAGGATAAAAACTCTGGAGCTCCTCAAAGCTTAGGTTATCTTGTAGGTGATCTTAATACAATTTCCTTGCTACTTAAATCCTGAAATTATATAGGTCTATACATGGAGTTATTTTTATAATAACCACCTTCAAATACAACAATATGGAGATATCTTAACTGAGAAAAACTGTTTTAAGTTTAATCACCAGTACTGGCTGCATTAGAACTAGAGGCAAGGGAAATTCTCAGTTTGGGTAGGAACTAGGTAGGCATATATGTATAAATCAAGTGACACTTAAAAAGGTCAGCTCTGTTTAAAGATAGGGTATCAGGCAGAGAAAAGAGAAAAACAACAAGGTTTCAGAAGCTGATGCCATTATACTTCTAAAAAAAAAGTGATTGAAAAACTGTATACTTACTGTCCAGTCCAGGATGGCTAATTGTCATTAACGAGATGGATTTTGTCAGTGGAGAAGAAATGGCTGATGTACAATAATTAAACCCCTGTTGCTTGGATCTCTGGCGTGGCTGTGGAACAGAGCACAACAGTATGTTCTAAGTACCAATGTTGTTACTTCCCTCAACCATTTATGGTTCAAATGGGACTAGTCAAAATTACTATAGTTAGAATATACTATAAATGGAAAATGAAAATGTTTGGAAGGAAATATTTCTTAAAAGTAAAATTTTATTTATGCAAAAGGAAAAATAAAAATAATATTTAGAAATGTCCACTTTCTTTTGTCTCTCCTTTATTTGTTTTACCCTTTACTAGCCTATAAATTTGCATAAGGAGTTATTTCTCATTTCTTAGAGAGAGGTTCTCTTAGGAAAAATCTCATTTCTCCTTTCCAATACCTAACACAGTGTCTTGAAGCAGTACACTGTAGAGTAAGAGTCCATGAATAATGAGTGGCCAAGGAAAACACTGTACCTATTTAAACTCAGATGTAATAACCATGACATATTAAAAAAAAAAACCCAAAACTAATATATTTATTTATATGCTTTGAAAGGCTAAAAAGTGAAATTAACAAGCATTTATCAAGCACTTAGTATGTGTCATGGACAATGCTAAGTGCTGGGGGCACAAAAAAGGGGCAAAAACAGTTTCATGTATAAACATGATATGCAACAGATAAATTGGAGATAATCTCAGAGGGAAGGTATTAAGATTAAAGAGGAAAGGCTTCTTGTATAAAGTAGGATTTCATCTGACACTTGGAAAAAGCTTATGTTCTTAAAATATCATTTATTTGGAATAGGTTAAAAGCAAAGAACGTCTTCATTTCATAGGACTAAAAGTAAGGCACATGGAAGTTTAAAATGGCTTTGCCATTATCACAAAGTAAATTGAATCTTGAAATAAAATCTAAATCTCTTAATTCCATCTGAAAATTAGGCTGTCCTATCATGAAATAAAGTTGACTGATTTTGATGAGTCTCCAATTCTCTGGTAGAATCAATGAACATTAGAATTGGAAGGTACCTCTGAAGCTGTCTAATCCAAATTCTTACCCCTAATATAGGATTCCATAGTATGACAACATGGACAAAATTGTCACAGCCTCTGCTTATATTCCAGTAACAGAGAACTCACTGCTTTTTAAGACAGTCCATTCTATTGTTGGATGTTTCTAATTAAGGTAAGGTTCTTAGTCATACTGGGCCAAAATATATCTCCTTGCAACTTCCTCCCATTAGCAATCTACTCAGTGCGATACAAATAACAGAAATCCACTCCTTTCATTTCTCCTAAAAACAGAATATACCTCACCCTATTTATGTTATGAAACCTGGGACAAACTCAAGCAATAGCTTAAATAATGCTCTGAAATTTGAGAGGTGATTTTAATGAAAGTAGAACAAAGGTGCTATCATAATGAACTTTTCTTAGAAATGACTCAACCAAATGCACAAGGAGAGGGTTTAAGTAGCATAAGCATCCTCTGATAGTTAAGAAAAGGCTGTCCCCATTTGGGAATAGATTAGTGGAGAAGGCTATGCAAGCCAAGATCAATAATTCAATGTAATTTCAATTTTTTAAAAGTAGGAGTCCATGTCAGAAAGTGTTATATTTTAAGGATAACAGATTTCCAGGGCTAATGTAGTACTTATTGAAAAGACAATCAAATTCATAAAACATCTCTTAGAAAAGGGATTGTAAGTAATAGTTAAGAAATTAAGATCTGGGGCGGCTAGGTGGCGCAGTGAATAAGAGTGCCGGCCCCGGCATCGGGATGACCTGGGATCGGTCCCGGCCTCAGAAAATGAGCACCCACACATAAATAATGACTGGCCGTGTAACCTTGAGCAAGTTACTTAACCCCAATTGCTTTAAAAAAAAAAAAGAAATTAAGATCTTCTAATATCCCAACCCAATTATTTTCCTTCTCTTCATTTTTCTGTTTCTTATTACCACTAGGTCAAATAAATATAAATAAATGTAATATAATTATATAATATAAAAATATAATATATAATTATAAATAAATATAATATAATTTCAAGTGAATATACTCAGAACATAGTTTTACAAATACAGCTTTCAAAAAAAAATTAAGACTAGGGCATGTAAAAGAACAGGCAGAATGTTTAAATTATTTCAAGTCCATAGACTGGTTTTTAGTAGATTCACTCC
This sequence comes from Gymnobelideus leadbeateri, assembly GCA_011680675.1. Lineage (NCBI taxonomy): Eukaryota > Metazoa > Chordata > Mammalia > Diprotodontia > Petauridae > Gymnobelideus > Gymnobelideus leadbeateri. The sequence goes on along the minus strand of WOXC01011744.1, from coordinate 279,751 downwards.
AATTTCTCTAAGGCTCTGCACATAACTACATAGTCTTATTCTGAAGGCTACATTTATGAAATGTAAATGCAGGACCAAAGAGTTATACGAAACCTTTGACACTGGACCTTTAAATAGCTAAAGAAAAAAAAAAATCAAAAGTGCCACGCACAAAGATTCTGGCATGAAGAGAAAGAACAGGTATTATGATAGCATATTTGGCTTCTGATCTTACTACTCAACTGAAACTTTTCTCTGCAGATGTGCCAATAATCTATGACAGTGAATCTGATGGTATTTTCTCAGTCCTCAGTTTTCTTGACCTCCCTATAGCCTCTGGCACTGCTGAGACCCTTCTCCTCTCTCTTCTCTGGGGTTCCATGACTCTATTCTCTCTACTTCTTCTCCTACATCTAATCACTGCCTAACAAAGGCTCTATCCTCAATCTTCCCTCTATATTCTCTTGGTGATCTTATTGGTTCCCATGGGTTTAATTATCATCTCTGTGCACATCTCTTGAGCTCCAGTCTCACATCACCAACTATCTATTTAACATTCCAAACCCAATGTGTCCAAAATGGAATTCACTATCTTTACCCTCTTTCTGCTTCCCCTATTTCTGCTGAAGGCACCAATATCCCTCTAGGTTCTCACCTCCAGGCATTATTTTGGTCTCCTCACTTTCATTTACTCCACATAGCCAATCAGCTTCCAAGTCACAAACTCAGCATGATTAAAACAGAAATCCTTACACCCCACCCTGCCCCTGTGGCTTCCCAATTTCCTACTTTCGGTTGAGGACATCCTTCCAATTTCCTTCCTACTGCGCCAAGGCAGCCTTACCATTTTCTTTGACTCTTCAGTCTCCCTTACCCCACCTCAACATATGCAATCACCTTCCAAATCTTGCCATATCAGCCTCCAGAGGTCCTCTTGCATCTGTCCTCTTCTCACTACTAAAAAATTATTTAGAGGCAGCTAGGTGGTGCCACAGTGCACAAAGTGCTGGGCCTAGAGTCAGGAAGACTCATTTCCCTAAGTTCAAATCTGGACTCAGACACTTACTAGCTACGTGACCCTGGGCAAGTCCCTTAAATCTCATGCTCTATCTTCTATCTATGGCTCTCTTCTTGTTCTTCTTGGATGACTGTATGACCTCTATCTCTGTCCCTTTCTATATGCTATCCCCTGTGGCTGGGATGAACTTTCTCCTCATCTCTACCTTGTAAAATCCCTTTACTTTTTGCCAAGACTAGGAGAAGTCTGTCCCAATCCTTGCTGGTGCCCTTCCTGTTTATTTGTATATACTTTTGTAAGTGCATACTGCTTCATCTGATATAAATTCCTTTAGAGAAGTAACTATTTCCTTTTTGTCTCTGTATTTTTGCCACTTGGCATCTAGTAGGAACTAAATAAATGCTTATAACTCAGTCTCTCATTTAAATTAGTAAGGTTTTATTGGTAGGGTTAGTGGCATAGACAATCTCCATAATTCTTACACTAAAAAAAAAACTGTAGCTTATCTTTTTTTGGGGGGGGAAGCAAGGAAATTGTGTGTCAAGTGTCTGAGTCAGGATTTGAACTCAGGTCCTCTTGACTCCAGGGCCAGTGCTCTATTCACTGTGCCACCTAGCTGCCCCCCCAAACTATAGCTTTTTAAGCTGTGGAGAATATAGTGACATAACTACAAGGCAAGAAGATCAAGAGCGTGGACTTAAAAAAATCAGTGTAAAAAACTGTCTTTACGTATATTTGGGAAAAAATAAGATATTATTAAAAAAGAACACGAGTGGAAAGCTCCCAAGTCAGAAGCAAGTCAACAAAAATTTATTAAGCATTGACTATATAACTTGGGTATGCAAGAAGCTCTGTACAAATAAGATACACCGAGCATGTAATGGAGGTCATCTCAAAGGGAAGGCACCAGTATTCAGGGAGAAAAGGAAAGACTTCTTGCCAAAGGTGAGATTTTAGTCTAGAAGTGAAGTAAGTCAGGGAAGCCAGGAGATGGAGAGATTTTAGGCCCAGAGGGCAGCTAGTGAAAAAGTAGAGTCAGGAGATGGAAACACAAAGAAAGGCCCTGAACAAATAACTTAAAGTACAAGAATCTGTATTTTTTACCAGCTACTTGGGGTGGGGTGGGGAAGTAATTATAGGATAATGAAAAACTAATAATGGTTTCTAAAGTACTTTAAGGCAAAAGAAACGAGTCTCTGAGGTGTGAAGAATTACTACCATATCTGGCAGTGAGGAAAGGCCTCCCAGAGCAAGGAGAAATAGTCTTAAAATCATAGCCACTTTCCTAATTAAAGGAGACCGTGCTGGGCTACTCAATTATATGTAAATTACAGCCTAGAGTTGCCATAATGAGTAAGTTTTAATGTACTGGGTACTATCAAGTAAAACAGAAAAAACTCTTTTCCTTAGGCAGCAAGCCTCTTAGCTATTTTGGTCCCTGCTATCAAGTTAGCTCTGAAGTAATGAAACACACATTTCTAAATTATCTTTGCAGAGCTAGAAACAGTCTTACCTTGTGGTCAAACATGTGCTCTCTCTGGTCTGACTCCAGGTCTTCTTCAGTGAGTGACACCAAAGAGTCACCACGTTCCTCGACACTGAAGGGACTTCGCCTCAGCTCTTTTGAGCTTCCAGAGTTTGCATCCAAAGCTGAGGATGGCTTACTGCTGTCCCCAGCTCCTCCGGATAGGCCTTCTAAACTGAAACTGAATAAGGGTCACAAAAGTTAATCTCTGAACCTTAAAAAAGAAGACACCCAAAATGCATGAGTCATGTCAGGTGGCCACTACCAATTACCCTATCATTCTTTTGATGTTTGTTGGTATGGTAAGCATGGAGTTAAGATTACAGAGAGTACCCTTCCAAAGCTCTGGATAGGTGCATGATACCTCTCCACTCAAGTCTCCTAATTTGTCCTTTTCTATTTCATCCAAAGCCATAAATAAAGCACTTGAGAAGGACAGTTGAATGATGGAAGCCCAATTCACAATTTTTTTCCTGCCAATAGAATTCATCTTTTGGCTCATAAAGTAACCACTGTAAAAGAATTTGTGTGATTCAATGCCTACCCCTTGCTTGAATCTATTGCCCTGTGGGTAGGTAAGTTAACAAAATGTGGACTGTGTCTGTAACGCTCAGTAGCCAAACATGGCAACGTGGTTTTGTGTTCTAGGTGTATTATTTATAATGTGGAAACAACCTACTAATTTTTCAGACACAGCTCATCATTGAGGGGTTTTAATCTGTATCAATGAAGGGTACACACACCAAAAAACAAATTAAAAAAAAGAAAACATATGCTGAAAATCAATATAGATTATTTACAGTACAAGTGACAAGCACTTGAAATAATAAATGCATTTTTGTGTTTCCTTCCCAAACAGAGAAAGTATTGCTGAGGAATTTTAAAAAACCACACAGATCTGGCCAGCCAACACCAAAGCTGTAGGCTTCCTGGGAAAGGTTAGTTGCAGACAGACACATACCACCTTGAAAGCAAAAGCTGCTAATCACCTTTGGTAGGAAGTTATCACATTGGGGCTTTACTTTTACATTTCACCATTGGCAAAGGAGAGGGAAGATATACTTAGGAGTTTTGATACTCTGAATAGGAGTTGGGAGCCAAATATTTTATTTTGGGGACTCCAGGATAATTTTTGCATCTTCTAGAAAGTGTCACATAAATTAGCTTATTCCAAACTTCTTGAGAATGGGGAGAAAAATTATTTTTCCCCCCTGGGGATTGGCTAAGCCCGAAAAACAAGAGAAATCTGCAAAAAAAAAAAAATACAATGGAAACTTCATTAATATAAATCACTGTGCCTGCTTTTGTTGTTAGTAAATGACCAAAAAGTTCTAGGTTAGAACTCACTGGATCTAGGTTTGATTTTGTGCAGTACTTCTACTCAGGAATCACTATACTTAAACCACACGTGTGTGTGAATGTTTACTAGCTGAAAAGTGTTTATAAAATAAACTATATATCTTGTTATATAGTCTATACTATATAGAACATGAACCAATTAATTTTCCTAAATGCTAATGTAATCATTACCAATGGCATTCTCAGTAATATTCTGAGAAATTTAAATAGGCTGAGAATAAATGTGGAAACAATGAAGACGAATTCTGGTTCTTCACCGGATGGGAATTTTAAAAGCTTAGGATTCTGTGGTTACCAGAAAGTTTAATTCTGACGTTATTTTGACAAATAGCTGCCTACTCATGAAAGAGAGAAATAGGTCAATGGACTAGAGGTAAGATTATATGAAATAAAATGCCCATAAAAATTAATGAATTTGGGAACAAAACAGAACGACATTTCATTTCCTTTCTTGGCTCCTCTCATTGCTGATCTTTCAAACTCCTAAGGATCTTGTTGTTAGAAGAAAGGGAAAAAAAGCATTCTACCACGCCACACTGATACATTTTTTCTTAAGTAACACCAATTCTAAAGCCACTAAGGACACACAGCTTGCATTCAACTAATACTCAACTCCAGAGCCTCATACGTATAACTAGATCAGCAATGCCAGGAATAGAGGAACATAACTTCCAAATGAATGCAAAGTGTTCATAGAAAAAGCAGGCTTGCTTATACACATTCCAGCCATTGCAGAACTCCAAGCCAAAAGCCGAGACTTTGCCACACTTCACAGTGCCCCCATATGGCTACTAGACATGTAATGATACCATACCTTCTACAATTAAAGTCAGCACTCAGGGCAGCAGAGTATTGTACACCAGAGGGACACCAGCTCATACTAGGGATATCAAAGGCAGAGAAAGAAAAGTGGGGAAAGACCAAGGGTGTACAGACATTACTAAATTGCAAAAGAAAGGAGGATAGTTAGAGACAGCCTAACATTTAATTTTTTAAAAAGTTTGGGAAAGTTACATTATTTTAAAGATTTAGAAATGGGATAGACTGAGACAGTTTCTTTATTGATCGCCCAAAGATCAATTGGCAACAATTGTATAAATACCTACCAAAAAAATATATCGACCTGAACTATGGGAGAGAGATTTCAGTTCAATGGCCAACACTTATGGCTAAGAAGCAGCCCAAGGACACAAAATAAAATTAGCACTTGGCATGCTGCATCTCACGAGGCAGCACCTTGTTTTATAAAGCTAAGATAGAATTTTTATTGTTGAGTAATAACTGACCATGCCACCACTCATTCTTGACTAACCTGACATCTAAATTTCATATATTTATAAGACTTTAAAAAATATATTACAACCTTTTCTTTAAAAAAAAAAAAAAGGAATCCTGTGTTTGAAATATGCCTGCTAAGGCTCAAGTGTGCTTCTATGTTGTCCATGCAACCTTCTCCTAAAAATATTCTTTCTTTCAAAAAGGTAAAATAGAATTTGCTAACTTAGTAAGTTCCCATTCTACCCCAAAGAGGAGGGACAGAAACATGGTGGTCAGAATTCAAAGCAAACAATAACAAGAATCAATGCCAACTCAACAAAAGTACTCAGTGAGAGGGCAAATTAATTCACAGGCTACCTGTTTTGTTTTGCTTTTTTGGAGGGGGGAAGGCAGGGCAACTGGGGTTAAGTGACTTGCCCGAAGTCATATAGCTAGTAAGTGTTAAGTGTCTGAGGCTGGATTTGAAATCAGGTCCTTCTGACTCTAAGGTCTGTGCTCTATTCACTGTGTCACCTAGCCATTCCTTGATTTTTTTTTTTAATGAGGAAATCTCAACAATTTTTTTTTTACCTGGACATTTCTGGGAGTAATGCAGGAACTGTTATTTTCAAAAAATAAACTATTGCTGCCTGAGCTTTCAAAGATCCTCTGAGTGATATTGCTGTTTTGGAAGGTAGAGGGGTATGGATAGCTCCTCAGTAAATGATCTTAAAGTTCATTTAAAGAAATAAGAGAGACATGAATATAACATATTCAACCCGGATTTCTCACCTGAATCTTACAAAGGCAGATGAGAACACTGGAATATGCTAGGAGCTACTTAATAAGCTTATGACCTAGGGGCGGCTAGGTGGCGCAGTGAGTAGAGCGTCGGCCCTGGAGTCAGAAGCACCTGAGTTCAGTTCTGGCCTCAGACACTTAACGCACACACAAACAAAAACCTAGCTGTGTGACCTTGGGCAAGTTACTTAACCCCAATTGCCCTCCAAAAAGCAAAAAAAAAAAAAATAAGCTTATGACCAGAAATGAATGACAGTGAATTTGTCTTGGGGAAGAATACTGAAGACAGGAAAGGGGTAAAGGCAGAAGAAGGCAAAATGGAGAGGAAGAAGAGAATAATCACTTTCCTCACAACTCTATAAAATAATTAAACTGAAATAGAATATCTTTTAAATCAGATTAAATTTGTAATAAAAAAAAGCTTGAGACAACAAAGGTCTCAATTCTATTCAAAAGAGATTCTTTAAAAAAAAAAAACTTAGATATAGACTAATTTAGATCGAGATGGGACCCTAGATACGCATTACATAAGAATAAGCAGAATCTAGCATTTTCTTTATATGCATAGTAACTCAATCTCTTGACATTAAAAAGTGAATTTTCATCATCAAAACATGTTATGCCTGGATTGGCTTATTCTTTTTAGGCACTCCTCATTTAATGATAATAATACTCAATGACCTCTAGATACACAGATTTTAGGAAGCCTTGGCTATTTTAGATCTCAAAAAGTATATAAATGCATGTGGTAACATGTCACATGTTACAAACTGAACTTATATACAACGGTTTCTCCTGTTTGTCTTTTTGCTATATACCAAATTCTTGCTCTCTTTCATGTCAACATGATAGCTGGAGTTGCCACATTTGCAAACAGACTATATTCAGGGACCTTTCTTCTACACTATAAGCAAGTTGTTAATTCACACTTAATGAATGCATATTTATAGAGAGCTTCCCTGACATAGGAGTCAGACAGGACCAAAAACATTTGAAATAGCATAAAGTCTCTCTCTCAAAAAAAAAAAAAAGCAAAGTCCCATGGGAGAAAAGGTCAAAGAAGGTGTGAACTGACTAGCTCTATGATAAAACTATAAGAGAAATTATTATAAACCAGGGACAGCCTACTAGGAAAACTTAAGCTTTACATTTAGAAACCAACCTCATATATAAAACCTAAAAGTAAAAGAAACTTTTGTTTGAAAAACATGGGAAAATATGAGTGTCAATCTCTGAAGATGACTTCAGCTGAGTTTTAAGAACATTACCTTAAAAATGTTGGCAAATGGGGCAGCTGGGGGCACAGTGAAAAGAGCACTGGCCCTGGAGTCTGGATGACCTGAGTTCAAATTTGACCTCAGACACTTGATGCTTACTAGCTGTGTGACCTTGGGTAAGTCACTTAACCCCAATTTGCCTTGCCTTCCTCCCTCCAAAATAAAGGAAAAAAAACTGTTGGCAAACAAGCTCATATACTAAGAATATAACCACTCCTTTTAGGGAACTTAATGATTACTAAACACTCATGGAAGATTCCATGAATTAATAAGTGTAAAGGAAATGTTACATCTATCTTTTAATTCTGCAGCCAAATAAAGACCAATAACAACAAAACACAAAGCAAAGCAAAGCAAAATCTATTCCTCTATTCTTTTTTTTTTTTTTTTTTTTTTTTTAAGCAATTGGGGTTAAGTAACTTGCTCAAGGTTACACGGCTAGTCATTTGATTTATGCGTGGGTGCTCATTTTCTGAGGCCGGATCTGATCTCGGGTCATCCAAACTCCGAGGCCGGCCCTCTTACTCACTGCGCCACCTAGCCGCCCCTTTCGGGCAATTGGGGTTAAGTAACTTGCCCAAGGTTACACGGCTAGGTTTTTTGTTTGTGCGGATTAAGTGTCGGAGGCCGGCTCCGAACTCAGGTCCTTCTGATTCCAGGGCCGGCGCTCTATTCACTGCGCCACCTAGCCGCCCCTATTCCTCTATTCTTAAAGTTGGAAATATGATAAGACTGACAAAAACCTAAGACCCTGATAGTCTTTTTATTTTGCTTTCTTTTTGCTGAGCTCTGGGCTTAGGTAAAGAAGGCAGGTGAAGAAGAAAGAACAAGGGAAGAAGAATGAACATGAAAAAGCACAGTGAAATGAAAACTGACCAGTGTTAGGCTTGGTGATTTCCTGGCAGGGAATTAAATGGAAAATTGGCCTAATGGGCTACCAGGAACAAAGACAAGGTCACCTACTCTTACAGGGTGAGACTAGGTTTAGCACCAGTCTTTAAGCTATGTATAGTCATTGGATTCTACAAGAGAAGGACCCTAATAAAGTTATTTTCTATACTAATAACCCATGGTAAGAGATACACTTTTCATTTGGAAAAAAGACAAAATTAAAATGGAAGACTTTTTTTTAACATTTAAAAAGCTGCTTCACACTGAATGACCATCAGTAGCTAAAAAGGAAAGTTTCTCTGTTCTTGTAAGAGACAATTTGTCTTTTAAACTTTTAGATTTCCTCTAAACCTGGATTAAGTAGAATGAGATGCTTGTTAGTACACACTCAAATGCAAAATGGTTAGTTAGTTAAGTTAGTGGACTCTGTACCTTCTCCTATGAATGGGAGGCCTCCTTACAACATCCCCAAGAACTCGCATTGAACTGAAAATGAATCATGTATACAAGTCAGAGAATGGAGACAAAATGAATACAAATGCATGAAAAATACACATACAAAACACAAACTGGAAAGGGAAACAACTCCAACAGAGAAGTAGTATATGAAACCTCCAAGGGAAAGGATGAGGCCTGGGAAAGACATGCAAACCCCAAAAGGCCTATTTCATTGTCCCCTCTGGATGTGTCTCTGAAAGGTAAATACACTCCAATATTAAAGTCCAAGGGTGAATGGGAAGAATGAAAAAAAAATGCATTCCACTGATCTTTCCATTTTTTAAAAAGGCTTAAAAATTCAGACTATAGTATATGTATGTAAATTTGTACCAATCAGGCAATGAAATTCATCATCTACTGATAGCTGGGACCTAATTCCTCTGTTGGAGGCTGTCTTTTTAAATGAACACATAATTCAATCATTTAGAAGTATTCTATCTTTTCACAAATTCAGGCATTCAGCTTCTACCAAATCAAATTTTGCAGATGTCTTAAAAATCCCCTTTGTTTAGCATTAGCCATAGCTCCCTTACTTTGAGAATATATTGTTCTTAGAAATCCTTTAATAGATTCAGTACCCTAAAAAAATCCCCTCTCAGTAAATGAGTTATGGACTTATCTTCAGTAACTCGTACATCTACTTTTATCTCTATGGTTTTTGTTGATTATCAAATAGATGTGATTATACGCACACGTACACACACACACACACACACACAATATGGTTATTAGAAATTCTCATAGAACTATGCATTACCAAAAGCTAGTAACAGCACTAAGATTCAGGAATCTGAGACTCATTTGGTTGTTAAGGGATATAGTTTTGGTACAATGAATTAAAAAAAAAAGACTAAATGAATTATTTTCTGTAAACATTTAACTCTCCAGAATTAAACAGAGTAAAATAAAAAATGATCATTAATCATGTTTAAACATGGAAAAATAATTTATATAACAAAAAATAATCTAGAACTATAACAGTGAAATTACTTCTGGTTGCTGTAAGAGGGACATAAAAACTCTAGAGAAAAGCAAGTTAAATGGTCTAGAGAATTGAAGGGCTGCCATATGTGAAACACCTGCCCCCTTCCCTCAATCAGACAAAATTTTAAGTCTTCAAAAGAGGGATAGGGAATGATCATGATAAAGCTTCTGACTTGGATGATGGCATGGCCTTCTTGATCCCCAAAGTTTAAGAGAAATTAGGGTATTTTGAGGAAAAATTACAGGAGACATCACTTCATACATTTCACAAAACATATCCTCTCTAAGAGCTGATACTAGCTAAAATAATAAATACTTCAAGGATTCAGAGATGTATATGAGTAATACATTCAGAAAAGTTTTTCTAACTTCATAGATAACTCATTCATATTAAAATATCAGGGCAAGCAATGGATATAGGAGGAAAAATCCCTAGTTTGCTTAAGTTAATATCATAGAAGAAAACTGTGTCTTCCCATAGAATGACCTCTGAGAAGAGAAAAAACACTGACCTTGACAGGCAATTTCTTTAGAATCATAAAGTCACAGATTTTGAGACATGGAAAAAAGATGCTTAATCAGCATATAAGAGTGTGTGTGTGTGTGTGTGTGTGTGTGTGTGTGTGTGTGTGTGTGTGTGTGTGTGTGTGTGTGTGTGTGTGTGTGTAACAATATAAAAATGCTAGTATAAGCCAAGTTTCAGTAGGTAAGATTTGGAGAAAAAAATTTTTTTTTGCAAATTTAGGCTCCATCTCAAATATACATAAACATTACTTATCACATGAAATATTCAAGGCCTGCTAAATGTAAAATATTAAAAATGGCAGTATCACACAACAGAGAAGAAAAGAGGATCTAACCCAAAGGGGTCCTGCTTTTTCCACTGACTACAGCTGTGTGGTCTGGACAGTCACTTCACCTGTCGGGGCATCATATCCTTATTTGCAATATGGAAATAATAATGGGTTGGACTAGATGGCCCTTAAGTCCCTTCCAACTTTAAAATTCTGTGTGAAAGCCTTTTTGGTCCTCTCTCATATGAATGTGGAAAGGAATAAAATGAAAATTTTACATGGGAACAACACGATAACAACCAAGTACCATGATAAATATAAGCCACTGATGTTATATGAATAGATTAGACTTGTAACCCAAAAATTCTTAAGAGATAAGGTAACAAGAAGAATCCTGAGTTTAAACAATTCAGTGATTCAGCAAAAGGAAAACTCCTTTACAGCTGGTACAAACCAGTATCTACAGGAGCAGGCAACCCCAAGCTACCAGAGAAGCAAAGGATACCAGACTCAGAGTTGGAATGGATCTGAAAGACCATCTAGCAAAACCTGCACATTTTATAAAAGAAGAAACTGTGCCTCAAGAAAGGTGAACTGATTGTTATCGCACAGGCAAAGTGTCAGGGGCATGATTTACTTTAACTACTACAAACACTGTCAGTGGTGACATCTATTATTATTAGTAAGTGGGGATATAGAGGACGTGGAAATTCAACATGTACCATAGTCCACCAGAATTATTAAAATGAAAAAAAAACTATCAAAAATCATTTGGCAAGATGGTATTATGAGTCAAATCTGACTTCTCACAATCTACTCCATACCTAAAAAGTTGATAGGACCTAATTTATGGAAGTCTCTCTGGTTATCTGACACCTTAATGATAAATACCAATCAGCTAAGACTAAATGCACTTGCTGGGGGGTGGGGGAAGGGTTGACTGGTATCACCACTGACAAATTAGCCTTTACAAAAACTTTATATAAGAAATAGATGGTCATAATTTCTATCAGGCACTCTGAAAAGTCTGTGTTGGGGCTGCAAGTAGGTATGGGTTCTTGTGTGTATTTTTTTTTAAAAATTCCATGTCTATGTGATTTTTTTCTTTCTTGTAATATATTTTATCACCTATTTAAGTTCTTGGAAGAAATATGCCAGAAATGTTAAAACACGTTATGAGCCAGATGACCAAGTCAAAAATGTTCTAAACCAGTAGACAGCGTGAAGAATGAGAGAAACACTGTGATCGCACCTTCGGTGATTCATCTCGGCATCACTGGCAGCATTTTTCCCTGGTCCCCAGCTGTGTCTCCGGAAAGGGGACAGAGAACGCATAGAGTTTCTCAGGACAGAGCAGTTTGTGGGCACCTCAGTGATGCTGTCCATCTCCTCTTCTTCCATTTCACCTGAGCCAGCAGGTTCACTCTCACTTTCCCGTCCCTCAACTCCTACAGTATGGCTATAAAACCCATCGAGGCTCTGTCGATCCTTGTTCCTGTTCAGATTACGAATTTGGGGGAGGGAGATGTCACTGCCATGGGAAGAGTGCCGGTCCAGGGAGGCTGTGTCATCTGTGGATGAGCTGGACCCAGTGATATCACAGACTGATTGCTCCTCTTCTGGCTGTAGTGGGATGGAAAGAATAATCATTTATTATTTATTATAAAAGCATAGTTGAGTCTAGCAAATGACTTGGGGCAAAAACACTTAGGCCACACACTGGATGGTTCTCAAAAAAAAAAAAGTTCAATATAAAACTCCAGTAGTCTTTCTAAAGGCATTCGTGGTCTTCTGGTGACCTAGATAACTCAACCCCAGATCACAAATGCTTTGACTGATTCAATAAAACTGTAGAATGCCAAAAAGACCAATAGGATGTGACAGTTTCCTTAAGGAGCTTAAAATCTAGTTGGAGAGAGGAGTCAAGTATACACAGAAAGCAGAACATCATCAACACTAGAGAGGCAGTATACATGCATTATACTACGGGAATACTGAAGAAGGAGAGGTTACTTTTGACTACAAAGGATCAGGAAAGGCTTCATTATAGAAGCAGTATTTGAAATGGGTTAAGGGTACTGAGAGTTTTGACAGAGATTGGTCAGGGCGTAGCATTGCAAGGATAAAAACAGCATGTCTGAAGGCTGGAAAAATAAAAACATATTTTGGGGGAAAATCTAGTTTGAATCTAGGTTGAAATGATGAGTGCATGAAGGAGAGTAACAGCCAGAAAGGCTGGTAGGGTGAACTGAAGCCAAAACATGGAGGCCCTTGAATGCTTTATAAATTTTTAGAATTAATTCTGTAAATAACAATCATCAAATATTTTTGAGAAGGGCTTTATTAAAAAAAGTCTTATAATGAGCTAGAGGCATGAGCGCTTCATTACAGTCTTCCAAACAGTTAACAATTTTTGGCTTAATAAGAATCAAATTAATATACCCTCAATCCAATTTCCTACTCATGCTTTTAAAAAATCTCCCTTACAAGATTATAACTTATCTTCTACACTGTTAATGAATCCCTGAAATACAGCAGTTTTCAAGGCAATAATAAATGCTAAAAATAAGAAATTACAATTGTTTTTCCTTTTCCTGATCCTACACAAGGGGAAAAGCCCCTCCAACCATAAATAAAACTTTAAATATCTTTCAGCATCTTAAAGCCAAATGAAATCAAATAAAGCTCTATGAAGTCTACATTGTACAGATACTTGATGTATGCCATAATTTAGTTCTAATTTTCTTCAAAAGCTAAGATGTCTCGAGAACATGCACCAATGTTAATACCCCAAAAGAGATTCATTTTGTGGTTACGTTCCCAATGGTTATTAAAAACATGTAGAACAGTTTATGATAGCACCTACAGTTTATGTTAAAGAAAGAAATGGTCCCCATCCTAAAAGGAAGTAGGAATAACTACTCCTTTGCCTCTCTTTTCTAAGGTGTTTTATTAAGTAAAACCATTACCCAGAACCATCAGGCGAGTTAAATGGATCTTCTGAGAAAGTAGCATGGATTTTTCACTGACAGGCTGCCTAGTGCCAAATAGGAATTACACATTTTGAGGGCTAGGATCTGACATGCTGAGCAAGCTGAAAGGTACCAGAATGCGTAATTTGATGGTGGATGAATTCAAGAAGATAATGAAGATAAATGCTAATGTTGTGACCACACAGGCGATTATAAATATGGACATTGCCTAGATTATGCTAGTCTCTTCTTGCAAGTTAAGTGAACAGGGAAAATGCAGTCTAACCTTGCTTTGGTCAATAGTACTAGATAGCTTCTGGGCTCCCTCCCTTCAACACTAAATCTATGATTTGGATTGTAAACAAGCGTCATGCTAGGTAGATTCTCTTTTGAAAACTGTTACCGTAAACTCCCCACCTTCTAAAAAAATGTAATTTCATGAATTCACATGAAAGCTCTTCCCTCTCAGAAATTCTGATAAGAACGAAAAAAAGCACATTTCCCAGATTTCTTTGAACTAAACCTCCCAATCAGTTTCATGAAAATATTAATTAATAACTCTTACAGAAAAAAGAAAGAAGATTAGAATGATAATTAAGTAGGTGGCAATAAGTAGCTGACAGCTACTAAAGGTTACTTTTAGTTTGATTCTAGGTATAATATGAAATGCACACACACACACACACACACAGAGCTAATATTTTAAGGTGGATTGGATGAAAATTCTTCCATAATCAGTTTTAATAACAAGGCATCCCAAAATATCTCTTGTTAGCTTACTCTTCCTGATACCAAAATCATCAAATTCACCTTCAAATCCAACAGTTCTCAACAGCTGCCCTTAAGTGTGCTGTTTTCCTCCCCCTTACTATCTCCCTAGCAGTATCTAAATTAGTCTAACATAATGACAATGCCTTGTATTTCTGTAATAACTTTCTCCTTCAATCACTTAACCTCTCTGAGCCTCAGTTTCCTTAACTATAAATGGGGACACATAGGTGTGTGCATGTAATATGTATGTAGACACATGCGTGTAACATACATGTATAATACAAGTGGACATATACGCAGCAATCTAAAATTATATGTACATATAAATATGACATCAACTTAATATGAGTGTTGTACAAATGAAATATGTGAATGGTGTTTTGCTAACCTTAAACTGCTCTGTGAGTACAGAATAGTATTATTATTATTATTGTTGTTGTTGTTAAACTAAAAGAGCTTTAATCCTCCAATACTCTTATAACAAAGTCACGAAGTTAGCCAGAAATAAAAATAATAATGAGCTAATGTTTTTTATAGTTAGCTTCACACTTTCCCTCATCCCACATATCTAATCAGCTGCCAAATCTTGCTTTTTCTACCTTTATAATGGCTCTTTCATCTGACCCCTTCTCTCTATTCAGACAACTACCACCTTAGTCCAGGCCTTCATCAATTGGGTCACTGTAGTAGCCTATTAATAAGTCTCCTTGCCTCAGGAGATCTTATATACTGCTACTGAAATAATTTTCCTTAAGTACAAATCTGACCATAAGTCTCTCCTATTCAACCAACTCCAGTGGTTTCCTATTGGTTCTAGGAGAAAACTAGACCTAACTTATCTTTCCAGCTTCACTGGACGTTACTTCCCTTCCCACACTCTGAGATCCAGCTAAACTGGTCTTCTTTCTCTTCTTTACTCACAATACTCCATCTCCCATTTCAGTGAATTCCCACCAGCTGGTCCTCCAAGCCAAGAATGCATTGCTTCCTTACCACTGACTCACAGAGTCCCTCTTTTCCTTTAAGAATGTTAGTAAAGGCCTGCATGGGAAGGAATGGAAATTCTATCAATAGCTTCTTCTAGGAGGTCTTACTTTTAATTTTTATCCATCTATAAAATTAGGTATGTTACTTACAAACCATTACCAATGAAATTAAAATGATAGACTTTGGGACATCATCAATCCTTAAAAAGGTAAAAATACCATAAACTACAATTACTGAAATTCCAGTACAATTTTTGAAGTCTAAAATTGCCTGTTCATTCATTGCCTTTCCTTACTGATCATATCACTGCCATATCAGATGGCAGAACCAATAAAAGGAGCTGCTACTTGATTTTGATCAACAAAGAGGGCTTAGTTGGTAGGGTAAAAAGAATAGGAACTATGGGGTGAAATGACCATTAGATGTTGACTTTCAAAAGGATCAGAAAAATAAGTAGGATTCCATGGCCAGAAATTCGGCAGATGTCACTGGACATGAAGGGATTGGTTAAGTCTCAAGAATGAAATTTAAAAATAACAAAGAGAAACGAGTTCAACGAGGAGGAAAAGTATTGTTGTCTAAAAAGACTGGCCTGGATATATAGAAAACGGAAAAAAGGACAAGCAAGAGAATGAATACAAAAGTAGGCCTCATCCTAAAAGAATAGTGTTAAAGTACTAAATCAAAGAACAAGATAATCCTGTGAAAAAAAGGGAGGCGGGAGAGGAGAGAGGGAAGGGGGAAAGAGAGATTTAAGAAAGAAAAGAACTACTGATAAGCATAAGAAGAAAACAGGTAATAGTGTAACCTTTGGACTGCAGAGGATGTATAAAAATGGTTAATATGGAGTAAATACCAAAGATAATTAGAGTAATAGTAAGAGAGAACCTCACTTGCCCTTATGAGTTCAAGTAATCGAGTCCAGATATCTAGAAAGAACTGGTGGGCATAATTGCTGAAGCACTGTAAGTGAGCTTCAAAAGACTAGAATGAAGAGTTGTCAGAGGAGTAGAGAAAGACAAACATCCTGACTTTCAAAAAAGGGAAGACTGTGGAATGTGTAAAATCCAGCCCTAGGCTCCCAGAAAAAATGACAAATTCTAGAATTTTTCCATAAATCTAAGCAAACATTAGATCATGGAAATGCTATTGATATAGGAACAGAGATTCAGAATTGGAAGGGGCCTTGCAAAGTAATCTAGAGTCCAGTACCTTCATCTAACAGATGAAGACCAAAGAGGTCAAGAGACTTGCCCAAGGTCACCTAAGTTGTAAGGGATCTGGAATTTGACTTGAAAGTGAATGTTCTTTCCACTATAAACAAATAAACATGTGCTGACCCTAACATACCTAAGTTTTATACTTTGACAGAGTCCTCCAAGCTATTAATGTGAACAAGATGGCTAGACACGAATCGATGACATAGGTAGGTGGATGTAGGACTAGAAAATGGCTAAATCCAAAGGTGGTCATTAATAGTCATATCAACTTTGAAGGAATTTTTAATAGTGTGTCTGACTTTGTTTTTAGTTTTAGTTTTTTTGCTTTTTGGAGGGGGGAAGGCAGGGCAATTGGGGTTAAATGACTTGCCCAAGGTCACACAGCTAGTGTTAAGAGTCTGAGGCTGGATTTGAACTCAGGTCCTCCTGACTCCAGGGCTGGTGCTCTATCTACTGCACCACCTGGCTGGGGCCTGACTTTGTTTTAATCAATGCTTTGGAAAAATTCATCAATAACATATTTAATGAACTTGCAGATGACATAAAGCTAGGAGGAATGATCAGCCATACTGGATATAGAATCAGCATATACAAAAATTCTGACAAGTTAGAATGCTGGGCAAAATCTAGAAGGATTAAACTTAGCAATAAATGTAGAGTTTTATACTTGGGTTCAAAATGTCAACTACATAAGGAGAGGGAGTCAAGCCTATACAGCAGTTCATTTGAAATATACCTAGGGATCTTAGTGGACTATGACATAAAACTAGTAATATGGCTACTGATAAAAGTCAATGTCATTTCCGGCTACATTAAGAGAAGCACTGAGTCACAAAATAAGGATATGACAGTCCTGTCATGTATTAACCTGGTGGTAATAATAATCATTTGTATAGCATTTGCTATGTGCCAAGCACCATGCTAAATACTTCATAATTATTATCTCATTTGATCCTCGAAATCCCCCTGAGAAGTACTTATTATTATCATTTTAAAGATGAGAAAATTGAAGCAAACGGATCCTGTGCCCAGGATCACACAGCTAGTAAATGTCTCAATATAGATCTGAACTCAGGTCTTCCTGACTCCAGGCCTGGCATTCTACCCACTGTGCCCCACCTAACTGCCCCTAACACAGCATATTCAGATGACTGGGCTAACTTAGGGGCAAAACATTTTATTAAGGGTATTGACAAACTGTCAAGCATCTACAGGAGGCCAGTCCAGAACAGTAAAGGGCCTTAGGCATTAGAGTTATTCTGTATGGCCCTAAAGGGCAGAAGTAGAAGTAATGAAGACTAGAAGATGCAAAGAGGCAGGAAGAAGCATGAAGGCAGTAATAATGTTTAATTAGAGCTACCAAAAAGTACAATGAGTAGCTTCAGAACATAGTACCCTTGTCCTCTCTTTGGGTCTTTAAGAAAAAGACATGTTTCTACTTGTCATCCAGCCTCTTTGCTTTTGGTGTGACCACAAAGTGAACTCTATTAAATCTTTTCCAATATGGTTTAGACTAGGCAGCTTCTAAAGAATCTTTCCATCACCACAATGAAGAGTACTGGATTTATAGAGAGTACCTTGTTCCTAGTTCTGCTATAATCTGTGTGAGTTTGGGCACATAACTCTCAACACCTCAGTTTCCTCATTTTTAAAACGAAAGATTTTGGATTAGATGATCTCTGAATACCCTTTTCCAGCTTTAAACATATGATGCAATAATTCTGTGCAAAAACACTGCAATCGTAAAAGACTGCTTACCATTCAGGCCGACTGGGAATGAATGGTTAAAATGAAAAAATCTGGCATACATTAGAGATTACTGAAAAACAAAAACAAAAAACTAAACAAATAACACCCCCACCGCAACCTTTAAGGTCAGACTCACACAAATGTCTGTAGGAAGTGATCTAATGTGCCTTTCATGGTTCACAGAAGAGGATGTTGCAATGCCGAGTCTAGAAAATGTTCTTCAGGCGAGAAGGAAGATGACTGGATCATGGGAGTAATTCCTGCCAGAATCTTAGTGCTCATTGTTTAGACAAATTTAAAATGATTTCATCTCTGAAGAGGACCTCTGAATAAATAGCTGGTGATTTGTGTACTAGTGTAGTGCCTTTACAAATCATTCAGGTTAAAACAAGATTTATGAAGACTGAAGACAAACCAAAGCCAGAAGCACAGAACACTTCCATTACTACATAAACTTTTAAAATCTGAATGCTAGATAAAAGACCTTTCATAAGAATGCTTCCTTTATGACTCTCATCCTATCCAACTTTGGGGTTATCTATAAAAAAAGGGATAGCTCATTTTGTACCTCTTCATATCATTTGGGATATAATGCCCAAAAGGGGGATAAGTTCCACAAAGTTTTAAATTTTTCCTGTCATTTGATTCAGTCTATGTAGAAAGTTCACATATTTTCACATTTTAAAAATCACATCAGTTTATTTATCCCAATAAGCTTGCCAATACCGGCAAACGGCATATGACTTTGGCAGCTGACATAAAGGTTAATGAAAATCACATATGTTTCTTTGTCCAGGCCAAATGTACAGCTCAACAACCAGACTTCACTGTCAATTTGTAGAGATTTGGGACTATGCAGAAACCAAAAGACAATTTTAAAGGGGAGAATGCTGTAGTGGAAGGAGTCAGAGGATGAGAGGACGAGTCTCAACTACATCACTTGTTCAGTATATGACTATAAGCAAGTCATTTGACATTACTCTTTGAGTTTTAGTTTCTGACTATAAAGTAACACTTGTGTTACTTATTTCACTAGGCTGCTATAAAGAAAGTACTATTAAATGAGGTATGATATTTTGGTGCCATGAATTGGAGACAGGATGAGGGTAGTTTAAAATTAATAAAAAAAACAATAAAGATCAGTCAAAATCAATATTTCAGTGATGTATATATCACTCAGAAAGGCATTCCCCTTAGGAATGAGAATTCTTTTGGGAATTTTAAGAGACCTTTCAAAGTACCAGTATTTAGGAACTCAAAGTCATACTAGCAAAACACCAAACCTTTTGGATTTTGTTATTTTCCTCTCCTCAAAAATCAAGAGAGGAAAAAAATTCTGACATAAAGATTTTTGTTTCATAAGAGGAAAATCAATCCTTGGGACAAGTCATTCATTCCAGAAAATATTTATAGTAATTCTGAAGTTTCCACTTCAAATCTTCTCCAGAACTCTTTGGAAATACTGGGCTGAATCAAAGGAACAAAGTGGGGAGCAGGGTATAGGAAAACAGGCTGTAAATGTGGGAGTTGAACAAAACCAGGAGCAGAATAGACTGATGGGGAAAGTAAGTTTCCCAAAGGTCCAAATAAATTCTAGAACAGAACCTATGGAACTTGTTAAAGCCTTCCTTACTCCATAGTCATCTTGACACACTGCCCAGAATAAGGATTAATTTAATAGCCCTTATCAAGCAGTTATATTAGGCACCATAAAAGAGGGAGGCACCATTTCATATATTATACACAGGAGCCAATTTTTTCCCTTCTTTTGCGCGCGCACACACACACACACACACACACACACACACAATCTTGGCACAAAACCAGAAACTACTGCCTTTTTCCTCCCATGGCTAGGGTTGCTATGCTCAGTGTGGGAAAGCCTTTGCTTAAGGTTCTTTCCTAATGAAATAAAATAGAACTATTTTCAGCTGGATTCAGACAAACCTAAGCAAACCACCCCTTTCATTAGATGAAGCCTCAAATTACATGTAAACACTGGTTTCATGATTCCTGTTAATACTACACATGGCCTTTGCAGGGATAGCACTATCTTCTGCCTCTGCTATGGCAGACAGGCAAAGTTCCCCAGTGGTGATTCTGAAGATTCCCACTAAGCAAGCTGGGTGAGGAGGGATGATATCACTAATGCCAGGAGAGAGCTCTGGGTCCAACCACATTCATCAGAAATGACACTACAACCAATTTATAGTACATGACATCATTCAGTCTAGGCTGTGGTCTCTTCTCACCCACTGGAAAGAGTTCATTGTCATCTACATGATTTAAGCAAAAGGAACTTCCATCTGCTTAAGGTTCAATGTATGTTTCAAAATTTTAAAGTGAGTAGCCATGATTTCATGCACAACAGAAGGGAGCATTGCCATTTGGTAAGCTATTTGAGCTTTAGTTTTTTTTTTCCTTTTAAGGGGAATTCTTACATTCAAGTTTGGAGAAAGATGCAAAAGAGCAGCTAGTAGGGCTGAGACACTGTTACCAAAACATGAGCAATCTTCCCAAAGAGGGGAACCCAAATATACCTTTGTAAAGATAATGCTGTCATCCATTTCATCACTGGGCGAAGGGAATAGGTCAGAATCACTGCCAGATTGTCTTTTAAGTACACCCTGGGATGAGGCACATTCTCCACCCAGTCCAACTTCCAGGAAATTCTTGCATTCTGCAAAAAAAATATTATGTATAATTTATTCAACACGTCTTTTTTTTTTCCTCCTTAGTGGTAAAAATCAGGATTTTCTTTGCATTCTAGCAGTTTGCCTGCACATGTTAAACATTCAAAAAGGCTATAAAGGAAATATAGGCAGAGTTGAAGCTTTCTGCTTTATAATCTCAATTCTAGGCATCTGGACAGGAACTACAGCTGTTTCTGTTAATTCTCCCTGTTTACACCACTAGAGTCACTCTAGGACATTTAAGAGGCTACTGAAAACTTTTTCTCTATATTGCAAGAGACAAATGTGACTTAGAAGACCTGTTTAGCTTTTGAAAAACTGTTTACACATCAGTGCCTTCCTCCTCTGGAACAGAGTAATCTCCTTGCAACCAAAGATAAAAATGGAATTATTACAGAGTTTAGCAATGAGTCATGAACTAATTTGTATTAGTAATTCACACTTATATAGTACTTTAAGATTTACAAAGACAATTATAAACTGGTCCCCTGTTAGGATTTTCTGGATATATGAAATATTAAAATGGAAGAATAAAGAAGAACCATAAAAGTGCATTTTAATTGTAA
Source organism: Gymnobelideus leadbeateri (assembly GCA_011680675.1). Lineage (NCBI taxonomy): Eukaryota > Metazoa > Chordata > Mammalia > Diprotodontia > Petauridae > Gymnobelideus > Gymnobelideus leadbeateri. The sequence goes on along the minus strand of WOXC01011744.1, from coordinate 258,410 downwards.
AATGTGATTACCAGTCTTTGTTCACTAACAAAAACATAGCGAATATTTCATTTTTTCCTATGGTCCACAGAAATAATACTGATACTAAAGGAATGATAAGCAAATATGGAAAAATCTACTTGCCCCTAGAAAATGATTGTCAAGCATTATAACTGCCAAAGGATTTTGATAAATGGTCTACTGGCTTTTAATAATGGGTAATTATTTGACTGAGAGAAAAAGCAATGTCATAGACATGTAACTGGATTTTAGGAACCAATTTCACAGTCTCTCTTTGGACAAGATAGAAAAACGTGGGTTGAATGACAGTAAGGTTAGATGTTTTCAGAGTTGGTTACATAATTATACAAAAAGAAAGTTAATGGGTTGTTGTCAGTTTGGAGTATGGGGCTTGTCACAAAACCCTGCTCTAGTCTCTGCACTATTAAACATATGCTATTGTTTGTTTCTTTGTTTTCAAATCAGTAGTCTAGGAGAAAATAGATAAAATATTTCTATATAATTTGGGTGACAAAATAGAGAAGCTATTATGATGGTTAGTTTAAAATATTTAGAATGATACTGATAGGTTTGAATACTGGTGTTAAATGCTAAATTAATAGGCATATGGTGTCTGAATAAAGAGAGATAATAGATCCATGGTGTTTTACCACTAGTCAGAACACATTTGGAATACTATAGTGAGAATCTAGGGGTCAAATTTTAAAAATAGAGGTTAATGGCAAACCATACACCATCTAGAAGTGGGCGATCAGGTGAGTTTACAAGGGATCTGGGAACATGTCATTTACTGTCTTGTAGAAGAGGGAGCAATCTCATTTTGTGGTGCTCCAGATGACAGAAGAGCTGTTCAACAACAGAATTAGTTGCTTCACCTAGACTATTGCATTAGTCTCCTAACTGGTCTCTCTACATTATATCTAACCTTTCCTCACTGTAATACATCACTTGCAGAGCTGACAATCCTTTGCTCAAGAAGATTCAGTGGCTCCCAGCTGCCATGGGATAACATGTTACCTGCTCTGTTTGGCATTTTAAAGCCTTTCACAGCCTGGCTCTAGCCTACTTGCTCATGCTTAACACACAGTATTCCTTGCACACAACATATGTTATGTAAAACATTTCATCACCTTCCTCTGTATTTTTATGCAGGCTACCTTTCATGCTTTTCCATCTCACACTTCTTGGAAGGTCCCAGAGGGCAAAAGTTTTCTCATTCTGTATTTGTATGCCCAGCACTGGGGAATAAATGTGGGACATATATTGGTAGTTTATGAATGCTTATTGATCAACAATTATGCTCAATAGTTAACCTATCATCCCTGATATTCAAACAAAAACTTGGTCTGTCAAGAATGTTACTGAAAGAATGCTGATATGGTGTTGAACTTTGGACCAGACACTGAGATAAGTTCCTTTTACATTTCAATTCAGCAAACTTTTATCAAGCCTCAGTGTGGGTAGCGTACTGAGTTAGGTGAGGTACAAATTTAATTAAGATATAGTTTCCCCATAAAGAAGACCTCACTCTTCTTGCCACTTGAATTTATTTCATCTTGTGTATGTGTTGTACTCCTTCCAGCAGAATGCAAGCTCCATAAAGGCAACTTCTGTTTTTGTCTTTGCATACCAAGCACCTAGCACAGTGCTTTGCACAAAGTAGGTGCTTAGAAAATATCTCTTGAATTAAAATGCTATGGTCTCTACTTTCATGGACCTTACAGTCTAGGAGAGGGGTGTGATACATACAAAACTACATAGCTAAAGAGGAAGGCCTTCATTTCCTATCTCCCTTCTGTGACATGTCACAGGGAAGGGGCAGAAAATTAATTTCATTAAGTGATTATATATCAACCCTGGGCTTCAGCACATAGCCTTCGGTCTAGAATCTATGCACTGCCCTGCCCTTCCTTTTCCCCCCTCCCCAAACCACCTGCTTGCTATAAGCCTGCTGATGTCTGGAAACAATGAGAGTTTAGGAACGGCTAAAGGAAGCATGAACAGAAGCAATGAAATCCAAAAGAGAGCATTTCAAATTCAAGCTAAAATTTCAGTAAAAAATTGAACCCCAAGTTCTGATTCCAACTGCAAGCTATTTCTACATGTGATACCCCAAAAGGAACAGCTTTGCCTTCTGTTGGCAGAGGGCTGATTGGAAACATTCATATTCAACAGATCATTCATGCCTCACAGAATCCAGACTGTGTACTGGACCAAGGCACATTAGTGGGTGTGGTCTTTCCACCCTTTTTCCCACTTGGAAAATGTGAACCTCCAGTCTGCAGCAGAGAAAAATTAGGAGCAGGGAGGGGGTAGAAAGGCCAAGAAAAAGAAAAAGCTGTAACAGCAACTAGGCCTCACTGCTCACAATCCTGCTGGCTGCCTAACAAACCACGTCCAAATTCCAGACTGAAACAGAAACCAGCTTAATGATGTTCCAATGGAAAATTCACAAGGAAGCTCCAGATTCAAGGCTGTTCGAAGTTACTCCCCCAGAAAATAAATCCAAGTAGGCATTAAAATGGACCATGAAGCCAAGTATGGGTCAAAAGGGGAACACTGAGTGGGACAGCACAACAGTAACAAACTGGGTGGGAAAGAAGCAAAAGGAAAATCCATCCACACCCTAAATCACATGATAAAAGTTTTCCCTTCTTTTAAATGAGCACTCTTTCATGTCTGATACATAGAATCTGGAAATTTTCCAGTTACTGTGATCCAATGACATAGCTAGTGTCACTAGTGAGATGTGGCAGCTGGGAAAGCTGTATTTAAAAAGGTCTGTGGGGGCGGCTAGGTAAATTAACTCTAGGTCCTAGAGTCAGGAAGGCCTGAGTTCAAATCTGACCTCAGACACTTCTCATTCTCTCTCTCTCTCTCTCTCTCTCTCTCTCTCTCTCTCTCTCTCTCTCTCTCTCTCTCACACACACACACACACACACACACACACACACACACACACCCTAGCCGTGTGACCTTGGGCAAGTCACTTAACCCCAACTGCCCTCCACAAAAGCAAAAAAGGTCTGTGGTCTATCCTCAGGTAGGGAGAAGGCTGTCCTGCTTTACTGTGGGCAGGTTAGGCTACTCCTGGAATATGGCATTCAGTGCTGGGTGCCTCATTTTAGGAAAGACACTGACAAAGATAGTATCCAAAGGAGGACAGCCAGGACAGGAAAGGTCCTTTATTTAATTCCATAATGATTTACTGGAAAATGAGGAGTATTTAATCTGAAGAAAAGTTTCCTTCATCAGTCATGACAGCTACCTGCAGGTAGCTAAGAATTAGCAAGAGAAAGAGGCAGAAAGAGGTTAGATTTATTCTTCATGGTCACTAACTGCAGAACTAATAACAATGGGTGGAAGTTGTCAAAAAACAAACTTGGGCTTGATATACGGAAAAATTTCCCAATAATCAGGGAGGTTCAAAAGTAGAATGGAGATTCTTAAGCAAAGGCTACAAGACCACTTACCAAGGAAATACAGAAATCATCCTTTCTCAGGAATGGGCTGCCACTGAGATATCTTTCAGCTCTGGAATTTTGATTGATTTTATGATCATATGGATAATGCCTTGATTGTGGCACCCACAATGGCAATTCCCATTGCATGACCACTGTGTAACTATAACAACATCTTATATTATGCATTTAGCTATTTGATGACAGTGATAAAATGTCTTTTTCAGATTCTGTAAGGCAGATGTGTTGTTGCCCATAAAACTCCCAAGTGAGGCCTGAACTTGGTTAAAATTTAATTGGGAAATGTTTAGCCAAATAAATAAAAATACAGTACACATCATACATAAATGTTAATTTGTGATTTCCTAAGTCAATATGCAGTTAGCAGGAATCATTTCTATTTGAGTTTGACAATACTTCTGGGGAGTCATCTGAACCTGAATGATGTTCCCTGGAAACAAATTATAGTTGGAGGAAGGGAAGATGTAAACAATAGATGACAGTCACAATAACCCATTCTTTACCTGAGTGTTAGTCCTTGAAGAAAAATGCAAACTTTAACCTACAGAACCAAGCAAAAATATCCTGAATTTATAATGGAGGGTGCCTAAAGCCAGACAATGAAATCCAGAAAAAAAATTCACACTTAAAATTTAGCTAAGCTGGAAGACAAATCTGAGAAATAATTAAGATTTGGTCCTATGAAGGATGATCAGCTTCCTTAAATACACAAATTAAACATACGTTGAGATAATTCACAAAACTTAATTCTAGTATTCTATCTTATTTATCTATGCATATTCCCTCAAGAACTAGTATTATGTCTTTTATATAGTAACTGATTAATCAGTATTTGCTGAAGGAATGAATATATGAAACGAATGTGCTTTTTCTTTGCACTGGGATGTTCTGATAAATTAGAGGAGACAACTTCATGGTTGGGGAACCAGAAGGAAAGGGAAGGACAAAAGCATTCATATGAGGTTTACTATCTGCCAACCAGTGTGCCAAATACTTGACAATATTATGTCACTTGATCCATACAAGAACCCTGAGAGGCAGTGGTTGTTATTGTATTGTATTGTATAGTATAATATAATATAATATGATATAATGTACAGTTTAGGAAACTGAAGTAAACAGAGATTAATTGACTTGCTCAGGGTTGTACAGTTAGTATGTTTCAGAGGCTGGATTTGAACTCAGGTCTTCCTGACTTCAGGCCTAGAACTCTGTCCACTGCATCACCTAGCTCCCTTATGTAGTTATTTAAAATACCTTTGGGACAGTAACATTACCAACTTGAAGACATTCACAAAGTCTCTGAGGTGGAGTATTTCACGTAATCATTTGACTAGCCTGTCCTTAAGTACAGCCCTGCTAGCAGAGTTTCTCTGGCTAAACCACTAATAAAGAAAGAGTCCTGGAATATGGGAAGGATGCAGTCAGTCATTCTTAAAGCACATTCTTCAGAACGGGTGAAATGAATGAAGGTTATAATAATTTAAGAGTACTGAGAAAGGCTAAGTTCAGTCCAGAATGTAATTTATCATAGTTCATGTGGCATTTATATATGAATACTGTTTTGTAATTATTCGCTAGTCCATGCTCACACTGCCCTTAATGAGGTAGGACAGTAACATCTCATAGATGGGGGGCACTGAGTTTGAGGGACGTGACCTATGTCACAGAACAAGGCATTGGCTGAGTCTAGATTAGAAGCTAGCCTTCCTAACCATTAGTCATATGCTTAGTACACTAACATCTTGTGCCTTATATTAAATATAATGTTTTAAGTTACCGGTCAGTTGCCAGTATTTCAAATTATCAGGAAAAGGCTTAATCTTGGACAGAGTCAGCACGGTTTTTAATGATTGCATGCATTTGTCTTTCTCTATGCATACCCTGCCCCCCTGCCCTGCCCTCACTAAAACTGTATACACCATGCATTTGTATTACAGAGTTGGCTTCAGCAGCCTCTTAATGACTCATAAAAGACATGTGTGAAATTTATTACTGTAGAAGTCAAGCTGAGTAATTACATGTACTCATCCTCAATTCCTCAAGTGGTGAAGATGAGTGCAAACAAAATATCCCCAAAATATATAGGTCCAGTCCTTTTTGTGGTAGGGATAGAAGGAGAATAAGATTCAAAATAAAATATTTTGCATTTACAGAGATTTGGTTATCAACATCCTATTTCTTTGACCGGTTACTCAAATAAAATTGATCAAATATAGAAGTACTGCTCACCTGGGTTCTCTTTGGAAGCCAATAGTGATGGATCTGGGCATGGCTCTATTGTACACCAGCTTTCCCGGTTTATCTAAGGGAAGAGAAAGAGGGAAATTAAGTCACAGGTTGTGAAGCAGATAACTAAGTTGCTGCTTAAAATTTAATTCCTGACCTGTAACATCTTTCCTTTTGTTACAACCCAGAGTAAAATGATCTCATGAAAAAGAACTTCATTAAAATGACGTAATGTATGACACTGATAAGTCTGTATTCAAGGAAGGCAAATATGAATACTGAGCCTTAGAAAAAACCAAGAGTGTGTATGCAACAGGATGATGCTGACACAGGAAGAGGGTCAGAGTAGGAATGAACCAAACCGCAAACTATGACAGCCAAACCCCAATTCAATGTCCTAGCTCAAAGATCACTTCTAAAACAGAAAGCAAATAAAACAAAATAGAAAAAGACCTCCCAACAACCCATTCACTCATCTGCTCCCAAACAAAAATCCCAACATTTTATCATAGTGCTGTATCTCTGCTCAAACCCTTGCCCAAGAAAGATAAAAAGCATGGTCACTAACTGATGGAAAGAAATCAGCACTTTTAATCTGCAAGCACTACACGTTATAAGCTCTAAATCAGATTTTCAGATGGTATAAATTCACTTACTTATTTTTTATAATCAGAGTGCTTATGAGTTAGAAGGGAACTCCAAGACTTCTGGGCTATTCCTGAGTAACTACTGGGCTAATTAAGGGGAGGGAGCATGTTGTACTACTCATATTATGCCTATCTGTGGAACTAAATTGCACATGCTAAGATAGAACAAGGCATCCAGAGGCCTTGGTATGGTACTGTTGACAATCCAGGACTGAATAACAATGGGAAAATGAAGATTCAAAGCATATAATTAAACTGTTCATTATAGTCTGCCAAAATCTCAAGAGCACATAATACCAACCAGAGAAGGGTTTGTACACTATAGTCACTCCATCAGTAACAAAATGAAGGTACTGGTCCAGGTTTCACCAATGTTCATTTTACTTCCCATGTGTAGCAAATGCAATTGGTTCAAAATAATAAACTAGTCCTGGGGATATAGACAAGAAAATAGGCCTCAGCAAAATTCAGGGCCCACAGACACATAAAAGGCCCACATGTGAAAGTAACCCCAAACCCTCTTTTCTTCAGTTCTTAAATAATCAAACAGCTCTATAAAATTTATTTATTTTGGTATACTATAGAATACTATTTATCACAGGAAAGCTTCTTTCTTAACGCAAAGTAGAACGGTCAAGTTTTGGGGTGTCACAACTTGTGCTAGTTCTTGTGGGATGAGTTTTATCTGCCAACAAAGACATATACAAGGACAACGTGGATGTTCACCTGCATGCAATCTGAGAGACACACTTAGTACAGGGTCAAGCTTGGATTCCATCCCAGGGATTGATGTCAATGCTAGTACTCTTTCCATCACATCACGACTGTTTTGCCCCAAACAGAAATTGCTGACAAAGTGCTACAAGGAATCTACAAAACGAACATTCGTCTCTGTTGCCCTGTTTTTAATAAGTTTTTCAAAAAAATTTATGACTTCACCTAGCTGGCAAAGCAGATAGAATGCTGGGCCTGGAATCAAGAAGGCTTGAGTTCAAATCTGGCCTCAGACACTAGCTGTGTTACCCTGGACAAATCACTTAACCTCTGTTTGCCACAGTTACCTCTCAGCATTATTGTGAGGATCAAGTGAAATATTATTGAAAAGTGTTTAACATGGTACCTGGCATATAGTAGGTATTATATAAATGCTAGCTATCATTACCATTTTTATTGCAGGAGTTATTAATCTTCTTTCTATTATGGACCTTGCTGGAAGTCTGGTAAGCCCTATAGTCTTTTATCGGAAAAATGTTTTTAAAGGCATAAAAAGTATCTAGAATTACAAAGGAAAGCAATTATCTTGGAATATATATAAAATATATTTATACATATACTTACTATGAAATATGCCCATATTAGAGAGTAAACTTTTTTCTCAGAGAGATATTATATATAAATATATATGTTTGTTTGTTTGTTTTTTTGCTTTCTGGAGGGCAATTGGGGTTAAGTGATTTGCCTAAGGTCACATGGCTAGTAAGTGTGTCAAGTGTCTGAGGTCGGATTTGAACTCAAGACCTCCTGACTCTAGGGCCGGTGCTCTATTCGCTGTGCCACTTAGCTGCCCCCTAGATAATATATCTTAAATGAAGACTTAAGATAAATATTACATAATTTGATCTGCACAATAACCCTGAGAGGTAGGTGCTATTATTACCATCTCCATTTTGCAGTTGAGGAAACTGAGGCAAACAGAGGTTAAGTGATTTACCCAGGATCAGACAGCTAGTAAGGACATGAAGCCAAATTTGAACCCATGTTTTCTTGACTTCAGGGTCAACAACTATCTCTCTCATATATATTGTGAAGTTAAATCTCAAAAGTTACTTGAGTTTGGAGAAGTCACAAGATTACTCCTATTAGTCACTCAACTTAAAGAATGTAACAACAACAACAACAAAAAAACCCAAACCCCTTTTTTCCTTGTCTCAGTGTTTCCTGACTGTCTCCCAATCTCATCCTCCAATAAGAAAGCAGGTGTCTTAACCCTTTCATCTTGCTTTTCATTACCTCAAAACTGTATATTAACTGGGTAAAAAAAAAAAACAAACCAAAACAAAAAACAAAACAAAAAACAAACCAAAACAAGCCAATGTTCCTTGGCTCCTAAAAGCCTTGGTTCCAGTTTGTTATGCAACTGGTATGCGCTATTTAATAACCTGCTGTCTGGATGATACTGAATTTCTTTATTTCAATGGTAATAATGTACTCTAGTGTATGAAGTAGGGGATTCAAGACATCCAATGGATGAATTAATAGCAAACTAAATTTTGGAAAATAAGATCACGTTTTAGATGCACCGAGGAACCTTTCTGTACATGTTATAACAGAGCTTTTATACTGTTTTGTAAAGTGGATAATTCCTTTAGTCATTCTTTATAATTTAAAGTTCTTGAATATCAATTTTTCTTAAACAAGTACACTTCTATACCAATAAACTTAGCAATATTAATAGTGCAAGTATAATAATAAGAAAATAAATAATACGCATTTCTATCAACATTAATTTAAAAAAAAAAAAAGACTCGGGGCAGCTAGGTGGTGCAGTGAATAGAGTACCAGCCCTGGAATCAGGAGGACCTGAGTTCAAATTCGGCCTCAGACACTTAACACAAAAATTAGCCGTGTGACCTTGGGCAAGTTACTTAACCCCAATTGCACTCCAAAAAGCAAAAAGGACTTTACAATAACTAGTGGTGAAACTTCAACACAATTTTAGGGTTTTTTTTCTTTGTTTAAGTCACTGGATCTGTCATCTAGGAAAGGAGACTACTTTTAAGAAAGCTAATACTTTTCTTCTCTAGATGTAGTCTAGGAATTGGAATTATGCCAGCATATAACCAACACTTAAGATTCATTCGCCACCCATTTATCCATCCATCCAAACATTTATTAAATGCCTACTACTCTGTTAAGTACATTTACCAAAGGAGGTAGAGGAAATATAAGGGTAAGAAACACATGACCACTGCTCTAACAAGGCATATAATTTGGTAGGAAATGGGAAGGAAATCACAGGAGAATATTTGGGAACATCTGCTGGCATGCAAATTACTCCACGAGATTTAAAACAATACATTATTTATAGTAGGAATTTTGAAGTAGAGTCTTCAATCTTCTATGCCACACATCATAAAAGAAAAAGAGAGCTTGCTCCATTCTGAAGGAAGGAAAGCCCACAATTACTAATGGTATCATTCTGGATCCTTGGTAGCCATACAAAATAATCAAGTGCTCAGACTTGGAAATTTGGTCTGTATCTAGACTCCAGTCACACTTTTTTTCCCCCAGAATGAATCAAATTTGAAGAAGGGAGCTTTTTAAGACTGTGGTTCTGAGAAAACCCAGTGTTTCAAATTATTCCTAATTTATCTAATAGCATCATGCACATATATACTTCTTCTGAAGAAGAAAATATCTGCATATTTCTAGCATGTAATTTTCATTTGGCTCAATCACAGTAAGATCAGACAGCTCTAAAAGGAGGAACGGGAAACACTGGTCCCAAGGAGACATCAAGAGTCATATTTTTAAAATTATTTTTGAGTGAGAAATATACTTTAAAAAACTAATATAAGAACAGATAAAAAGAAAGGAGTGAAAATACTGGGAATGGGTAAGAAGCATACAAACAGAGAAGCATGCGAGGGGGAGGTTGGGCAGGTATAGGAAGGAAGGGAGCAAAATAGTGAAGACGGAAGAATGAAGGTAGAGACAGAAAGGACAAGTCAGTGGATTTTTTTTTTTGACATGAAGTTTTACATTTTGCTATTCAGTAATACAAAAAGACTTCAAAGTGTCATTGGTATCTAATGTCTTAGAATCAGTGACTAGTAATGGCTCTTAGATAAGATTATTCCAACTAAATTTTTTTTTCTTTTCAGAGGGCAGTTGGGGTTAAGTGACTTGCCCAAGGTTACACTGCTAGTTTTTTGTTTTGTTTTGTGTGTGTGTGTGTGTGTGTGTGTGTGTGTGTGTGTGTGTGAGAGAGAGTGAGAGAGAGAGAGAGAGAGAGAGAGAGAGAGAGAGTGTTAAGTGTCTGAGGCCAAATTTGAACTCAGGTCTTCTTAATTCCAGGGCTGGTGCTCTATTCACTGCGCCACCTAGCCGCCCCTCAACTAAATTTTTAAGCTAACATTTTCTAAACTCTTTTGATCATGCAATGTTTTAGGGTCTTGAAATTCATAAATATAAGCCACAAATGTTGGTTTAGATGCAGGGGTGGGGAACCAGTGGCCTCAAGGCCACATGTGGTTCTCTAGTTCCTCAAGTGTGGCCTTTTGACTGAATTCAAACTTCACAGAACAAATCCTCTTAATAAAAGAATTTATTCTGTGAAGTTTGGATTCAGTCAAAGGGCCCCACTTAGGGCCCTAGAGGGTCACATGTGGTCTTGAGGTCACTGGTTCCCTACTTCTGTTAGAGCATTCAGGGGTATGGTATACCTCCTACGATAAAAAAAAATCATGGAAATTAAACCTATTTTCATAATAAAACATGTACCATGAAAGTACTGTTGACATGTAATTTCATATTCACATTAAGTTGGGCCACCTCTGACACATACTGGCTTAGTGACCCTGGGTAAAATAACAACAAAACCTGATAATTACAGAAAAGATGTAGATACTCATTGGTAGAGATGTTTGTCTCACCAGGAGTTTCCTATACCAATGAAATCACAGGCCTAGACCAGAATATTGTAATTTCACATGTAGTATTTCAGGGAGAAATAAAACAAGCATTGAAACTTCACATCTAATTGACATCATCTTATGGAATGAGCTGAGGATATGCTACCTTGAACCTTCAGACGCTATACTCTGAATAAGATGTGAGCAGATCAAAACGCCTGATGTGAAGGCCAGATGAAACCAATTGATCTCTGGGGGTGGAGATGGTGGAGGTCAAAGGGCTTCCCCACCCTGAACCGAAATGTCAAAAAGGCTTCCTTGCTAACCCAGAAGGCTTCAACTTAGAACAATAGTTAATAACAGTTGATATTTATGCAGCATTTTAAGGTTTGTAAAGCACCTTATATATGCTTTCCCATTTGAATTTCCTAACAACCCTGTGGAGATAGGTAGGTGTTATAACCACCCCCATTTTACAGGTAAGTGACTTTCCAGGGTCACAGAGCTAATAAGTATCTGAGGCAGAATTTGAACTCAGGTCTTTCTGATTCTACACTCTACCCCATGTGAGGATGTAAAATGGAGAGACCTGGGCACTGATTTTTTTTTTGAGGCATGACTCCAGGTTCTGAGAGTCAAGCCTGACATAGATGTGAACAGATCAATGATACAGAACACTGGTGAGGAAAGAACTATGTCAACTATAAAGCTCTTTATAAATAGGTGGTTAGTATTAGAGGAAAAATACACAACATTTTATTATTTGATTTCATCTTGCTTTTCTTCATAAAAGTGCTATACAGTGTGTGTATATATACATATATATTTAAAAGATATACATAATTCAAGTGTTTTGACTTTTTTCTTCCTTTCAAAATCCTGATGAGACGTTAAGGCAACTCATCACAGAAGCAGGAGCTCATGCACTAAAACATCAGGCTGGGGAGAAATCTGTATTTGAAATGCCAGGGTCTCTGGCATGAAAATCAAAATATACTTCTCTTAAGGTTACATCTCTAGCACCTCCATCTGTGGCATGAACATGAAAAGAATGGTAACCATTCTCTCCTCCACCAATCACAGATCCTTTTTTGTTTTCCTATTAAGCCTAGCAGTTTCTAGAACAGTACTGTGGGGACAGGAGGTAAACACTGAGTGATAATCTCTACAAAAAGTAGCAGTGTTCTAGAAGCCAGTGACAAGCCATGCTGTTAGGGGACACTTTCTACATCCCAGGCTAAGTAGCTCAAGGGCTTTCACTGTAAAATGCCAGGGTAATTTAATACGGCACAGGAAAACAGAGGAAAAAATGTGCAAGGCAGTCCATGAGACAAGAGGAGGGCTGCTCAGTTATATTCTAGGTCACATGGGAACCATTAGTGGTGACCAGTTCCCATTTCCCTCTGTCAAATGCAAAGAACTCATATCTGATGGATCCTTCCTATGACTCAGAGGGATTTGTGAGGAGAACCAGAAGAAACTTAGGGCTCACTGACTCCCACTTTTAAAATAGTCTTCTCTTTTTCAGGAATGGCTAAGCATCACTATTTTATATCCCAGGTCTTTAATTAATCTTGCTTTCTTCCCTTCTGCCTCAGAGAGTACATGGTGGTGATACTTCTAATAGTAAAATGTTCTATACTGTTCCTCCCCCCACCCCTGCACTAGTACTCACGTATACATACCCCTGTCTGTTTATATATGGCACCCAGTAGAATTTTATAAATTTGAGTGCCCTCCCCCCTTTCATCCCTAGCTGCTAGCATAGTGAGTTGCATATGGTACACCTTGCTGGACTGGATTTGGTGGAGGATTCCCCTAAATCCTAAGCAAGTAAATGCTTGAGTCTATAGATTCAGAAGGGGCTGTAGAAAATGGGAGCTTCTAAAAGAAAACTGTTCTTAAGCAGTAGGAAGTTGGCTCATGACTGAGCCTATAGGGCATCAGCTTCAATCATTCTAGATGTTTTTCTTGGGGACTTTCCCTTGGGGTTAGGTATTAATGTATCTGAAACATAATGTAGCTTCCCAATAAGCCTCATTCCCAGGTTTTCCAGTTATTTTTTAAAATGTTAACAGAAATCCTAAATAATTTACCAAAAAGGATTTGATTTCAGCTCCTTATGAGAAAAGTAAAAAGTAAAGCATGAGGGCAATGAACATCTTTTGTGGATCCTGAGAAGGCACCCACTATTTAATAGGTTTGCAGTCATTTGCTTTACTTGCCTTATGAGTAAAACCAAAGTTCTGATCAATAATTGCCTTTTCTTTTTGTTTCCTAGGAATTGTTTTTATATCAAAGACTTCAATGGATCTGGGACTGAAATGATTTAGAGATTCCCCTCATCAGGGCAAATCACAACCTTTTCAAGTTGCTGTACTTCATAGACAATTCACTGCAATTCAAACAGAATTTATTTCCCAATAAGGGAAAGGGTACTGTGGATACAAAGGTTAAAAAATGGTGTAGACCCTCTCCTTCTCCCTAACCTCCTTCCCCCTGAAAATTACGATCCTAAAATGCACAAGTCAGAAAGAATTTTCCTGATCATTGGTTCTAACCCTGCCGTTTAATATACAGAACCAGAAAGTCCACTGACTTGCCCAAAGTCACACAATTGGTAAGTGATAGGAGTTTAGATCATTTTATTACAGGTGCCAGGTTAAAGTTATAACTTTAAGAAATGCTACTTATATTTTGGCTCTTTTAAATCTCCCCTCAACACTTCAAGAAGACATCATTAATATTTGGATAAGGTCCCAGGGCAGGGATGGGGAACCTGTGTAACCTCAAGACCACATGTGGCCCTCTAGGTCCTCATATGCAGCCCTTTGACTTCACCATTAGGATTTGGTCAGAGGGCCACACTTGAGGACCTAGAGGGCCACATGTAGCCTCAAGGTCACAAGTTCCCTACATCTGTTCTAAGCCCTCTCACACAAAAACCATGGCCTGGATATTTGCTGTTAGCACTTTATTAATCATAGTACAGTTCTTAGGCAATCCAAAGTAGTGGTAGGAAAAAAAATAGCAAAAACAAAACAAAACAAAAAAACACATGTAGCCAAGAAAAACTTGGTTCAGCAAATAATTTGTGTTCATTTTTCTTTATATTTGTTAAAAATAAACACTTCTGTTTATTTGTTGAATGGTTCCATTGTTTATTTATCTGTTGTAAATTCTGATAGTATCCGGCACAAGAGGATACACAGCTGTGTGTCCCATGGTAGTTTCACATGAAGAAAAGCTTTATGTTTATATTTCTAAGAAACTGTGGAGGCGAGTCTCTCACTCCCAAGTGTACCTTCCCTTAAGAGTTTTGTAAAGTCCTTTAGTTATTCACACACAAAGATGGCACTTCATGTTACCCCTCTCCAACCTCTCCCCCCACCAAAAAAAAACAAACCTAGAAAGATTTAGGTGAAGAAGCAGGGATATAGCAGATGCAAGATGAATCGAGTTAACTGTGATTTTAGTTTCCTGAGGAAAGTCTATTATGTGAGTAGCTTGAACTCTTATGAAAGGATATGCATGACTGGAAAAGGAGGTGTGCTAGTCATGTAGAAATAGTAATAATAGATGGACAACTGCTGTGCTGACAGTGGTATCCATGAAATATATTTTTTAACTTTATTTTTCTTTCTTTTTTTCTTTTTGAGGGGCAATTGGGGTTAAGTGACTTTCCCAAAGTCACATGGCTAGTTAACTGTTAAGTGTCTGAGGCCAGATATGAACTCAGGTCCTCCTGACTCCAGGGCCGGTGCTCTATTCACTGTGCCACCTAGCTGCCTCCTACTTTATTTTTCTTGAGGTTTCTTATTTTGGTCTATGTTTTCTTTCTTTCTTTCTTTTTTTAAAAATTGTTTATTTATTTTTAGTTTTCAGCATCAGTTCCATAAGTTTTAAATTTTCTCCGCCTCCTTCCCCTCTCCACTCCCCAAGATGGCTTGCAGTCTGATATAGATTCTACATATACATTCTCATTAAACATATTTTCACATTAGTCATGTTGTATAGAAGAATTAGAACAAATAAGAGGAACCATGAGAAAGAAAAAACAAAACAAAAAGCAAAGAGTATGCTTCAATCTGGATTCAGACTCTGTCTTTCTCTGGATGTGGATGGCATTTTCCATCATGAATCTTCTGGAATTGTTTTAAGTCCTTGCATTGCTGAGAAGAGCTAAATCTATCATAAAGTCAGTCATCACACAATGTGGCTGTTACTGTGTACAATGTTCTCTTGGTTCTGTTCACTTCACTCAGCATCAGTTTACATATGTCTTTCCAGGTTTTTCTGAGGCCACCTGCTCATCATTTCTTTTTTTTTTTTTTATGGGAGTGCCAGGGAAATGGCTAGTCTTTTATTGGAGGGAAGAAAACATAACACATCTCAAGTAAACCAGTTCAGGGGCTCAGTGGCTAAACTGGTGGGGTACCAGCTTGTAATGGGTTCCACAGTTAGGGCAACGCTGCGTCTCGCCTTTGTGAAGCCAGAACCAGATGACTGCACTGTTGTCCTCTTCACAGATACAGCCCACTATTCGCTTGTCAGTGATGGAAGGGACCAGGTTGGGCTCCTCCTTAGTCCCTGGAGCTGCCTTTGGGGCTAGCATATTGTATGGATCCAAATCATTTCTTGCAGCCATCATAATCTCTCTCTCCAAGCCAGTAGCCTGCTCCTCATCAGAAGGGATACCTCCTCCGGTCGCCATGGACCGAGGCCACCCGAGCAGGGCCACAGGCCCTCAAGGCCTGGACAGCCAGTGCCCCGGCGCCCCGCAGTAACCTTGAAGCCATCGCGCCTGAGACAACTAAGACCGGTAGTAACAGCGGCGCTTCCGGAATGAAGCCTCCTCCTGCTCATCATTTCTTATAGCACAACAGTATTCCATTACAGTCATATACTATGACTTGTTCAGCCTTTCCCTGATTCCTCTTCTTGGATACCACAAAAAGAGCTGCTATAAATATTTTTGTACAAGGTGGTCCTTTTCCCTTTTTTTATGATCTCTTTGGGATACAGCCCTAAAAGTGGTATTGTTGGGACAAAGGGTATGCACATTTTTATGCATAGTTTCAAATTGCTTTGGGAATAGTCCAAATTGCTCTCCAGAATGGCTGGATCAGCTCATAGCTGGTATCCATGAAATATTAAAAGAATCCAAGGAAGGCTTCCAATATCATAAACAGATCTTCTATGCACGGACATGAGTAGCTTGAGGTAAAAAGGTATGGAAGTAATCTGTACCAGTACCAGATAATACCCCTAGGAACACCAAATTAGAACTAGAATGAAACTTAGGGCTAATTTACTCTGGCCTTTCATTTTCTAAATTATCAGTAAAAGGCCCAAGATCACATAAGTAGTAAAGGGGAGAACCTGGATTCAAGACCACATCCTCTGACTCAGAATCTAGAATTCTTCTTCACTACCCCATGCTGCCCTCTCCACTCACCAAGCTGACGGCTCCTCAGCTTCTCCTAAACCCCACCACAAGCATGTACACCACTGCTTTGTTTTTGTCCCAATTTCTCCTTTAGGCCTCCTGGAAACATGGAACTTGTGAAAACAAGATGCTTTAGGTAGATAAGCAGTGTTATTCCAGCCTTCCTGCAGGCCTAAGAAAAGGATAGTTCTCTGCTACTGTTCCTCCTTTACGTCTGAACCATTCCTCAGGACTTGTCTCAATAACCATCATCCATGCCCAGAACCCCTAAAGATGAGTGTCCCCTAAGGCTCTATCCTCACCTACTTTTCTCTCTTCATATTGGTGATCTCACCAGCCCCTAAGGGTCAAGATTATTATCTTTATACAGATGACTTTCAAATCTATCTATTTAGGTAGAATCTCTCTCTGAGTTTCAGTCCTACGTCACAAGCTGCCTATTTGGGCATAGCTATCTAAAACTTAGTATCTCTTAAAAAGATCTTACTGTCCCTTTTACGTATTTTTGCTTCTGTTGAAATTTAGCCCTATCACATAGGTTCATAACCTCAAAGTAATTCTTTTTTTTTTTTTTTAAAGCAATTGGGGTTAAGTAACTTGCTCAAGGTTACACGGCTAGTCATTATTTTATGTGTGGGTGCTCATTTTCTGAGGCCGGATTTGATCTCGGGTCATCCCAACTCCGAGGCCGGGCACTCTTACTCACTGCGCCACCTAGCCGCCCCCCTCAAAGTAATTCTTAACATTCCCTCTCCCCTCCATTTCCTGTTTCTAATCAATTACCAAGTCTGGTTGATTCTACTTGCACAATATACATCCCATCTATCCCCTTCTCTATACTCATGACCACCATCTTGGTTCAGGCCTTCAGTATCTCCTGCCTAGAATACTGCAAAAACCCTCCAATTGGACTCCTGGTTTCCACTCTTTCCCCTCTCTATTCCATTCTCCTCTCAACTGCCAAAGTTGAAGCAATACTGTGACCATATCACAATTCTGGTCAAAAACCTTCAACTGAACTTGGCATAAAATCCCTTGTACAATCTGGTTAAGGCCTAACTTTCCTGGCTTATTTCACTTACTTCAGGGCACTCTACATTCCATTACCAGTATTTCTTGAACCAAGCATTCAACCTGCTTCTTCCAGACCTTTGTATAAGCTGGAGAAGGCACTATCTCCTAACCTCTGCTGGTAAGGATGCTTCGCTTCAATAAAGGCTTCATTAGCAAGCCACTGACTATAGGAAGCATTTCTTCTTCTTCCTTTATTTTTGCTTTTTGGAGTGGGGAACGCAGGGCAATTGGGGTTAAGTGACTTGCCCAAGGTCACATGGCTAGTAAGTATGTCAAGTGTCTGAGGCCAGATTTGAACTCAGGTCCTTCTGACTTCAGGGTCGGTACTCTATTCACTGTGCCACCTAGTCCCCCCAGAGCATTTCTTTATATACCTAGTCATTCGTGATTTCTCCCTCATCACATTATTGTGTATACATGTTACATACCCTCAGAAGAATGTGAGCTCTTTAAGGGTGGAGACTGGTTTTCATTTTGACTTTGTATTCTTGATACCTGGAACATAGTGGCAGTGATGGGGACCTGATCTGTGATTTCACTGGTATGAGGAACTCTGAGACAGGGAAACTTCCTTCACCAGTGAACATCAGCATTTTATCTGCAACTTACAGTCTTTAAGATCTGCATAGAGACCTGAAAAGTGAAGTGACTGGTCTAGGGACAGAGAGCCGGCATGTGTTACAGGAAAAAGGCTGCATCTCTATTCTCTATGCAACACCACTTCTAACACACAGTAGATGCTTCAGAGATGCCTGTGAGATTGAGCTGGACCTGTGTCCCTGCTGGGCCAAGTTTTAACACTGTCTTAGCAGAACAGAAACTGAGGCTACTTCACGGCAACATTATTGACTAATAAACAAACCAACCACACTCCCATTTTACCTATTTCCCCCCCTCTAGGATGGGTTCTCAATCTTGAGTCCCTGAACTTGGTTTTTTTTTTTTTTAATATTCTGATAACTGAATTTCAGTCAAATTGGTCTCCTTTCCAATCCTACATATTTATTATAGGCATTTAAAACATTCTAAGGGGGACTCCATAGGCTTCACTAGACTGTCAAAGGGGTCTTAGAACATAAAAAGGGTTAGGAATTACTGCTGCTGGGCAAAAATGAAAATCCATGGCTTCTTAGCTGAAATCTAAACAACAAAAATAGTGATAGTAATAACTGGTATATACACATCAGGTTTGTAAGTTATCTTAAATACCTTATCTTACTGATCCCCACAATAACCCTCTGAAGCAAATACTACAAGTAAGAGTATCCTTATTTTACAGATGAAGAAAGAGATTCTGAGAGAAATCAAGGGACTCATCCAAGCACACTCTGCTATTAAGCATCTGGGCAAGGTCTAGACCCAAGCCTAACTGACACCACTATGTACTCCACCATACTACCTCTAAAGAAGCACTCTCCAGTATCCTAGGAATTCACCAAAACAACTCAAAATTTCTGTTTTAATTTGAAATTTCTGGCACTTGTTTAAGAACTAAAATTTGAGACAGAAATGATGTAGAGAAAATAGGAAATGAGTTCTAATATTAAGACAAGGTCTCCCTGGTTTGTTACAACGTAATCCAGTGAATAATTCTAAACATATTTTTGGTGCCTGAAACAATACTGTATGCTTAATTAATTTTTATTAGCCTTGATCTTGTTCTTTTTCCTTCACATTCCCTATTGCAAAAAAGATATTTGTAATTATAAATTTAGACAAGGTCTAAAAAATATGCTTTTGGAGGGAATGGAGAATGGTCCAATAGAATATGGGGTCAGGGTAGACTCTTGACAAATTTTATCTTGCCATTCTAAAGGCATCTACCTGAAATTCAGAGCTGTTAGGGAAAAAACAAATTGGAGCACTAATCAGTACATGAAATTACTCTTCAATTTAAAAAATTTCACTGCGCACGAAAGCAAGTTTTATTCCCATTTACTTTTTGCAGGCCTAAATTTTTACATGTGGAAATATTTTAAATTAAAATACAGATCCCAAAATGACTGATATTCCCTGGATGTTGGCCACAGATTCTGAACTCCTCCCTATCCACTCAAACTACCACCACACTCCTGGAGGCCCTTATCACCTCTTATTCCAGTGACTTTCTAATTTGTCATCTGGCATTCAGTCTCTTCCATATCCAATTCCTTCTCCATGCCAAATGACAAACTGATATTCATAAATTACAAGTCTGACCATATCACCCTCCTTATTGAAGAAACTTCAGTAGCTCCCTATTGCCTCTAGGCTAAAATACAAAATGCTCTGGTATTAAACCCCTTCACAATTTTGCTCTAGGAGGCGATCCTTCTAGACTAGGCTTGCACAACAAACAGCCCGCCAAAGGATTTCAGGTGGCCTGTAAAAAATATAGGGTTGCCCCGTGCACCCTCCCATTTGTCACATGACCCACGGTGACCAACCCTTGCCAGTCTATCTCTAGGCTAACCTATCTGGGGCCTGAAGAAGTTTGGCCTGTTTTAATTTTGTCCCCCACCTACCTCCAAGTTGTGCACATCTTGTGTAGACTGATTACACACTACTCCCCTCCCCATACACTAAATGCTCCAGTCAGAGTGGTGTATTTGCAGTTTCTTATAGACAATATTCCATTTCCTGCTGCCATGATGTTGAATAGAGGGTCCCCCAAGTCCCAACGCTTTCCCTTTCCCTCCTTATTCTCTTGGAACCCCTATCTTCTTCCATTCAAGTACCACCTCCCACGAGAGGCTTTTTTTTCTGATTCCCCCAGTAATTAGAGGCAACAAGGATAAAGGACTGAACTAGTAATCAGGAAGATATGCTCAAATCCTCTCTCAGACACTTACTAGCTGTATGGCTATAGGAAAGCGACTTAAACCACTATATGCCTCAGTTTCCTCATCTGTAAAATGGGGATAATAAAAGCATCCTATGTCCCAGGGTGGTGGTGAGGACGCAATAACATAATAATCATAAAGTTGCCTACATACAGAAATGTTA
Organism: Gymnobelideus leadbeateri; assembly: GCA_011680675.1. Taxonomy (NCBI): domain Eukaryota; kingdom Metazoa; phylum Chordata; class Mammalia; order Diprotodontia; family Petauridae; genus Gymnobelideus; species Gymnobelideus leadbeateri. The sequence goes on along the minus strand of WOXC01011744.1, from coordinate 237,910 downwards.
GCTATTAGAGACCTACCTCACAAAATCATGGCAGGTGCATTTACTTCCTCACTCAGAGGGAGAGCTCCCTGAGGACAAGAACTGTCTCCCTTTTCTCTTTGTATGCCTATATTTAATACAGTGGCTGGTCCACAGGACTGGTTTAATGAATGCTCATTTGCTTGATTTCACCAAGTACATGGTAAGGTTTAAAAAGAACAGATGATGACACATGGGGCCAGTACCCTTACTAATTTTTTCTCTTATATTAAGCATGGATTTTCTTTAAAGAACTTAAGTAGAGGGGGCAGCTAGGTGGCACAGTGAATAGAGCACAAGTCCTAGAGTCAGGAGGACCTGAGGTCAAATCCAGCCTCAGACATTTAACACTTACTGACTGTGTCATGTGACTTGGTCAAGTCACTGCCCTGCCCTCCCTCCTCCAAAAAAAAGACAAGAACCTAAGTAGATCATAAAACTTCAGTTAAATAAAATTTAATTTTTCATTATAGTTAGTAACTCTCAGGCAACAAGAAGAAAAGCAGGAGGCTCTTTGGTATATGACTACTGACTGCCAAGAAACAACATCATCAGAGTGCATATGGTGGGGCCAACTCTGCGTGTATTCTGGATGGAAAGAATGTCAAGGCATGCATCAGCATTTTCAGCCACATCCTGCATGTATGGATGGCAAAATCAAGGGCATTATATTTAAATATGAAGAATAACCAAACACTGTTCATGCTGATAAGTAAACTAAGCTGTTTAAGAGATGTGACTTGCACACACCAAACACACCAATCCTCCTCTGCTCTATTTCAGAACTGCTGATGTGGTAGATAAATTTGCCCCAATCTCCGGTTTTCTCAACAACATCCTATCTCTGGTGTTTACTTTAGATATCTCACATTCTCCTCACTCAGTTCCGTCTTTGCATTTAAGTTGTAAATTTAACTTTTACCAAAGCTACTGCACACATACTATGTTATTTTATTTCAGCCACCAAAACAGCTTAAAATCCAGGAAGTACACTAATGGGCTCCAACTATTTGTCCCAGTTTTAATTTGTCCCCTTTCATCTAGAGAAGCAACAAAGCATAGTAATAAATACACCTGGATCCAGGAAAGTCTTAGTTCAAATCCTGACTTTCACAATTAGTAGCTGCATGTTGTTGGGTAAGTCACTTAACTTCTCTTTTTTCTTCTTAACTGTCAAATGAAGGTGTTGGATTAGCTGCCCTAGAAGGTCTCTTGAAGCTCTAAATATGATCCTAGGATCCAAATGGTGATCTATTTCTATCATGTATCAACACCGGTTACAAAATGACACTTTTATGCCTCTCTTTCCCTCTAACTTTTCCTACTAGGAGATTGTTGGTAGTTTTAAGGAAGGATTCTACAGATCTGTGAATGGATTAAAAAAACTGTCCTGGCTCTATCACTGTTAACAACTAAAACTTTAAGAATAAAGATTCTGATCACAAGCACTATTAGTGTGTTTGATAATATACTGAAAGCACGAATCTGACTATATTACTACCTAGGTTTTCCCTTGTCTCTAATTGTTAGTTACCTCATCTCTGTCTTCAAGATTTTTTAAATGACCTTTTATATATTTAGGTTAATTATCTATTTGGAGTTTACAACAGAACATGAAAAGATTTCTACCTGATTGTTTTTTCAGTTTTCCCGGCAGTTTTTGTCATATGGGGAGTCCTTATCCCAATTCATGTCTTTAGGTTTATACAACACTATTCTAATATGTCCCATAGGTTCTGAGTCTAGTTCACCTAATGTGTTCAATTGACCAACTTTTCTATTTTTTAACCAGTATTATATCATTTGGATTAGTATTGCTCTATATTATAGTTTGAGGTCTGGTACTACTTAGACACTCTTCATTCCTCTTTATTTTCATTATTCCCCTTGAGATGTTTGACATTGTTCTTATAAGTGAATTTTATTATTTTGTCTAGATCTAAAAGAAAGTCCCTTGGCAGTCAGACTGACATACTCTATCTGAAAATTAATTCAGGCAAGATTTCCAGTTTCACTATATTGGCATGGCCTAAGCATGTGCAATTGGTTCCCTTTAGTGGTTCCCTAATAAATTCTAAAAGGCAAGTATTCTTAAACTTTTTTGTTTCATGGACGCCTTTAGTAGTCTGATGACTACTAAATGTTTTTAAATGCATGATAAAATACATAGAATTATAAAGGAAAATAATTATACTGAAATTCAGTTACCAAAATAGTGTAAAAACAGATTCATTACTTCTTAGTTAACAATTCCTGCTATAGAAATAGACTTTCTACTTTGTACCTCTCCTATCCCTTTCCAGATTTATTTCATCCTATTACCCTACCCCCACACAAATATTATAGATTCTGACCAAACTGGATGAGCTGAAGACAAAGTCAAGTAAATAAATGTAAAGCCTTACACTGGGTTCAAGAAATCAATTTCAAAAATACAAGATAGAATTAAGTTTGACTAGATGATAGTTCATCTTTTTATATAAGTATTTGATAGATGCCTAATAAGAGTTGATTATACAATTAAATACAGCAGCTAAAAAAAGTTAATTTGGACTCAGGATGCATTACAAGAAGAAGAATATATAAACTGAAGAGCTCAGAGTCCTACTGTACTCTGCCTGGGTCAGATCCTATTGGGAGCACTGTGTCCTAGTTAGTCACCACATACTACGAAATACATTGATAAACTAGATACTGTCCAGAGGACAGCAACAAAAAGGTGATGAAAAAGGAATAGGCATGTTTGTGGTGCCTACTATGTACCAGGCACTGTGCCTTAGCACTTAAGGTAGGGACTATTGTAACCCCCATTTTACAGCTGAGGAAACTGAGGCAAACTGGGTTAAGTGACTTGCCCGTGGTCACACAACTAATAAGTGTCTGAGGCCAAATCTGAACTCAGGAAGATAAGTCTTCCTGTCTCCAGGCCTGGCACTCTGTCTACTGTCTCATGGTGAGGTGCTTTGGGAACATGCCAGGTGTTTATCAACTGAAGGAACTGAAGATATTTCTGAAGAAATGAGGCAAAGTGAAGAGACAAGTCTTCAACTATGTGAAGGGTTACCAAGCAGAAGTAGGATTAATTTTTCCCCTTTCCACAGACTTGGCCCCTGGGAGGAGAAATAAGAGAAAGGAGATTAAAGTACTGGGTTTCTGCTGCCTGAATGTCTTCAAGCAAAGGCTAGATGACTGTATGTCAGGTGTGTTATAGAAAGGATTCTTATTCACATGTGGGCTGGACTAGATGACCTCAGAGGATCCTTCCAACTCCAGAGGATCTGATTTTATCTCTAAAATGGGAGTAATAAAACTTGTACTACCTTCTTCATAGTTCTAATGTGAAATGAATGTTTTGTAAATCTCATTGGGTCAATATAAACGTGCACTGTTCTTGTCATTGTTATTCTTATGAAAGACTAATGGAAAGTTAGCATATAAAACATGGAATTGGGGCTCTTTCAGGTTTCAAATCCCCATCATTAGGCCAGAATTATATGTACATATTTTAAGCCCAGCTATCAAACTTCAGAGACTGTAACATCTACCTCTTTCTCACCAATATCCATGTTCCTAATATTTAAAATACAGGATTGTTTGCATGTATATGGAGAGGGAATTGCATTTCATTTCTGGCACTTAGACAACTTCAGCAACTGTTTATATCTGAACATCCTAATAACAATGTTCATGGTTACACCCAGTCTTTCCAACTACAGGCCATCTTTATTTCCTCTGTGACTGCCTCGGGTGATCCAGACGAGTCACAGTGATAAATAAAAGAAGGGCAAAAGAGTTTTTCATCCAGACAAGAGCACCAACACTTGAGTCAAAGGCTTTTAAGTGAATCTGATCTTAACTGAACCAATAAGTGGCAACATGCTTGGGTGCCTTACGTCCTCACCTGACAATCTTTCAAGTCATATGATCTATCTTTGAGAGAAAGTATGCTTTCTTTTTAAGCAGGGCATGGTAACCTGGCAGAAGAATAAACTGCTGGACATAAAAGCCAGGAAGACCTCCCTCTTAACCCTACCTCAGACATTAGTTGTATGACCCTAATCAGTCATTTAACCTCTATGAGCCTCAGTTTTCTCATCTGCAAAATGGGGGTAAAAATACAATCTGCCTCACAGGGTCATTGTGTCAAATGAGATGTTACATGTAGAACATTTTGAAGACCTTAAAACAGCTATAAGCAAATGTCCTTTCTCAGGAAAATGTCATTCAAATTATCATTAAGCGTGGCCCACCCAAACTGACACAATGGATGGGGGATTCTTCTTTTGTAAAGTTTTCATCCGACCTAAATCAAACAGCTTCAATCCTTACAAGTAACCCAAATTACCATCTACAATATATATGTTTATTGTAGATATATTTACATATTACATTACAAATTACCATCTACTATATATATATATATATATAACAGATAAACAGATCATCATCAATACCAAGAAAAGGCTTTTCCACTAAGTGACCATATATAGACAGTCCTTTCCTAAATATTTTGTATAATCATTCATACAGACAAGATCCTGGAAGTAAAGATATCTACAATATTAAAATGAAGTGGATCAAGGAGCCTAATCTTTTTATTTTGGATTTTTTGAAAGGGAGGAATGGGGGGAATGACTGCCTTCTGGCCACAAACTTCTAAACCAATGGCATCTCAATCAGGAGCCAACCTTTGCTTACCCAAAGACAAGTGAGAAAGGGAATAACCACTGAAAGCCAGTTTTCAAAGTTAGTTCTGCATTGGTTTGAGAGAAGGGAGGGAAAGGATTAGAATGATAGGAAAACTAGCTCATCTGCCAATTAAAATCAGATGAAATCCTGTCCCTGGTGCATGTGCTTCGGATTGCTAATCTCTGATCTATGCCATTGACTGCAGTCAAGTCTCACCTACCCTGAACGGGTTCCACTATCCACCTTCTTTGCTCATACTGTAAACTGCTAAAGCCACGCTACTATGCCAACTCAGTTCACTACAAATTCATATTAGCCAGGCTCACATGGGCTCCTCCTACTGCACGGCAACACCGTTAGCACTTGATCAACTCTATTCAATTCTCTTTAGTATCTATCAAAGTTGCATCTTTTTTCTTCAAGATCTTAATCCATCTTAACAGTGGATATTCTCTCTGTCTCTATACTGAGCTTTCATCTCTTTTTTCTCTACCTGTACTTCAAAAGTTCACACATTCCTATAAAGATGCTCCCAAATCTACAACTCTAACCCAATCTCTCTGCTGAACTAGATCAACCACCTGCTGGATTCCTCTTCTTGGATGTTGAGCAGGCATCTCAAGTTCAAAATGGAGTTCATTTTAGTCCCTCCAACAAAATCCTTATTTCTATTCAATCAATGGTTGACTTCCCAGTCATTTAAGATCATAACTTTCAAGTCATCTGTGCCTTTTCCCCTTTTCCCACTTCCTAAGTCTGGTTGAATCTATTTTCACAATATATCTAACATCCTTTTTTCGCCCCATCCACAAAAATACTACACTTATCACTTCTTGAGCTGGCTACTGTGCCAGGCTCTTACTGAAATTCCTGATGTCAACTTTTCCTCTTTCCAATCGATCCTTAAATAGCCATCAAACTGATATTTCTAAAACACAGATCTCACAAACATTTCCAGTTGTTCCCTGCTGCCTACAGAAAAACACACAAACTCTTTAGCCTCATATCCAAGGTCCTTCTCAATCTGGTCTCTACTGTTCTTCCTGTTCTTACTTCATAATATTCCCCATCAACTACAAAAGTAACTGAAAAACATTTGCACTATTCCCCATGACTTGAATTAATCTCATTTCTCATCTCCACTTCTTAGAATTGTCATTTTCCTTTAAAAGTCTCTGCTTAGGTGCCATCTCCTCCAGCAAAGCATTCAACAATCTCTTTCCTGCCTCTGACCTCCATCCTAAATTTTGCTTTACTATACTTCTTTGTATATGTGTTAACTGATTCCTCTTCTCAAGTAGATTTTAATATGTTTCATGTAGGAGAAGTTTCATTTTGGGAAAAATTAGGCCAAAGAAGAATGACAGAAGCACAAATTTTAGGATCAGGGTAGAAGGTTGGATGTTCAAGTAAAACCATCAACTTTCTCTGAACAATCTGGAAAATCTTCATAAAGGAGAGAAAGGAAACAGCTTGACAAGAGAAGGAGGACTATGACTCCAGATTTTACCACTTTGGAAAAGGCCCAATTTTACCAGTGGAATCACTGGACAAATAGAATTTGACCAAGTCACCTATAAATAAGTCAGAGTAACAAGCCAGGGGTTAAACAATAAGGATGACAAGTAAATGGCAGAAGTTTAAGGTATCCCACTGAGGGTTTTGAAATACAGGTTTAAGAAGACTTTGATCCTGATTCCTTTATAGCATTATCAAGAAAGGAGTAGAGGTATGATATGACCAAAGTGACAGTCTGAGAACAAACAAAATATTATGGCTGAATCCTCATTCAACTTCTTGCTTCTTATACATTGCTCACTAGCATATATACCAGTCACAAGCTAAATGAAACCTTTTGTTTATCACGTTATGCCTGTGAATCTGTATTTATTGTGTTAAAAATATTTTAGAATTAAGCTGTAACACAAAACTATTATTACAAGGGTGACATTAATAGAATAAGGTATGAACTAGAAGTGGGAGCACCATCCTTTCCTTAAGGATTTAGGCAGGCTGTAAACATGCTTGTATAAAGTTTTGATTTTTGTAAAAAAAAATACAGGATATTGAAACTAGAGAGGATCTAGATTAGATCTTCATTAGATTACTACCCAAAATAAAAGAATTTATAAGAATACTAAAGAAATTATGCTGGAAGTTTTGCCACCAAAATTATTGCATATGATACCCAAAAGCCAATGATAGAAGGCAAGGGACAATCAAGAGCTCTGCCTCTAAAAGGAATACATGTATAACCAATCCATTCCAAAGACATTTGAAAGATATATGTAACTAGGGAAGTATACACTTAATCACACTTACAATTCTGCTCAATTACAATTAGTAACATCTCTTCCAGGGAAGGGAAGTACCCTTTACTGAATAAATTCTTGACATTTATGTGACTAATTTTAAGACAGGACATAGATCATAAATTCTTCTCTTAAGACTCTTTTGTGCTTGGCCAGAATGAACTGGCACTACATTTTTTTAAACATTATTTCACATGCAGTGTTCCTTGGTGTATGTCTAGACTGAGGCACTTTGGCTTCACATCTAAAAAGAAAATAATTGAGGAAAGTAAGTAAAGTAGTAAAAATGAGGTTCCATCAAAAGCATTACTCAGGCAGATGCAAAAGTATTAGCCGAGGTTTCAGAGAGGAAATCACATTTCACAGAAACTAAAGTGAATAAAACCTTGGGAATGAGTACAATTGGCAAGACATAGGCTGATCTCAGCACAGGTCTGGTAAGTAAAAAAAAAAATAATTTGGCAAAGTTTATGGGAAAATAAATTATATTATTGTACCCTGTATCACAAGCGTTCTCCTATCCCCATATAATTCCATCCCTGCTCCCTAATGAATTGGATGTTTCACTAACTCCTGGCTCTCCATGCTTAGGCCTTCACTTCAAGTCTTCCTTCATCTCTATTTGCTTCAATAAATAAGCAAACAAAAACAAAAATTCAAGGCAGATAATTAGGTTGAGCAAATTGAACTAATAGTCTTACTACCTTCCTGTCCAGATATTCAATCAACATCTTTGCATTCTTTCCCCCTCAAAGCGAACACAGTTTTTATATATGTTAAGGTATCAAAGTAACTTCTGGATTTTGTGAAGCCACTTGGCTAGTTTCCAAGGTCTTTCTGCTATTTTGTCAAGAAACTGTTTAACTTCCAGAGTTCTTTTGGTGGAGCAGCATTCCCAGGCTGCCATCTTACCGGTTGGTGGAGTCCTTACTAATTTTAGATTCATGGATGCCTCCCTGAGCAATTAGCCATCCTGAAGCTCATCCCTACCCAAACTCTGAAACACCAAGCACAACAAACACAGAGCAAACAAACAAAGCTATCGATGAGTCTGAAGCTTGACCTGAAAGCCTGCCAAACCAAGCAGAAAGGTTGTTTTTACTACCACTCCTCCAAAAAAGAGCCTGAAAATAGTCTGGAAAAAGGAATATTCTTTTTTTTTTAGTTAGCAGAGAATTGCTTTAGGAAATAAAGAAAGTGGAGGGAAGGTGGGGGGAGAAACACTTTAGACATTGCATCATGCTGAAAATGGACATCTTCCTATGTGGGTGGGAAACTTGAAGTATATAAATCATCTGTAGCCAAGAAGTAACGTTAAATCAGTAAAAAAACAAAAAAAACAAAAACAAATACTTCACTGTTACTTCTCAAACTATTCTAGTTTTTGATCCGATAACCCATCCTAATCACACCCCTAAATGTGGCCTTGGAAATTCATCACCTCTACTGAGTATCTTAGGTTTTTTACAGAAAGAAGGTGAAAAGAAAGGGAATTAACTTAGAGAAGGACCATTTGCTATGGAAACTCTGAGCATGACATATATCTTACCTTCAACAGGACCACATCCACTGTCCTGTCCACCTTGGAGATGTCACATAAGCTGTAGCGCCTCTTATGTCGTTCATACATTTTTTCCAAATGGAGGAAAAACAACGCAAAATGCAAGCAATATACTCCACCATTAATTCCAGGGGGTATAGGCACCACCCCTATAGGGGTAAGCTTCAGATTTCTCACAAAAATGACGGGGGGAACTTTTGCCCCAAAGTAGACTCCAGCTTAGCAGGAAAAAAATAAAACATCAAGATACTCCAAGCCCCAAAACAAACAAAAAATAAAAACTTTACAAAAAGAACAAAATAAATAGAGAAAAAAATCCAAACAGCATTGGATGGATGTTAACTTTTTACCTGTAACAAATCACAAGGTAGGTCTGTTTTTACTTCATAGTAAACATATAAACACCTTGTAAGGGTATAAGTTGAGAAAAATCTCGGTTGAGAAAAAAGTGCCCACAGTTTTCATTATAAGTAATCAATCTGCTTAAAAAAGAAAAGCTAAAAAAGCTACACATAATGTCCAGCACTAAGAAAGGAAGAAAGAAAAAGTCCAACACAAGCAATAAAAATATAACACAGCTGCCAGTAAAGTTTAAAAAAAATCCTAAAATGTCCAATACAAAATGAAGAAAAAAGTTTTGAAATAATTTTCTCATTAAATCCAGGTGTGGGCTTTTAAAACAAAGATCATCCAGTTTTGAACTAAAATAAGAAAGAAACCAGGAGACTCTTCTTCTAGGAAAGATTTCTTTTCAAGTCTGTCTCTTGCTTGCTCACCAGGCTGTAGGGATTGGTTTTGATTTAAGTTTAAAATTTCTAATGACAGCACAGTCTGAAAGGAAAAAGGAAAAAAAAAGACCACTCCTTCTCCTCCTGCTCTCCTCCCACTCCCTTCTCCAGAGGACGTCACTACTTGCCCTTTTCAGTTCAGCACTGGCAATGTCGGAGGTTTGAGAACTTAATTGCAGTTGTGGGAACATGATTCATCTTTAGACAGAGAAGAGAAAAACAAGGTTTCCTTCTCCAAGCGGCTTCCTCCTCCTCAGGCAATACCCTTTGCATACAGCTCTGTCTGGAATCACAAGATGGGATGAGCCTACTTTGACTCTTTTGAAATAGGACGATGAGGGGGATCCATATTTCATATACTTATAAACTATTATGCAGCACTCACTCAACCCACTAAGCAAAGAAAAACATAACTACAAGTAGTGCAAGAGTCACCCACTCTAGAAATGAAAATGTATGATTTAATATGAGAAAAACGTCAGCCCAAGTATTTCAGTGTGGGGGTCTACTAAATGCATAAGATGACATACTGCTACCTGATTAAGTTTTCAAAGCAACACGGAGAGGTTTTGTGAGGAACAAAATGTCTTTAAAGAACAGAAACTGGGAAGCAGTGAAGTTGGGATGTATGTACTGATTGTGTATGATGAATAAGAGGGGTCTTGCAGCTGGACAAGCCTTTCACTCCAATCAATGCTTTCATTCACATGAGCTCAGCCCCGATGCTCTCTGCCACATGGTTTTCCTGTTTCCACACTATTCCAGACTCCACTAGCCCCCACCCAACCCAACCTTCTCGGGGGATAAAATGATTCCAGAGTCCCTTTCTCTCACAACTTTAAAATGGATCTGGGAATGGAATCAGAGTGTGGGGGAGGATGACTGAGGAGAACAAAGCTCAGAGAAAAGGGGAAAAACAACTTTCTCCCCCTTTGAGCTAGAAGGGATGCAAGTATTTACTCTGTGGCCAAGACATAACATAAATTCAAGATTTCAGAAGTAAGGCTGATTTTAGACTTACAAAAGAAAACAGGAAACGAATTTAATGTATCAATTTCTGACCCTGAAAATACATGACTGTCCTTATCTCCATTCTCTACTATCAAAATAAACAGTCACTGCTCAAGACCCAATTAAATAGATGTCAAAAGGACAGAAATATGGGAGGCAGCAGGTAGAAGCTGAGAGAAAATTAAATTCTTATTTCCAAATAATGGGAACAGAGACAGTAAGTTTATGAAGAGGCTAGGCCAAAGCAATGTGACGTGGCAGACAGAGAACTTAACTCGTAGTCAGATGATTTGGGTTCATAATTCTACTTCTGCCACTTACTACCTGGGTAAGCTTGGGCAAGCTATATCCCATACTGGAACCTCATTTCCTCATCTGTAAAATGAGGGGGTTGGATAAGTTGTTCTCTAAGGTCTCTTCCAGTCCTGAATTTAAGGTCTAATGATTACCTGAACCTCAGTACACAGGTAATGGATTTTTTTTTGGGGGGGGGGGAACTGAGGGGCAGGGATAAAATTTCTCCTAAAGAGAACTGGAAGAAGTCATTTGTCATGAATAGAATCATAATTAGACTATCATTTCAAGCTCTCCCATTCCCTCTTGTACATATCTATGCAAAACTGCCTCTGCCCTCTTCCTTAATGCCCCTCCCCTTGTCTTTAATTAGAATCAAATGTTTCCTTCTTCCTATGTTCCCAGGCATGTGTCTTGGGATCAGGAGATGCTATAATCAACAACAATTTCTTCCCACTCCCAATTCTCTGACCACTGACTTTGCTGCCCACAATTTAACCTAAGGTGTAATTCAATTCAACAAATAATTATTCAACACTTACACTAAGCAATGCATTACAGATCGGGGTGGGAGGGTTGGTACATAATTTTTTTAAAATTATGATTCCTGTCCTCAAGAAACTTACATATTAATTGGGAGTTATCAGTCTTGAGTATTTTTTTTTTAATAGGTAGTTAAGTTGTTCAAAAACTCTCAGCTTTACCTACCTGATGGGCTACTGGCTGTACTATAGGCTAAGAAATCTACTTTTCTATATTTTTTAAATACATATGTGGAAATGTCATGGAGGACTAGGGAAGAAGACATGCTGTTATAATAATAATATATATATATATATATATATATATATAATTATAACCAAGTCCTCCTTGGTTATAATATACCAATAGCTCACATTGGTGTGTTTTATATAATACATCTTCATTTACATAAAGTACTTTGTGTATATTCTCTCATTTGAGTATCACAACATCCACATAAGGTAAATGATACAAATATGATTTCTATTTTAGAGATGAAGAATCTCAGAAGTGTTAAGTGGCAGAGCCAGGCAGTATGCCTGGTGCCAGCCATGATTCAAACACAGGCAGATTGTATAGGTCTAGATCTCTTTTGATTGTATCCCACTGCCAAGCTGGTAGGAAAGTCTACTTTGATATCTTCTCTGCATATGATCCCAGAGGATAGAATTTAATAGTTCTATCCATTTGCTGCTGATGTGACAATTCCAGAACTTTACTGAAAACATCTGGAACTGCTAAGTAGTTATTTGGTTAAGATTTTGAAACATCCTAACCAATCATTTCACATCCAAAACCAAAGTAAGAGTAAGAGATTTCAGAGGTTTGTTTTTTTTTTTTGGAGGATGGGGGAAGGGAGAGATTGTCCTCATTTAATCTTAATTATCCAGACTCTATGCTACATTTATTTTGCACAATCTCTCTCCCTCTGCCCCTCCTTTTCTCCTCATCTCTATTCCTGGGTATGACTACTGACTGGAAATAGTCAATCTTGTTCTCAGTTTCAAGTGGCATCACCAAATATAGTTAAAGAATGATGGAAAATTAGTTGTGAAAATGCTTAAGCACATCTGGTTTGCTACAGAGTGAGATAAAGAAAATACAGTACCAGCTTCAACTGGCTTGGGTAAAACCTTAGAATACCAAATTTTCATCTAATTACTCATTTAAAAGATACAATGCCCTTGTCTAACCTGTTTAGAAACTCATCTAGGTCACCTCTGATGGGCCTAGCCTATTCTGGGGTCATCTATGAAATCTGTATACAAGATACCTTGATCATAATCACAGAACCTGAATTAGGTCGCCACCTAGTGTTTATGCCAAAGAGTGAACTAGAAATCCACAAGAAATAAGTGTTTAGAGATAATCCACTGCTGTTGTATTTTATTCCTGAGTTGCAAAAAGTAAATACAAAAGCAGAAAGTATGTGAAAATGGCTGCTTGGTGAGCTTACAAAAATAAAAATAATCACTTTATCCTTTAACTGCCCAAACTGTGAACTTAATGGAATGTGGTGTAATACAAAAGCAGTGGGCTGGGAAATGACATCTCTATTCTACAGCTGGTTCACTGTTAGACACATGTGACCTTAGACAAGTCTGTTTAACTCCTCTGGGTTTCAGGTTACTACTCTGCCAAAGGAGGGGGCTGATCTGAATGTTTTCTAAGCCCTTTCAGTTAGAATATTCTAGGACTCCATGACAATCTTATCTTTAAAAAAAGTTTCAAAGGGAAGGAGACCTTCAGTCTTAGCACCTCCTATATACAAATAAAGGTGGGGATTGAGATATGTCTGGAAAACTCCAACTCTGAGAAGTATGCAGTATTTTCTTATGCAACTATCTCCATCTACCCAAGAACACAACTTTCAAAAGTTCCTTTGAAAATGGAAGGGATAGGAATTTACTTAGTCTATTAAGCCCCCTTCACAAACCTTTATTAACAGAAAAACAGTGGTTCTCAATCCCGTTAAATAAGTACCTGTGGGTATTTTTATCTTCATTTTATGGATGAAGAAATTGAGAATCAGAACAGGTAGTTACCTGCTCTTGATAGCACTACTATTAAGTGGTAGAAAGAGGATTCAAACTTAGTTTTTTCTGATTTAGATTCCAGCACTGAGTTTGTGATCCAGTGCACCAAGCTATTTTATTTTGTTTTGGTTTTTTGGAGAGGCAATTGGGGTTAAAGGACTTCCCCATACACAAATCTAGTAAGTATCTAAGGCTGGATTTGAACTCAGGTCCTCCTGACTCCAGGGTTCACTCTACCCACTGCTCCACATAGGTGTCCCAGAATGTGACAGATTTAATGAAAATTCATTCGGATTCAAAGAATTGCAGAGATTGGTGGATGGTGCATTCTCTTTGCACTGGAAATTTTTTTTTTTGGGGGGGGGGAAGAAAAGGCAATTGGGGTTAAATGATTTGCCCGAGGTCACACAGCTAGTAAGTATCAAGTATCTGAAGCCAAATTTGAACTCAGATCCTGACTCCAGGGCCAGTGCTCTATTCACTGCACCACTTAGCCGCCCCCATTGAAAGACCACTTCTCAGGGTTGTTACTAGAGTGAATTCTTGTTTGTGTCTGGGTTGAATTCTAAGGTCTTTTCTAAATCTGAGCTTCTATGATTCTATGACTCATTCAGTTATATAACTTTTGAAAGTAAAATGAATCAAATTCTAGAGTAGTGATTCTACTAGATATAGACTAGTGAGGCCTATAAATTTTAAAATAAAAAAAAATTACAACCATTTCACTAAGAATAATTTCCTTATAACCCTATATATTTTACCCATTTAAAAACATTATTCTGAGAATGGATCCATACCCAAAACAAAGCTATGAGCAAGAGATTTCAAAGGGTTTTTCGAGTGGGGGGCGTACTCAAGGGGGGAATATAAGTGAAATATCATGGATTTGTACTGAGCTTATGCTTCAACAACAGCAACAAACAAAAAAGGTCAACCCCTACTAGATAGTGTTTTGCCTAAAAACTCATATTTCTCCAATTATGCCCTTATTCAATTAAGTTTCTGAATCTAATTTTGGGATATAACATTTAGGGAATCACAGAATTTATTGTCTTTTTTTTTTTTAGCACTAAAACGGAATAAATACTCTAACCCAAACCTGTAAGGAACCCCCACTTATGATATGACTTACAAGGAGTCATCCAGCTTATTCTTAAGGACCTCTAATAAAGGGGAAATTACAATCCCTTAGAGTCACCCCATTATACTTTAGGGGCAGATCAAATTGTTTCTAAATTTTTCCTAATATCAAGCCTACATTTATATCTTCACAACTTTCGCTCATTACCCTTGGTTCTGTCCTCTGGAGCCAAACAAAACAAGAATCTCTTTTTCATATAACAGGCCTTCAAGTACTTGAAAACAGCTATGACAGCTTTCTGAGGCCCCTTTTATATACATACATATGCATATACATACATTTATTTATATATTCCCATTCTCTCCCTCTCTCCCCCGTGCATGTCCCCCTCCCTCCCCATTTATTATTTTCTATTCTTTGTTTTTACACTGTACAAAAATACCAATGTCTTTAGGTAAGCATAAGATTTGGGAAATTCTCACACGGTGACTTTTAGACAATTAGATGATTTGTACTGAGCATATGTTTCAAAAACAGGAACAAAAATATCACACACCCGTCCCTACCAACTACAGTCAGTCAACAAGCATTTATTAAGAGACCTAGTAAGGGCCAAGCACTGTTTAAGATCTGAGAATACCAAACAAAACAAACAAAGGCAAAAAGAAGTCATTGCTCTCAACAAACTCAGAAGCTAACGGCAAAAGAAATATGCAATTAATTATTTACAAACAAGATATATCCAGAGTAAACTGGAGATAATCCACAGAGGGAAGGTACTAAGAATTGATGAAGACTGGGAAGTGGGACTTTAGCTAGGAACTAAAGAAAGCCAGAGAAGGCAGAAGACAGAAGTCTTCAGTGAGGAGACAGAGTATCTTGTGCATAGAATAGAAAGGTGGCGAGTGTTAATTGAATCATAAAGATAGGAGGGTATGCAACAGGGTGGGGGCACTATCAGAAGAAAAAGACTGTATTCTAGATCTACTGCAAAGGTGAAAGTGACAAGGCTTGACAATATTTTGGATATAGAGAATGAGACAGTAAGGAGTTGAAGATGATACCTACTGTTGCTAAGTAGGAGACTAGAAGGATGCTGGTTCCCTTAACAGCAACAGGGAAGAGTTTAGAAGGCAGGAGGGAATTTTGGAGGAAAGATAATAAGTTCAGTTTTGGACATGGGAAAGTTTTTGAAAATTCTTAGTTATTTCCTTTTTAATTTATGGAATAAAACAAGCATTTCTATAACATAGTATAATTTTAAAAAGATTGAATGCACATAAACTGTAAATCTATTATGTACAACTTGCTATTTTAAAATATACAATAGTTATCAAATACATTTTCTTCCTTTTTTCTTCTCCCACCCCGTGGCCTGCAGATGCCTACCATTAGACACAAACATGTACGCACCGAGTGTGTGTGTGTGTGTGTGTAAAATCATTCTGTATACGCTTCTATTAAACACCCAGTTCAAGATGTCTGATAAGCAGTTGGAGATAGGAACATAGAGGTAGCTGAGAGGTTACAATTGGATAAGTAGATTTGAGAAATGTAAGTATTAGCATAGAGATGATAATTAAATCCATGGGAACTGATTAGATCATCAAGTAGTATAGAGGAAGAAGAAAAGAGGGCCCAGAAGAGAGCCCTCTTAGTTAGTGGGTGGGACACAAAGATCTAGCAATGGAGACTGAGAAAGAGAAATATGAGAAGCAGGAGAGAGAAGAAAGTATCAAAGAGAAGAGGATGATTCACAGTGTCAAAATCCTGCAAAGAGGTCAAGAGGACTGAGAAAAGGCCATGGTATTTGACAATTCAGAGATCACAGGTAACTTTGGAGAAAGTAGTTGCAGTGGAATGATGGCATTGGAAGCCAGATGGGAGCAGGTTAAGAAGGGAGTAAAAGGAGGCATCTTTTGCAGATTGTTTTCTGGAGGAGTTTAGACATAATGGGCAGAAGATATAATTCAACAACAGGGATGGGAGGATCAAGTGAGGATTTTTTGGGGATGAGGAAGACATGGGGACGTCTGTAGGCAGTAGGTAAGTGGCCGATAGGGAGAGACTGAAAATAAGTGAGAGAGTGGGAATAAGAAAAGGGGCGTTTTGCTAGAAGAGGTGGGATGGAATGGAATGGCTTGATCAGTCAGAGGGGTCTGCCTTGGCAAGGAATAGAGCCAACTTTTCAAGTGAGACAACGGTGAAAGAGGAGAGGAGGAAGAGGAAAGAAAAGGGAGCTCTAGACAAATGGGCTTCAATTTTTTCAGGAAAATATGAGACAAGGATCTCCCAGGAAGTAAAAAGGGGCCACTGAAGTTTACTGAATTGAAGAATGACATGGTCAGATCTGTGCTTTAGGAAAATCAATCTGACACCTTAAGGGAGAGAATTGAGGAAGGAAAACCAAGCAGAAGGCTTATAACTGCTATCCAAGGGAGAAATGGGCTTCCTCAGGAGGAAATTCTTCACAATAAAGGTCTTCGAACAAAGGTTAAATGGCATTTAAGGGCTCTTCCAACTCCGACATTCTGTGACTTTGTGCAAGTTTATTCTCATTACATTACATAGTTTTTCACTCTGTTGATCTGTTCTTTGAGGAACAAGAAACAAAGAACCTATACATTTTAATAGGGTCAGACCATCCATTGAGCAGCTGCATGTTCACTGGAAAGAGTTAAGTACAGTAAAACGTGGCCCTCTGAAAATATCTTAATAGGTTTTTCTTGTGACTGCAGAGTTTTTAATGAATGATTGATATACTAAACATCCACAACTGAGGGAATGACAGGGGAAGTTACAAAAGAGCATCACAGAATGCAGAAATAGTTTTAAAAGCTAGGAGTATTGTGTCTTAGGAGTATTCTTGTTTTGAATTTACTAATCAGAAAAGAATATAAATCCAGAGCAAGTGGCATACAAGAATTATGCTTTTTTAGAGCTATTTTTCCCCTCCTGGGATGGGTCTCAACTGAACTGAAGCAGCAAGGAATTTATACGAAGTGGTCAACCTGATTGGCACCATGGACAAAGGTTTTATAAATAACTAAAGGAAATGGACTAAGAATGTTTTGGCAAGGAAATGGAAAAAGGGGAACACTAACCAAGCATGTAAGACACTCCCTTTTCCATACCATCTCTGGTATGGAAAAAGTGAAAACAAATCTTATTTAACAAAACAAAAACAATAACTATTGAACAAACGAAAGAAAATAAATTTACATCGACATAATTTACTAGTGTAATTTGTGGCCTCAAGAGGCAGGGTGGTCAAGGTAAGTTTATATGAACTAGGAAAATATTAGCCAAATAAGATCACAAATATCTATATGGAATATCTGTTATGTATTTGACAATGAACTGGATATTATGTGAATGCAAACATGTATGAGATGTCTGCGTCAGGGAAATTTAGAGTAGGAAAAGAACATTTCTGGCTGAGAATTAAGGAAAAAACTTTCATGGAAGAAGTAACACTTGAACTAAATTTGTAGGATAAATTAAGATTTTGCTACATGAAGGTACAGAAAAGGCGGCTAGGTGGTGCAGTGGATAGGGGTGCTGGGCCTACAGTCAGGAAGAATCATCTTTGTGAGTTCAAATCTGACCTCAGACACTCAGTAGTTGTATGACCTTGGGCAAGTCACTTAACCTTGTTTGCTTAAGTCTTCTCATTTGTAAAATGAACTGGAGAAGGAAATGGCAAATCACTCTAGGAGCTTTTGCCCAGAAAACTCCAAATGGGGTCACAGAGAGTTGGACATGATTCAAAATGACTGAACAACAAAGGTGCAGAAGGACAGGAGTCCAGATGGAGGGTTTGTTAATTAAGTACATGCAAAGTTCTGTGCCAAGTGCTCGGGGTGCTCAGAGAGAAATTTAAAACAGTCTCTTGCCCTAAAGGATCCTACATCCTTCCCAGGGAGACCAATGATTAATCACCTAAGTAAAAAGCCCTTCATAATCCAGAATCACCTTTACTATTCAATATTAGTACCCAGTATAATCCTGCTATGCTAATCATGCTGATTTCTTCATTATCTCAACAAAAGTGATGCTCATTTTGGATTCTCATCCCTGTTCTCATCCCTCTTATCTAGCTCTTTATAAAATTTATAAAATAAGGTAGTTGGCCTAGTGGCCTGAAAGGACCCTCGCAGAGCTAAAATGGCATGATTTCTTTCTTCCTACCTTTACGCTCTGATATTACTCTTTCCTCCTTCTCCATTCCACATATCCAAAAACTCATACACTCATTAATGCTCATACCAAGCCCTACCTCCTCCACAAAACTTTCTCCAACCATGCTAGCTCTGAGGCTGGGTCTGAATTCAAGCCTTCCTCACTCCAGGCCCAGAACTGCATCCGCTTTGCCCCCTGACTGCTTCTCTAATGTCTCACTAACCTATCAAAATAAGAAAAATAATCATAAGTGAGGATTAATTCAACCCTATGTAAAGCTAGAGTCACTAAAGAAAATGTCAAAGCCAGAAGGATGGAGATCCTGACCAAATGAGAAAAATGCTTGTACAAAAATAACCTTTGGTGAACTCTGAATCCCATATGGAATGACACAATTTATTCAATTAGGAAATTACTCAACTTACTTTTTTTTCTTCTTCACTGACTGCACAAGTGAAAAGAATAGCACTAAAAAAAGAGTCATTCAGAGAGGGCAAGCCAAAATATGATTCAGCTTCCTATGGAAGGTTCTCCTTATCCACCCCATGAAAATACAATCCATATTCCCCCTTTCCCCACACCCTCCTTAACATACACACCCATAACCCTACACCCACCCAGGTTAGGCATGTCTACTAAATAATGTTAAAACATGTTTTGCCCAAATAAAACTTGCATCTCAAAAAGACAACACAATTGCAAAACAGCCTCTGCAGAAAGATACCAACCCTCAGGCCTCACTGCCTGGTCAAATTTATGATTCATTGTTCATGAAGGAAGGGAACTATCTTTCTTTTTCTTATTTGTATCCCCAGCACTTAGCACAGGTCCTGGCACATAGTAAGCATTTAATAGGTGTTTATTATTTTGTACTGTAAGTGAAGATACTGCCTAATTTGTTCTACTCATCCAAAAAAACACTTTATGTACTATGTCTATTGGTAATTGGAATCAGCTAAAATAAGACATCTCTCAATCCCTTCTAGGATATATACACAAACACATACATATATATGTGCAGACACACACATATAAACATATACATAGCTCTCTTTGATTTACCATAAATTGAAACATGAAGGAATTGTTCTGTTATGTTAAAAATTTTATTTGAAAAGTTTAGGAGGTAAAGGGTTTGGTCCCTTTAAAAATAATCTTCAAAGGAAATGATGTCTGTCAAAAAATCAAACTGTACAATTCTAAAAAACTGAAGGAGCTATATATCATTTAATTGGTCACCTCTAGGATTATAAACAGATCTCCACTAAAGTGTTCTCATCTGAGTACAGGGATGGCCCTATGATCTTAAAGGTTATGTATGAAAAGCTATATAGCAGGCACCACACCAAGATGAAAAGAGTTTCAGCATGTCCCAAGTGAGAGAATATAGTTATTGTCTGAGGACCACCTTCAACAATTTCAGAGACTCATCTTTTCACCAGCTTGAACCTAGAGTGATAAATTACATAAATTCTAAAGAGGTAAAGATTTGCTCCTGTGAAATAAGTATTAAATTACAGATTCTTGAAGTACTGAAATGAATTACAACCAGAATAAATGTTCACACAGTAACATTTCCCAGCTTAACTAGGGATATCTTTGATTTTAATTAGTGTAAAATAGGCAGGGGTTCTATGCTAAGCAGCAGGCCACCATGTTATACAATGTAGAACTTTATGGTTAAAGATTGGCAAAAGATAATTTCTGTTTCCTCAAAGCGGATAGTCATCCTCAGAAGATGGAGAACTATAATTAACTAATTACAGAATTCTGTATTTAATTTTAAATGTAGAGTTATTTCTTGGGCAATGTTGAAAGGGTTGCAGGGAGTCCAAAGGGCAAGTCATCACAGAGCAGAGCTCAAAGACCAGAATATCTACATGACTCCAGGAGCCAACATTGAGAATAATTCAGGATAGCAAAATGGTAAACCCTGGAAAATGGCACAAAGCAGTACATGATGAAATGCCAAATGAGGGGCTCATATAACAGTAAGAGAGTAAAGATGGTATGTTAGAAAAGGCACTGAATTTAGAGACAAAAGATTTGGGTTCAAGTCTTAGTTCTGTTGCTATCTATGTGGCCTTGAATAAGCCAACTTGTCTGAATCTCTATCTGCAAATTGGGGTATGGTTAATAATAGTTTTATGCTTCCTACCCTACAAAGTTTCAAATACAGGAGGCCTATTCAATGTCTGACAGGCAGTAAAAAGCTTTCCCACTTAACAGGAACCAAGTTTCATCAGTTGCTTGAACCAGGATGGGAAATTCTGTATGTTCCCAATATAAATCTTATTTTTGGCTTAACAGAAGTTTTAGCTTATATAGATTATATATTTGGGAGGACTTGACAACATACTTATTTTAAATGATTATTCTCTTTGCTTATACTTACCCACAAATTGCTGTCCTAAAGGCTTTGTGAGTATGCAGACTATATACTTTTGGCAAAGAAATAATTCTTCTCACTCCAAAGCTAAAAACTATGAAAAAACATTCCTAGTGCCATTTGATAACACAAGAATAGTCAATTATTAAAGAATAATCTGCAAGGGAGAATTTTAACAATTTCACCAGAGATAAATTTATTTATTTAAAAAATTACACATGGTACTAGCTCTCAGTATGGTATGTGAAGGACACCACTTCTATCATTATCAGATAGTCCATGGGAACTTTTTAAGTGCACAATCATGTGTAGGGAATGTTAGGAAGGGAGCCTTGAGATGTGGGTTCTAATGTGGACTTTATGTGTTATCAGGAATAAATCACTATTTCTGTACTTTAACTTCCCTGTCTTTAAAATCACCAGAATCCCTATATTCAGCCTCCCTTAGAAGAATGTTGCACTAAAAAATGAAATGCTATCAATCAGATGCTAGAGTTTTCTGGAAAGAAGAAACAACCACATTTCATGGAATCTCTTTTTTCCCTTTGCATATAAGTAATTTTGTGTTATGCCTATGAGCTTATGATTTCAGGCTCCCACTGCTCACAAAATAATCTCAGTTCACTTCTAACTGATTTTCTATTCAAATACTAAGCAATTATTCTATTTCCTTAGAAAGGTCATAGGGTAACAAAGTCTCTGAAAGACACTTTGTTGTTCTTCTTTCATTTCAGTCCTGTCTAACTCTTTGACACCCCATTTAGGATTTTATACCGAAGTGATTTGCCTTTTCCTTCTCCAAGTAATTTTACAGATGAGGAAACTGAGGAAAACAGGGTTAAGTGACTTGCCCAGGGTCCCATAGCTAGTAAGTATCTGAGGCTGTTTTTGAACTCAGGAAGATCAGTCTGCCTGACTCCAGGCCTGATACTCTTTCTACTGTACCCAATCTCCTCATTTTATACCAGAACAAGTAGAGGTATAGAAACAGCCAGAAAACAAAAGAAAATCAAAACAACCCAAAGAGTTTAGTGGCAAAGCAGCAGCTCTTGAAAATTTTTTCACAAAGGAACCTAACCAAGAGAAAACAAAGAAACCAGCATTACCTTTGCCTCATGGCAGCAGCATAGTAAGGAAAAGCATACTCCATTTGGGTTCAGGAAACAATGGTTCAGTTACTGACTCTGCTACTGACATTTAACCTCTCTAGGCCTCAGTCTCTTCACCTATAAAGTATGTAGGTTGGCCTAGATGACTTCTAAGGACCCTTACAACTCTAAATTGATGACCCCACTGATCTATGATACTCTGATTATTTGGATCTAGGAAGACAAAGAAAAAAAACTAAGGTGATTTCTAGGAAAAGACAACTTTTTTTTTTTTAAAGGTGGAAGAAGTAACAGCAAACAAGAGAACTAAGAAAGGTAGAGAGGAGAAAATAGAATGAAAAACCAGACTGGCAGCAATGACAGACTAACAAATAGCTGGTATTCTGATAAAGCAAAAGAATAATCAATCAACAATGAAGGAGAAGGAACAAATTGCTCTGTAGTTATAAGAACAGTCAGTCACCTATATTTCAATATAGATTCTTGAAGCTACAGTGTATTGCTACCATGGTGGAGTTATAGGAGGGGAAGGGTAGGGAACAGCTACAGATGCATCAAAGTTGTAGACCAGGACAGCAACAGTCATTTCATGCTCTGGGTATGTGTGCATGTGTGCGTGTGTGTGTGTGTGTGTGAGTGTGTGACAGACAGAAGTGCACCTTAATAAACTATGAAAGCTCAAAAAGGGTCTCAATCAGTACAGTTCAGTAGTCTGGAAGGCATTCACTACACACAATACTGAGATAAACCAGAAGATAACTAACACAGTAGGATACCATATAGCCTTACGGCAACTGTAACAGGACAAAAGGTCTAGGTGCATCTAATGATATAGATTACAACTCTCAAAGCAAAGGAAGAATAAGAAAAAAAAAGTAATATTCAGTTTAAGAGACAAAAGGTCAGCCATATGAAAGTTGAAAAGGTAAATACAGGAAACTGTTGGGAATACCTCAGGATGATACAAATTCATATACACAGTGTGGTATGATTATTCAGAAAAGAAAACTCATCTCAAGGTGTGAACAAACACTCTATATAACATACCTGCTTAAATGAAGAATTCTTCTATCACATTCTGATTGAGTGGCTCTCAATGAAACTATCTGAGGGTAATCCTATCTATGAAACAATGTTTACTGGAAAGATTTTTTTTTAAATGAGGAAAGTATAATTGTCAAAGCTATGTGTACTTTTGGAGTTTCAAATAAGAGACTATATTAAGAGATTACAGAAGGTTAAAAAAATGGAAAATCATGACAGTGATGAATTTATTTTTTTCTGAGCAATTTCTTAACATGATATCCTCTGAAGAGTTTTACAACTGTTACGAAACTAGTTCATTTTGGGGGACACTTGCCAAATTCTAACCTAGTAGGTGCCAGTAAAAGAAGTCTTGTGGAATTTAAGCAGAATAAGGATAGACTGACTACTCTTACATATGCAAAGGTGGCAAGTTCTCATTAAATATAATGATGTCTGGAAAGCCTCACTGCTCTACAGCTACTGAAGGAATCATACGTGTTTTTTGCTTACAGAGAACAAACTAATGAAAGGACAAAAAAAGCTTTTCTTTAAGGTTCTGTCATCTTTTTATATATTCAAAGAAAGGTAATTTCAAAGCTACAGACACATGAAATGTGGGAAATTATCCTAGTGTTAGACAATTATATGGCTCACCTGAAGTGAGTACAATTAGTATTTGCAGATATTTTTATCATCTTTTTCTCCCTACCTGTTTTATCAAACATGAACCAGGATATATTATTCAGAATATGAAATGTTAGTAACTTAACTTACAAATGAAGAAACTGATATTTCAAAAGGCACTACATACTACTTTCAATCTCATATAATTAATGACACAAGTTGTAAAACTGTTTTTTTGCTTGAAAAATTATGGCCTGGTAATGTCTACAAAAAGAAAAATTTAGTCTTCTGAG
The DNA here is from genome assembly GCA_011680675.1 of Gymnobelideus leadbeateri. Lineage (NCBI taxonomy): Eukaryota > Metazoa > Chordata > Mammalia > Diprotodontia > Petauridae > Gymnobelideus > Gymnobelideus leadbeateri. The sequence continues at coordinate 213,975 of WOXC01011744.1, read as the reverse complement.
TACCCCAAGTCTCCAAAAAAGAAATTCACATAGTGTTAAAATATGTATAGGCTAATAAGATGATAGTCATATTCTGTAGTATTGCTGATTTCAATTTACAGCTAATATTTTGAATTTTGTTGACAAGTTAAAGGATATTAATATAAATAGTAAAGATTTTCTGGAAGGTGAAAAAACCAGGTGGAAGAAAGGCACTTTAGCTTCTGATCTGCTAATTATTTTTATAGGAAAAAAGCTGTATCAGTCTATCCCAAAAGTTATTTTTTTAACTTCATCTGTAATGACCACACTTGAACTTTCAGAGACTTCATTATGAAAATAAGTTCCAGGGTCACTGCTGGGGTTGTTACCCAATTGAGAAGGCAAGAGGGCTGCTAATAAATGTATCATGCATAGTGATAAGCACTAGGGATATAAATAATTTCACAGATAAAGAAACCAAGGCACAAAAGAGTTGTGTTCTAGTCAATTCATGATCAGCTTTAAGGCTCCATTTTTTTTGCTTTTTGGAGGGCAATTGGGGTTAAGTGACTCGCCCAAAGTCACACGGCTAGTATGTCAAGTGTCTGAGGCTGAATTTGAACTCAGGTCCTCCTGACTCCAGGGCCAATGCTTTATTCACTGCACCACCTAGCCACCCCTAAGCCTCATTAATTCTTACCTCAATAATTCATCATTGGTGATAATTCAAAATGAGATGGGCAGAAAATCTAACTTTATTATACCATGTAATAAGAAATGAAGTTTAACTAAAAGGGATATATGGTTTGCTGGCAAAGTGAATAGATCATAATGATAAGATATGATTAGAGCTAGAGTGCTCTTTAGAGGGGTGGAGTCAAGATGGCGGAGTAGAAACAGGACAATCGTGCAATTCCAGCTCTGACCTCCTCTAGTTCATGTAAAAAACGGCTCTAGACAAACTTTGGAGCTACAGAACCCACAAAATGACACAGAGAAGCTAACCTCCCACTGAGGAGAGCCGGGCAGGCTGGCAGGAAAGGGCCAGCGCAGCTTTCTGGGAGCCGAGCCCAGCCCCAGGCGAGCCTAAGGTTTTAGCCTCTGGCTGGAGGGACTTCAGATCACCAGCAACTGTGAGAGGTTTCCAGAATTATCGACTCATAGGTGCTAAGGACAAAGTGAGAGGTTAGTGCAGTGTAGACTTTGGGACCTGGGAATTTGGGAGTGTGGTTTGGCCTTTGACCCCGGGGCGAGAAGTGGCTGAGGCACCCTGGCCATGCAGCTGCCCACCTTGTGACTGCTTCAGAGATCCTGGTCTGCAGATTGTAGGGGGACCAAGCGACCAGTCTGAGGGGTAATCGCTCTTGCTTTCACCTGCTTGGATCTGGACTGTGTCTAGGGTGGAGGGAATTTGGAAGCACCCACTTTTGATGAAAAGGGACAGGATCAAAGTAGAGAATAGAACAAGTGGGGGGGGTGGGATAGGAGGGAGGGAAATATAGTCAGTCTTTTACAATATATCCACTATGCAAATGTTTTGCATAACTACATATGTAAAACCTATACTGAATAGCTTATCTTCCCAGTAAGGTGGGTTATAAGGGAGGAAGGGAATGAATCTGGAATCCAAACTTTTAAAATCAAATGTTTAAAAATATATATACATATTATTATTATTATTTTACATGTAACTGGGCAATGAGATATACAGGCACTGGGGCATAGAGATCCACCATTCCCTACTGGAAGCCCAGGGGGGAGGGGGATGGGGGAAAGATATGGGAGAGAGCAGATTGAGAGAGGGGATATCTAGTGGGATCGCTGTTTTGGGGTGGTGGGTAGGGAAAATGGGGAGAAAATTTGTAACTCAAAATCTTGTGGAAATAAATTATGTAAACTAAAAAATAAAAAATTGAGGAAAATAAAAAAAATCAGAAATAAAAATAAAAATAAAATGCTTTTTAGAGGACATCTTGTCCAAACAATCCCTCACTTTAGATTAGAAGAAAGTCAAGTCCCAAAACTGCTAATTAACTTATCTAAGGTCACATAAGTGAGCAACAGATCTGGAATTTGAACACAGGTCCTCTGACCTTCTAAATCAAGCCATTCTTCCTCTACATCATGCAAACTATATATTCACTAATGCAATGCTCCTGCTTTGAAAGACTTGTTAGCACAATTTCCCTACAATTATATAGGAATAAAACAAAAACCCTTAGACAAGTCACTTAAAAATCTCTGTGCCTTAGTTTCTTTATCTATGAAATGAAGGGGACAAGCCAAGTAAAAAACAACAACAACAACAACAACAACAACAACAACAACAACAACAACTACCAGGAGCTATGCTAAGTGCTGGGTACTGGACTAGTTGGAATCCAAGGCTCCTTCCAGGTCTAACTCAGTGATCCTGACATGTCTTTTAAGACATTGTGTATTCATATCATTGATTTATCTGGACTGATTTTGCCCTTACATAGACTGAATTGGTGGGAAATATAAAGAATTACTTTTCAAAAAGGAAAACAAAAATTGGATTAGCATTCCCTCCTTTTTATGTCTCAATACCCTTCCCCCATCCTTTGCTGTATCTTCCTTTTCAGATCTAAGCTGAGAATATAAATAAATATCCATGTCTTATGGGAACAACTGCTGGGCAAGTCCATCAACTTGGGTACTTTCACAGCTGTTATCATTTCATGCTTCTGCTGTCCTGTCAGTTACAGGCGGTAGAAAAAAAAATACACCACATTCTAGGCTTGTTGATCCTCATCTACCCCGCCTCCCCCTCCAACATTAAAGTAATTGTTCCTGGGCCCTTCCTTTGCTTCTCCTTCCTTCTTCCTCCTCCAGGCTCCCTTGTGCCAGCATTAAAGAGCCAGCATCCAGGCAGCTTACACAACAGTGCTTCAGCTGGCCACCTTTAGGTTCTGCCCTTCTAGGTATAAAATGACTAGTAATTGGAAACCTAGTAGGGACAGTCAACATGGAAAGACGGAAGGAAGGACTGGCTAAGATAAAACTACTGCCTTTTAGTACAGAATTACTTCTTTTTATAAAAAAAATGCCCCAGGGTGGCATACTAGGGAATAAACAATGGGACAATCTCAATCTAATATAAAATAATTGTTTAAAAAATAAAACACCACCCAAAGATGAAAATTACTGATCATTAAAGTCTGAAAAATAATGGTTTGGGTTGGTCCCTTCCCCCTCTTCTCCTATTTCTAGGGACAGCTAAAAGCACAGCTATTCATAATCTGAAGCCAAATCAAAAAAGTGGGTAGCAGGAAAGGAGACAACATACAGTAACCATGACTTGAAGCAACAGATGTCAGCCATCTGCATTAACTGGGGCTGGTGTGTGATAAGCATCTCTAATGCTTTGTAAGAGCCTCAGAGTCCTCCAAAAGCAGGATGGGGGCAGGGACTGAAGAGTCTACAGGGCCAGAGCTTTGACTTGAAAAGTTAAAAAAAAACAAAACGAAATGAAATCCTGATTTTGACAATGACTATAAGATACTTATGCCTATCTGAAACAATAATATTTCTTCTAACAGCTTTCAGATAATCCTTTTAATAGGTTCAGCTGTTGATATCAACTGCATTACAGTTCAGTGTCAAATATACCAGTATTTAAGGTTTCTTCCTGACTTAAGGAGGCAAGAACAGTCCAGACAGAAGAAAAACAATTCATTGAGCCTGATGAGAAGCAGACCTTGCACCAAGTTTCAGTACTAATGGGACAAGAGGGACACAATTTCTCTTTTCTTCCTTTAAATCATCCTGTTAAGAATACCAAACCTCTCCCAGAAAGGAACCACTACTCATCATGCTACATATGATACTGGCTCGTCCAGGAAGTGCTTCACAATGAAGTAATGATATCTCTTTTCTGGGGCAGGAATAAAGAATTGAGGAGCCTGACTATTGAATGTAGTGAAAACAAAGCATCCAACAAAAGAGGAGAAAAGATCTTTACAAAGCTCCATTCTGACATCAAGAAAAGTCAATATAGGCAATGCTTAACTATCTAAGCCAAATCAATTAGAGAGAAGTCATGCTAAGGATAATTAAAAAGTCACTGATACTTGGTTCTAAAACACATCATAATGGCATCTTTATTTATTAAGAGTATTCCAATGGCACACTTCATTTCCCAACACAGGAAGAAATAGTACAGGAAGCAGAATTCATTCCAATACATGGATTTCCTTCCTCCCTCACACTCTATGTAGTACCTTTACCTCAAATATGGTACAGGTATTCTCTCCATGGTGTTTTACAAGAAAAGATGGATTACAGCTCCCCAGCCCACTTAGCTAACAAGATTTTTAAAAGATATTCTGAGTTCTAATACTCTCCTGTCTCAGATACTTACTGTGTGACCTTGGGCAAGTCACTTAACCTATCTGCCTCAGTTTCCTCATCAGTAAAATGCAGATAATAGCAGCATCTATTTCACAGTGTTATTGTGATGATCAAATGAGGTAACACACGTAAAGTGCTTTGTAAACCTTAAAGCACTGTATCAATGATAACTATTATGATCTGCTGGGTAGTACACAGCATAGGTAAGGCCTTTTCTATTCTCAGTTCACTGATTTGGCTAAGCCTGGGAGTTAAGCCCTTTTTTCAATGCGCCCAGGATCCTGGACACACTTATGGGACCCAAACCTGGAAGAGCACTAAGACCTCTTCCTTTAATGTCCCCAATGAATGTATTTTTGTTAAACTAAATTAAATGGTCCCAGCACTGAAGAGAAAATCGAACTTTCTCTACCCCTTTGCTTTTAACCACGTCAACTTGATAAAAAGGAGATTTTTTCCTAGAAGATGTGTTAATTAAGGTGTGGCTGTATAAGATTTGTTTTTGTGTGTGTGGTGGGTAGGGGTGGTGGTGGAGATGATACTATTAAGTGGTTTGGGGAGGAGTTGGCCCTGTGATTTCCTTGTTGAGAACTCCTTGTAAGGAGTATAAATACATATTTGCTTATGTTAACAACAACATTTATTTTATTCCTTGCATGCACACAAGATAACATTATAATTGGTTATCGTCTCTAGGTATACAGAAGGTGGAAAACAGAAGGAATTAACAGGGCCTGGGGTAGAAAACTGCTGTGATTAATTCATATCTCTAAGAACAATAAGGGATCATTGGACTTATTATTTCTAATGATAGTTTATTAAAAATTAAAACCTGCCAGAAAGAAGATAACCAATGAAAAATGCTTTCTTTGAAATATCAAAACTGTTAGTTCCACAGATAACAGATGTAATAAATTACGTGTTTATTTTAAGGGGTTCATATGGTCCTTTGCTTTTGAAGCAAAGAGTGTCAAATGGGGAGCCAGATCCTAGCTAGGTGAAGCAGCTGGTGACTACTCCTCTTTAAGAATCAGTCTTCCATTGTAATGCTGCCAGAAAAACAGCCTCGGAGGAGTCTAAGGATCCTTAATGACTCATGCACACTCCACTCCATGCCCAGTTACAACCAAAGACCTTCCCAGGGGGTGACAATTTTTTATGAAATTACATGCAGTGAAATACAGAGCAAGTCCATGCGAGGAAGAAAAGGAGTCATGAAACAGGTTTTGGCATGTTGAGAGACCCCTAGCTTCTCCAATCTATGAAGATTAGCTAAAAGAGTAATTGCTTTCAGCAAAAGCAGTTGTAACCATATGGCAAACTGCTAAGGGGAAGCCTCCCACTAAACTAGTGTTGTTTTTAAATTTTAAATACAATTCATAGACTCATTGATCTAGAGAGAGAAGGAACTTCAGAAGCCATGAAGTCTCTATGTAGAAGATGAAGAAGCTGAGGCTCTGGGAGGGTCACTAACAGTAATCTGGGTTCCAGAATCAGAGCTCTTTCCATGCTATCATTCTCTTTCTCAACTATACCCCGTGCCAAAATACAAACACAGAAAGAAAAGCAATTAATAAAGGAACTGTTGTGTAATAGAAAGAATACTGAATCAACAGTACAAAATCCTGACCGGAAGTCTAGTATCTGGATCTGCAACCTCTGTGAGAACTCACTTAGGCGGCTAGGAGGTACTGTGTACTGACTGCAGGACTTGGGATTCAAAAACACCTGAGTTCGAATCCTGCCTAGGTCACTTACTCTCTGTGTGCCCTGGGAGCCTTAGCTCAGCTTAGCCTCAGCTTCCTCATTTGTAAAATGGGGATAATAAAAAGCAGTTACTTTCTCTAAGCTTGTTGATAAGATCAAGTGAGACATTTAAAGAGCCTTGCAAAACTTTAAGGTGGGAATAATAAATGAATGAATGAATGAATGAATGAATGAAGAAAAGGTTATAATTATGAAGAAAAGGTTATTAAATTAAATTGTCTCTAAGGGCACTGTGATCTATTAAAATTTTATGGTTTTACAAGCAAATGAATATTATCATACCTAACAGCACCTGTGGGGGCTACATACAAATTTTAGTGATGTCATCATTGCTCAAAACAGAATTTTACATATGGAAAGCACTTAGTAAATACTTGTTAAATGGAACTGAGGAAGAAAATCTGAATCATTATTTTTTAGTCAGACCTTATATACTTTTGAACCAACTCAATCTGCAGCCATACAATTCTCTCCTTCCCCAACCATTAGTCAATAAGGCTCTAAAGAGTGATTAAACTTCCAAAAAGACCAGTCCTGGTGGTCATTCCAGAAGATCTCTCCAGATATATGCATACAGGTCCAATGCCATAATTACTCTGGATGCCCTTCCTATCCCACTTTTTTTTCCTGAAAGTTTTAAACCTGGAAAATTTTAGAAATTTACAAAGCACACACTCTTAAGGAAATGTTCTGACTTTAACCAAGTTACCATCATTAAATAATTGCCATAACAAGCATCCATTGTGTGGACAGCACTCTACTAAATACTGAAGACTGTCATATGAATTCTTTTTTTGTATAAGCACTCAGAGAACTTTGGGACTTAGCTCTGGTTATAGAGACAAAGTGTTTATATATCTCTGAATAAAAAGGGGCTAAGAAGGAAAAGAAGCACTGTTTTAGAGAAACAAAGGATGGGGAAAAAAGACATTTCTGTGGGGAATCTGGCAGGCAAGCTTTGCTTTGTTTTGAACTCCATACTTCCATGAAGAGAGCTGTAATGATGCTGGATAGTCAAACATTTTGGATGGATTCATACCACAAGAATGGAAATACTGAAACAAAGGAACTGCTCTTTTTTATCCTTAATTCCAGATTTAAATAAAAGCAGCACATTTCATTCACTCTCAAATGCTTCCCTACTTATTTCTTCATGTTACCTTTCCCTTCTGCTCAGTAACAGACAGATTTAGAGTAGCTGTGGTACAGCAGGTAAGTACTGAATTTGGCTTCTTAAGGGCCCTAAGTTCAAATCTGTACTGATGACCTGTGTGACCCTGAGCAAGTCCCTCAGACTCTCTGAACCTCAGTGTCCTTAAATGAGCAGAACTAGGTAGTTTTATGGTTCCCTTTACAGGGGCTACTTAGGCTTCAAAGGCAGCTTTAAGATGCACTCTACTTTTATGAGCTCAGACAATACCAAAATGTCTTAGCACCTCTATAAATGTTAAGCTCTCTGAACTGGCTACTGAATTGGTAATGCTATATAAAGGGTTTAAAGTCCTCAGGAAGATCACTGAATCTACAAGCACATGGCTCCCCAGGGGACACCTATTCAATATATGTGGATTCTTGGAAGTGCCATATCTGAAAGAACCGAGAGAAAGTTGGCTCCTTCCACAAGCATACTTTATAAATCTCGTGAATTCTATCACGTGTTGCTTTACCTTCTAGTTCTTCATGTACATGTATTACAGTAAGTTACTTAAATGAAGGGTCTTAATAATATTTTTATCCCTTCCTATTCCCCACACCAAATGAAAAGTACATACTAAATTATAAAAAAAATTATAATTAAACAATAATTGTGTGCTAAGGGATGAGGAAAGTGCAAAGTTTAGATAAGATGTAATCTCTGTACTTGGCAGAATAGGGTCTGGCAGGTGATGAAAGACCAACAAACTACTAAACATCATACATAATACCATATTGCAACGGAGGGATGTAAAACTATACTCTATATGAGCTTCTGGGGGAAGATTATGTTTAGGGGTCATATAACTAAAATCCAATAATACCCACTGAATAGTCAATGAATAAGCCATATGTGATGTTTCATATCTTTGCCTCATGTCTAGAATGGACCTTTAGCTAGGTGCCACAAAACAAGAGTTTGGGGCTCAGAGTTAGGAAAACCTGAGCTCAAGTTCAGCCTTAGACATTTATAAGCTATGTGACCCTAGGAGAGTCATAACCTTTGTTTACCTCAGTTTCCTTAATAGCAGTTACATCACAGATCTGTTGCAAGTATTAATAATATTTATAAAGCACTTAGCACAATTCCTGGGGCCAGTAGAGGTGTTTAATAAATGCTTTTTCCCTTCCCTCTTCATATAATCCCCTTTATGTCTTGGAACCATTATGTCCTTTTTAAAGCATTAGCTCGAGTACTTTCGTGATACCTTAAGTTTTTAATGCTCCCCACAAACACTGTGTAATTATTTCAAATAGAACTGGCATTTGTGTGACAATGGTGCCTCTATGAGAACGATTTACCTAACAGTGAACATTATTAGAATGTAAGCAGAGAGGGCAGGTGCGATTTCATTTCTGTTTTAGTATTCGCAGTATCGAGCAAAGTACTGGGCACACAGTAGACAATAAATGTTGAGTAAGAATGAATGAATCAATAAATTTATAAATGGTCAAATGGAAATTACCAGTTATGGAAAAGATGAGCAGATAGGGGTAGAAAGGAACATCTAGACAAAGAAGATAAAGCACCATACTTAGAGAAAGGAAAACCTAGCTTCCAATCCTTACACAATAGGCGATCCTAGGAAAGTCACCTAACTTCTGTGTCTGTTTTGTTTTGCTTTTCCCATCAACAAAATGAGGGGTTGGATTTGATGGCTTCTGATTTCCAGGTCTAAATTTGTTATCTTAGGAACCCATGTTTTCTATCCCATTGCCTTTTCCTTCTCTGCTTCCTGAAATCAGCTCACCATTTTTGATCTGGTGAGTTGTACAGTGTAAGAAAAATGGACAAATTCAAACTATTTTAAAAAAAAAAAGAAAAGAAAAAGGACAAAACTGTACATAGTACTCCAAATAAAGGGTGGCCCACAATCTCACATTCTCTGATGTGGCAGTGTACCAGCAAGACACCAAGAAGGATCTTCTAGGGAGACTTATCAAAAGACCTTGTAAGGAATGTGTCACTGACAACCAAAGACCTATAAGAGACCTTTCCTGGAAATGGGATGAGTATTTTTCTTTAGATTCTCTTCCATGAAGGAGCTTCCTTTTTCCAAAAGCAAAAAACAACAGTCATGCATTACAAAAGCATGTGGGTAGGCTACACAGAAGTAACTACAACATCTCTGAACAACTTAATACGCAGGCATTTATTCTTCTAGAGTACTATCTGGCACTGGCATCTCAGGAGCAATGGAATCCCAGGCCATGGAATATACATTTGTTTTGGAATGTAGGCATTTTCATACACAAACAAAAAATGCAACATTTATCTTTAAGTATGGGAAACCACTTAAGTTAAATGATCTGAGAGATAGGGGAAGAAAAATAATGAACAAATCTTAACTGGTTTGCTTTCTTCTTTTTCCAGGGGTAGGGAAAGAGAGGAGTTCATGGAAAAGAAGGGATAAGGAGGACCAGTATTCTCAGCATCAATATGCTCAACTGCAGATCTTTTTTTTTTTTAAATAAACAATCCAGATGGCTTAATATCCACTTAATACATCTCATTTCAGTACAGTACAGAGCAAGAGTGACAGAGGGCAAGGAAAGGAGTGGGGGAGTAAGAGAGAGCTGGGGTGGGGGTGTTTAGGAAAGAAACCTGGTTCAAAATATTGGTTAGTCAGTTTCTTTCAAATTTTAACCATGAACCATCTATAGAAAGTCACCGGCTAATCTAGAGTATTAAATGTTCATCTTTTCTAGTTTAGAATTTCACTAGCAAGAATTCTGCTATGTATACTAAGATGATAACGAACAAAAAAAAGAGGAAAAGAATGGAAGAAAATGTACAAAAAGATGGTTGTAACACAAATATGAGAATTTGGTTCTTAGTCCTGGAAAAAAGAAACTTTGAATGGATATATACCCATAGGTTTATGATTCTGAGTATATTTCTGTAGTCCTGTAAAAGAGAAAGTACTTATCTCTAGAAAAATGAAAAATGTACATAGTATAATAACTTATTGGCAAATTTTCAGGAAAACATTAAAGAATCATCCTTTAAAAGAAGGTGTAATTCTTAATTTTTCTAACTTTTCTAGCTGGTATTAAACATGCTAACACTCTTCAATTTCTTTCCTTCACACTTAGAAATGTAGGCTTCAAGTAATAAAAACTAAAAATATGCAAGGGCATATTCTGTAATCTTATTTCCTCATACTGGTGTTGTGGTTGTACAAATGGTAGTTCTATTTATCTGGTGTTCTTGGAGAAACTTCTTTCCTGGATTCTTATGTTCTAGGAATTTAAGAACAGTAGTACTGTGGTATGGTTAGAAAGAGCTGGGTTTAGAGTAAAGAAGACATAAGTTTAAGCCCCATATCTGGTATAAGCTGGATGTCTCAGCTCTATAAAAGGCTTTCTTCAGGCTTTAAGTGAAGAGTAAGTGCCAATCTGTACTTGTTAAGAGAAGTTTCCTTTATCAAGTGAAATTCTAGGTAGGGTCCAAAAGAAATTGACAATAATAAAAACTAACAGCAAAAGCCATTAAATAATTCCCTGGGAGCTCTCCTACTTCCTGGGGAACTTGAAGTACAGGAAGGCATGCATTAATTAAAAACAAACAAAAAATAAATTTCTTCATGATTGTTTCCAGTACAAAGTTGAGGCCAAAAATCTGGGTTGGTTAGAGGCCTTCTCTTGAGAACCAAATGAATATTGGGAGGAACATACTGAAAATACAATGAAAATCCAATATTTCCTTTTCTAGGGAAATATCTGTGACACAAAATCTTTCGGGGGTCAGAAGTAGATATGCAATAAATTCTACTACTCACTTCATATTTTCTCATGCTCATAAAATGAACATAAACAAGCTCTTGGAAATCAGTTTAACTTACAAGCCAGAAGGGAAAAACTTATGGATGAGGATATTAATAAGAAATATTAGGCCTACATTACACTTACCATAACCCTTAAGAACCATATGTCAGTAAGGTTATAAAGTGAATTAAGATAAGCCAGTCACTTTGCAGTTTAGCTGTGGAATTTCAACATTAGGAATGTATCTGATTAAAGATGTTTTCCTAAAGGTCTTTTGAAAAATAAAGAAGACTTTTCCAATAAGTTAATATTCAACATGTATATTTTTATAGTTTAGCTTTAACATATTTGTTCCTTTGTGACTGGCTGATAGTACTGTGGTTAATGTGACATGGTTCACCCACATATTTGTTCCATGTAGCTAATAAGCTTAATCACAAAGCGTGTGTAAAATGTTTTAGTGATGCCTCAAGCTAATGAAAACTCTGAAAATGAAGCTCTATTACTTAGAATTTTTAATAATCAATTAAAAAAACAAGAATCTCCACAAATCAAGCATAGCAATGCTGGCTTACATTATTAGGTGATTCTAGAGCCTTATCTCTAATAAAGTGTATAGTGAGAGGGATCCTTGCTATTTTAACAAGTAAAATAGATCTAAGAAAGAAAAGATTCCAAAAGATTTTATTTTCTGGATTTATACCTTTCAATGGCATCTTCTGGTTCTATACCCAACATCTTTCTTCTAATTGCTCCCTATTGTCATTAGGGAAAATGGGGCAACTTTGGAAAACTATGTCCTCTAAAAAGACCTCAATTTAGCAAAACTGAATTATAGCTGCACACTCTAAAGACTTTAAGAATATTACTTTAATTTAGTTCTAATTTAGTCTAAACAATTACAAAGAATTATTTTTCTTTCTTCCATTATTCTTGAAATTAGGTAAGCATGGTATATAGTCTAATACAGAAGGCCTTCGTGTGTTTTGTGACAAGGACTCTTTGGGAAGCCTGATGAAACCTATGGTGTCCCTTTTCAGAATGTTTTTTACATATAAAATAAGATTCAAATGATTACTAAGGAAACCAATTATAATGAAATACAGTTATCAAATATGTGTGTATATGTAATATATATAATATATGCACGTGTATATATATAATGTATATGATGTGTGTGTATGTATGTATGATATGTATATTTAAGTTTACAGATCCCAGGTTATGATCCCTGGTGGTAAAAAGAGCAGTGGGCTATGAATCCTGAAACTTGGATTTTTATCTTAGCTGTCATTTAGCTATGTGACCCTGTGCAAATTACTACCTTTCTGTATTTAAGTTTCCACATCTGTAAAACAAAAGGACAAGGTAATCTCAAAGGTCTCGCCTAGCTCTAAATGTTATGATTCTAATAATACTGAAGCACTATTTAAATAAAATAAACTACAGTTGTCTTCAAAAGGACCGCGTGTGGTTGGTTATATATCTGTTTTCTTAGAACACTAGCTCAAAGAGCAGTAACTGCGTCATTGTTATGTTTTAGGCACATATATAATACACACAGTAGATCCAACAATAATATGCAACAAGAACAAAAAAATGAGGGCAGGATCTTAACTGAAGTGATAGAAGTAAGCATATATAATTGGCTGAAGAAAATACAGAGCAAGCAGCAAGAAAGATAAATAACCCCTAAATCAAAACTTGACTGAGGCAAAGAGGAAGAAATGATGATTTAAGTATGTTTACCAACAACAACATTATCAATCACTGAATAACAGCAAATAACAGTAGCATCATGCTAAAATTGATGAAAGTTTCAACAATAATGTGATGGCTGATTTATTTGTTATATTTTAATGTATATTTTTCTCTCAAAATTTGTAAAGTTTACCTCAAGCAAAGAAATTTAGCTCAAGTTAGAAACCTAGAGGATTTATTATTTACATATGCTCCCCCTAAGTATATATGCAAACATTAACTTTGGCATTATTTTTGTAATTTTTTCATGAACTTTAATTTATATCATTAATGACCTCAAAAGGGCTAATTTCCAATTTTACACACTAAACAGTTTAAGAAAACAGATAAAAATAACTTCTAATGTCTACTACAAATTTAGCTCATTTTAAATTCTAGAAAGTCCATTTCAACAATCAACAAGTAGATCTCTTTGATACCTATGTTCGTCTCCCCAAAGGACACACAATAAGGAGACCGCCTTGAAGAAACCAAATGAAGGGGGAAGTCCTTCCTGTTCATTCCTCAACTTGCTGGTGTAAATTAGACACCATCATGGCTTCTCAAACCAGTAAAATAATCCAAGAATTTCAGTTTCTTTCTGTGCGTCACATTTGGACAGGGTGATTCAGTGAAGTAATGAGTGGCCTCTTATTCCTAAGGCTAACACATGGACAGAGTATGTGTCAGAAAGCGTGGATTATATTATATTAAACCAAAGCCACTCCACCCACAAGTTCAGCTGACTCTCTTCACACTGTAAGGGCAGAAGAATTTGTAAAAGTGGAAGTGTCTTTTAGTTAATGTAATCAATCAGTTCCTTCATTTTATGGATAAGGAAGATGACTCTAGATAAGTTATCTATAACAAGGTCACATAGCTAGTTAATAGCATAACTATTACTTTTGTCTTCCAAACTCCTCTACACATATGTAAAAATATACATATCTATGACTTCCCCCCACTCACATTCTCCATATACACAGTTTCATTCTCCTAATGCCTGCATCCAAAATAGGCATCTATATTATTCCATTCTGCTAATTTCCTGAAAACATGGCAGTATGAAGAGTTAAAAAAAATCTGCTTCAGGGGAAAATATGTTAAGGATGCATGCACATAAACAGCACAGTATCCTTTCAATGCACAGCAACCAGGATAAGCTGGTTGTGGTTTGGCAGAGCAATAGGGAAGAAAAGAAGACTGTCAGATTTTATCTTACTGCAGCAGGGTGGTGAATGCAGAAAGCCTCAACTATTTAGAATCTTTCTTCTTCAAGTCTCACTAATATTTGCTGCCTCAACCCATATAATATGCAGACAGACACAAAGCAGATGCCGTAAGTATATCCTAATGTATGGTACAGAGCTTAGAAGGTAGGGGACAGAAGCCTTAGGGGACTGGATGAAAATTCAAGAAGAGAGTGATCAGCTTGTGTGATCACTGGGCAGGCAGTCAACATCCCAAGTTCTCATCTCATCTGTGCTCAACCCTGAGAAGTCATGTGACCCCTATGTCCCATTCTTCTGTAAAAATGAGACATAATGTTCCACTATAGAGAGAAAGTTGCCTCTTACCAACACCCAAAACCTGAAGCAAAAAGCTGGGATGTGTTTTTTCTTTGTTTTTACATTTTGTTTATTTAAAGTGAGCCAAGAAACAATTAGATGCTTATCTTTGTCAGAAAGCTGGGAGCCCAGCATAAAACGTCAGGCTGAATTTAGCCACCTTTGTTTACCACCTAAAGAGTTTGGGCTGGATGTGTAAAGAGAGGCACAGAATTCAAGAACGTTAGAGTATTCCCCCAATCCTTACACTGAATTGCTTCTAAAAACACACACAAATACATACAGATGTGGTATGTATGCACACATAAGCATATGAACAGGGTGTATCGTTTCTTTTCTAGGGCAAAAGCCACTTTTGTCTGGAATAATTCCTTCTGTACAAGTAGACACCCAAGGATTAGTCATGAGTATTATTTATAATAAAGGGGAGGTTAGAAGAGTCAGCACCTTTACACCACAATACTATAATAAAGTAAAGCTTGTCTACTAGGATATATATAGCTGACATAGTCTAGGAAAGTATATATAGTTTCCCTGTTAGTTTATTGTGGTAACTTGAGGAGTAAAATTCATTCAAACCCCTACCGGAGAAATCAAGAATTGAGTGGCATCTCTAGCTAAAGATGATAATGCTTTTAGGGTAGCACTACTTAGCTTAGTTTCAAGATTTCAATCTTCCTAATGATTTCTGTCTGAACAGAAGGGCCTCGGCCTTGAAGAACACAACTTATGTTCCCAGCTCAAAATTTCCTCAGCTTTACAAAAGATCTTCCCCAAATCCCAGGGGTCTTGAGTAAGAAAAGCATCAATGAATTGAAAAGCAAACAAATCACCATTGACAAAGCCTATTTGCTGTTACTAAAACTGGTCTCTTCTGTATTTCAGACTTAAGATTATTTTTCGAATCTTAAATATAATTTTTGCTGTTGTCAAAGGTTTCTACATGGGCACAGGGGAGTTAGACGTTAAAATGAGTTAACTCAATAAGATTATGTGCCTTCCTGCCCAGGCTAGTTTCTAATACTTCTCATTTCATCAAACATAAAACTATGACATATTTGGAAAAATGTAAATAGCACAGGGGAAAAGTTCTTTCTTACAAAATCTCTGAAGAATTCTTGTTGTGGAGTATATGGGTCATAAAAGCTTAACTCTATCACTGTGTCCACATTAATAATGGAATAAGAGAAGTCCAAAAAAGAAAACGGTGTCCACAGAAAAAATAGATCTAAGAAGGATATGAATCAGAATCAGCAGACCAGGCTAATAATTAGCCAAACTAATATTCTGTTCCCATAGAGTGTTATCAATGCCACTTACCATCTGGGTCTTTATCCCATACTTTGTCTTGTGCTTAACTACATTCATTTCTTCAGAAATTGAGTCCTCCTTGGAATTATCCAGAAAATCCACTCCATCTTCTGCTTTCATGTCTGGCATTTCTGAAGAGACACAAGGGGTTTGTGAAGTTCATTTGAAAATCTGAGTCCTTTGGCTTTCTGTTTACACAACAGGCTGCTGCTTTCATTTGATTTGTTCTTACTTTTGTTTTAAATAGAAAAGTATTCTTTCAGCAGCTGGTTTTGTTTCTGACACTACTAGGCTGTTCATTTTCCAAACAGTTGTGGAGCTGTTCCTGACCAAAACAAACCATAGGAATGCAGCCTGTTCATGAAGAAATGTTAATATGGGCATGGAGACAGCACAAGCTGAAGGTATAGACACATGAACAGTGTCCAATGAAGTGTTGGGCATATAGTGGCACTTAAAAATTTGCTGAATAACTGTCAAACTTCCATTTTTTACTGTTGACTTTTCATGAAAAATAAGGCCCCTCTCATTTGGATAGAAAAAAAACAGATCAATCAAACATTCAGTCAACAACTATTTACTAAACTCCATGCTATCCGTCAAGCACTGTGCTAGCTGCTAGGGATACAAATTGATAAATTCCTTAAGTGAGGTAACCATGCCTACCACCATTTGGAAAGGCAACAAGACATTTACACAAGAGAGAGCAAAGGCTCACCATAGTGCTGATGAACTATCTGGGATAGTTGAGCTTTTTCTACTCTATGATGGCTTTGTAACTCACATGATGTGCACACATCAATCCATTACTGCTGTCTACTTACATATATGAAATATACAAGACATGCCCTGGCAAATGACTATTCACATCCTAATTTAGCAAAGCCAAAAGACTGTACAAAATGGATACAATTATATTCTCAGTGCTTAGTAAAGTTTGAGAGGCATAGCATACTTTCTTTTTAAGATATATCCATTTAACTAATTTTTTCTTGACTACTGAAGAATTGCTTATGTGTCTTCAAGTTAACAAAGTTATAAGAATACTGTATTTACCAAAGGAAAAAAAAAGCAGCAGTATCATTTGAGACAAGAGACCATGTTCAACAGTGCACACTGTTGGAGTTCACAAATAGTGGTGGTTACTATTACCATTTATCACTATTTGGGTCGGACAAATACAGGAAGGAAGTGATCAAATGATACCCTAGAAAAATTTAGGATTCTGACACTTTCCTACAGGGGACTGAAAATGGACAGAACTGAACTTGATATTCCAAATGTGAATAAATAACTATTAAGAGACATGTTAGAGGCCTCTAATTTTATGTGGAAAACTCTTGTTTGTTAATTCAGCATAAAAACCTTACTGAAGTCACTATCCTGGAGGAAGGACATGGAGACTGTTTTTAGCTGAAAATTTTTGAGATTTCATTATGTCAGTGTACTGTAGCAATTTATAAAAGTGCTACATTGAAAAGAGAAATGATGTTAGTGTATATACAGATAAACATATAATACACTCTATACATTCATAAATACATATGTATATAAGAAAATTTCATACAGCTTAGTAAATATTAGATAATGAACATATATTGTACCCTTCATCTAGGGAAGCTAAGTCTCTTGAAGTTTAAATGACACAGATCAAATAAAATGAAAACATATATAGTCCTTGGACATGTATCTCGATCAGAAGTAACCTTTAAAAAACGTTCAACCTTGGTACTACCTTACAAAAATCATGGGTGGGCTGGTTATGTATTTAGGATTTGGTTTGGTTTTTAGGGGGGAGGGACTTTTTTGGTTTAAGTACAACTTCACTTGGCTACACCCATCAATTAAAAACATGTATGTATTTTGGCAAGTAGCCACCAGGCATGACTATAAACAGATAGTAGGCATATGCTAAGACCTAAAACGTAAGACAGATCTGGGTCAGCAATAAAGCACCCAATTTCCCAAAGCACAACCTAGGCGAATGTTTACACCTCTTTTCTAAAGCTGGAAATTTTGTGGGTTTTTTCCTTCTTGTTTTTCCCCATTTGAGCAAGTTTCTATTTGGTCTCCTAAAGAACAGTATGACAACACAAACAATACATACAGCAGTTAAAGAGAACATGAACCTTTTAACTTTGCCACACTTTAATCCGCCTCGGATAACTAACTATGACCTTTTAATGAATGTCTAACAACCACCTTTACTGTTAGGTCACATTTAGCTGCCTGACTTCAGAATTAACATGTGATCGGTTAACAGTTCCCTATTCCAAGAAGGAAGTGGCAATTCCCCCATTACTGAGTATTTCTTTCTACAGCTAAGGCTGGAAAAGAACTAAGGATATACCTTCCTATTGTCCAAGCAAGTCTCTGCCCTTATACTTAAACATCTATTTTTGCTACTTAAAGCTTTCTCTTAAGGTAGCTGCTTGTGCTCTTCCCTCTATTTCTGGGTGGTTAACAACACAACTTTGAATATTCTGCTCGTCCTTAATTATTGCCTAAACCTCCCAGATTTTCTATGATTTCTACATATAGTTCAACATATGAAAAACCAATGTAGCTCACCCACTCTTCATTGTAAATCTCAGTCACTGAGCTGGAAAAAGCAATAATTCCAACCCATGTGTCCCAAGAAGCAGCATTCAAAAGAAATGAACACTCAGGCATCAGCTTACAGCCCCTCCTGTTCTGGTGAAATGTCAACCGGCAAAAGCCCCCAAAATAGACTCCTCTGTTTTTTTTTTTTAAAGACAGCTTCTGATTCATATTAGAAGTGCTGAAATAACAGCCAACAACTTTCCATCTCTAAATATCTGAAACCCTCCCCAAAACTTTCAAAACCTGAAACCTCCAAAATGTCTGGAACATACATATTCAGTTACAAAACTGAAAACCAGAAAGGAGAAAACCTTCCCTTGAGGGAAGGCAGCTGTAAAGTATTACTGCAGTAATGAACACAGCTAATGCATGGCATGACATTGGTTCTTTCTTCTATCATTCTACCTCTACCCACCCCATTTTTGTGTGTGCCATTTTCAATATCCCAGGGGGAAAATACAGCAAAACACTTCTTACCTAATCCTTAAGGGCAAAAATAAATAGCGTCTAGACAGCACAAAGGTAGCTCTTCCCTTCTGTGCCCCAGTAACAGGTGATCAGGCAAAGTCCGGACCAAACTGGCCTTCCGATCTCAAGAGTTTGAAAAACTGTCCTCTGCTTCTACTTTCATCCCAACTCGCAAAAACATGAGGTTATGCTGCAATGGCCCCTTTCCAATGAACGGTGGTTTCTATTTACTGTTTCTGAACATGATTACCCATCGATTGAAGAGGTCGACGTATGAGCAATCTCCTCACTGCAGCTGCTTCACCGAGATAAGTGGACACACATAGGTTTGCCCTATGACAGCACACTCAAAGGATGAGGCTTAGCGGAAATCCTGTGCAGGGAACCCCCTTTGCCCAGCCCCCATCCCTACACACTGTATAAGGCTCTGAATTCCAGGACTGTTGCATTAAGTCAATAGACAATGTGACTGGAGGTTTTCTTCGCAGGCAGGAAGAGGAGGCTGTTTTTCACTCTTAGCTCTCCTCCAATGACCTAATACTACCATTTAGGAAGTTGGACTGCTAGTTTGGAAGGACACTTAACAGCTGTGGCTTACTACTATAAAGAAAGCTTCTCTATGACCCCTGGCTATTTTCTCTGAACCCTAAACTGACAAAGAATGAGAGAAAGGAACAAATCAGCTTCAGACACATAAGGACACAGTTCCCAATACTGTCCTTGCAGCCTCACATGAAATACTCCAAACACAAGTCCAGCCTAATATTTGCTTTGGCAAGAGTAGTTAAATCACGTGAATAAAACTTCTGTAGAAGCCCAATTTGGGCTCAATTCATCTCTCACCCAGACACTTTTTTCCAGGTTTAGAAAACTGCAGAGCTTATGTGTACACCAAGCATAAGAACTGACAGGTGACAGCCAGCAAACCATTCAAAGTTTAAAGCAACTCAGCTAAGACTTAGGCTAAAACAAAATCTCTTACATAACAAATATGATTACATGGATATTGATTATTAAATCCTAAAGAAGTGATTTTACATAAATGCAAAAAAAATTCATGACACTTGACTGCCACACCTGGGACACGTTTGGAAAAAATTGTTCCTCATTTCAGTTTGCTTACCTGCCACAGGTTCAGGTTCTTGGCAGTGTCCAGGTACCTTTTCCTGCTCTTCTCCTTTGGTTGTCCACACTTCTGAGTTTACAACTGATTCTCCTTTAACAGGTCCATCTCCTGAAGTCATGCAAGGCCCTTCTGCAGCAGCACCTTTCTCCAGCTCCTCAGTAACAGGGTTTGGCTCAGGATTGTCACACTGTGGAGGGCTACTGCTCTCTTCCATGGTGACCACCCCACCTGCAGCTCTCACTTTTTCAAGAACAGTATCCACCAAATGATTGGCAGCCTCCTCTATCAGGTTTTCTCTCTCCAGTGAATCTGAAGCATCAGCTTGAGTAGGCAAACTCTGAGAGGGAACATCTTGGGAGCTTGTCTTTTGTTCAGCTCCATCCCCATCAGGCAAGGTTTCCTTGGTTTTGTCCACACAAGACATGGTCTCATCCTCATCTGCCAAAGGCACCATGTCCCCAGTGACGTCATTCTCACAGGGCAGCAATTCTTCAGCAATGGGCTGCAGTAACACCCTTGGTACCACACTGTCCACCTCCACTTCCTTCAGATGCCTTACTATGGGGACAGTTTCATCTGCCTCCCCTTTCTCCTTACTAGTAGGCAGCATTTCTGTGATTACAGTTTCCTTCTCCAGGATCTCACCTTCTGGTGGGGCTCCTGGAAGGCCCAATATTATATCATTCTCTTGGTTTGCCATGTTTTTCTGTACCAGAACATCCTGGTGGCCACTAGATATCTCCTTAGTCCCCAACACAGAAGAATCCTGGGTAGCCAACTCTCTGGAATCCACAGTTACATTTCCACTCTCTTCACAAGAGGAGGAGTCCCCTGTAGACTGAGTCTTCTTTATTTCAGATTTTACAGCCACTGTCTTTTCTCCGTCACAAGCTTCAGGTCCATCTTGTTCTGGGTCAGCTTTGGTTTGGTTTGTCACTGTCAGCAATGGCAAATTGCACTCTCCAGAGCCAAATGTCTTCTGCCTGTCTGCAGACAAACCAGCTTCTAATGGCACCTGGCACTGTACAGCTGTGCTTTGCTCAGCTCGCAGTGAAACTTTTGCAGCTACTTCCTTGTTTTGTTCAGGTTCTGCACTGAGAATGGCGGAGGGTGTGCCCAGTGAATTATTATTATGTTTAAGTATTTTGCCCTCAGCACATGAGACTAAGACAGGTTGATCACCAAGCTCTGATGTCTCTTCTCCAGGAGGTGGCGTCTCCTCTTTAGGCAAAGAAACTGAACAAAGCAGATCGTCTTTAGTTATAGAACAAGGGGCTGCTTTATTTTCTTTATCTTGTTCCTGAGCTACAGTACCTTCTGGCCCCACTGGCTCCTTGTCTGCCCTGGACAAAATGGAATCAGCAGGCAAAGCAGCTGTCCTTTCACTGGGTGCAGAAGAATCTGATTCTAACACATCCACTGTCTTGTCATTAAGATTTCCAACCCCATTGTTCCCTTCTACAGAACTGGAATTTCCCATACTTAGCTGAGAATCAGGAGCAGGAAAAACAGACGGCAGGCTCACCAAGCTGTCTTCTATTAGCAGTTTGTTGGGCACAGAGAGCTCTAGTGCTGGGCCACAGCTATAGTCTTCTGCCTTTTTTTCAGGAGTTGCTGTTCCCTTTTCTTGCTTGGGGGGAACAAAAGAAATCGCATCATCTTCGGTTGCTGATTCAACCGAGGGCCTGTCTGGCTGAGCAAAATTATTTTCAGATGTCATTTCCTGATCCAGTATAAAACTTTCTTTTGCTTCGATCAAGGCTGGATGAGGAGGTGAAACTGATTTATGTTTGGGTGGTGAAGGGGTGTCCAGTTTTAAATCTTGTGCTAGGTTATCTTTATTTAAATTTGCTATAGAACAGGGGACTTCAGGTCCCTGGTTATCTCCTTTAGGATCCGAGACTTCCTCACTCAAACATAATTCTTTCATCTGAACCTCAGCAGGTTTATTTGCTAAATTCCTCTTCATGTCCTCGGAATGGATGGGTTTGCCATCCTTGCTCTCTGCTTCCATGTCTCCACAAGGAGTCACTGAATTCTGTTGACGTACAGAATCAAAACTAAATTTGTCCTCTTCCGCTGTGCAGCAGATGGTTGATTCAATTTCCTGATCTTGGTCTTGAGTTAAGCTGCCTTTTGATGTCTGGTTCAAAACTGGCTCTTTTTCTGGGCTGGTCAAAGTTGAATCAGAAGGTGAACCTGTCTCATACATGCTGGTTAAAAAAGAATCCATTTCTAACTCTTCCAACACCAAATCTTGACCAGTGCCCTCTTTTACTAAAGATGAAACGGTCAGGGGGTGTTGATCCCCAACCTCCTGGTTCTCTGCTACAGGATCTGAGTTCTCTTTGCTACTTCTGCTTGAAGTTTCAGTTCCTGGCACAGTTTCTTTAGTAATGATTTCTCCTTTACCAATTGTAGATGAAGGCTGAAGATGGTCATTGCTGTCTAAGGAACTTGGAGAATCAATGCCATTTAGAACACTGGGCTCCTCCACAGGGTCACTGTATCTTTCTACATCTGGGGTTACAGGTTTGCTGACACTAGAGCTCATATTAAGTCTATCAGTTTTACTTTCCTGCATTTCAAACACACTCTTCTGGAGAGTGGCCTCGGAGCTTGTGAGATCACATTTCACTTTTTCTGTTGCTTCTGGAGTTGCACACTCTGCTTCTGAATTGGTGACCCCTTCAGCCTCAGGGACATTTTGGTCTTGGCTCTGCTCACTTATATGTACTTCCCCTGTGGCACCATCTCTACTGTTCATAAGTTCATGGTCCAAAACAGTTTCAGGAGATGTCATTCCAGTTTCCTCTTTTATATTTCCACAGGATGGAAGGTCTTCTGTGTTATTCATGCTAGCAGGTGTACTCTGTAGGCATCTGTCTTTCTCTGATACAATCTCAGAGACTATAAATGGTCCTGGCTCCACCTCTTCCCCTTTTCTTTCCAGGCCTTTATCTTTTCTCCTACAGGAACAATCTGTATTCCCTTTGCTCATCAGGCTTGATAGATCACCTGACTTTTCATCCAACCTTACTGGGTCCCCTTTGTGGTCAGGGCTATCCATGCCTCCAAGTCCAAGTGTTGAAGATTGCTGCTGGTCTCCTAAGGGAGCCTCAGTGCAGGAAAGATGCTGGCCATCAACATCCAGGGCACTATGGGAAGGTGTAGGGTCCTGTGATGTTATCATTAAGGGGATACGGTCCTCTCTCTGTCTGGGGTTTACTTTCTGTAAAGGCAAAAGAAAATGTCAGTAATATAAACTTCAACATATAACTATATGTGTTATAAGGGAATGTAAGCAACAAACACATTTGACAGAACCCACTATTTTGTAAGGTCACTTAAGTCTATCTAAAACTCAGTCTTAATTTATATTAACTCTTACTTTTCTCTCCCACACCTGCATATTCACCAGAGTCTTGAAAGTTGTTCATGATACTCAAGACTACTATTTCCAGAAATTAAATATGAGCTTATTTTAAAGAGTAGGATTAAATTTTAACCCCAAAGTCTCGGACAAATGTGTATCTGAATACTGGTTTGATTAAACAGCTTGGGTAAAAAAATGCTCTTTAGGTCTCCTCTTCAAAAGATACACATTACTTCCAACTTCCTTTATCCACTCTAAACACAAACAAATTCATGACAGTTTGCCAAACTTCCCATAGTCCTAAGATGCACTCAAATTCCCAAATGCCCCAAATATTTACTAAAGTATTATACTACCTTTAATCCCACAAATAAACTCCACCCTATCCATCTTCCAGCAGGAGAGGTCTGACCTGAGTCTTTCTTAAAGTCTAGGAAGTCTTTAAAAAATTCCATTCAACAGCTTTAACTATAGGCTAATAATGTTAGCCTTGGCAGTAGTTATCAAATCTCTTTCACCTTTCTGGTGGGAGAAAAGTATATCTCTGTTAGCTAATATGGTAAATTTCAAATATAGAAACTTACCTATTTCCTGTTCTAGTCCAGAGCCTCACCCATTCTCAAATGAAAATAGTATGAATGTGTCACAATGGACTGAACTAGAAATCAGACACTTATGTTCTGTGCTTGGCTCAACATCTGGTCTACTCCACAAACTCATACTCACCTGGCTGCCTCAATTTCCCTATTGGTAAAACTGGGGTTTCGTGGTTTTTAATAAAAGTTAGCTAATACATAGTTATAAAACATATTCTGAAAACTAATGTATTAATGACAAACTGGTCTTTGGGAACCTCAGTGTTGTGGCCTTCTAACTTCCCTTCTCTTCAAAAGGATATGGTCACGAATCAGTCTTAGGTTCTACCATGAGAGTCAAAGCCCCACAAGTCTTAGCAGTTAATTCCCATTAGGTCGAAAAAACCAAAAGTACACAATGGCTAAATTGGCTTCAGGGCAACAATAAACTATCAAACGTCTAAAAAAAAAACAAAAAACAAACAGGTGAATGAACTGACTTCAGAGTGTTGAGC
The DNA here is from genome assembly GCA_011680675.1 of Gymnobelideus leadbeateri. Classification (NCBI taxonomy): domain Eukaryota; kingdom Metazoa; phylum Chordata; class Mammalia; order Diprotodontia; family Petauridae; genus Gymnobelideus; species Gymnobelideus leadbeateri. The sequence goes on along the minus strand of WOXC01011744.1, from coordinate 189,628 downwards.
TTTTTTACATAATGCAAAAAGCATAAGGAAGGTGGTTATTCCAACCCACCCATAACTTTGCCTGCCTTATCCACAGCAAAGATCCCTCTGGCACTTTCAAGAGCACAGTTTCAACTGGACTGTCAACTAACTGTCTTGTGGAAAGAGACCTAAAAAAAGACGTCTGGTTTCCGGGGAGCACATACAAGCAAAAACAAAAGTGATTCTTGTTCTGGGATAAGCCTGACTCTGAAAAGGGCAGAGGCGGAGACACCATACGGCCATGGAATGAAGTCACCAGGCCTAATGGGATGAACAATGATGCCTGTTCCAAAGGAAGCCGCTGGTATTTCAATGGCCCTGAATAAACCTAAATTAAATAATCACAAAGCTGCTTTCCAAAATCAAATCAAATTAATGCTGAACAAAACCTGGATGGAAAAAGAACCTAAACTTATAGTGAATTGTATTATTTGGCTTCCTAACAGCAATTTTCATTAAGAAGACACATATATGATAAAAAGCAGTTGGTTTTAAGTAATTTTTCAGTTTTACGAACACAAGTAAATATAGCCATAACACAAAAAAATTCAAAATGGTCTAATTTAGTGTAAATTCTAAAAACATTATCAACTATCTCACAAAATATATTGTAGGTTTTGTCTTTCAAAGTCAAACCAACATAGTTCCTTTATGTAGCAATGAACTCTGCTATGACTAAACGTCATTGCTTAGGTTGCTTGGCAAAGTCCAATCAGAACCAAAACATTATTATATCTGGGACATAAAAAATAAGGTCCAAACACTTATCATACATAAATAAACACAAGAGTCATTGGCAAGCCCTGATGACTTGCCAATGTTTCTAGTTTCAAAAACTTCAGGATTCAATCTAAACTTCCTATATTTGGTGTTTAAAATGCTATACAACTCGGCTCCTTCCTACCCTTTTTACCCCCCCACAAGCTCTAAGATCCAGCAATGATGGAGTAGTAAAAGTTCTTCAAACACGACACTCTATCTCAGTTACTATGCCTGCCTTTGCACTGGCTCATGGGAATCCTGGGATACTCTCCTCATTGAGCTCACTTCCATCTCATAGCTTTCCTGGCTCCTTCAAGACTCAGCTCAGATTCCACCTTCTGCAGGAGGCCTTTTTAGTCCCTCAACCTGATTATAACTTTCTTTCTCAGATAGTTTTCCATCTACTAGGTTCAAATCTGCCTCAGACACTTTACTAGCTCTATGATCCTGGACAAATCACTAGATTTCTCTCAAGTCTCAATTCCTCATCTGAAAAATAGGGAGATAACGATAGCACTGATCTCATAGGACTGTAATGAGAAAACATATGTAAAGTGTTTTGCAAACCTTAAAGCACTATACAAATGCTAGCTATTATCATATATCACATATCAGGATCCCTTATTATTTACATGCTATCTCCCAGGTAGAAGAAAAATTCCTTCAGGGTAGGAAATGTTTTTGCCTTTCCTTGTATTCCTATTATTCAATACAGTAACTAGCACATAGTAAGTGCTTAATAAATGCTTGTTTACTGAATAAATGCCCTAAATCTAAATTTAGTTTTACTATAGAGTCAAAGGCTTGAGGTATGGATTGTTTCTCCTCACCATAAGCTGCTGCTGGATGTTCATAAGTTTAAAGATATGTCCTGTCCGACTGTCTCTGGGGTGTAGGGATTCCTCTTCTGATTCAGATGTCAATGTATAAATGTCCAACTCTCGGTGATGTCTCACAGAGCAGTCCCCATAAGGTATTTCATAGGACAAACTGCTCCAAGAGTCAGGTTCTCCAGCATTCTCCCTAAAAGCAAACAATCTCAGGTTAATACATAAAATTATAGATGACAGGCAGTAGGCTTAGAACTACATCTGTGCATCTTGGCTTAAATTACTGATTTAACTGATTACATTCTGCAGAAGCAGCTCCATAGGGGCCTGATCTTACATGTTTTACTTATATGCAAGCATATACATCCATCCTCACCCCTCACCCACTGTAGCAAGAGGACACAAACAAGTTAACTGGGGGAAAAGTCAGGAACCATTCCCAGGGAAGACCAAGATCAGAAGCAGCTTTAGGTTCTCAAAATGGTTAATATCCTGCTAACTAATGAGTAATAAGGAAGTACAAGGAAGTACAACTTTTAGTTTGGTTGCCCATAGAAACATGGCTTACAAGAATGACTCTTCTGTGTATTATTCGATACCTTAGGCTGATTTCAAATGACAGAGGAGGTAGGGGTCCCAGTGTATGTAGGGGATATTTGAGGAGTAGGAAGCACCCTCCAATTCTTCCTCCTCTTCTCCCCTCCCCCTACACATACAAATTCCCAATGTCAACTAAACAGAGAAATATTATTGACTATTCTGTTCTTGTCCCATCTAACATTGTTTTATACATAGAAACTGTTTCCAAGCAACTCAAAGTGCTTTCAATTATATTTTAAAATATCTTAATATTCCAGATAATGTAGTTATAAATGAATACATCACACAGAGCCATCTTTGTGACATAGCAAAGACACTGTGGAACATAAAAAGAAATGTTCATGATGGCATTCAAAGAGATTTTTCTTTCCTATTCCTCTATGGGGTTAATATTCTGCTTTTCCAAAAGTTAAGAATCACATAATCAATGAACAAACATTTATTTAGTGTACTCATCAAGCTGGGTGCTGGGAATATACAGATGAAAACAGAACAGATTCTGGAAACAAGAAGCTCATGGTACATTCCAAGGTGGGGAACCACCCCTTCAGTCATTCAGGCTCTCAACCTATGTGTCATCTTCCAACTCTCCGAATACCACCCCATCCCCCCATCATATGCAATAAGTTGCCAGGTCCTGTAGTTTCTTCCTTTGTAATTTCTCTCCTCTGACAGTGTGACCACCTTGGTCTAGGCTCTCCTGACTTTATGCCTAGACTACTGTAATAGCCTGCTAGTCAATTTCTCTGCTTCAAGTGCCTCCATATTCCAGAATGTCCTCCAGCTTTTAAACTGATCACCCTAAATCACAAGTTGGCCCTTGTCACCCCTCTACTCCAGTGGCTCCCCATTACTTCCAGGATCAAATTTTTAAAGTTTTATTTTAAAGCCCTTCATAACCTATACCTTTCCTGTACTCCTATTCACACACTTTAAAACCCAGTGACACAGGTCTCCTCATTGTTCCTTATATATAAGATTAAGATACTCCTCCCAACTTGGAGCATTCTCAATGGCTGTTCCCCTATGTCTGGGACTCTCTCCCCTCTTTATCTTCCCCTCTTGGCTCTCCTTTCTTCCTTTAAGCCTCTGCCAAAGTCCAACCTTCTGCAAGATATGTTTCCACTTCCTCCGTGACCTTAATGCCTTCCCTCTGAGATTATATCAATTTATCCTGTATATCTCTTGTTTGTACATAGTTGTTTGCATGTTGTCTCCCACATTAGACCAGGAGCTCCTTAAGAGAAATGACAACTTTTTGCTTTTCTTTGTATCCCCATGTAATGGTAATGGCAATTTGAAGATCTTCCCTGCCCCTTAATAAGCCTAAGGGAATTTGAAGACTTTTCCTGCTTTGAAAATATTCTGCCCCCTAAAAGGCTGAATGTGGTCACAAGGAGCCTGTGGTGGGAGGAGTCTGCTGAAGGGTGGAGAAGAGCCCACAGGAAGCTGGGAGCCAGAGCCAGCTAGAAGGTTGGGAGGAAAGCATGCTTCAGAGGGAGACACAGGCTTGTGAGGAAAAAAAGTTGGTGTTTGATACCTACTGTGACAGCTAGGCTAGTGTTGGTTTGTGGGAAGGCTAAAGGATGGTGTGGCTCTCTGTGCTGCTGTGGCTTATTAACTTCTTTGCTACTATGATGGAATTGGCTTACTGGTTTGGGGATTCAGTTTTCTGGTGTCAGAATAAATGTTTTGCTTCTGTTGGAAAGTCTGTTATATTTTGTGATTGAGCACCATGCAGGTATATTTATTGTGATTGTGGGTGCTGGGAATATTGCATTGGCGCTATACCCTAGTACTCAGCACAGCGCTCCGAACATGTAGGAGAGTGAGAAAAATGAGGTATAAAACCATGAAAAAGATAAAGAAAGTTATAGGCATAGTAACCATCATGAGTTACTCAATTAAGTTTATCAGGTTTAAATGTTAAACAACCTAAATTTCAGACTTTTGTTTTGATTCGTTTTCTAGTACTGGTTCCTCGCTTTACTCCAACCTTTGAGATCACTGCTTGTTCATACTAATTCACCCCCCAAAGCAGGATGATTTCTGCTTCTCACCCAGGGTGAAATGACTTTTCCAAGGTCCCACAACTAATAAGTATCTGAGGCCAGATTTGAACTCAAGAAGATGAGTGTTCCTGACTCTAGACCTGGCATTCTACTCACTGTACCACCTAGCTGCCCTCTGCAAACAGTCTTTCTTGTTAACTTCATATCTATAAACACTCTTGCATCTATTTCCTCCTTTTCATTACTACTGCCATTAACTCCATTCAGCTGCTAATTGGTCTGGACTATTGCAAAAACTTCCTAAATGATCTCCCAGCTCTAGTTAAATTTATTCTAAATGTGTCTAGCATAGTACAAACCCTTCTACAATCACAAGTTGAGAAACTATCACTCTCTAGCCTAGAAACCGTGAATGAAAACTACTCTCTACAGAATAAAGTCCAAACTCTTTAAGATGGGATTTAAGGCCATCTATGATCTGACCTCAAATGACCTTTTCAGCTTGATATCTACAACTTTTCCACACTGGTCATTCTTCAAATATGTCTTGTATTTTCTGCTTTTATTTTTAGCACTCTCTTTGTTTGGAATGCCCATCCCTCTCCCACCCCCTCCAAACAAACAAAACACCTCTACAAAAATCTGCCTCTGCTTTCAATACCCAGCTCACATGGCACAAAGTCATTTATGATCATTCCCTCAACCTACAACAAACTGAAGTGATCTCACCTTCTCTGACCTCTCTTAGTATTTTGACCGTACCTTCCTAAGGGCATTCACATTGTATACTGCCAGGTGCTAATCTAGTTACCTGAATACTTATCATATACTTCTTTTTAGAGAAGTACCAGTACCTCCCACTCCCTACCATATGGTGTCTTACAGAACTTGACCTGTGATGGATACCTACATATTTTTTAAATAAACAATGAACATATGGACAACTTTCTAGTCCTTGTGAGTGAAGGTTTTGCGGTCTGGCTAAAGACTATGATGTTCTCAAAATTTCTTAAATCTTAAATTCCTACATTCATATGTAAGTTTACAAAAAAATTATAGGTCATCTTTTAGCTTACTGATGTCCCCACTTCAATCACAAAGACACACAAGAGAGTCAACTTATAGGAAAACAGATTAAGCTGATTAAGTTTTTTGCCTAGAATGTTAAATTCTCTTGTTATCTGAACTCATGAAGGGGGAAAGTGGTATAGATGAACTAAAAATAATTATACTATTCTTTGCTTAAACAAATGCTAACAATTCTTTACATTCCCTAAGCAGATGAGAAAAGTTAGTCTTAGGAAAGGGGGAAAGTAAGGCTGGAAGCATAGGATTGAGGAGGGAGCTACTGAACTTTTATGGTTCAGCTCTCTACTTTAAGGCTGGTAATTGCCTAAGAAATGCAGCCAGGTGTTACAGTGGATAGAGAGCCAGACCCAGAGTCAGGAAGACCTGAGTTAAAATCCTGCCTCAGACACTAGCTATGTGACTCTGGGCAAGTCACTTGACCCTGTCTGCCTCAGTTTCCTCATCCATCAAATGAGCTAGAAAAGGAAACACTCCATTATATGTGCCAAGAAAACCCCAAATGTGGGGTAATGAAGTGTCAGACACAACTGGAAAAACTGAACAATTGCGTAAGAACATCTAGGACAGGAAGCATTGCTCATTCTTTTTCTGAACATCTCCAGAAACAGTCATTCTAAAATATCTCTTTGTAGCTTAGCCATATTTTAAAAGCAAAGTAGTGGAGTGGAAGATATACTAGATTTGTACTTTAAGGGTCTGGGTTCAGATCCTAACTCTGTCACTTACTTTGTGACCTTGGAAAAATCATTTAACTTCTTTTGACGGGGCTCCAAGGCTCTGTCTCCTCATATTCAAAATGAAGGGTTTAGACAAGAAGGCTTCTTGTGGCCCTTGCAGCTCTAGGCCAGTGATCCTATTAAATCCTGACTCTAACACTTACAGGGAAGTAACAACCTCTCTGAGCCTCAGTTCCCTTGTGTATCAAAAGAAGATAATCATCAGAACATCACCTGCTGTCCTTGCTCTGCAGGGTTGTAGTTCACTAAGAAATCCAAATACTATTTCCCGCATGATTCCTTCTTGATCTTCCAACTGCTGACGCCCTCCCTCACTAATCCACCTGTGTACATTATGCTGATTTTGTATTCTGCACCTGCCTCTACCTGTATGCACCATCTTTCCCAAAAGAATGTAAGCTGCTTGATAGCAGGGATTGCCAAAGCCGAATATGGTGCCTAGCACACAGCAAAAGCTTAATTAGTGCTTGTGAAATGACTCACTCAGAGTTGTGAGGATTCTAGGATCCTAGATTTCAAACCAGAAGGATCCTTAGAGGTCAAAGTCCAGCCTCCCTGATTTTATGGAGGAGAAAAATCAAGGCAGAAGGGTGAAACGTCTTGGAAGCATGACAAAGCTATTAATTGTCTGAGGGGTAATTTGTACCCAGATCTTCCTGGCTTTAAGTCTAGTGCCCTCGGTCAGTGCACTATACTGCCTCTCAAAATAAAATGTTTATTATTATGTTCTATCACCCCAAGAAGTAAGGAGTTGTTTCTGTATCTATTCAGATTTAGTCCTGTTTTAGGTTAAGCCCATTTGCAGACACAGAAATAACTACTCAGCAGGATTCTTATTTTTTAAAAAAGTAAGAAACTTCATGTGTTTGAAGATAGTCTTGATTAGTCACTGGTCCTTGGCCTTACAGTTATAAGGGTTGTAAGTCACACAAGCATTTAAAGCACTATTCGAATGTGAGTTCTCTGAATATGCACAGGGAGAAAAAGTTCAATATCTTGGATAAAGAAATTCGCCTTGAAGCCAGAACACCTGGTGCAAATCCTGCCTCTGACTATCATGTACTGGCTATGTGAAAAAGACACGCATCTCAACCCTTCAGTGCCCGAGGCAGCTCTACAGCTTTCTAAATTGCAAAGAAGAACCTGAGCTGTACTGGCAGTTTTTCCACCTGATAGGTCCCTGTACATATGAAATCACAGGCCTAGTCCCTAGCCCTTTCCTAACATGCAGGTAAACTGGACTGCAGCTGAATTAAGTCTACTTACAAGCCAGACACAAATTACACACCCTGGTAAAACAGGATGTCAAATACTCACAATAACACCTTTAACCCAGGGTTTATGGAACCAACAACGAATCTGGGTATAATTTCACATAATTAAATAATGTTAGAGCAAAAGGGCATTTAAAGTCAGTCTATCTGAAGAACAGGGCAGGATGGATTTCAGGGGCCTTTTTTATTTTTCGGCTTTGGCTCCCAAAAGGAGCCAATAAAATAGGCACTAAGAAAAAATCATTACTGACTGCAATGATTATTTATTTGATATAGACAATTTCACACATACACACACATATATTTTACATATATTGAATGCATTTATGTATAGGCACATATATATACACATATGTGCAAAAAAGTATTCAATATAAACAATTTTGTATAAACACACATATATTTCAGCAGTTTTCTTCACCTTACTGAGGCTCCCCTAGGAGCATTTTCCATAGTTATAAACTAGAATATAATCCAAGGAATTTTCCTGAGGTGTAAAAGCCTGGCATCCTATTTTTGGCTCTTTAGAGCTATTAAGAATCTCTTCTATAAGGTCCCATTGTTTGTTTAAAGTATTCTTAGGATCTCATGAAATAAGCTCCCATACACTTTTGATAGTTTAGTTTAAGCACAGGTTTCATACAACAAAAGAACAAAGAACTGATCCTTCTTGGCTTATAACTTAAAGTCTCAGTGAGACACAAGTTTTGACATAGGCAGCCCAAAGCATTAAGGGGTTACTGTCACTTGATGACAGTATAGAACAGGAAGGCTTAGGGAAAGGGGAGGAGGGCTGTACCATTGAAGGAATGTAATGCTCTAAGAGAAATAATCTAAAACAAACATCCTTTGATGAAAAGTTCCAAAGTCTACTCCCAGCTTGAATTAGTCAATAGAATAATGTCTAGAGAAGCACCTAGCAATTATCAGATGACCTCATAGGCCATGAAGGACAAAACCTTTTCTCTGCCCACCTCCCCGAGGCCTATTGATTTTACAGAACAAGGATATCGTAACTACCAAGTGGAGAAAGCAGTGGAGACTATAAAAGAAATATGGTGTTTATATATTCATATATGCCATACATTAAAGGCAGCTAGGGGGCACCATAGTGCACAGAGCACTAGGTCTGGAGTCAGAAAGAACTGAATTCAAATTTGGCCTCAAGACACATACTAGTTGTATGACCCTGAGCAAGTCACTTAACCTCTGCCTCAGTTTCCTCAAATGTAAAATAGGAACAGTAAAGGCACTTACCTCCCAGGGTTGCTCTGAGGATCAAATCAGATAATACTTATTAAAATGCACTTAGAACAGTGCCTAGAAAACAGCAGGTGCTATATACATGCTTATTCCATTATCTCACTTCCCTACAGGGTGTCCCAAAAGTCTTAGTGCAGTTTTTTAGCTATTAAACTTTAATCTTAATAAAAAGATTTTAATAACTTAAAATTGTATTAAGACTTCTGGAATACTCTAAATAATTTTAAGAAATGTTTATTTATGGGGTGGCTCAGTGAATAGAGCATGCCCTGGAATTAGGAGAACCTGAGTTCAAATCCATCCTCAGACACTTAACACAAGCTGTGTGAACGTGGGCAAGTCACTTAACCGCAAGTGCCCTGCCTTCCCCTTCCAAAAAGCAAAAAATAAATAGATAGATAAACAAACAAATAAATAAATAAACAAATAAATAAAGGGAAATGTTTATCACACATTTCACAATTATTGGGGAGGGTTTTTTTGGTCTTACTCCTTTGTATTTCTTTTTTTGGAGGGGGAAAGGCAGGGCAATTGGGGTTAAGTGGCTTGCCCAAGGTTACACTGCTAATAAGTGTTAAGTGTCTGAGGCTGGATTTGAACTCAAGTCTTCCTGACTCCAGGGCCTGGTGCTCTACTCACTTGTGCCACCTAGCTGCCTCTGTATTTCTTTTTAATGTTCTATATATGAGGTTCTTTTTTTATCAGCATACAAAATTCACACCAGTCCAATTCCAAGGATATTTCTTCCTTAGGGCAAATGGTTACTCCAATTCACCAAAACAACTGAATGTTGGCTAATATAATGAAGCATACTATATATAGAGGTGGAAAGACTATTTAAGAGGCAATAATTTAAGTCTGAGAGAGTTTCCCCCCCATCTCTCTGCTTCTCCTTCACTAAAGTCTCTACTCCCTTCACTAAAAGTCACTGTTAGGGCCTTATTACTAAGGCGCGGGCCCTGGATCTGGAATGAGGGAATGTAAGGGTCTTGAAGGCCTGAGATACCAAGAGGTGCTTTCTGCAAACTCGCAAATTAACTTTTGCTGTGCATTGAGAGTGCCTCATCCAACGGGAGTTGTCTCCTCTACCGCCAGCCAGAAGTATATATAGAGCAGACTCCCAGAAGTGAGGAGTCAGTCATCAAAGGGTCAGAGAGGATTGAGGTAGCAGAGGAGTCATGTAGCAGCCACTGAATAAACCTGTTGAGCTTGATCCTGAGTCCTGGAATTCTGTTGTGCGTTTTCCCCATAGCAATAGCTACGGGGCCGGAGATGTCCGAAGACCTGGTTAAGGTAAGGTCGGCCAGTCAGGACTGCAGCCCGAGAGAACCTCAACAGTCACAAAGTAAAAACTGGACATCAACTTATACAGTAAATTTCTGGAGAGAACATCCAGCAGCAGTCAGCTGATGATGCAAAACACAATTTTGGGAGATAAGGGTTAGGTATGGATGGGAGTAATCTCATGGTGAGGATACTTAAATATATGCAAGCAAATGAGAATTCCAAGAATATACATGTAAAAAATAAAATTGAATTCAATATAGAGGAGGAAGAGCAGTTATATAGTTGGAAAAAGAAAGCAAGGAATAGTGTTACAGAAGTCAAGAAAAGGGCTTGTGCAAGACGGGGAAGTGGTCAATAATATTAAAAGCTACAGAGAGGCCAGAGGGATGAGAACTGAGAAAGTGCCACTGGACTTGTTAACATTCCTTAACAGACTTAGCAGAAGAGAGAGCACTCTGAAGAAAAAGTATATTGAAGCAAGCAGCTTCCCTCAAATGATAAGGTCAAGAGTGGGAATGCAAAAAATTTAGAAATCGCTGGTGGTGAAGAAAGTATAAATGATATATTTTTTTTTCCTGGGAATTGAGCAGTGAAAGGGAAGAAAGAGGATGACAGAAAGGGATAGCCATATCAAGCGAAGGTGGGTGTGTGCGCATGTGTGCTCATGTTTTTAAAAGATGGGGTAGACCTAAGTATGTTTGTAGACAGCAGGGAAGAACTCAGTAGATAGGGAAATAATGAAGATGAAAGAAAGAGAAATAACAACAAATTAGGCAAGTTGGTAAAGGAAATGAGGAGGAATAGGATCAAGGGCACAGGTGAAGGGTTAGTTCAGGCAAGGAATGTGAAAGAATTGTCAGGGGCTTGAGGAAAACAGAGGTCTGAAAGAAGTAGGATAAAAGAATACATCAAGGAAGATATTCAATCAAAGAATAATAAAAACTTTGCTGTGCAACAATGATGGTCCAGTTAAAGTCTGTATTGTATCCATCTATAATAAACAGCAGGGAAGTAAGCCACTATGCAGATCACAACAAGGACTCGAAGAGAGGTATGCTTTGTTAATTCCTAGACCACCAACCTTTAAACCTGGCATTAATCACCACTGCATGCTCTGTTTTATCCAACTTAAATAACTGATGACTTATAACTTATATTTATATCTGCAAATCTGTATAGCTGATAGCTACAGTTGCAAGGGTATAAATTTATAAGTAACTGTTCCTTGGCTATATGTTTATGATTATAGAATGTTTAATCTTAGTGGGATGTAGTAGAGAGAAGAGTATATTTGAAAGAAGTCCTGGGAATTCAACGTCCCAGGCCTGAAGCTTACTTCCTCTATGACTTTGGACACATCACAATCTATGAGTCACAATTTCTTCATCTATAAAATGAGGATACTGCAACTATGATAGACTTGGCTCTTCTCAACAATGCAATGATCTAAGACAATTCCAAAAGACTCATGATAGAAAATGATATCCACACCCAGAGAAAGAACTATGGAGTCTGAATGCAGATCAAAGCATTCTATTTTCACTTTTGTGTGTGTGTGTGTGTGTGTGTGTGTGTGTGTTTTCCCTTTTGTTCTGTTTTTTCTTTCACAACATGACTAATATGTTTAACATGACTGCACATGTATAAACTATATCAGATTGTCTGCCATCTTGGGGAGGGGGTATGGAAGGCAGGGGGAAAATTTGGAACTAAAAATCTTATAAAAATTGAACATTGGGGAGGTCAGGTGGTGCAGTGAATAGAGCACCAGCCCTGGAGTCAGGAGGACATGAGTTCAAATCTGGCTCCAGACACTTGACATACTTACTAGCCATGTGACTTTGGGCAAGTCAATTAACCCCAATTGCCCTCGCAAAAAAAATGTTGAAAACTATCTTTGCATGTAATTGGAAAAAATAAAATACTGTTTAATAAAAAAAAATGAAAATACTGGATTAGATAGTCTCTAAGGTCCTCTTCTTTTATTTCTAAATTTTATGACTCTAAGGTCAAAGCAGAGACTATATGCTTTATTGGCTTAGTAACTCCCTATGATGATGTCTTACAGAGTTGGAGCTCATAAAGATGACTGTGAAGAACTTTTAAAAGGAAAATTTGACCCATACTTGACTGAAATCAAATCCTCAATTTGTTGAAGCTGATAACAATAATTTTTTTAAAAGTGCAAAATAATGCAACAAAAAGGCAAGAAGAAGAAGTCCCAAGGATAATAATGGGATACTGATTCAAAGGGAAATGGACATAAAATTTCTTCTAGCCATTTTCTTTGATTTTTATCATTAAATTAAAAATCCTGAAGATTTAGCCCTAAATGACTGAATATGAATTTATCTCTTCTCCCTGCCCCCTAAAAATCTCCATCCTACAACTATACTGAGATAAGATAATAGAGGGAGGGTACTGGAATGATTTCATGATACTCTCACTACTAAGCAGATTTGTAGAGACCAACACAAACCATAAACTACAGCTCAATTTCTAGAGTTAAAATCAGTTGGATAAAAGGGAAATATGAATCAATAAGATAAACAAGTAGTTCTATTTACAGATAGCAGGGTCGTAATTGTTTTACTTATTGGCTGTCATAATGGGAAAAATCAAATCACAATAAAAATACCATTTCGGAAAGTAATTACTGTAATCCATGGAATAAATCTGAGTGACAAGAAAAGAAACTTTAATTGCCTACTCTTCAAGCATCACATTGTTCAATTTAAAAAATAAACAAATTGGAATTGGTTAAGTTACGATGAGACAGGGTCATACTGCAAATGAAGAAATAGTAAATGCCATATTGAAAAATGACACAGATGCTTTCCTAATACTTCTTTGGAGTACCAGGCTGCTATCCTGGCATAAATAAGCATCATTTACCAATTTTTCTGATGCAACACTGTTTAGTGAAAATATCTTTCACTATAAGCATTCAGATAAGGAATCTCATACATATAAACACAAATGTAAATGAGAGAGATATGGGAGGAGAGAAGAAGGGGAGCTGGTTTCCAGTTCTCAAAGATTTGAGATTTTGAGATGGGGGGAAGAGGGACAATCTTTCCAAGAAGGCTATGTCAATTAAAAATAGGACAGTTTCCACATACCTATCCCCACCCCAAAAGAAGTTTATATCAAACCATGATCAAGAAATCTAATGAAAAAAATATAGTGACTTATACCCCCTTAGAATATGAAGGTAAGAAAAAAAAGCCAGGAAAAATCACCAAGGCAATAGAAAAAGTGGGCCTTTCAACAAAGCAAAAACTGACTCTGTGAACATACGCAGAAAGAGCTTCCCTGAGAAAGCTGCAGTGTTAACCAGCACAGCGTAGGAGCCCTCATACCAGAAGAGTACAAGCCCAAGAATTTGGAAGTCCCAAACACTCTTTCTTGAACGTCAAAGGTTAAGGTTGGGGAGAAAGGTCTAACCCGAGAAAGAAGAGGTCAGCTCTGGAACCCAAGTGTCCCAATGGCAAAGCCAGCCACCATATTCCAAAGTATAGCACAGCTAGAGTCTTGGCACAAAGCCTGAATCTGGGTACTAAAGGCAGAAAACCAAATATAAAACAAAGAAAATACTATCCAGTATGAATTTTTTTTTAACAATCTAGAGATTTTCCCCCAAAGGAAAAACAAGCAGACTCAAAGAAAAAAAAAAACAATCAAAAAAAGATTTTCCACAAAGACTATGATACATGGAAGAAATGAAGCAAGGGATAAAACATAAAATGGAATCTCTGGAGAAAAGAAAATGAAAGAGAGTAAAAGTAGCTCAGAAGACAAAGTGATAAACCTTACCTAAAAAATAGCCTCCCTAAAAACATGGAATAGACCAAACAGAAATAGATGACTCCATGAGATAGCAAGAAGTATAATAAAATCAAAAGATTGAAAAGATGAAAGAAAAAGTACAACATGTGTTATCAAAAATAACCGAACTAGAAAACAAGTCAAGGAGAAATAGTTTAACATAATTTGGACTCCCTGACGTCCATGATATAAAAACCTAGAAATCATAAGATTCAAAAAAATCATAAATGAACTATGTTAAGGATTATGAGAAGCAGAGAACAAAATCAAAATAGAAAGAATACACTAATCATCTCCTAAGAGGAAAAAACACAACAGGCATACAATACAAATAGAAACAATTCTAGTTCCAAGGAACTAAAGTCAGGATCACAGCTGCAACTTTAAATGAAAGAACATCTTGGAATACAAAATTTCAAAAAGACAAAACAATAAATTACCCTGTGAAACTGAATATAATCCTAAGGGGACGGGAGGAGGGGGAGAGGAACGAGGAACAGAGGAAAAGGTCCTTTAATGGAATGGCAGACTTTCAAACATTTCTAGTGAAAAGACCAGAGCTGAACAGGAATTTTTAAATACAGGGTCAGGAGCCAAAAGAACCTAGAAAAGCAAATTTCTCTGAGCAATCTGAAGGAACTATGTGATGATTTAGTGCCAATAGTCTCATAGAGGGTGAAGAAATTAGTGTTCTTCCAAAACCTTTTTGTCTTCACAGAAAACTAAGGTAATTAAATATGAAAACCAGAGGTCCTACGGGTGGACTGGTTTTGTTCTGAGGGTCTGAAGAGAGGAAAAAGAAGAAAGTGCAAAAGGAGGAAGACACTGATGTAGGGAAGAGGAAGAAGAGGAGGGAACTTGCTAGTTCTCATAATATGGGTGTCTAAAAAGAGCATACAAACATGGAGGAAAGGCTGGGGCAGGGAGTTGCATCAGATAAATATCACTCTCACTTAGAACAGACTAAGGAAGAAAGGATACAAACCCACAGAGTTTGGTCTAGAAACACATCAAATTTAACAAGAATATAAGTAGGGATAGGGAATGAGACAGAGTTAAAGAGTGAGGTTAATAGAAGCCACACAGACTTCCTGATTCTGAAGGAAGAATCAAAGGGGAAAGAACAAAGAAAAGTACTAGGGTCTAAAAGGGTGTCTTAGATCAGCTCTTACAGCCACTGGGGAAGAGCTGGGCAAACTGTGGTATAGGAATGAAATGGAATATTACTGCACCATATAAGATGACACAACATGAAATGAAAGAGACAAGTTCATGAAATCCTGAGTAGTATTAACTAATGAAGTTTTAATTATGTAAGCAGAACCAGGAGAACAATTTCTACAAGGACAGCAACACTGTAAAGAACAACTCTGAAAGACAAGAACTATGATCAATACCATAACCAACCATGTTTCTGGAGGACCTATGATGAAATATAGTATTCATTTCCTAGCACAGAGGTGATAAACACACTTGGGGAAGGTATATAGGGAGCTGCTTGTACTCAAGGACCTACAGAGGATGAAGTTCTCATCTCTTCTTCCTTACAGAAAATCAGGCAAACCAGGTGTTGGAAGGAATGGTGCTGACAACAGCAACTGGCTTGAAGATATACAAGGTATGGCTTTGAAATCATAGGATTTTAGATTTTGACAGCTGGAAGGGATTTTAAAATGTACCTGGTCTAACTCTCCACTTTAGAGACAGGAAAATAGAGTCATTAAGGTAACATAACTTGCCAAAGATTACATAAGAAGCCAGTGTGGTATGGTAGAAGCAGCACTGGACAGTGAGACCTGGGTTCTTGTGCCTACTCTGATATTAGTTAACTGTGACTCAGGGCAAGTAACCTAACATCTCAACATTGAACAGTTTTGGCTTTTTTATGTCAAAACTGAGAGTTGGGCCAATTAAATTCTAAGTTTCATTCTAGTTCCCACAGTTCTACAACCTGACAAGCTCAAATTATATCAGACAACAGAGTAGGGGAAGGGAATAAGCATTTATATAGCCCCTACAATGTGCCAGGGACTGTGCAAAGTGCTTTGCAAATAATACCTTATCTGAGCATCACAACCCTGAAAAGTAGTGGCTATTATTATTCCCATTTTACAGCTGAGGAAACTGAGGCCAAGAAGGGTTAAGTGAGTTGCTCAGGGTCATATAGCTCTGAAACCAAATCTAAACTCATGTATTCCTGACTCCAAGCCCAGAACTTTATGCAGAGTGCCACCTAGCTGCCTGTGAATGGATCTGTTCAGTGAGGACCTTTGTTGAAGATCTTGACTATGCAACATTTTAAAATAAAATAAGTAACCTGAGTTATACTCAGAAACAATTATAAAATCTGACTCACACTAGACTGGCTTATCATATGTGCCTTTAATCTAGTTTTATGTCAAAAGTATTAGGAAAGCCACAGTCTGAGACCCAAGTACACAAAATGAAACTCTTGGGACAAATAACAACATACAACAGATATAATAGTAATAAAACCATTTCACGTTTTGTTAAGCATGCTGTAATATACAAAGCACTTCTCCTAATTATCTTATTTAATCCTCATAACAAGGGTGGTAGGTGAAGCAGGAATTAGTATTCTTCATTTTGTGGTTAAGGAAGGTGGGGCTCAGAAAAATTGAGTGATTTTACCTAAGGTCACAAAGTGAGTAAATACTGGGACCAGAAACAAGAGCTTCTTAGTCCTTCCAAAGAAAAACAGTAATTCTGCATAATAATTTAGTTATGAAATCTGGCAATTCACAAAGAACCTCGTAGGTATTTGGATGGGTTAGTGAATTGTGTCATTAGCTAAAATGCAGTCATTCTATAGAATATAGCTAACTATACCTACACCTAAGCACTGAAAGATTAAGGAGAAAAAATACATTTTCACCCTAACAGTCATTCCACATAACCAAGTCCACCAATCAATAATAGTTACTAACTATGTTAAAGACCACAAGAGCCATATATAGTAAAGGTACACAAGGAACTTTGGCTCACCTTGTATAAAGGTCACAATCATAAGCTTAACGCTTATAAAAAGTAAGATTCTATTACAACTGTATAAAGTACAAAAATAAATATTTCTCAGCATATGAAATGGCAAGTCATATATAATCTTTTTGAAGCCTAGAAAAACCCTTTCCTCTCACTAATCCAGTAAGAAAGGTAAGGCAAATGCTATTTTCCTCATACTAAAGATAAGAAAACTGAAGCTCAGAAAGGGTTAGTGCCCTGCCACTGGTCACACAGCTAGTAAAGATCAGAGTCAGGACATGAGTCCAGGTCTCTTGGCTCTCAGGACCATAGCCCATTCTACTTATACTATAAAAGTGCTAAACCTGGGAGTCAGGAGGCCAGGGCTCACATCCTAGGTCAGGTTTTTCTTAGCTGCGTGACTACTGTCAAGTCACTTAACTTTTGTAACCCTCAGTTTCTTCTGCTTTAAAATAGGAAATAACAAAATTTGTACTACTTTTCTCATAGGGTTGCTAAGAAGCAAGAGTCCTGGACACCTTACAGCACTACAGATTTGGCCATTTAATTAACATTATCTCTCTTCTATGTGAATACTGATGTCTAGTGTAACAGAAATTTCCAGTCATACGTGATCTCTATGATACTAAATACATTTTACTTTTAAAAAGCAACAATACCAAAAATTCAGAACAACCAGAGGGATTTTCTTGCCATATGTAGAAGGCATTAATTCCAACTGTAAATTTTCAGTATTTTTTGAAGCTCCCACATCAGTGAGGGTGCCTGTCAAACGAACAGTGGACAGGAAAACAAACAAACAAAACAATCGTTTTCTAGCCTTCCTAAAACTAGATGGCAGAGAGGAAGTTCAATCGCTTTCTATACAGATGAAGGAAAGAGTAAAATTAATAGCTAGAGAACAATGATGGAGAGTTAATGGATATGCGGAGGAGAAAATACTCACATATGGCTTCCAAAGCACCAAGAATACTGTACACCCATTCTGCATTAGGCTGTAAATCAAGAGAAAAGAAGCATGGTCCTCAGGAGTAAACACCTTGCCCCAATTCTATTTCTGATAAGGACCTACTGTAACCAGTTCCTTATTTCATGAATTTTGCAACATCTTCAAAGAAACTACAATTGCACCAACAGGTCATACTTCAATGACTACTAAAAAAGGAGACATAATTCCAATGAAGATGAAGGGGAAAGAGTGCCACGGGGTAGAGAGGGCTGTCTAATCTCTCAACAAAGAAAACAATCCTGTAAGTACACATTTACCTCTCAGTTAACTGGATAATTTGTAAGTAACATATTACCAGTTCAAAGTAATCACAGACATATTTGCATAAACTTTGATTCATTAGGGTTTTGGGCACTGACATATCCACTGTTTTCTGTTCTCTTCAATGTGACATTTCTTCTGGAAGACCTACTCCTTACTTAGCAACAGGGCTAAACGTTTAGACTGGAGGTGGTGGGAACAAGTGGTTGTAAGCAAAAAGAAACTGGAGTTAAGTTAAAATGTTGACAAAAAAAGTTTAG
The DNA here is from genome assembly GCA_011680675.1 of Gymnobelideus leadbeateri. NCBI lineage: Eukaryota > Metazoa > Chordata > Mammalia > Diprotodontia > Petauridae > Gymnobelideus > Gymnobelideus leadbeateri. The sequence continues at coordinate 171,392 of WOXC01011744.1, read as the reverse complement.
GGTTTTCTGATTTGCATTTGTTTTCATAAATAACTGAAAATATGTCCAAAAATAATATATAAGTAAAAAGTAGACTGCATAGTGGCAGGAAGCTAGGATTTCTGACTTTTAGGAAGCACCAAGACTTGAATGTCAGAGCTACTGTACTCAATGGGTAAACATTATGTGCCTAAGGAGAAAAAAGGTTTTAATATGAAAGAGAAGGTCTGATTGAGCTGAGCCTCTCTACCAAATAGTATCTTTTCACTGGATTCAATGTCATAACTCTGGGGATGAAATTAATATAGAAACATAAATTTAGTGGCTGGGTGGGTAAATGAAAAAGGAAATCGTTAGATAATGCTAAATTCTACTGCATTATTTCTTTACAACTCCCCTTGCCTCTTTATTGAAAAGGGAATGCAATAGAATTCTAAAGGTATAAACATTGGAATGAGGATTATTTTATCTATTTTTTTTCTAATTCAAATTGAGTCAAATCAATGGTGTTCAAATCTTTCTATTAACTGAGAAGAGAACTGAAATAAAATTAATTGAGATTATAAGACATATGTTAGAGACATATCACCAACACATTCCACAAAGCTTCCCCCTTCCAACCCTTTTGTAGTCCCAGCAGCAACACTATGGAATAAATGATTTAAGATCAACTTCACCATAGTAACACAAAATCAATATTTTTATACAGTAGACTCATGTTAGACAAATACCCTCAAAAGTATTCACTCTTTGAAATAATAGGCCTAAACTTTGCTTAATTTCATATAATCATTTCTTATTTCTCCTTGATTTTGAATTGTAATTTTTATCCTAATAATTTTGATTAAAACATTTTTGTTTCTTGTCTCAATAGGGATGCAGATGAAGACAGGAACTGTAATTTTATTAGTACAGAGAAGTCTTTGGTAAGTAAACTTCCTTTGCCAATGTAGGTTGGTATCTTCTCTACAATCTAGTGTCCTAAAGAACTGTTTGTAGGCAATAAGAGGTTAAGTGACTTTATCAGGGTAAGACAGTCAATATGTATCAAAAGGGGCCTTGAACTTGGTCTTCTTGGCATCAATATGGGCACTCTATCAACTATACCAGAGGTCAAAATCAAACAGAAACACAGGAGCTATTCCACCATACCAAAGGTTCATTGTGGTTCACACACTGACTTAGTTTTAAAATGTAGTATTATCTTGTTTTGTTGTATTATTATTTATGTTAAATATTTCCTACATTTAATTCTAGTTCAAATTGTACTTGAGAGTATTGTGGGCCACATCCAGCCTGCCAGTCATGTGCTCAACATCTCTGAACTTATACCATGTATTCCTATAAAGAGATTCTCACACTAAAGTAACAGAAAGGGTTAAGGATAATAACAACTACTACATGTATATATTGCTTTAAGCTTTACATAGTACTTTAAATATATTATCTCATTATCTTTTCAACAATCCAGAGATGTGGGTCCTATTATCATTCCCATTTTATAAATGAGGAAAGTCACAGGTTAAATGACTTCCAGCTACTAGGTGTCTAAGGGCAAGGTTCAAATTCAGGTCTTTCTGACTCCAAGTTCAACACTCCATGTACTACCAGACCTAGCTGCAGTAACAAAAGGCTATTAGTATCTTTCTATTGTTAATTAGTTATATGTTTAAATTAAATACATGCTATTTATCTATTTAAAAGGGAGGAGCAGGTAGGTGGCACAGTAGATAGAGCACTGGCTTAGGATCCAGAAGACTCGCTTTCATGAGTTCAAATCCAGCCTCAGACATTAACTGTGTAACCCTAGGCAAGTTAGGCAAGTCATTTAACCCTATTTGTCTCAGATCCTCACTTGTAAAAAATGTGCTGCAAAAGGAAATGGCAAATCACCCCAGTATGTTTAACAAAATTGGGTCACAAAGACTCAGACGACTGAAACAACCCAACAATAAAACAACAAATTTAAAATGGAAAGAAGGTCCTTTGTAGTCACTGCCTTATTCTATCACATACACCTATCCATTTCTAGGCTTTGCTCTCATATTCACTTCATCCTGAAACTGCACTGAAGGAAAATCCTGGGCTTTCAACATCACATATTGTTGCTATCAGAAACAACAACAACAGATTAAGCTATGTCATGTCACAACTCTTTGAAGCAAAACTGAGATCTAAGTGATAGACTGAGCACTCATGGGCTTGAAAGATTTCCACTCACTTGACAAAGGTATTATAATGACCCCAAATAATAGCCCAATAAATCAATCAACCAAGCATTTATTAAATAGTGACAATGTGCCAGGTGTTATACTAAATGCTAGGGAGATTACAAGCCCTTACCCTCAAAGATCTTCTATTTGAATAAAGGATGATGGAGAGTACAGTGGGGACAAGAATAACACACACATGTATATATACATACATACACATATGTGTATCTCTAGACAGATTCACATGTATAGGTATATATGTTCCTGTGTGCATTTCATTACACAGACATCCCAATTATGTCAGATACTGCAATACACAATATTGCATTGTCAGAGATCAACACTTCATATACTTCATATCTATGTATACATGCACACGCTTTGCATAGTAGGTAGTGCTAAACTCTTTTTTTTTTTTTTTTGCTTTTTGGAGGGCAGTTGGGGTTAAGTGATTTGCCCTAGATCACATGGCTAGTTTTTTTCTGTGTGTGTTAAGTGTCCGAGGCCGGATTTGAACTCAGGTCCTCCTGACTCCAGGGCTAGTGCTCTATTCACTGCGCCACCTAGCCACCCCATAAACTAAGTCTTTTTAATATCATAAAAATTATCGATCTTAAACTGACTCTAGAAGAAATCCAGAGTTCAGGAGGCACAGGCTAGGAAGGAGGTCATTCTAGCCAGGACGTCTAGTGCAAAAATATTTACTCCAGTATCATTTGTTTCACTTGTGCAATAAAACTAATTTAGATACACATGGCTTAGAGGTTGTATCAGCAAGCACCCCAGCATCCCCAGGGTGGCTGCCAACACAGGTTCTTAGATCTGCTTTTCTAAAGGAAAGCAAGTCAAAATGGGTTAGCATTCTTGCTTTAATCAATCAAACATATCATTTACCTAGTTCAGTGGAAAAAGTCAGCACGCCGAACTTCAAAGTATACAAAGGTTACAAGCAGAAATTATAAGAAGACAGAGAAACAAACAGATCAAGCAGACAGGCCTCCAACTGTCCAACCATTACATCCATACCCTAGTGGGGCTCTCAATGGCTGCCCAGAGTCTCCTCTGGTCAAATCACACAACACTTCTCAAAGCGAGCCCCAAAACAACAACTCACATCAGGGTTTATATAGCCTTCTCCTGGCTCAGAGAATGTCACAATCCTCTTGACCCACTGCCCAGTCACAAAGTGTCCCCTGAAAAATAAGCCTCCCCCACAGACTCCAGGTACACTTAAGCCTATCAAAGGGCCTAGGGGCAGGGAAGATCTTAAATTTACATTCTAGTTACAGAGGTGAAGACCACAGGCTAGGAGTACAACAGTTTAATGAGTTCTTCAGCATTTTCAAGAGGGCTAATAGTGTCAATACTAAAGACTTCATTATAAGGAAGGTCTCTCTTACATCAAATTCCACAGGAACTCTAATAGGTATTTGCATAGAAAGGATAAGTTTTTCCTCGTGGGGCTGAAGATAAAAGGATAAGTTTTAACTTAATTATATAAGCTTAAAACATAACCAAAATATAGTCCTCTACAATGCCATACCCTAAAGCCATTTTCTTTTTCATTCATCTTATTTTCCCCTAGGCATCTCTCCATCCCTCAGTCTATAAAACATGGTCTGTGAGGAGGACAGATGTGCTATAGAGCAGAGAAATGCTGAATAACTGCTGTGGTAACACTAAAGAGTTAAAGCTCTTAAAATAATAACTTCCGCTGTATGATGGCAAGTGCAATGTGAATGACACTTAATGATCACAAATTATAAACATTATAACACACAGCCTGTATCACTGATACATAGACAATGCTATAATATGAAAGTCACACTTCATTTCCAAAGGCAGTTGTCATCATCAAAAGGGGATACCAAAATGCTACCTAAAATTTATTTTGAGTTATCTAGAGCATTACCAAAGTAGAAGAATTAATACAGTAATCAGGGATGCAAAGAGTAGGAAAGTATAACGACACTGGAAAAAACACTCCAATGAAAATGTGTTGTTCTAGATATCAAGGCCTTAGAGAAAGTGGGATAAGTTACTTTTAGACTAATTTTTCAAACGCTGAGGGTGGGGGAATAGAAGAAAGAAGAAGGAGGAAGAGTGAAAGAGAGAAAAGTGGGAGAGAGGAGGGCATTTGCAAAAGTAGTCATTCCATATCTTCACTTGTTAAAATCCTTCTAATAACCCAGAGGAACAGTTTAAGTGCTTACCTAAAAATGAATTTTCATCACTGAATTTTCTTAAAGAGTTCTTTGTTAGCATCTCCCCTTTGTCTAAATCACATTCTACCTTCAGTCAGTCATTTTATACACGTCAGTACCCTTTGTCTAATGGACACTTACAGGCAGGAACTATTATATTTTTCATCTATTTCTAGTACCTAACAATGACCTTCATCAAGTGTTGGACAAATTGAAATATATACTTATGTACAAGATCCCATGAAAAGAAAAATTATAAAGTATCAAATTATATATTGTCCGTACTATCTACAAACAATGTGCTTAGAAAAGAAAAAAATTCCTTTATCATAACCTGATAGTATTTCCAAAAACAGAAATACAAAAGGGATAAGGAAGACAAACCAGTGCCTCTGAAATACTATTTTGACATTAATGGGAAGGCAACCCAAGAATCATAAAGTGAACATTTGGCAAGAGCAAGCTCCTATAGACTTCTAGTCCAATGGCTAAGGAACTCAAAATTTCTATTGGCTACAAGTTTTCCACCTTTCCTTTATCATGGGGGTCTCCTCCAAGGCCAGGGAAGTTACCCAAAAATCATATATCATCAACCAGCACTCCCTGAAAATATTCAAAACACACACACGCCAGTTCCTATTGAATGTGCTTATATAACAGCTGATATAAGGAAAGTCTTGCTTTTTCAGTTTATTGACATAGTTAATACCCATTTGACTTTGCTTCACATCTGAACTCCATCTATTTACTTTGCCTGATGAGAATTCCTTTGAAATTTAAACACTTAGTCACATACCTTATTCCAGGAAAGAGGATAAAGTCAGTTACCATCTAAGAAACTATTCCCAGCATGAAATGACATATGGAGAAGAGTTGAAAAGATGAGGAGTGGGAGGAAGGGATGGGGATAGAGAATACTCACTGCCCCAGGAAACAAAAGACCTGGACTCTAATTCCACTTTCTCTCTCTTACACCTTGGAGCCTCATGTAAACCCACTGGGTTTCACCTGAACCCTTCCACTCTAAATTATATAATTCTGCCATTCTGCTCCTGTCACATTGGATATTCAGCTGAAGACAAAGTAATGGGCCACATAAGACTTCAAGATTCCTTCTAGTAGTAATGATAACAGCACTTCATTTTTATGGAGTATTCAAGTCTACAACATGTGCTCCTTATAGTAAATCTACCAGGTATGTGATTCCAGTATTTTTATCCCTGTTTGATAGATGAGAAACTTTGACAGAAAGAAGAGACAGATAAAAAGTCTGAAGAAAAGGTCACAGTCAATCCTGACACAAAGGCATGATAATGGTAATGATGGGGAACATCAATTCTCCAAATGTCTGTAGGGACTCTCTTGCTTTCTCAGTGCCCAGAGTAGAACAGTTAATAACTTCCTGACTTACCTTAAGGATGATTTCATTCTTCAAAAATGGAGGGGTCAAAAAAGGCAAATTCTACATTGGATATGATTCTCACTATCAGAGAGGAACTGGCTGCTGGAGAAGAAACATCAGAAAGGGACCATGCATGGCTAGAGTTCTTCTGGGATAAGGAAATGACAGTCTGACAGGGACCTTAAATTTTGGCAAAGTAGATTTCAAAGGGTTCCAAGGAATATTACATTAGTACTGAATGGACTAAATAAACATCAATAGGGGAAATCCATTCAGGACAGATGAAAAGATTGTAAGAATTCTGAAGGTAGAAAAAGAAACAATTTTTAATAGCATCAAGATTTTTCTGAAGAAGCCCATATAGGTATATAAGGAAACTCACCAACTTAGCCTTTTAAAAGATAAAGAGAAAAATGGAAGGGGAGTAACAAGCGATGACTATAAGCATGTGACATAAACCTGTAAAACTAGAGTGGTAAAGTTCTGAATGAACTAAGGCTAAGAGAATCTAAAGAAAACGAATACTGGAAACTGAGATGCCCATCAATTGTGGAATAAGCAGGCAGGTTTCAGAAAAACCTGGAAAAGACTTATATGAAATGATGCAAAGTGAAGTCAACAGAACCAATGGAAAATTTGATATGATGACCACTGTGAATGATTTAGCTATTTTTCAGTAATACAATGATCCAAGATGATTCCAAAGGACTCAATGATATTATCCATCTCCAGAGAAAGAACTGATGGAATATGAATGTGGACTGAAGAATACTACTTTTCACTTTATTTTTTTGTGGGGGGTTATGTTTTCTTTCACAACATGACTAATATGGAAATATGTTTTGCATGATTGTAATGTATAACCTATATCAAGTTGCTTGCCATCTCAGGGAAGGAGGAGGGGAAGGAGAATGATAGAGAACTTTGAATTCAAAATTTTAAAAAAGAGAATTTTAAAATTTGTTTTTACATGTAATTGGGAAAAAATAAAATATTTTTAAAAATAAAGAAAACAAACAAAAAATAAGCTATATTGGGGAAAGAGTCTTAGAGAAGTTTAGTTAGAATGATAGAGAAGGGGGGAAAAAGGGGCACTTAAAGATATCAAAAATAGAAGAAAGCAAAAAGGAATTCAGCAATGGGTACAAACAGTGCAATTCTGTTACTATCATGTAAAATTTAATTTACATTTCCTTTAAATCAAATAGTATATCACAGAAGTTGACAGTTTCCATATATCTTCATTCCACATTTTTGTTCCTTGCATTTTAAATGTTTGTTGATCTTTTAAAGTTCATATTAAAAAACTTAATTTAGGGGCGGCTAGGTGGCGCAGTGAATAGAGCGCTGGCCCTGGAGTCAGAAGGACCTGAGTTCGGAGCCGGCCTCCGACACTTAATCCGCACAAACGAAAACCTAGCCTGTAACCTTGGGCAAGTTACTTAACCCCAATTGCCCTAAAGGGGTGGCTAGGTGGCGCAGTGAGTAAGAGCGCTGGCCTTGGAGTTGGGATGACCCGAGATCAGATCCGGCCTCAGAAAATGAGCACCCACGCATAGATAATGACTAGCCGTGTAACCTTGAGCAAGTTACTTAACCCCAATTGCTTTAAAAAAAAAATTAAAAAGAAAACTTAATTTAGTATAGTTTTTTTTTTTCCTGAGGGGGTAGGGTATGGTTGATAAAAAACATAAGAAAAGCTGACATCTTATTTAAAACTCAGAACAGGAAACATAAAACTTTAATAATAGCAATGATTATTTTAAAAAACACTTCAATTGTTATTATGGTAAATTAAAAGAAGAGAAGGGTAGAGGAAGTGGGGAGAGGGAGGCAAACCAACTACAAACCAACTACACATTTATATATATATATGTGTATACACACACACACATACGTATGTGTGTGTGTGTGTGTGTGTGTGTGTGTGTGTATGGAAGTAAAGAGAAAAGGAATAAGATAAGACTTGAAGGAGGAAAGCTTTCTATAGCTTTCTAAGCTCAGTTAAATTAAACAAACAGTTATCACCAGTCTACTTACTATGTGTAAGGCACTGAGTTACAATCAGAATCCTTGGCAAACTCTGCAGCCCTATAAAGAGGTCTAGACTGGGAACTAGAAGACACAAGTTCTGCCACTGAATAGATTTGTGCTCATGGATAAGTTATTTAACCATTTATAAAATTAGGAGATAAGCTTTGATGATTTCAAAGTTTTTCCAGTTTTAATATCCTATGATTCTACCTTAGTTATACTTGAGAAATGAAAAGTTATACTACCTTAGTTATATCTGAGAAAATTAAAAAATATCATTTATTCTTTCCGTTTCAAATACTAATCATCAGGAAAAGGTATTTCTGAACTTGACCCTGTTTGCCTCAGTTTCCTCATTTGTAAAATGAACTGAAAAAGGAAATGAAAGACAACTCCAATATCCTTGTCTCACAGAGATCAGAAAAATTACTCAAGGTGACTTCATCTGAATCTTGGTTTCCTCATTGTAAAATGAGACTGATGGACTAGACAATCTCTTAAGATTTTTCTAGTTCTAAATCTTGCATGATCCTGAGGCTACCCCCTCTAGTTCTTCCAACTTCTCTTTATCGTTAAATTTTGACAAAAGTTCTTAATCTGGGCTCTGTTAAATTACTATAAAAAACATTCTCATAACTGTATTCCAATATAATTGGTCTCCTTTGCAATCTTAATGTAGTTTTTTTTACTCATGTAAAATATTATTCCAAGAAGGGGTCCATATACTTCAATGGATTGCCAAAGGGATCTATGATACAAAAAGGTTGAAATTCCTTATTTTTTAGGTTCAATTTGCCAGCCACAGTGGTAGTTAAATAAAACCACCCTTCAAAGCAGCAGATGAAATTAAAGTCAGGCATCACTAGGGAATTAAAGTAGATGATTTATCCAAGTGTCAAAGGATGCTAAGGCAGGAGAGGAATGTGAGAAGGGAAGTATATATTTAGAAAGGATATTGTAAAACAAAAGGTATAAAAAAATTAAAAGGAGAAAAAAAACTAAAGCAAAGACTCAACATTCTCCATCCTGATTAAAATTGGAGATTTCCTAAAATAATCTAAGAGAACTCTAGGCAGCGTAGTAGTAGATAGGTGGATAGAGTGCTGAGTCTAGAATGTGGAAATTGTTGTTGAGTTGTATTTAACTATTCATGCCTTCATTTTGGGTTTTCTTAGCAAAGATACTGGAGTGGTTTGCTGTTTCCTTCTCCAGCTCATTTTACAGATGAGGAAACCAAGGCAAACAGGGCTAAGTGACTTGCCCAGGAATGTACACCTGACTCCAGACTTGGTGCTTTATTCACTGCACCACCCAGCTGGAGTCAGGAAGACCTGAGTTCATATTTGGCCTCAGATACTTGCTAGCTGTGTGTCCCTAAGCAAGTCACTTCACTGTTTGCCTCAGTTTCCTCATCTGTAAAATGAGTTGGAGAAGGAAATGGCAAACTACTCCAGTATCTTTACCAAGAAAACAAACAAACAAACAAACAAACAAACAAACAAAAAAGGGTCACTCAGATATGACTGAACACTTAAAAAAAAAATCAGGGCAGTTAGGTTATACAATAAATAGAACCCAGCCTGATATCAGGAAGATCTGAGTTCAAATCCTGCCTCAGACACTTAGTAGCTTTGTAACCCTGGGCAGTCACTTAACCGTGTTTGCCTCAGTTTCCTCATCTGTAAAATGGGCTGGAAAGGGAAATCACAAGCCATTCTAGTATCTTTGCCAAGAAAACTCCAAATTGGGTCAAGAAGGGTCGGAGATAACCAAAAAAGAGATTGAACAACAATAAAGTAATCTAACTTTGTCCAATTATGTGGAACCTTCACAAAATCATGGAAGTTTTAAACAGCAGAGCTAGGGTTCAAACCAGGTCATCAGATGTCAAATCCAAGTGCTATTTCCACTAAACTACAAAGGAAAAATGGAACATCTTTTATGAATTTGGGAAGAAACCATCTGAGTACTAGATTGAATTATTCTGTCTTCTGGGCTATAGGGCCTAATTGAAATGTTTTGAGTTCTCTTCCCCATCTATTCTTTTGGGTCCAGATATACCAGTTCTTATTCCAGAAGGAATAAGAAGATCCCATAATTCCCACCAGTAATCACGAAGCATTCTAATTAGTTAAGAGGCAGTCTAAAATTAAAGAATAGGCCAATTAGCTCTCTTTACAGGTGTGGGGGTATGTGGGAGGGTGTGAATCCCAAATTGACAAGAGAGTGCTCTGATTGTAAAGAGTCCCTGTCCTCGGGGAACAAAAGAAGAGTAGTATGCAGAGCATGAAGGCAGGGGCACTGGCAATGTTGAAGCCTATTACTATATCACAGGCTCGAAGTTAAACATAACAAACCTCAGTTACAGAATAGCTTAAAAAGTTACAGTATGACCAATCTGCACTAAGGAGCATTCTCTCCTTTTTTTGGGGGGGTGAAAGTGGGGGTAATACATTTTCCATTAACTCCAACCCCATTCTTGATTCTTCTGAATATTATTTCTTTCTTTGTGAAGGAGAGCCTAGCAAATATATGGGGTAAGAAGGAAAAAGAAAGATGTGCCAGAAAAAGGGCAAAAATGGTGGTGTCAGCAGTATAAATGGGAATGAGGAAGGAGGCCCAGGTACAGCACACTCTGAACCCAGGGTCTAAGAGGATCAGTGATGTGAGCTGGAGTTTACAGTCCGATGAAGTTCAGAATGAGAGCTCTAAAGCCAAGGGCAAGACTGGTGGGAGAGGCTTGAGAAGGAGCAGAGTCCCTGAGAAGTTTCTGGGGTTGGCAGGGAACAACATTGGATCTTTTACACCCTCTGGCACCCATTCCCACCCCCCATCAAATACATAAATACATGAGCACAGAACCCAATGCAACAACACTTTTAAACAAAAACTATCATACAACCTCTTATTTCCTTAAAGTTGTGTTGCAATATCAGTCTTGTGACACAGCTTTCAAGTACAAAAAGGAGCTCTCGTAATTATTTCCCTATTTGAATTACAGTACAATACTAACTCTACCAGTCAGTCTTTGGTGGAACTGGTATTATCTAGTATATGTTCTGAACTATACAACCAAATCTGAAGGAATTCCATTTGAAATGCATACCCCTTTCTTCCACAAGGCTAACTGTTTAAACTTCTAGCACTCTGCTTTTATCCCCCCAGTACAGACAGCAGGCCAATTTCAATTATCCTAAATGAGTAGTCTTAACATTAGTCAGATGGAAATTGTATGGCCACTGGCATATCATTGAACTAGAACAATGTGTCAACAGAGCCCAGGTATCCATACACACATACATTTAAGAGACTAACATAGCAACCTCCTAAATCCATGAAACACCAGTAAGCGACATTTTTCAACATCAGCCATTCTTGGTAGTTCTACTAGAAAACTTAGGATGTAGTTACAAGTTGTTGGCACAAGCACAGAGAGAATTTGATTCTGAAAACTCTCCAAACCTTTCTCCACTCCCAAATAAAACACCAACAAAGTTATACTCAAGAAGACAAGGCCTAAGAACTAGGGAACACTGATCCAAAGAACAAAGAAATGTTCTGTCAAGGAACACCTATGGAAGAATGAGTATACTTGGTTTTAGTTGGTTCTGTGTAAAGATTTTTATCACCAGATTACTGTGGCAGAACACAAAACTAAACAAATATATTATTATTTAGGAAATTGTGCCTATAATTTCTGGCTTTACTAGTAAGTATTCCACTGAAATACAAGTTTATTCTTATTCAGCTAGTTCTATTTTTGTTAATTTTTTAAAAATTAAAAATCTATTAACTGTTAAAATAACCAAAAAGGCACTCTTAAAAAAGAAGACTGGAGAAAAACTGTCAACAAAAATGCACACTGAAGGCATTACTTACTGCAAGTTTCCAGGACAACTCTGTTGACTTTTCTGTATTCATAGAAGAGACCTCTGTTCTCTATTTTAACCACATAAGTTACAATTCAGAGCAATTGCTTGTGGTTAATATATGTTTTCCATACATAAGTATGGTATTAAAGTATTGACTTCTAATTCAAAGAAACAACATCTTGAAGAAACAAATGCAAGTGTCAAATCTTAGAATCTGTACAAATTGCCTAATGTTACCAAAAATCCCTGACTCATTAAACATTTTCAGTAACAAATGAGAGAACAAAAAGCTATGCAAGAGGCATGCCCCACCCCTAACTAATAAAACAGGAGTTCAGAGTAAAGAAAATAGGGAGAAAGAGTGAGAAATAGGGTGAAAAAAAAAAACCAAACCTAGATTTCCCACAAGCCTTAATATTCTTCCAGATAAGATAGTAAGGACAAGTTTTCGATGATGTAGCAGAATATATGGGCTTTGGTCTCAATTAGTGGCAAAGTATAAAGGACGGGAAGAATACCAACCAGTATGTTAAAATGAATGGGAGTGTGAAGATATGAGCTGATGGTTGAAAGGAAGAGAATAGGGAGAAAAAAAGCTTACTCTGTCAGAAGTCGATGAAGCTTCTGATACCCCCGCTCTAAAGCCAGGCTTGCTGGAGTCTCTCCTTCATTGTTGTGTATGCTGAGAGCTCCTCTTCCACCTGGCTTCTGTAACAGAAACCAAGTTAACCTCAGCAGTCCCAGTCTCACAGCAAAATGCATTAATGTTTCCCGTGGGCCACCATCTACAAAGAAATGAAAGAGAATGAACAGTGGGTTAAAATACATATCACCTCCCAAATTCATGAACAAAAACCCAGGTATTTGGTTTAAGCTCCTCACACACAATTTTACCATGGTTGACATGAAATGGGCTCCTACTCAACACTTTGCAAAGTTATGTACTGAAGTCACAAAGAGGAGGAAAAAAATTCTCCTGAAATATTCAACTGTCTATCAGGGAGGCTATCATTTCAGTTCACTAACCTAACCCCTAATTGTTTAATCATTTGGTGCAACCAGTCTCCGCATCTTTAGGGGTGACTCCCACCTGCTGCCACCTGCCCCCCAATCCCACTAAAAGGCTCAATTACTAAATAGTGTGGCTGCAGCCCAACAAAATGAGAAGCCAAGGGGGGGGGGGATTTAAGGCTTAGAGAGGTATATTCTTGGGGGTGTAATTACACTTAAAAAGAACACCCAGTCAGGAGCTGGCAAGTTATATATTAAAAACAGGTTCTACTTGTTAAAGTACAAACAGGTATTTTCTTCCCACATTAAGCGTGAATCAAATTGCTGGCACTGCCAGCTTTTGTGTTTAATGAGAGAAAGAAATGCTTCTCCAGGCATAACAAGAGAAGCTAACTTTAAGGTACAACAAACTTAGAATTCAACAAAGGAAGGAAAAACTTGCTTATTTCATCATTATGGGCTTCCCAAGTGCCTCTGCCTTTATGGAATATCATCTTTTAACATGTTCTGTAGGTTCAACTAACAGATGAGATTCTTTCTGGCAATGGTAAATGAGTTATTTTCTTATATTTAAGGTATTGTTACTTGGTCTCTGACAGAAACATTCAAAATTATGGGCTACTAGGAGGACAATAATGCCTGACGTAGATCAATGACTTTTAAGCCGTGTGTGTGTGTGTGCGTGTGTGTGTGTGTGTGTGTGTGTGTGTGATGAATCCCCACTGGCAATCAAGTGAAGCCTATAGGTCCCTTCTCAGAATTTGCACAAAATAAAACACACAGGTAGATTACAATGAAAATCAATTATATTGGAATACAGTTATCAAAATCAGGCTTGCTTAAGCAGAACTTGCCCTGCCCCACCTAGTCTCCATAAAACCCTTAAATAACCCTGATCTCAGTGATGGTCCGACTCTAGAGGTCCTGGAGCTACTCTGAAGCATGAACCAAGCAGTTTCAGTGTGCACACTGTATAATCACATAGCAAGTCCTACAAGCAGCTTCTTGACAAGACCATCAAGGAGCTGCTTTTCTTGTCATTGCCTGAAAAACATTATGCCCAAGGCTCACTGGCTACATCCTTGGTTATACCCCTTCCCTGCCCTTTCCTATTCCCGCATTAGTGGCGCTAGATTCCCAGTGAGAGGGTGGGTAGGCTGCTTCTCTTCTTGTCCCTATCTCCCATTTCTTTGACTTTCTCCAATCATACCACATTCATTCTCTTTTGGAATTACCCATAAATTACCCCTGAACAAAAAGGCCTAAAACTTTCAACATTGTCTGGCTTATCTAATTCTTCTGCAAAGTTCTAGCAACAGTCTCTACCACAAAACTGAGTATCTATGTATTCAGTTCTGAGATCATTTATCTAAGATAAGCTAAAATTAGAAAGAAGAATCACAGAATTTAATATTTGTAGTGGAATAATTTGTTTAAATAAAATGTTCCACAAGATATTTTGAAATTTGAAACACTTTGTAACTTGTAGAGAAAAAAAACCTAATTTAAAAGGAAATAAATTCTTTCTACCTCTGATGATAATGACTTGGTTTTTATTAATACTATAAACACCAAAATCCATATAGATTTAAAAAATAATGTTTTGAATTGAAGGTAATTTCTCTAAAGAATAATTTTGAGACACAATAAAAGTCACCACTGAAATTTCTGTCTGGTCTCTTCCTGAAACATTTTTCCTCCTTCCTTCTAGCAGATACTTACAAACCCAATCCCACTAATGAAAGACATTTTCCTGTTTCCAACTTGGACCAGTCTGCCCTTCCTCAGGCATCCTGGTTCTCTCCCCTTTCCACTCTTCTACTCCCATTGGATTAATGTATCAAGGCTGGACTTTAAATATGGACACCTGAATTACATTAGCCCTCCCAACAGTTTAGAAATCCCAAGTTCAAGCAATCCACAAGCCTCAACCTCCCTAGCAGCAGTGATGACAGGTACGTGTCATCATGCCCACTCAGAAACAATTTTCTAAAAGAAATCTCTATGAAATTGGCAGCTAGGTGGAATACTAGATATAACACTGGGTCTATAGTCAGGAAGACCTAAATTAAAGTCTGGTCTCAGTTTCTAGCTATATAACTCTGGGTAGTTTACTGAAACTCTGATTGTCTCAGTTTCCTCAACTACAGAATGGGGATAATAACAGAATCTATCTTTCAGACTTGTTGATTTGATCAAATGAAATAATAATTGTAAAGTATGTTGCACAGTACCTGGTAGACAGGAGGCATATAATAAATACTTAGCCTAAATAGCCAGTTTTCAGAAGAAATCAAAGCAATCAAGTCATATGAAAAATTTTCTTAATAACTGATAATTAAACAATTTCAAATTTTAAAAAAACTGAGGGGGCGGCTAGATGGCTCAATGAATAGAGTACTAGCCCTGAAGTCAGGAGGACCTGAGTTCAAATCCGGCCTTAGACACTTTAACACTAGCCACGTAACCTTGGGCAAGTCACTTAATCTCAATTGCTCTGCCTTCCCCCTTTCCAAAAAAACCCCAAAACTGAGTACTAACTCACACCTTTCAGATTGGCTAATACGACAGAAAAGGAAAATGACAAATGCTGTAGGAGATGTGGAAAAACAGGGACACTAATGCACTGTTGGTGGAGCTGTAGACTAATCCAACCATTCTGGAGAATAATTTAGAACTGTGCCCCAACAGCTATAAAACTGTGCATACCCTTTGGCCAAGCAATATGACTACCAGATCTGTAACTCAAAGAAATCAAAAGGAAAAGGACCTCTACATAAAAAAAAAATATGTTTATTGCAGCTTCTGTGGTGGCAGAGAATTGGAAACTGAGGGGATGCCCATTAATTGGGCAATGGCTGAATAAGTTGTGATATATGAATGTGATAGAACACTCTTGGGTTATAAGAAATGTTTATATATAAGGGGATTTTATATATATATATATATATATATATATATATACACACACACACACACACACATATACACACACACACACACACACACATTATATATAAAAAGTTATAAGGGGATGGTATCAGAAAAACCTGGGAAGACTTCTATAAATTGGTGCAAAGTAAGCAGAACATTGTACACAGCAACAATATGGTAACAGTAATCAAATATGAGACTTAGCTACTCTGATCAATAGAATAACTCACAACAATTCCAATGGATTCATGACAACAAAGGTGGGAGGGGGAGGGAGGGAGACAGGGAGAGAGAGGGAGAGGGAGAGGATGAACTCTGAATACAGCTTGAAGTATGTATTTTTCACTTTTTTTGTTGTTTCTTCCCCCTGTAATATAACTGTTGTGGAAATACATTTTCTATCACTTCATATGTATAATGGGTATCATACTTCTTGCCTTCTCAATGGGTGGTGGTAGGAGTGAGGGAATTTGGAAGTGAAGATAATTTTTTTTTCTAAATGCCTAACCTAATCTAAAATGAAATGGGATTTAAAGGGAATGACCACTTTCATTGTGTTCTTTTAGGCTCTTACTCATGTGTCCACTACCACTATAAAAGCTTCTTCAAAAGTTTTTTTTAAACTAATAATCAAGGCTTTGGTCAAAAAGAATAAATGAAAAATTACCAAACAGCACCTGTCTGTATTTACCCTGTCTTTCATATGAAAGTAATGGCAGAGGATGGTTGAGACTAGATACATGCTACCCCAAAATCTAACAACACAGAAAAAGAAGAAACACACATGTTCTTCAAGGACTTCAGAATTATGACATTCTCATCACTGAAGACTGCATTCATGCTCTGATGACGATGACCCTTTGGGAGATCACTGTCAACGAATTTCAACAAAATACTAAGATGAAATAATATATATGCATAATGTGATAATAACATCAACATCATATTAGTAACAATTCACATGCATATATAGTTAACAAATGAAAAAACTGCAACCAGGGGTACACATGTGAAATGATACAATGTCATAATATGCAATGCTAAAGAACACAACACTGATCTTTGAAATTAGATAAACAAATGGCTCTTAATTGTCTGACATCTACTAGGTCTTATCTCACCCAAATCATGCTTTAGAGACACACACACACACACACACACACACACACACACACACACACACACACACACACACACACACACACAAAAGATCCTTGGCAAGTTACTTAACCTCTCTCTGCCTGAGTCTCCTCATCTCTTAAATGGGTGAATAACAGCAGCTCTCCAGAGTTGTCAATAATTAAGAACCTTACTATATGCCAGGCCTTTTGCTAAGTGCTGGAGGATAAGCTAAGCTAATATTTTAAAGCATTTTGCACTAAATTTAAATATAATAATAGTATATGCATACAAACATGTGCATGTGTATTATGTATACTTACATATATCTCTATATAAAAATAAATGTTTACTATCTCCTTGAGAGCAGAAGCCCAGTCATATAACTGGGTTTCCTTTACACAGCTTTACTCTACTACTGGGCACCTAGCAGGTAACTCAATAAATTCACAGGCACAAAACCTCTAATACCTATGGGCCTTTAAAAAAAAAAAAAGGGCAGGCCATAGGAAGTAACAGTTTCAACACTGAAAAACTCAAAGTTGACAAAAGTAAATACTGCATAGGCTAGGACTATTGTCCTCAGTAAATATCCAGGATTTTTAGTTTACTATGAAGATGTTACCTAAATGCATGGTCCCTAAAATTGAGTGGAATGTGTATAATGATAACTAAAAGGCAAATTAAGCACCATACAATGTAGCTGAACAGTTGTCTTACTTAATATCATATAGTCTAGTAATAAGAAGCTACACTACTTGTTAACTTTAAGGTTACCAAAGTGCTTTCCTTTACAATAAACCTGTAAAGTTGGCAGTTCGAGTACTACCACCTGTATTTTATAAATGAGAAAACTGAGGCTCTGAGATGTTAATTTTTCTTTTCTTTTTTTTTAAAGCAATTGGGGTTAAGTAACTTGCTCAAGGTTACACGGCTAGTCATTATCTATGCGTGGGTGCTCATTTTCTGAGGCCGGATCTGATCTCGGGTCATCCCAACTCCAAGGCCAGCGCTCTTACTCACTGCGCCACCTAGCCGCCCCTTCAGGGCAATTGGGGTTAAGTAACTTGCCCAAGGTTACAGGCTAGGTTTTTGTTTGTGTGGATTAAGTGTCTGAGGCCGGCTCCGAACTCAGGTCCTTCTGACTCCAGGGCCGGCGCTCTATTCACTGCACCACCCAGCCGCCCGATGTTAATTTTTCTAATGCTCACACAGTATCTAAGTGTCTGAGGCAGAATTTTAACCTGGCATCTAGATGCCAAGCCCAGAGAACTTTCTTTGATGCCACAGTGAAATTCCATCACTTGTTACTCCTTAAATCCACATTCAGTAGGACACTACCATGTATGTATTTCAGTGCTGCCATGTTTTTGTTCTCTTGTTTAAAATTATGTATGGTATGCCTCCAACATTGTTTTATGGCTAGGATCTGAACTTTCCATCTGCAGCTCTATCTGATTTGAGCCCCAGGGAACAAGATGGTCCTCCCAGGATAAGCTCATTCCTGGACATCAAACTCTGCCTTGGATACTCAAGTTAATACCTTCCCATCTGCAGTTTTGTTTTGTTTGAAATCCACAGAACACAATGTTCCCACACTGGGCATCCTTGGCATTGTCCTCCACCCTTCAAGCTTCCTTTTGACTTCCCCTAATAGACTGTAAGCTCCATGAGGGCAGGGACTGCTTTTCTTTTTCTTACTTGTATCCCTAGCACTTACCACAGTGCCTGGTACATAGGAGTTGCTTAATAAATGTTTATTGAATTGTAAGTTTCTTATTGACATGTTTGGTATGAGTATCTTCTACCCCACACTTTCAGTATTCTATACAAAGTTACAAAGTAGTGATAGGAATACAGCAGGTGCTTAATAAATGTTTTATAAATTAATGCTGTCTTAAAACATATACAACAAAGGAAGTGTTGCATAGTGGACAGAATGCTGGACTTCAACTCATTATGATTTTGGTTCAAATCTTTCTTTAGTAACTAGGTCAGTGACCATAAACAAGCTGGTCACAAGCAGAATTTTATTTTCCTTATCTTTAAAATGGAGATGAGGGGGTGGCTAGGTGGCGCAGTGGCCCTGGAGTCAGAAGGACCTGAGTTCGGATCCAGCCTCAGACACTTTAACGCACACACACACAAAAAAACCTAGCCTGTGACCTTGGGCAAGTTAACCCCAATTGCCCTCCAAAAAGCAAACAAACAAACAAACAAATAAATAAATAAATAAAATGGAGATGACAATATCTAACAATTACCTCACAGGACTATTATTGAGGATCAATTAAGAGAAGGTACATAAAAATAGTTATTACACAAAAGTAGAAATCATAACTTTCTTTGTATTACAGTCCTTGATCTGTCTGTCTGTTTGTCTCTCTCTCTCTCTCTCTCTCTCTCTGTCACACACACACACACACACACACACACACACACACACACACACACACACACACACACAGAATTATAGGACTCAAGAGTTGGAAGAGACTGCAGAAATTATGAAAGTACTCAGAAACTAGTGTGATTAATAACTATCATAATAACTATTTAGTTCAGTAGGCATAGCTAACATGCTAAAGCAACCAATGAGATTTAAACAAACAGGATTCAGCAGAAGTGCCATCACAAAGTTAGAATAACCATGAAATACAAAAACATTTTTATAGCTAAGTCAGGCAAAGGTTAATATGAATTAAGGAGGGATTGCTAAGGAAAAAAAATCAGATAAGGAGATACTTCTAATTAGGTAAGGCTAACAATGAACACTTATATCATCAACTTATACCTCTATGTGATATAGAAATTCTCATTTCAAATGTGAGAGTGATATACCAACATATAACTTGAGAAGTGGCACGTCAGGCAAGCATGACTCAAGAACTCTAGCCTAACAAAGCAAAAGGGCCTTTTATAGCTCAAATATTAGAATGATTTTTTTCAGTTAGCCTTGAAGTTGAGATTACTTTATTTCAGGCCAAGGAGAAATATATTATTATTTGTTAACAGTGGATAAGCCAGCTGGCAGGGTTTACTTTTTAAAAAAACGATTTAACCTTTTGTGTTATTATTCTTACCACTCCCACCTTTGCCTTTTTAGCTATGATATATGAAGATAAAAGCTGATCACCAGAGCAGCTGAGGCTAGTAGACTTTCCACAGAAAGCTGACAAACTAACTTAAAATTCACCCCTCCCTTTCCACCCCTCCCCAGTATAAATATACCACCTTCTCACAAGGATTAAGGTTTGGGATGCCATTAACCAGAAACAAATAACCAGCAATGACTCAAAAGATAAATTCTGAAAGCCAAGATATAGGGAATGCACATGCTGTTCTTTGTACTTCACTTGGTTTGTCTGATCCTGGATCCTGTCTTGTCTTTTCCTTTTCTCTTTGTGGTCAGCATTACCCCATGAAGATCAGGTCATCTTTTGGGATTAAACAATACCATGGCCAAATGGGAATGAAACATTCCCCACATGATGTTTCTGGTACTGAGCAGTCTCTGATCTCTGGATGTAGCAAATCTTCAATGGAAGCATTCTACAGGATCATAAAGCTGACCACTGCTGTGAATGGCCCTTCTGCATGAAAAGTGCTGGCCTAACTAAGCTCATCACTATTGTCACAAAGGAAAACTAATGAAGGTGCATTATGAACAGCTCAGTGAGACTTGGGAATGCCAGTCAGTATAGGTTTCCTTGCTCCGCCATTTATTTCTGGATTGAATCTTTATCATTAATGTATTTCTTTCCAGAAATGTAGAGCAAGCTACTATAGAACATCCTTTTTTTACACAGCTAGAGATTAAGGAATATTTATAAGGCTTTTAATAATATTCTTTTAAGAAATAGCTTTTAAAGGGGCAGCTAGGTGGCGCAGTGAATAGAGCGCCGGCCCTGGAATGAGAAGGACCTGAGTTCGGAGCCGGCCTCTGACACTTAATCCATACAAACAAACAAAAAAACCTAGCCGTGTAACCTTGGGCAAGTTACTTAACCCCAATTGCCCTAAAGGGGCGGCTAGGTGGCGCAGTGAGTAAGAGCGTTGGCCTCGGAGTTGGGATGACCCGAGATCAGATCCGGCCTCAGAAAATGAGCACCCACGCATAAATAATGATAGCCTTGAGCAAGTTACTTAACCCCAATTGCTTACCCCAAAAAAAAAAAAAATTATAAAAAAAAAAAAGAAATAGCTTTTAAAAACATTCAATAACAAGAGGAAAAAATCCAGTTTCATTTATCCACCTCTGCTTCCTCAACATGTGCTGCCCAAAGCTGTTCTTTTCTTTGTACACCAGGCCAGGATATCCAACACTCACATAGCTCTTGTATTTCTATAGAATTGCTGGGATCAGTGATGTTTGCAAAGCAAGAGACTTTCAATCTGAAACAACCACTCTGCTATACTTCCCTGATATTTCAGGGAAGATGGGACTGCCAACTCTCACATTAGGCAAAACAAAAATTCAACCTTGCTTCATGAAAGCAAATTCATGGCAAATTAAGATAAGAAAGTGCTAAAACCCAATGCACAACCTTTTTACTACCAATACTATATTTCGTAGTTTTAAAAGCACTTTCACACATATTTTGTTTTTAATCTTTACACCAATCCCAAAACTTTCTCAGTTTTATTTCTTCTATTTTACAGATAAAGAAATTAAGGTTCTGAAAAGTTCAGTGGTCATATGCTAGGACCCTAGGATCATCCATTTAAAACTAGAAGAAGCCTCAGAAGTCATACAGTCCAACCCCCTCATTAACAAATGAAGAAACTGAGGCCAAGAGAGGTGTAAAGGTATTGGAAATTTGAAGATTCTCCCTGCCCCTTAATAGGCCAAATGTAATCACATGGAGCCTGTGGTGGGAGGAGTTTGCTCACAGGTAGAGCAGGAAGGTATGGAGCAGGAAATGAGTCAGAACAGTTAGCATGAAGGAAGAGAGAGGAATCAGGTAAGGAGATAGCTAGGATTGTGTTTGTGGGAAGGCCCAAGCAGGAGTAAGGCTTTAGAATGGCATCACTTCCTTCAATGATAACATGTATTGACTTCTTTGTTCCTATGATGGATTTGGTTTTCTGGTGATGGGATTTGGCTTTTTGGTGTCTGAATAAATGTTTTGCTTCTGTCTTCTATAAGGAGAGCCTGTTATATTCTGCAATTCAGAACTATGTCAGCATATTCACAGTCACTATTGGTGCTGTGAATATTGCCTTGGATATACAAGAGGGTAAATTACTTGAAGTCATGAAAAGCTGAATTCAAATTTTGCCTCTGTTATTAGCTATGTGACCCTGGACAAGACACAACCTCTCAAAATCTCAGTTTCCTCTTGTGCACTAAGCTTGGAGTTAGGAAGACTTGAGTTCAAATCCAGTTTCAAACACTTACAAATTGTGCTTCCCTGGGCAAGTCAAGTAACTTGTTTTCCTCAGTTTCCCCAACTGTAAAACGAAGATAATAATAGCACCTACCTTCCGGGGTTGTTGTGAGGATCAAATGAGATAATATTTGTCAAGCACTTAGCAAACTGTCTGGCACATAATAGGCACTATATAAATGTTAACTATTGTTATTAAAACGGAAATTATAATATCACAGGGCTACCGTAAGTAATAAATGTAAAGCACTTTATAAATCTTAAAGTACTATATAAATTTTAGCTATCAAAATTATTTTTATGCAAAATAATGGAAATTTCTTTGTGGTACAATGGGAAACAAGATTATGGATTACAATAACTATTTCTTTTCAAGATGATGGAAGAATGGGGGAATTTTTTTTTTAAAGCAATTGGAGTTAAGTAACTTGCTCAAGGTTACACAGCTAGTCATTATTTATGCGTGGGTGCTCATTTTCTGAGGCCGGATCTGATCTCGGGTCATCCCAACTCCGAGGCCGGCACTCTTACTCACTGTGCCACCTAGCTTCCCCTTTAGGGCAATTGGGGTTAAGTAACTTGCCCAAGGTTACAGGCTAGGTTTTTGTTTGTGTGGATTAAGTGTCTGAGGCCAGCTCCGAACTCAGGTCCTTCTGACTCCAGGGCCAGCGCTCTATTCACTGCGCCACCTAGCCACCCCAGAATGGGGGAAATTTTAATATCCTAAGGCTAGAGATAAATTTCAGATGAATGATATAAGTGATAATTGATTGCCTGATGCTAATACATAATTTAGTGCAAAATTCCTTCCCTGAAATGCATTGTCATATACTACATATCTGCATTTTTGTAGTCACAACTTATATCAGTTAAGTACAAATGGATATTAAGAGCTACGTATGGTTTCTATACAAGACACATTAAGTTTACCTCTACAAGGCTGGAGTACATGAACTCATGCAATAATTCAATTTCATCACCTAGTCCTACACACACGAATGCACATACTAAAACTGGCTCAAGGTTTTTAGTCACCTAGATAACCTGAAACCCATCAGCCACCAGTGTTGGGTGATGAAGTGTTAAAGATTTTGAAAACAGAATCATTCTACTTATTTATCTTTTAGAACTAGCTGAAAAGATGGATGGTGTTTAATTTATTTGATTTCTTCAGTTCCTACAAATGAGCTTTATATATAGTAGGTGAATAATAAATGCCCTCTCAAATAAAATGATTCTGAAGAAGAGAAGTTAAAGAGGAATTTCACTTCTTACCCTTACCAAAAGTATATATTTTAAGCCAAATTCTATGTGAAATCACCTGTTCCATCAAAATTAACAACCTGATATAAAAGTACCTGAATAGCTTCAGGAGTTCCTTAGAAAAATTATTTTCTTAATCAGAAAAAGCTGCCTTACTAGGGTAACAAAAAATTAGGTATGTAAACTCTAGTGTAGAAGCAAAAGTAACTGGTAGGATACTAGCTGTTCCAAAAAAGCATTTAAAATCCAAAATTTCATGTTAAACAGCCTTATACTGGAGTAGCTGCCAGCCTTTTAAGAGCTTAACACCTTATATTCCAAGAATAAAAAGGTCATCCTTAGAGGCAGGTGGTAAATACTCTTAAGAGGATTAGGTATTGAAATATAGGGAAAGAGGACCCTTTGGCTTATAGATAAAGAAAAGTTCAACAAAGAAAGCTCTGATCTCAGGCAAAACTAAATGTGTAAAGAAAAGCAAGAATAAGACAAACAACACTTTGAAAGTTAATACTCATGAGGTCCTAGAATCAGATTGATATACTGTACATCTGAGAAAAAAGATAAAAATTTGAAAGCATGAGATAAAGGGAGAAAGAAAGAGGAAAAAGTAAGGACAGGGGAAGAAAAAGAGTCATCTCAAATAAGTTCCATTGGTGTAAAGGGAGAGGAAAGAATGAAAGAGAGTAAGGACAAAAAGTGGAATGAACAAACTTTAAATCCATTTTATCTGAACCTTGGAGAACTTACCCAGTCCAAACATAAACTAGCTGTGCTCCTAATTTCCTCAAGAAGGAATGAATCAAACTTGTGGGTTGGCTCCAATTTCACTGCTGAATTGTTACCAATTCATTTTAAAATGACAAAATTTCAAAAATTAAATGGGGTAGGCTCAAGGAACTACATTATACACACACACACACACACACACACACACACACACACACACACACACAACTACCCTTTTGAGGGTCACAAGATTTTTCACTTGGCTTTCTAACTGTCTCAATAAAGTCATTCTAAAACAAAAACCCTAAAACTTCATTAGGGAGACAATTCCTAAGTCTTCTGAGACACTCCATTCCAAATTTTAAATCACTCGGTTTTCTCTCCTTGCATATAACACAAACACCTGGGTCAAAAACCTTAACAAATCTAATAACTAAAACAGTAGAATAAGAAAACTTAACAGCCAGAACAAAGGCTTATCTAGAACCATCTCCTTTTATAGAGGAGCAAAACAGATGACATTCAGTGACTAAGATAACAAAGCTAGTAAGTAGTAGAGTACAAGGTCCAACGAATTTAAGGCTCAATCAGACCCTGAAGATCCTCTCCAGAGACAGTGAGGAGGTACAGCAAATAGAGAGTGCTGGGCCTGGAGTGGATATAAAAACAGATTTTATGCACATCAGCACTGAGAAAAAGAAGAATTACAGAATCTTAGCGCTATGAGAGACTTATAACATCTAGTCTAACCCATAACTGAATAAGGACCCCCTCTACAACTCTAATAAGTAGTCATCCAGCCTTTGCTTGAAGACATCCTGTAAGGAAAAATCCAATGCATCTCTGTAAAGGTAGAGACAGATCTTGATTATGTCATCCACTATGCTGGCTGTCCATCCTAGTTTCATGTCATTTAACACATCTAGCTGGCATAGATGGACACCCTTATACAGATCCTTAAGGAAAACACAAAACTACTTAGGGACAAGTAAGAATCCACTAGCCATTCTACTCCTCAACAATAACCCCGTAATTATTCAGAATCCAGTCAATCAACTCGTCACAAGTAACACCCAACTGTACCACCATCTAACTCACATTTCTCCATCTTATTCACAAGAGTACACGTGCATTCGTTCATCAAGTAGTCTGCTAACGTCTACTATCTGTGTCTGCACAATTTCCCTAAACAGTCAATTTAGTGGCCCTGTCAACAGATGAAAAGAGGTTACTAGGTTAGCATAACTGCTAAGACATCGGTAAGGGCCAACGTGGCCACATCAAGATCAATGCTTCCCTTTTAAGATACTCATTAAGTCATACTCGTTAAGTCAAGTTATTAATGCATGATAGAATTAATCCAGGAATCAGTATCAAGCTTCTAAAATCGATTTCCTTTTTGGGGAGGGAGGAGGAATTGAGACATTTCATTTCTTCCCAGTCCTGTGACACCTCTCTCTTTATAAATACGCTTTTCAGGATCACTGACTGGCTCAACAATCACTCTACTTTTTTTTTCAGTAATCTGGGATGTAGTTCTTTCTGACCTGATGGCTTCAACTCACTTAACACATTCAGAACTCTTTTACTATTTTCTCTTTTAACTTGTGTTTCAAGTTCATATTAATTAATATTATTTCTTTGTCACTACAAAAATCATTTTACTTGTCAGAGAAAAAAAGTAACCTAAGAACTGAGCAGTTCTGCTTTTTGCTATATATTTTCATCCTCTCGTTCATACCTAACTCTTCTTTGATCTTGCTTCTACCTCTAAATTAGATTTTTAAAACACGTCTATTTTGTGGTCCTTGACATTCATGAACAGCCTCAATATATTCTCAGCATTAGGGTTTTTGATACTATTCTTGCAAGGCTAACATTTTTCTTTGTATCTTTCCAGTATGTGTCTTTGTTTCCACTCCCTATTACAGTATGTCCTTTGAAATAAAACTTAGGCAATGAGTTCCCTGTGCATCCACATTCATCTCTTTAGACAGTTATTTTTCTCTTTCAACACTGTTGTTTCAATTTGTCATTTTCAGAACTTCATTCTTAAGAAATTCCCACTCTTACTAGTTGGACTTCCCCAGTACAATTCTTAGGCCAAAGGGCTCTACCTATCCTTTCTTTGAACTCTGTAAATGTAAGGTGCATGTCAGATCATGCCCAGTTTTCTTCTCCTTCTTTATAACGAAAGAAGAAGGTATGATTATATACGCACTGAGAAAGAATTTTAGAGCTCATCTCATTTAGTTCAACCCCTTTATTCAACATATGAGAAACAGGCCCAGTGGGGTAAAATGAACTAATTAGGATAATAGAACCACAGCAAGCTAGCAACAAAGTCAAGACTAGCCTAAGGCACTTGCCTCCCAGTCCAGGGCTGTATCCACTATAAGGGGCTGTAGCTTTACTAAGAAATTCCTCTACAATCACAGCAACATGCAGAAACCCTGAATATGTACAAATGTGTAAATTCACTACTAATGCAAGTTTTATTCCAACAGAGACATTCAAAAACTAAAGAATGATTAAAAATTTTAACCAGTAAGGTATATGTTGATCCTTCATGTAAAAAGTTACTAATGACCTTCTTTTAAATGTCAAACCTTCTTTTAATCCTCATCCTACCTGAACTTTTTGTAGTCTGAAACTCCTGACTACCCCTTCCTTCTGGAAATACTCCCATTCTTTTCATTTCATGACACTATCTTCTTTCCTACCCATCTGCTAGGTCCTTTTGTCTTCCTTGATAGTTCTATTTTAGCTTCCCGCTATTAAGATGGGGTCAGTGCTTGGCTCTTTATTTTTGTCACTTTACATTATGTCTCTTGAATATTTTATCTTTTATGCCTTCAAGTAGATCCTCTATGTAGATGATTCTAAAATCCCCCACCTTCTGCCCTGACCTCCTTGTTGAGCTTCAAGTTCAATATCTAAAGGTCATTTGTTATTCAAAAATCTCTTACCTCTATATTATTACCAGGACTCTCAAGCTCAGCATGTCTTTATCTGTCTACCTATCTATCTACCTACCCGTCTATCCATCCATCCATGAGAGTCCTCAGATTGAATTCTGGTCCTAGACAAGTTAATTAAAATCTCACAGTCTCAGTTTCCTCACCTCTAAATGGCGATGATAGTATTTATACCATCTACCTTTCAGGGTTCAGGGTTGCTGTGGGGAAAGTACTTTGTAAACCAACAGGTGCTCCCTAATGTCTCTATCATAAAATCTAAACCCTTCCAATTGGCATTTAAAGTCCTTCACAATCTGGCCCCAGATTAGTCTTCCTAGTTGATTAAACATTTTTCTCTCATATACTCTAACTGCCCCAAAAGAAGAGAATGATTAAATAAATTATACTAAGTAATGTAATGGAACACTTTCTTGCAATAAAGACCAATACATATGTACAATACAAATAAATTTTTAAAAATAACCACAAAACAATGCAAAAACAAAATAAAAAAAAGTCAAAGTAGAAGAACAAAGTACAAGCTAATAATGCTCATTCTCAGAGGAAAAGTGAATAAAAATGGGGAAAAAATCCTGATGAGGACTTAAGAGAGTGACTAGAAAATTATTATGCACTGAAATCGATTAAAATACAAACAACTATTAAGGAAGTTTAGTTGATCATTAATACTAATAAAAATAAACCAAGATATTAAGGTAACACCTTAGACAGGTAGGTTATTAAACAAATTGTCCCAATTTTAAAAGCAGCACACCACAAAAGACAAGTTTTGAGGCAGACTGGCAGACATAACCACTTGCCCTGCTTGATCCTATTCGTCCTCACCATTCAGAGCTGGGTCTGTTCCCAGCACGTTCCATTCTTGAGGCAGTTTGAGGTGTCGGAATGCCAGTGCTACCTTCTCATCTAGAGTGTTCACATCCCCAGAGGGCGGTCCTGATCGGTCCAGAAACCTGGTGAAATTCAGAGCCTGCTGGTTACCAGCACTGGTTGCCAGGAACTGGGCTGCATCATATACTTCATCCTGAATGAAGCGAAAATCTTCCTCAGCCACCACAAAAACAGGGAGGCCCTCTTTGGAAGCACAGAGCAGGACCTTCACTGTCTCACAGCAGTCATGACCTGCCCAAAACACACCAGATCCAAAAAAAAAAAAAAAACAAAAAACAAAACAAAAAAAAAACCAGCATTAGAAGGCTTATGGTCAAGAAGACTCCTAACATAGGACATACAGGTTATGCCATTATATTCATATATCTCTCATAAAAGCTAAATATATATTCATATATCTTTCATAAAAGCTAAATGAGAAAACAGAACATGGCACAACACTAAACACAGAGACAGTTCAAATACCTGTTGGGTTTTGTAAGACTATGGACAAATAATTAATCAGCCTTGTGTAAGTTTTCAAGACCACTTTACTTAGTATCAATTAATTTCAATAGGAATAATAATTAAAATAATAACAATGAGAATGAAATAACAGTGATGATAATAACAATACTAATCTATAAACATTTAAGAACAATGATTTTTTTAATTTTTAATTTTTTTTTCTTTCTGGAGGGGGGAAAGCAGGGCAATTTAGGTTAAGTGACTTGTCCAAGGTCACATGGCTAGTAAGTTTGTCAAATATCTGAGTCTGGATTTGAACTCAGGTCCTCCTGACTCCACGGCCAGTGCTCTATTCACTGAGCCACCCAGCCACCCCAAGAACATGAACACTATTTTTAAGAGATGTTACCAAAGGGAACACAATCTCCAAATTGCAAATAATGAAAATCTTTCAAAATGGAGCTGTCTAGTGGGAAAACATCAAAATCACAAGGAAAAAGGATGAGGTACATCCCCATCATCCTGTCTGCTACCATACTTGGTAGGAGCATGCAGCCTTGGACTTTTCTTGATCCTAAGTCTAATATTTCTATCCACCATGCAACACTGCCTCTCATTAGATATGATTGTAGAAAGTTATGGAAAAGTACATAGTAATGTTCAAATACATTACTATTATTGTTTTCATTATTAATGTCATTGAGAAAATTATCATCATCAGCCTGGAATAAGGGCACTAAAACAAAAGGCCTTGTTCATAAATGATCTGTTTCAAAGAGCATTTCTCTTTATTCTTACCTACTTAAACATCTGAAATAATTAGATGGGATCATATGACAAAGCACAGTTCAAATCTCTGTGATATCAACATTCAGGATAACCAGGTAAGCTGACAAAAAAGGATCTCCTATATCAGGTCTTAATTTCAATAAATGCCTTATGCAATGTGAGAGGTAAAGTGCTCCCCAATTTCAGGGGAGAATTCTAAAATTTCCAGTAACTGATCTCAATTTACTGTAAGCCCTTTCACTGTCATCATTATTTATTCCTTCATAAGATAACTTCTTTCTAAAAATGATGAGACTATAAAAAGGGCAGGGAAATCAAAACCAACCCCCTTTTGGACTAAATCAACTCTTAGCTATAAAGTCTGGAATGTATCTGATGATCACTACCCATCTTGTAGACTGAGACCTGTCCCTTTTTATGGGTCGTAAAACAGATTATCCACATCATAGAAAGGTTGGTCCAGACCAGCAGTTTCTGGTGATATAAAATAAATTTTACACATAATGAAATATAAACAAAGAAATTGAAACACTATGTGTTTCAGCAAACACAAGTGGAAAAATTTTCCTACCTGAATTTTTTGTAGTGGTTTCCATGACCCATTTATTCCAAGAGCAGAGGAATACATCTAGAATATTGTTGAATTTATTAAGCAATAATTATATATTGGAGAGCTATAAAAATAGCAGAGAATTACTGCTAAGCTCTTGCTTAACAGAAAATGAACCCCTTGCTGTGAGTGATAAGTATATCTATAAAGTAATGGAATTAATTTTCAGAAGCAACACATGAAAGTCAGTATCATTACTTCATAGTCATTCCTCTGACGAGTAAAAAATAACTTGTGTGCTTTCACACTTCTCAACTTAACAGTTTAAAAATGTTCATCTATCTGAAAGAAGTATGGAGTATAGTCACACCTGAATAGTACATAAAGAGATGCAGAGGGAGTGAACAGTAAAGGACAGCAAAGCCCATGCTAAAGAATACCCTACACAATTCAAGAAGAATCACTTCAGTAGCAGCACCTTAGTTATTTTCTATAATTTATGGTAACAAATGACCTCAGTTAAAAATAATTTATGACAGTATTCATAAATACAGAGAGGTAATAGAGCTCCTATGAACTCTTCTCTCCTTACTCATCCCAAGTTCAAACTTATGGTAGAACTCCAGTAATACTGACAAATGCAATGACAGAATGATAACCTATTAAGTTTAAGAGTGCATGGAGGGCAACAAGATGGTGAGGCACCACTTCCCAGAATCATCAAAATAAGAAAATATTCATCTCATCCAATCATTTCCTAGAAAGGTGGACACAACTGTGAGGGAAGACATGACATTACAAAGCTGATTAGAGGAGAGGGGCCTCTACGCCCTGGGGAAAAGACTAGGAATTCAGATAGCAGTGATCAAACCAGTCTTCTGGGATAGTTTACCTTGAAAACTGCTTAGCCTCAAGGATATCTGCTCAGAAGAAAACACATACACTACAGCAGTAAGAGGGGAGAAGGTTAAACAGTGAAAAAACCCCAAACAAATTATCTAAAATAAAAGGTCAGAATGACACAAACCCAAAGAAGCTAATAGAGAAGTGAGTAAAAACTCAGTTCTCTACAAAATAAGCCAACAACGAGACTGATGAAGATATAAGGAAGAATCAGCTATAATTTTTTTAAAGGCAACACATCACAATTCCCTAGAGATCATCAAACAAAAGCAAGAAACTTCAGAATATTTTAAAAGAATAATAAAGATACTAAGTTTGAAATCTGGTCAGATGTCAGAACTCTCAAAGGAATTTTTTAAAAAATTCAATTCAATTCAATAAATACTTATTATGCACCTATCATGTGTCAGATACTATATTAAGTGCTGGGAATACAAAAAGAGGCAAAAAATGGTCCCCAGCCTCGAGGAATGTATAATCTATTATGGGAGACAACATGCAGACAATACAAAACTACATAGAGGAGGAACAGAAAATAACCAAGAGGGAAACCAATGGAATTAGTAGGGGCCTTAGGGAAGGCTTTCAGTAGAAGGTGTGATTTTAATTGGAGCATAAAGGAAGTCAGAAAGGATATTAATCAGAGTGGAGGAGCCATAGCATCTCATGCATACGAGACAGCAAGAGAAAATCCTGGAACTGAGAGATGGATTGTCTTGTTTGTGGAATAATCAGAAGGCAAGTGTCACTGGATCCAAGAGTAAAGTATAAGAAGGCTAAAAAGGTAGGAGGAGGCTAGTTTAAGGAGGGCTTTGAATGCCAGGGAGTTTGGTACCTTGCTCCTGGAAGCAACAGGAAGCCAATGGAGTTTACTGAGTGTGTGGGTGTGGGTACTGGGGGAAGTGCATGCGAGTGTGCATGTATGTACCTGTATAGGATCAGACTTATGTTTTAGGAAAATCTTAGTGGCTGAACGGAGAATGGACTTGAGTAGGAAGAGACCTGAGTTGGGCACACCCACAAGGATCTACTGCAGTCGGGTATGAGGTGATAAGGGACTGCACCAGAGTAGTGTCAGTGTCAGAGGAGAAGAGACATATTGAAGAAATGTTGCAACAGTGAAATCAGGAGTCCTTAGCAACAGCTTGGATTAGAGGGGTAGTGGAACAGTGAGAATACAGGATGACTCCTAGGTAGTAAGTCTTAGGGGCTAGGGGGACGATGTGGTCCTCTACAGTAATAGGAAAGTTAGGAGGTGGGGAAGGTTTCCAGGGGAAAGATAATGAGCTCTCTTTTGGACATACTGAACTTAAGATGTTTATTGGACATCCAGTTTGAGATGTCTGAAAGGCAGCTGGAGATAGACTGGAGGTGGAGGTCAGCAGAGACTGGGGCAGGACAGACAGATTTGAGAATCACCAGTATAGAAATGGCAATTAAATCCATAGGAACGGATGAGATCACCAAGCAAAGCAGTATATATAGAGAGAAGAGGGCCCAGGACAGAACCCTCAGTCAGGAGCATGATCTGGAAAACGACTCAGCAAAGGAGACTGAAAAGGTGTGACCCGAGAGGTAGGAAGGAGGAGGAAAACAAGGAGTGAAAACATAGAGAGAAGAGAGTATAGAGGAGAGGAGAGTGATCGATGGTGTCAAAGCCTGCAGAGGCCAAGGACAACGGGGACAGGGAAGCAGCCACTGGATCTGGCAACTAAGATAATTACCAGTTTTAGAGAGAGCACTTACAGTGAAACAATAAGGTTGGAAGCCAGACTGTAAAAAGTTGAGAGCAGAAAAAAAAAGAGGCAACTTAGAAAACTTGGTGGAGAGTCTCTCCCAAGTAGTAGAGGCTCAGAAAAAGTTTGTGGTGAATAGAGCACAGGCCCTGTGGTCAGGAGGACCTGAGTTCAAATCCAGCCTTAGACACCTGACATACTTACTAGCTGTGTGACCTTGGGCAAGTCACTTAACCCCAATTGCCCTACCTTGCCCCCTCCAAACATAATTTTAAAAAATTTTGTGACAGATGTGGAACTCAAAAGTATAGAAGGAAAAGAGTTTTTGGCAAGAAAAAAAGCAAAAGATATTATCTTCAAAAGAACTCAAGAATTCTATACAAGCCAAAATGACTGACCCTGAAGTCTGGATTCTCAGACATAATTTAATGATACCATATTTTCCAGAAGAAAAAAAAAGGGGGGGGGGCAGCTAGGTGGTGCAGTGAATAGAGCACTGGACCTGGAGTCAGGAGGACCTGAGTTCAAATCCAGCCTCAGACACTTAACACAAAAACTAGCCATGTGACCTTGGGCAAGTCACTTAACCCCAACTGCCCCTCCAAAAAGCAAAACAAGATGAATTGAAAAGCCTAAGGGCCACATTTCCAGAAATAATGCATATTGTCCAAAAGTTTTTAAAACAAGCAGAATATTGATTAATGGAATCTCAATTTGACTTTTTAAAAAAGGCAAACAGTATTTTTGACAACGAAAAATCACTTAATAAACATTTTATCTTCTGACCCAGTGATCTATCAGCCACGTATATAGCCCAAGGAGTAAAAACACAGATAAAGGTTATACATATACCTATACGTGTGTGTGTGTGTGTGTGTGTGTGTGTGTGTGTGTGTGTGTATATCTCAAAATATTTACTTCAGCATTTTGGGAATTTAGAAAAAACTGAAAACAAAGGGGATATATACTGACCTGGGAAATATCTGAACAAACAAACATAACTGAATATTAATACTCCGTAAGAAAAATATGTAGAGTTCAGACATGCAGGAAAACTTGTATAAACTGATAGAGAAAGAAATAAACAGAATCAAGAGAACACTACATATGTGTGTGTGTGTGTGTGTATCTATCTATCTATCTATCTATCTATCTATCTATCTATATATATATAGTGGGCATATAGAGGACAGCTAGGCAGCAAAGTGGTAAGAGTGCTGGGCCTGGAGTTAGGAAGACCTAAGTTCAATCCAGCCTCAGATACCCTAGCTGTATGATCCTGGGCAAGTCACTTAACCCAGCTTACCTCAGTTTCCTCATCTGTAAAATGTGCTGGAGAAGGAAATGACCAACCACTCCAGTATCTTTGCCAAGAAAACCCCAAATGGGGTTACAAAGAGTCAGACACAACAGAAAAACAATTGAACAATAAAAACAACAACAATGAAATAGTCGTGATAAAGGAAAACAATGCTAAAAGTTATCATGAAATGATCAATCTTAATTACAGAGTACTGATAGCGAAATATAACTCCTTCAAAATAAGAGAAGGAATGAACTACAGGGATGGAATCAGGCATATAATGTCATACATGGTCAGTCTGTTTTAACTTAACTGCCCCTTCTTCCTTACAAGAAGGTAGTTTTGGAAAATGACAATAATGCTTTTTAAAACAATAAATAAAACAAAAAAGTTAGAACTGATGTGTAGCAATTAATAACCACAATGTCTCATTTATTAACAATATTGTCTCATTTACAAAAGAAGGAAAAGAATAATTTTTATAAACTCAATGTTTTGGGGTATAGATATGAATAAAATTCATTTTAAAGACAAGAAAAAAATAAACTCTGATAAATGTCACCATCCCATTGGTAAGAAGAGATACTAAAAGGACCATGGGATCAAAACAGTACTATATGTTATTTAAGTAAAACATACGATGAATTTTTCTGTCAAATCTTACACTCATAATTCCTCAGAAGAGAGTTAATCAAAATGGCTATATTCTATACAATCCAAATAAGTCCTTATTCTTTTTAACCAGTCTTCTCCTTCCCACACTTGAACAATGTTTTATAACTGAATGTTAATTCATCTAAGCCCTAAGACAGGGAACAATGAAACTTGAATAAGAGTCCTATTACAATTGGGGAAGTAGGGG
This sequence comes from Gymnobelideus leadbeateri, assembly GCA_011680675.1. Taxonomy (NCBI): domain Eukaryota; kingdom Metazoa; phylum Chordata; class Mammalia; order Diprotodontia; family Petauridae; genus Gymnobelideus; species Gymnobelideus leadbeateri. Next base: position 136,783 of record WOXC01011744.1, on the reverse strand, counting down.
AGAAGTGCTTACCTCTTTCTTTTATAAAAGGATCACACTATAGTAATGATCACTAACTTTATACTAAGCATTCCGGGCAGAGCAAAAGGCCAATGTGAAATAATATTTCAATCAAAAAAGGAAGGGAGCAAAGAAAAAAATATATTTATACGTATATTTGTCTTTTTGGAGGGGGGGAGACAGGGCAGTTGGGGTTAAGTGACTTGCCCAAAGTCACACACCTAGTGTGTCAAGTGTCTGAGGCTGGATTTGAACTCGGGCCCTTCTGACTCCAGGGCCAGGGCTCTACTCACTGAGCCACCTAGCTGCCCCCAAAGAAAAAATTTCTACAGAAAAATCCATCTGGTATTTCCTGGCACACCCATAGCCTTCACTAAATGCTTACTGATTGCTAAAATGATGGTTTGCTTTGAGGCAAAGTATATAGCTATGAAAGAAGGGAGTTAAAGAGGGTCTGTTTTATTAATCTATGGATTAGTGAGGTTAGAGAATTAAAACAACAACTCAGAAGCAAGTATATGGGAATATATCACTCAGGATTTCCTTTCAGATATGGGCTCACATTCTGAGGGAAAACTGCTGTTGCTCAGTCATTTTTCATTTGCATCTGATTCTTCCTGTCTCTATCTGGGGTTTTCTTTACAAAAATACTGGAGTAGCTTAGTGTTTCCTTTTCTAGTTCATATTACAGATGAGGAAACCGAGGCAAACAGAGTCAAGTGACTTGACGAGGGTCACAGTGCTAGTAACTGTCTGAGGCCAGATCTGAACTCAGTCTCCTGATTCTAGATCCACTGTTCTATCCACTTCAGCCACTCAGCTGCTGAGAGAAAACTTTAAAATTATCAAAAGTCAATGTGGTCATAATTCTGTAACTGGTTTGGTATAATTACAGTCCTGCATTGTTGTTTTTAAACTTTAATTTTATATTTATTTTTACTTTACAACATTCATTTCCACAAGATTTTGAGTTACAAATTTTCTCCCTCTCTTTCCTCTATTCACTACCCCAGAACAGTGATCCCACTGAATACTCCCTCCCCCAATCTGCTGTCTCCTATATCCTCCCCCACTCCCCCTCCAACTTTCCAATAGGGCAAGATGGATTGCCATACCCCAGTGCCTGTATATCTTATTTCCCAGTGCATGTAAAATAGTAGTAGTAGTAGTAGTAGTAGTAGTAGTAGTAGTAGTAGTAGGCTACTACTACTACTAATACTTTTTAAACATTTAATTTTAAAACCTCAAATTCCAGATTCTCTCCCCTCCTCCCTCATCACCCACCCTTACTGGGAAGATAAGTAATTCAATATAGGTTATACATGTGCAGTTATGCAAAACACTTCCATAGTGGATATACTGTGAAAGATTGAATATATTTCCCTCCATCCTATCCCACCCCCCACTTGTTCTATTTTCTACTTTGATCCTGTCCCTTTTCAAAAGCCTGTACTTCTAACTACCTTCCCCACCAATCTGCCCTCCCTTCTATCATCTCCCCACCCCCTTTCTCCCCTACTTTCCTGCAGAGTAAGATACCCAATTTAGTGTGTATGCTATTCCCTCCTCAAGCCAAATTCCCTTTTGCCTTCCTGTTCTTCCCCTCTATTGTAAGTTTTCCCTTGCCTCTTTTATATGAGATAATTTACCCTATTCTGTCTCTCCCTATCTCCTCTCATTATGTTCTTCTCTCACCTCTTAATTTTATTTTTTAAGTATCATCCTCTCCTATTCAATTGATCCTGTGCCCTCTGTCTATGTATACCTGTACACATATATACACACCCTCACATATGTATTCATATGCCCATAAACCCTCCTATATAGACACGTATATGTGTGTATACACACACACACACACACACACACATTTATATTCCTTCCACCTATCCTCATACTGAGAAAAGTTTCATAAGTTACAATTATCATTTCTCCATGTCGGAATGTAAATAGCTCAACTTTGATAAGTTCCTTATGATTTCTTTCCCCTGTTTACCTTCTTTATGCTTCTCTTGCTTCTGGTATCTGAAAGTCAAATTTTCTATTCAACTCTTTTTTTTTTTTTCATCAAGAATGCTTCAAAGTGGGGCGGCTAGGTGGTGCAGTGAGTAGAGCGTCAGCCCAGGATTCAGAAGGACCTGAGTTCAGATCTGGCCTCAGACACTTGATGCACACACAAACAAAAACCTAGCTGTGTGACCTTGGGCAAGTTACTTAACCCCAATTGCCCTCCAAAAAAAAAAAAAAAAAAAGAATGCTTCAAAGTCCTCTATTTCACTGAATGACCATATTTTCCCCAGAAACAAGATACTCAGTTTTGCTGGGTAGGTGATTCTTGGTTTTAGTCCTAGCTCCTTTGACCTCTGGAATATCATATTCCAAGCCCTTTAATCACTTAGTGTAGAAGCTGCTAGATCTTGTGTTATCCTGACTGTGTTTCCACAATATTCAAATTGTTTCTTCTTGGCTGCTTGTAATATTCTCTCCTTGATCCGGGAACTCTGGAACCTGGCTATAATATTCCTAGGAGTTTTCTTTTTGGGATCTTTTTCAAGAGATTATCAGTAGATTCTTTCAACAGCTCTTTTGCCCTCTGGTTCTAAAACGTCAGGGCAATTTTCCTTGAGAATTTCTTGAAGGATGGTTTCTGGGTTCTTTCTTTGATCATGGCTTTCAGGTAGTCCAATAATTTTTAAATTATCTCTCCTGGATCTATTTTCCAGGTCAGTGGTTTTTCCCATGAGATATTTCACATTGCCTTCTATTTTTTTCATTTGTTGAATCTGTTTAATAGTATCTTGATTTCTCATAAAGTCACTAGTTTCCATTTGCTCCAATCTAATTCTGAAGGAATGATTCTCCTCAGTGAGCTTTTGAGATTCTTTTTCCATCTTGCAAATTTGGCTTTTTAAGGCATTCTTCTCCTCATTGGTTTTTTTTTTGGGCCTCTTTTGGCATTTGAGTTAGTCTATTTTTTTAAGATGTTACTTTCTTCAATCAGGTTGTTGACTCTCTTTTCATAATTTTCTTGCATCATTCTCATATCTCTTCCTAATTTTTCCTCCACTTCTCTTACTTGATTTTCAAAATCCTTCTTGAACTCCTCCATGGCCTGTAAACAGTTCATATTTTTCTTGGAAGCTTTTGGTGCAGTTGTCTTCCTCCTTTTCCATGCTTTGATCCTTTTTATCCCCCAAAAAGGAATGAAAGGTTGGACTGCTGTGCTTGCTTTGCTTGCTCATGGTGCCATTCAAATGCTTAACTTTTGAGCTTTTTGCCAAAGTAGAACTCTGCTTCCAGAGAGGAGAGCTTTGTCCCAAATAGTGGGGGTTTTCACGGCTGCTGGAGCTATTAGTTGGGTGCCCTACCTGAAGCCTCCATAAGCTCCTGGTACCCCAGGACCTCCACCCAAGACAGTGATCCAGATCCAAGGAGGTTAAAAACAAGAGCAATTACCCCTCTGGATGGTTGCTTGGTCCCCCTACAATCTGCAGGCCAGGACCTCTGAAGCAGCCATGTGGAGGTGGCTGCACAGCTGCCATACTTCTACCACTTCTCACTCTGGGGGCAGAGGCCAGACCACACCTCTATCCCCTCCCCCCCCCCCAGTTCCAACAGAGTTCTACACTGACCTTTTACTTTTTTCTTTGGCATTTATAGGCTGATATTTCTGAAAACCTTCACAGCTGCCAGTGATCCACTCTCCCAAAGTCCTCTCTAGCTGCTGTTGGTCTGGCTGTCCTGGGGCTAAAACCAAAGGTCATATGGGGCTAGACTCGGCTTCCAGCATGCTGTGATGGACCCTTCCTGCTGGCTTACCTGTCTGCCTTCCGTGGGAGGTTTGTTTCTATCACTTTGTGGGTTCTATTGCTCTAAAGTTTGTTTATTTTGTATATATTTGAGGTGGTCATGGGGGGAGCTCAGGGAGTTTTCCCGCTTCTACCTGTTGTTTTTGTTTTTAAAAGAAAAAGTCAAAACCACGCTAACATATTAACAAAACCACGCTACAAGAATGGTAGAAATATATTAAAAAAAGAAACAAAATTTATGTCCTACAGGGCTGTGGGCAAACAGGCTTTCTAATTCACTCTTGATAGCACCATATTTGTTAGTACAAGTATTCTGGACAGAAATAAGAAAATATGCAACAAGAGTCACAAAGTTTATCAGACCTTTTAGATTCAGTAATTCCATAAATAGGACCTAATATGCCTAAAATGTTAACAAAAAGGAAAAGAGGGTTACTATTTGTTCAAAATATTCATAGTTGCTCTATATATAAATTTTAAAAATTGCAAATATGGGGTGGCTAGGTGGTGCAGTGAATAGAGCACTGGCCCTGGAGTCAGGAGGACCCGAGTTCAAATCTAGCCTCAGACACTTAACACTTACTAACCCTGTGACCTTGGGCAAGTCACTTAACCCCAATTGCCCCCTCTAAAAAGCAAAAAAAAAAAAAAAAAAAAACCAACAAAAACCAACAACAATAACAAACCCTGCAAATAATCCAATAACTGTCCAATAACTGGAGAATGGATAAATAATGATACATTAGCTAAGCCTGAAGTTTGAGGACTCTACCATTATAATGTTAGCTGTCAGATAATGAAATCTTTTCTCACATCAATTTCTCAAGGCCATTTTTCAGGTAAGTCATAGAATAGCAGTGATCTGAATTAGTAGAGAGTCTCTATTAAATAAATTGTGTATGTTACAACTAAATATGTGCCACATGACAAAATTATGCCTTCAATTTACTTTAAGCCATAATGTCTGCACTATGCCAAAAGCAAAATAAATTGGTTCTTTCCCACTATCATGTATCTCTTCAACAGACTGCCTGTATTTTTCTATCTATTGAGCTCCTTCTCATTCTGCAAGGTCAGGATCAGCTAAAGAGCCAGCTAAAATAAAACTCTCTCCATTAATTTTTTCTCATTATTATGTGTATTTGCATATAAAAATGTCAAATCACCAAGTATTTATTAAGAATGTGTTATCACCAGGCACTGGGAATACAAATACAGCAGAAAAAAGACAGTCCCTGCACATGGGTGGTGTACAATGAAAACATGGTAGGCCAGGGTGTACTCCATAAAATGGAGGTTCTGGGAAGAACCCGCCATTAAGAAGGAGGGGCTGAGGGTATTTCCTATGCCCTATAAGGACAGAGTTAAGTTTCCAAGTATGAAGAGGTTTCTATGTCATGGGAGAAAAAGTCCTGAGTCAGGAGTGTAGCCAGAAGAGGAATGAAATGACAAACCAAATGTGTGCAGCCAGGTGGGAAATGAAGAGATTGTTGGCCAGCACTCTCTCCTTAAAAAGAGGAGGTGCTAATTGGAAGGAGCCATCCGTGTCAGAGGGACGGGCCCCCAACAAGGAGGTAGCAGTTCCAGATCTTCCAGGATAAAGAAGTCTCTGGGATATGACATCTAAAGGAGTATAGCCTGATGAGCATTGAGCCCTGTCCTGTAACAGAAGAAAGGGGCAGGCTCCCAAATGGGAATAAGAAAAGAAAACCAAAGAGAGTAGATAGGAGAGATATCCTTAATTTGCCTCTCTCCCACCTGATTAAAACTAAATTTTCTCTTAAATTCAGAGACTATCATTTTTTTCTTCTTGAGCCCCCAGCACTAAGTTTAGTGTTTTGGACATAATGGGGAAATAAAATTTCTGTAACATATAAAGAACATAAGAATAGAAACAACAGTCTCTATGTGCCAGGTTAACAATTTATCTTTTTTTAAAAAATTCATTATTTAAAAAAAAACCCTAAAGATGTACCAGAAAGGATTAATAAATCAGAGTTTTCAGAAAACAGTAAGTCTGGGTTCATTAATTTATCAAGCAATAAGCATTTATTAAGTGCAACTGTATGCTAGGAGCTATGCTCAGTACTCAAGAGGACAGTTATCCCTTCCACATCATGACTTTCCCCACTGTTGCTTCAGTATATTGCACATTGGCATATGAAATTAAATGGAAATTTTTCAGCTTTGTGGAAGCTGCATGTGAAGGCCAGCAGAGGATACAGAAAAAGTTCTGAAACTTAGAAATGCATAAAATACATGCAGAGCACTGTATAATATTAACCCAAATTTTACAATAAGGCACTGTAAATATCCCATAAAAGAAAAAGAAAAAATTCAGATGTCTTTCTCTGATATGAACAGAGGGCCGAAAAATTTTAGGTGGATTTTCGAGAATGAGGGGCATCGTGCCTCTTAACTCCCTTGATGTGGAAGGGATAACTGTACAAAAAAAAATGCAGAAACAGTTTCTGCCCTCACGCATTTTCTTGATAAGAGGAAAAGAGATTAAAGAAAGCCTAGACAAGCTGACTGACTTCTGTCAAAATGAACTAACTAGGAGTTAGAGACAAAAAGAAGAAAACTAAAGTACTGAAAAGGGAGTAATAGCCAAGGTTTTTGCTCTCTTTTGAACCTATGCAAAAATATCTTCTAGTTTCTTTGCAAATAGTCAGTCTTTTGAAAAGGAGTGAAAACAGATCTGGTCATTACTAAAAGGGGATATTAAAACCCATGGCAATGTTGTCTTTGAAAGCAAAAAGGAACAGCAATTCTAATATTTTGGAAAATGGTCTTAAAGTTTGTTTAGAATGGGCCACTGCACTACCAAGTTTATTACTGCTTTTATCTGTTTACTTAAATGAAAAAGGAGTTAAATGCAGGTCAAATTCAAAAAGTCACTGTTTATGATTTTCCTAAAGGACCTAATTTAGTTGAATACATTTATCCAAAATCTGATGGCTGTGTCTGTCACTGGGCATGTTCTGCAGGATAATAGGAGTTTCCTACAGTCCCCTTATCACTAAGCAAGGCACCCATGGAGACAAAATATTATGGTAGATAAACAAAGCCACTGGACACATGAGACATCAATTACTTCATTTCCTACAAATGAACTAGAAGTGGAACACATACCATCTGAGTGTCTAACAATGAGAGTTCAAAATCAATTCAAAGAAACCAATCTACATTTGGTTTTAGCTCCTATTAAAAAGTATCCTTAGATCATACATTTGATTAATCCAAGGAGAATCCCACACTGACATTATCTTCAGAAGATTTGCATATAGTAGGCTATGGAAACAAAGTGAAATAAATTCTCTTTTATCCCCTCAAAATTACTGATTGACCCCTGCCTTCCCCTCCCCCACCCCAAACACACACAGGAATCTTGTTTCTGAAATGACTACAGGAGAGAATGGGAAAGTCTAAATTTTCATATCATGAACTCAAATCTTTATACAACAGAATGAATTTTTAAAAAGCACTCATCAATAGTGTTAAGAATTCTTCCCAGGGCAGCTAGCTGGTACAGTGAAAAGAGCACTGGCCCTAGAGTCAGAAGGGCATGAGTTCAAATCCGGCCTCAAGACACTTGACACATTTATTAGTCCTGTGGCTTTAGGCAAGTCATTTAACTCCAACTGCCTTGCCTTCCCCCTTTCAAAAAAAAGAAAAAAAAAAGAAAAAGGGGAAAAAAGAAAAAAAAAAGTTCTTCCCTCTGGGCTGGCTAGGTGGTGCACTGAATAGAGCAGCAGGCCTGGAGTCAGGAGGACCCTGAGTTCAAATCAGACCTCAGACACTTAACACTAGTCATGTGACCCAGGGCACTTAACCCCAACTGCCCTGCCCTCCCCCTGCAAAAAGAAAAAAAAACCAAACAAAGAATTCTTCCCTGCGCTAACCTCTGGGGATAGAAAAGCATTATAGTCCTAGTCTTCAGGGAGTTCTCCTTATAATTGGGGAGATAACACACAAAAGGTTTCAGCTGCAAAAGAGAGATGGGTAAGTCCCCTGGTCTTTATGGTTCATTGGCAAAACAGATGGTAATGCCTCTTCCTTAATGTTATTTCCACATAAATTGAACAAAGACATAATTTGTTATGTATTTTGAGAAGCAGTCCAAATATATGATACATGCATAAATCCTTATTTCCAGAGGTAAAGTAATGGGGGTAAGGGGGGGAGAGATCAGAAGATAAATAAGGCAGGCAGCAATAATAATAATCTCATAATAACTCACATTTCTATGGCACATTTTGGCTTAAAAGCATGTTTGAGGTATTCTCCAGAACCAGTTTTTGTTGGCAAACTAACATTAAACATATTGACACAGCATGGGCCTCATATTAGTGCATGAAGGTCTCCATGTTCTGTCCAGGTTTCCAGAGTGATAAAATACATGGCCATTTCCATGTAAATACTGCAAACAGACCAATGAATAATAGATTAATGATTATATGGCAAAAGCAAACTTAGAACTCCAAGACTCCAAATATCCATTGAAGTACTGGAGTTCAAAGTTTGCTTTTTTTTCCATAAAATAGGTTTATTGCCTAGTTCCAAAGCTATAATTCAGCTTCCTTCTACCCCCATTCCCAAAGCAATAAACCACTTTTCTACAGAGATTCAACATCATTTTTAAAAACATACTTCAGAAGAGAGAAATACAGATGCTGATGAAAATGACCATTACAAAAGCAAAGGTATTATAAAGAAATGGATGATGAGACAATTAATGGAAATAAACTGCTTTTTGATTAAGACTGGTTAGATGCCTAAAGCTTCTTTCCAAATGTAATATTCATATGTCATCCTTGCACATCTGCTGCTGCAAAAAACAGAGCTGATACTGACAGACCTAGCACATACATAGCCTTTTATCGTAGCTCAGCTTATCAAGACCTGACCAGCAATCATTTTTTGCTTATTTAAAACCTAATATCACAGGGCTATATTTTCCCCCTCAGAAAGAAATATTTGTATTAGATTTCTCTAGCACTTTTATTTTAATAGGCATACAAAGAAAGACAAAAATACAAACAGGAAACCTGAGACCAATCTGGAACCAAGTAATGCCCATAGGTAAACTTGGCCATTATTCAGAATTTAATTACTAGAAGTAGGGGGAAATGTTTTTAAGTTTACTTAAATTTCTTTCACAAAAATGCCAATTAGGAAACTCTCAATCTGTTCTATTTTTCATTCTAAAAATATGTTTGCTTTGTCTAACAACCAAATACTGGTTACCAAGATTCTATTTCATTTAATATTAAATATTACTAAGGTCCCTAGTTACTTTACCAACACTCTGCTCATATTTCTATACACTGTTCACCAGTTACATGGAGGTCTTTTACAATGAATCAATTTTTTAGAAACCTAAGGTTTATCAATATGAAGGGGGAAAGAGGAAACAGTAGCTAGTTAAAACTGGGTCTGAGGATGTTTTTGTGAATTTCTTAATATTTTTATTATTTTAATTAAAAAAGAAATGGGATCAGGGTATTTTACTTCTACCTGCAGTATCAGTGAAGTAATAATAGCAATGAATTCATCTGGGCAAAGGAAATGTGTTCTCATTTCAGCTTGCATTTTATAATAAATTATGTTTTTGAATCAGACATGCAACAAGCTATTTCTAACATCATCATTTATTATACAACTTGCTTACCAATTTAATCACTCAGTCCAGTTCCCTAAGGTTAGCCAAATATATTTTGTAAAAGAAAAATGGTTGGGTTTTTTCCACTATACCTCTTAAATGGTAATTAAAATAAGAACAGTTTTATTTTAAAAACCAAAAGAAGTTAATTTTATTTCTTTGTAAATTAAACATCCATTTCATTCATCAGAAACAGAAAAGAAAGGAAGGGCAAGAATGAAAGATGAATACAAAATCTTGATTTAAGATCTCGGGTTATTTTTATTTTTTCTTTCTATAATTAAACATGTATCTTTTTTGCTTGGAGGGGGGGCTAGGAGAATGGGTAGGGGGGAACTTTGTAACAAATTCCCATGTTAACTACGTTCAAAAATGTGTATCTAATTCCATATAGTTCTCCATCATTGTTCTGCTAGAAAGTAAATAGCATTCTTCACCACCTTCTGGAATCATCAATGATCTTTTCATTGATCAGGGGGCCACTTTAAGAAGAAAGTTGAAGGTGACTCCAAAATTGAAAACCCAAGAGATTAGAAGAATGCAGGTAACCTAAATAAAAACATGGAAGTTAGGAAGCCATGTATGGTTGGAGGGGAAGGTAATGAGGTCGATTTTGGGTACAAGTTTTTTATCTATGGGCTATATAGGTGGATATGAGCCAAAGTAGATAAAAAGTTCAAGATAGACATAAAAAAGTTGTGTATGAGACAACTTGGGCATTATCTGAACAGAAATCAAAGGCATGTGTAAAGGGTAGTGTGTGCTGGATTTACCCAGGCATTCCCTGGTCTCTCAAAAAGAAAATTCCGTTTCTTGTTTCTCATTTCAGAAACTTTTAGTTGTTAGTCTGGGGGGGGGGGGGGGATGTTTAGTTAAATTGGAGCTTCTTTACTCTCATTAATAATTACATATTCTATGATTGAACATTCAATAAATGTTCAACTTTAAAAAATAAAATAGAGTGGGCGGAGCCAAGATGGCAGAGTAGAAACAGCACTTCCAAGGTGCGCTGCCCCACACCACCTCCAGACAACGTAAAAAGGGAATCTCAACAACTTCTGGAGCCCCAGCACCCACAGAACGACACAGAGAAGCTAACCTCCTGCTGAGGACAGCCCAGCAACCCTACAGGGAGCGGCCAGCACAGTGCTCTGAGAGCAGGCAGCACAGCGTGCTAGGGACCAACAGCACAGCCCTCTGGAAGCCGAGCAGAGGCCCGCATGAGCTGTGGTTTTAGCCCCAGGGTGGCCGTGCCAGCACCCGGCTGCAGTGACCCCAGAACACCAGCAGCTGTGGTGATTCCAGAATTATCAGCACAGATATGCCTAGGACAAAGTGAGAGGTTAGTGCCCTATGGACTTTGGGACCAGTATTTGGGGAACGCTTCGGCTTCCTCCCCTGGGGGCAAAAAGCTGCTGAGGAAATGCAGCACAGAGGCCATTTTGCAGTGTCAGTGGCAGCTCCAGCTCCTGGTCTGTGAACTGTAGAGAGATCCAGCAATCAGTATGGGGTTAATCACTCTTGCTTTAACCTGCTTGGATCTGGATTGTGGTCTTGGGGGGAGGCCTGGGGTGGGTGTCCAATTTGCCAGAGAGGGTGGAGGTATTACAGAAGCCACCCAACCTCTGGAAGTTGCGAAGACCCCACATTTGGGATGGAAGCTCTCCTGTCTGGTGGCAGAGTCCTACTGTGGCAACAAGCCCAAAAATCAAGTAATTAAGTGGCAATATGCCTAGGCAAAGGAAACAAAATAAACAGAAAAATGCAACTTTAGATTCTTATTTTGGGGGCAAAGAGGATCAAAGCATGAAACAGGAGGAGGACTGTGAGGTCAGAACTCCTGCACCAAAAGCCCCAAATGAAAATACAAGCTGGCTACAGGCCACAGAGGACCTTAAGAAGCATATAAGAGAAGTAGGGGAAAAATTGGGAAGAGAAATGACAAAGATGTAAGAAAAGTATGAAATGACAATCAACAGCCTGACTGAGGAAAACAACACCTTAAAAAAATAGACTAACTCAAATGGTAAAAGAGGCTCAGAAAGGCAATGAGGAGAAGAATGCCTTAAAAAGCCAAATTTACCAGATGGAAAAAGAATCTCAAAAGCTCACTGAGGAGAATCATTCCTTCAGAATTAGACTGGAGCAAATGGAAACTAGTGACTTTATGAGAAATCAAGATGCTATTAAACAGATCCAAACAAATGAAAGAATAGAAGGCAATGTGAAATATCTCATGGGAAAAACCACTGACCTGGAAAATAGATCCAGGAGAGATAATTTAAAAATTATTGGACTACCTGAAAGTTATGATCAAAGAAAGAACCTAGAAATCATACTTCAAGAAATTCTCAAGGAAAATTGCCCTGATGTTTTAGATCCAGAGGGCAAAATAGAGATTGAAAGAATCCACCAATCGCCTCCTGAAAAGGATCCCAAAAAGAAAACTCCCAGGAATATTATAGCCAGGTTCCAGAACTTCCAGATCAAGAAGAAAATACTACAAGCAGCCAGGAAGAAACAATTCCAATATTGTGGAAACACAATCAGAATAGCACAGGACCTGGCAGCTTCTACACTGAGGGATTGAAGGGCATGGAATATGATATTCCAGAGGGCAAAAGAGCTGGGATTGAAGCCAAGGGTCACCTACCCAGCAAAACAGAGTACCTTGTTTCAGGGGAAATTATGGTCATTCAGTGGAATAGAGGACTTTCAAGCATTCTTGAGGAAAAAAACAGAGTTGAATAGAAAATTTGACATTCAGACACAAGAAGCAAGAGATGCTTGAGAAGGTAACCAGGGAAAAGAAATCAAAAGGAACTTATCAAAGTTAACCTATTTACATTCCTACATGGAAAAACAATAACTGTATCTGATAAAACCTTTCTCGTTACGAAAATAATTGAAGAAGGGTATATGGACATATGAATATATATGTGAATGTGTGTATATATGTTTACAGGTATACATGGATAGAGGGCACAGGTTGAATTGAGTGGGAAGGGATGATACTTAAGGGGTGAAGTTAAGAGGTGAGAGAGGAAAGTGACAAGAGGAGATGGGGAGAGACAGGGTAAGGTAAACTATCTCATGTAGAAGAGGCAAGGGGAAGTAGTTGCAGGGGAGGGGAAGAACAAGAAGGCAAAACCCTATTCTCATTGAATTTGGCTCAAGGAGTGAATCACATACATACTAAATGGGATATCTCACCCTGCAGGAGAGTAGGGGGAAGGGGGATGAGAGGGGATGATAGAGGGGAGGGCAGTCTAGGGGGAGGGGGGTTGGAAGTACCCACTTTCTAAGAGGGACAGGATCAAAGTAGGGAATGGACCAGGTGGGGGGGGGTGTGATAGGTGGGAGGGAAATATAAGCAGTCTTTTACAATATATCTACTATGGTAATGTTTTGCATAGCTATACATGTACAACACATACTGAATTGCTTATCTTCCCAGAGTGAGTGGGTGACAAGGGAGGAAGGGAACGGATCTGAAATTTGAAGTCTTAAAATTAAATGTTTCAAATGTATATAAATACTATTATTAATACTATTTTGCATGTAATTGGGAGATAAGATGTTCAGGCATTGGGGCTCAGAGATTCACCTAGCCCTAATGGCAAAGTCGAAGGGGGTATGGGAGAAGATATGGGAGAGAGCAGATTGGATGAGGGGATATCTAGTGGGACTGCTATTCTGGGGTGGTGGGTAGGGAAAAATGGGGAAAAAATTGTAACTCAAAATCTGGTGGAAATGAATGATGTAAACCAGAAGTTAATAAACCATTTGTTAAAAATTATCTGGTTTTACACCCTAATGGTGTAATACATTACATACCTATTATGGGATTATACATACCTATTATGGGATTATAAATGACTACTCTGGAACTGAAGACATCACTGAAACTGTAGATAAAGGAAATAACTGGTCTGGGAAAGAATGCTCACTGTGATGTGCCCCCTCAAGCTACCATTGTCATTCCTGGACAGAAGTAAATAAAATTGATATGGGAAATCATCAGAGGAAAAGGTGGTAGATAGTACACAAATTTGAGAAAGATAATAGTGAATGAATAATCTACACAACCTATGCCTGCTATTGGCTCAAGACTCAGTTGTGAATAACTTAACCTGACCCAATCTCCCAAATGGAAGAAATATCAGAGGGGTTAAATGTGGCCTCCTCATTCCATATTACACATATATCAGACATAGTGATGGTGTCTTCTATTAGTTTTAGTTGTTGTTGTGTTTGTCCCATGTTCTCAAAGAGGGCAATGACATCAGGGAGATGATGACATTACTTTGATGATTCAGTAGACTTTAATTTGAGTGAGGGAGGGATGTGCAAGGTGACTAGCCTCACTTTCTCCTCCAGAGCCATCTGGGTCCAGTGGCCTGATATTCATCAGGATGACTGGAGTTGGCCTAGGATGCAATGGGAGAGACCCTGTCCTTTTCTCCTTTTTTAGACTAGGGTCTTTTCAGCTTCTCACTTTGAGTGAGGTAACTATTCAGGGTATAGGCCTCTTTAATAAGTGCATCCAAGGACGGCCCCTTTAACCAAAAAAATAAAAAAATCAAACATGGAGGGGAAGGCCCCAAGGACTGCTGGCCAAAAAAGAAACAATTACTATTTACATTCACTCTGTGTTTGGAGGGCAGGCCTCTATTGCCCAATCTATGAGCTCCAGAGTGAATTCGGTTTAAGGCTTGGTCTTTGAGAAAGAAATCTAGCCAGTAAACCCCAAGGTTTAGCAGCTTTCAATCAAAAAAATGTACCTTCCTTTGGGCAGAGCACCCATGGGTAAATTAGTTTTGGTGGTTAAATGCTGAATGAGGATCATACTCTATCTTGTATGTACTGTGATTTGCAAGATGCCTTCCCCATGGAGTATGAACTTTTTGAAGACAAGGAATGTATTTTTTGCCTTTCTTTTTATACCTAGTACTCAGCACAGGGCCTGGTATGTAGCAAAAGTTTAATAAAACTTGCTGACTGATTGATAAATGTAGAAAGGATATCAGAAGCCATCTATTCCAAACTTATATGTTACAGATGAGAAAACTAAGGTCCATGGAAGTTAAATAACTTGTCTACAGGTGGTGTTAAAGATAGGATTTGAACCCAAGTCCTGACCTGAGAGCCAATACTCTCTCTATTAAAATCCCAGTGTGACTTTTCAAAGCAAAATACTAGCTTAGAGAGAACAGATATTATGATTTAAATGGTGGCTTGGATAATAAAAGCCTCTTCCATTTCCATGGAGTTTTAAGATTTAGAATGTATTTTTCTCACAACGTTCCTATGAGGAAAATAAAACAAGGATTACTAATGGCAAATTACACTCAAACGAAGGGGAGTCCCAACAGTGGCTTCCAAATGGAATAAAACAAGGATCTATTTCACACACGCACACACGCGCACACACTTGCGATGTCTCAATCTCCGTGGCATTTATTTACATGCTGGACATATTCCTTGCCTCTGTAATTTACTGTAATTTTCCCATATTTATCTCACTATCCATAGCACCTAGCATAGGGCCAAACATGAAGTATGCATACCAACGTCTGATGACTGAATGATCAGTTGTGGAGCACCAGCCTTAATCAAGGTGCTCAAGACATCACTTACTTGCCTCCACTCAAATTTCCTGCGAGTGCATTTTGTGAGCTCTTGTGCTTTTCCTCTTGCCCCCTCATGGTGCTGCTAATATTTTACTAATAATATTCAAGACTGCATAAGTAGGACGGCAGAGTAGATAGGCCCCAAGACCCCGGAAGGCCTGGCTCTGAGATCCTATTCTAGCCTTTTAGCACTGTGAATACCTACAGAGTTTTCCAATTCAAAGAAACCCTCACAACTCTTATGCCATATACTTAATTCTGCAGATAGACTGGCAGTGGCCAAGCCCAGGTTACATCTAGGTGTCTCAATGCTAGCAGCGTCAACAGGCTAATGGCTAAAAGGCTTGAAAGCCCATTATATCCTAGCATTTCCAGGTCCTTTCCCAAAGCAAACAAATAAATATATTGTTTTACATTAAAAAACAACAACAACAACAACAACAATGTAGGTAGTTTTTAATTACTGGCAGAGGCAGTTAACATGTATTTATTAAGTGTCTACTATGTGCGAGGCACTGTGGAAGCTCAAGGGATACAAAGAAATGCAAACATGTGGTCTCTTCCCCTCAAGGAGATCACATTCTCAAGGGGAGACAACATGCAAACAACTGCGTGCAAGATAGATATAATATGGGGTGGTGAGGTGGCACAGTGAATAGAGCATCAGCCCTGGTGTCAGGAGGATCTGAGTTCAAATCCAGCCTCAGACACTTAACACAAAAACTAGCCATGTGACCTTGGGCAAGTCACTTAAGCCCAATTGCCCTGCACTCCTCCCTCAAAAAAGCAAAGACAAATAAACAAAAAAAGAGATAGATATAATATAAATGGGAGGCAATCTCATAGCAAAAGCACTCATGGAGTATGGAAAGTAGACAGTATATCATTTTGCAAAAGGTTGGATGTGAGCTTCGAAATGTAAGATTAAAAATTAACATCATAGTCCATCTAGGAGGTGCAGTGGATAGAGCATGGGCCCTGGAGTCAGAAGGGCCTGAGTTTAAATCCAGCCTCAGACACTTGACACTTACTAGTTGTGTGATCCTGGGCAAGTCACTTAACCCCAACTGCCTCGCCTCCCCAAAAAAACCCTAATATCACTATTATATGCTGCCTCATTCATTCAAGTGGCATTTATTAAGGGCCACCTTCTATCTAGGATTTCATTATATCTAATGAACTCTGGAATACAAATTTTTAATTTTTCTTTTCCCAAGTGGCACCTAGTCCAATAGGCCCCAAATGAGTAGCATAGATAAAATTATAAATTATAAATGTTATGCTTATCATATCTGAAGATGACACAAAGCTAGAAAGATAGGTAAGAAGTTGGAAGACAGTATCCAAATCTAAAAAGAGCCTGACAGGTTACAAGAGGAAACTGAATTTATTAAGATAGAACTTAATAGGAATAACTGCAGTGTTACATTTGAGATGAAAAAACAATCACCTTTTTAAGATTAGGAGAGAAATGTATGGCTAAGCTAGAAAGTTTACTTGAAAAAGTTAGGAGGGGTTTTTGTGAACTGAAAATTCACAATGTTAAGATAAAAATGTGTCTCAGAGGCCAGAAAATTAAATTGTGTAAAGAAATAAATAGTTTTCAAGACAAGGAAAGTAAAAGTTCTACTGTATTACAACCCTGTTAGATCACACCTGCAGTGTATTCTTTTCTAGGTGCTACATTTTATAAGAAGGGCACTGAAAAGCTGGAGAAAAAATCCATAAAAGGACAACCTGGGGGATGAAGGGTTTTGAAATAATGCCATATGATGTGCAATTAAGGAAATTAGGGTTAAGAGTAGATGGAGTGCAGGAAATTTGCTGTGAAAATGAGAAATATTCATGCACTTGGATGAGGCTGGGATGGCAGTTGAATTCAAGTATTCCAAGTCCTGCCATATAGAAATTATAGTTCTTCTTCTTGTCCACAAAGGGCAGAACTAAGAATGATAGACAGAAGCTATAAAGAAGAACTTAGGATGTATGAAAGGGAAAACTTCCTAATAATTGGAATTATTCAAAACCAGAATGGGTTGCCTTTCAAGTTAGTAACTTCACCCTCATTGGAAGTGTTAATGGAAATCTGGAAAACTGACCCTTTGTTGGAAATAGGATAGAAGAGATTTTTTTTCAAGAATATATTGGAGATTATTGGAAGCAGAGCCAATAATGAAGGCAGCTCTTCCAACATTCTCCTTCAAACAATTTTAAAATAATTCCTCAAATCAAATTCTGAAGCAGCAGAGCCAACAAAAGGTCAGTGTGAGACATTTTTCCAGCCTAAGACAACTTAGGAGGCTGGTAGGTGTGTGACACTGGGCTTGGATCCAGCCCAGAATTCAAACAGCACAGCACTAGCAATATCCTTGGACATGGCAGTGACAGTGGCAAGGGAAGGTTCAGGAGATCTCAGTCCAGAGACATTGTGAGTCATAGTTCCAGGTCAGAGACAAATGCTTCTGGTCAGTCACAGGAAAGCAAATGACCTGGTCACAGTTCCAAAGCCAAAAAGAGCCCTAGTGCTTGTAGCTGAAGGGAAGCAGGGGCCCTTCCTGGGTAAACATGGGAGCACAGATCAGGTGAGCAATGCCCATACTTCTCCCAGGATCATACCATTATGGAAGCACCAAAAACATGCAGATCCCCAGAACTAGCTCTGAAAAGAGATGCACAAAAAAGCCTGAAGCTTGGGAAATGCCTTCCTACCCTCCATTGGAACAGAGCCCAATTTAAACATAAAGTTCAAAGTCAAAAAATAGGTGAGAAGAAAAAGAGAGACAGAGACAGAGAAGGAGGGAGGGAGGAAGGAAGGAAGGAAGGAAAAAACTTGACCATAAAAAGCTACTACGGTGGCAGAATAAAACAAGACATAAACTCAGAAGAAAACAACAATTTTAGGGGAAAAGGGAAACTACAAACAAAGCATCAAAGAAAAATGCTAATTGGACCCAAGCCCAACAAGAATTCCTTGAAGATTTTAAAGAGAGACATTAAGAACAGTAGAGGAAAAGCTGAGGAAAGAAATGAGAGTGATATAAAAAAATTATGAAAAGAGAATTAAAAGTTTCTTAAAGGGCAAAAAAATATTACTGAAGAAATTAACATTTCAAAAAAACATAACTGGCCTAAGGGTAGAAAAGGCAAAAATTCACTGAAGAAAACAGCTCAGAAATGGCCAAATGGAAAAAAAAGTACAAAAACTCCTTGAAGAAAATAATTCCTTAAAAATGAGAACTGAGCAAGTGGAATCTAATGACTCCACGAGACATCTAGAAACAACAAAACAAAGTCAAAAGAATGAAAAAAAAAAGTAGAAAAAAATGTGAAAGATTTCATCAGAAAAACAACTAACCTGGAAAATAGATCCAAAAGAGATAACTTAAAGACTTACTGGACTACCTGGAAGCCATGATCTAAAAAAGAATCTAGACATCATATTTCAGGAAGTTATCAAGGAAAACTGCCCCAATATTTTAGAACCAGATGGTAAAATAGAAATTCAAAAAATCCAATCACCATCTGAAAGAAATCCCAAAATGAAAACTCCCAGGAATATTATAATCAAAATACAGAGCTCCCATCTCAAGGAGAAAATATTGCAAGCAGCCAGAAAGAAAACATTCAAATACTGTGGAGCCACATTCAGGATCATACAAGACTTAGTAGTTTCCAAGTAAAAGGAGTAGAGGGTTTGGAATATGATATTCTAGAAGGCCAAGGAGCTAGAATTACAACCAAGAATCACCTACTCAGCAAAACTGAGTATAATCCAAATGGTTATAAAGCTGTGCATAGCCTTTGACCCAGCAATACCACTACTAATCTATACCCATGAGATGAAAGAAAAAGAAAAAGAAGGATGTATTTTTTTTTCCAAATGCTTTATTAACTTCTGGTTTACATCATTCGTTTCTGCCAGATTTTGAGTTACAAATTTTCTCCCCTACCCATCACCCCAAAATAGCGGTCCCATGGGTCCCCTCCTCCAATTTGCTCCCCCCCATATCTTCCCCCACACTCCCTCCAACTTTCCAGAAGGGCATAGTGGATCTCCATGCCCCAGTGCCTATCTATCTATTTCCCAATTACTTGTAAAATAATTATTAATTATATGTATGTGTATATATATATATGTATACACACACACACACACACACACACATATATTTTTTTTAAACATTTGGTTTTAAAACTTTGAATTCTAGATTCATTCCCTTCCTCCCTTGTCAACCACCCTTACTGGGAAGATAAGCAATTCAATATAGGTTATACACGTGTAGCTAATGCAAAACATTATCATAGTAGTTTTTTGTAAAAGACTGATTATATTTACCTCCCTCCTATCCCACCTCCCCGTTGTTCTATTCTCTGTCCCTTTTCAAAAGTGGGTGCTTCCAACTTCCTTCCCCCACAGCCTGCCCTCCCTTCCATCATCCCCCTTCTCATTCCTTTTCCCCCTAGTCTCCTGTAGGGTGAGATACCCTACTTAGTATGTATGTCATTCCCTCCCTAAGCCAAATTCAATGAGAGTAAGGTTGACCCATTCTCTTTTGTCTTCCTGTTCTTCCCTTCCCTTGTAACCATTTTCCTTTGCCTCTTCTATATGAGATAGTTTACCCCATTCTGTCTCTCCCCATCTCCTCTCATTATATTCCTCTTTCACCTCTTAATTTCACCTTTTATATATCATTCCTTCCTATTAGAGTGGTCCTATGCCCTTTATCTATGTATACCTGTAAACATATAAACACACATTCACATATGTATACATACGCCCATATACCCTCTGATATATACATATATCAGATATATAATATAATCGGATATATATATGTATGTATATATTCCCTTCAACTATTTTCAAACTGAGAAAAGTTTCATCAATTATAATTATTGTTTTTCCATGTAGGAATGTAAATAGTTCAACTTTCATAGGTTCCTTATGATTTCTTTCCCTGTTTACCTTCTTATGATTCTCTTGCTTCTTGTATCTGAATGTAAAATTTTCTATTTAACTCTGTTTTTTCATCAAGAATACTTGAAAGTCTTCTATTCCACTGAATGACCATATTTTCCCCAGAAACAAGATACTAAGTTTTGCTGGGTAGGTGATTCTTGGTTTTAATCCCAACTCCTTTGACCTCCGGAATATCATATTCCAGGCCCTTCAATTCCTCAATGTAGAAGCTGCAAGATCCTGTGTTATCCTGATTGTGTTTCCACAATATTCACATTGTTTCTTCTTGGCTGCTTTTAATATTTTCTCCTTGATCTGGGAATTTTGGAACCTGGCTATAATATTCCTAGGAATTTTCTTTTTGGGATCTTTTACAGGAGGTTATCAGTAGATTCTTTCAACCTCTATTTTGCCCTCTGGTTCTAAAACATTAGGGCAATTTTCCTTGAGAATTTCTTTAAGGATGATTTCTAGGTACTTTCTTTGATCATGGCTTTCAGGTAGTCCAATACTTTTTAAATTATCTCTCCTAGATCTATTTTCCAGGTCAGTTGTTTTTCCAATAAGATATTTCACATTGCCTTCTATTCTTTCATTTGTTTGGATCTCTTTAACAGCATCTTGATTTCTCATAAAGTCACTAGCTTCCATTTGCTCCAATCTAATTCTGAAGGAATTATTCTCTTCACTGAGCTTTTGAGATTCTTTTTCCATGTGGCGAATTCGACTTTTTAAGGCATTCTTCTCCTCATTGCCTTTTTGAGCCTCTTTTGCCATCTGAGTTAGTCTGTTTTTTAAGGTGTTATTTTCCTCAGTCAGGCTGTTGACTCTCATTTCATAATTTTCTTGCATCATTCTTATTTCTCTTCCCAATTTTTCCTCCACTTCTCTTATCTGCTTCTTAAGGTCCTCTGTGACCTATAACCAGCTCGTATTTTCCTTTGAAGCTTTTGGTGCAGGAGTTCTGACTTCACTGTCTTCCTCCTGTTCCTTGCTTTCTTCCTTTTTGTCCCCAAAATAGGAGTCTAATATTGAATTCTTCTGTTTGTTTTGCTTCCTTTACCTGGTCACGTTGCCACTCTATTACTTGACCCCTGGGCTTTTTGCCACAGTAGGACTCTGCCACCAGACAGGGGAGCTTCCATCCCAAATGCTGGGTTTTCTCAGCTGCTGAAGGTAGTAGTTGGGTGCCCTCTCTGAAGCCTCCACACACACTGGCAAGCTGGGCACACACCCCAGAACCTCCACCCTAGACTGCAATCCAGATCCAAGCAGGTTAAAGCAAGAGTGATTACCCATCAGACTGGTCGCTTGGTCCCCCTACAGTCTGCAGGCCAGGAGCTGAAGCTTCCATGTGGCAGTGGCAGCTCCTCAGAGGTTTCTTTCCCCTGTGGGAAGAGACCAATGCACTCCCAACTACTTGGTCCCAAAGTCCACACTGCACTGACCTCTCAGTTTGTCCTTGGCATCTATGTTTTGATAATTCTGGAAACCACCACAGCTGATCTGAAGTCCTTCCAACTGGTGGTTGGTCAGGCCCGCCCTGGGACTAAAACCTCTGGCTATCACAGGCCTGGGCTCTGCTCCCAGAGTGCTGTGCTGGCCGCTCCCTGCCAGCAGTGCCAGGCTGCCGAGCCGTCCTCAGTGGGAGGTTAGCTTCTCTGTGTCATTTTGTGAGTTCTGTTGCTCCAAAGTTTGTTCATAGTCCCCCTTTACATGAATTGGGGAAGGTGGAAGCGGAAGCTGAGCGGAGGTCCCGTTTCTACTCCACCATCCTGACTCCGCCTACTATACTAACAAAAGCCAGAAGGATGTATTTGCAAAAAATACTTACAGCAACACTCTTTGTAATGGCAAAGAAGTAGAAATTGAATGAATGCTTATCTACTGGGGAATAGCTGAACAAGTTGTGGGATATGATTATGACGGAATACTACTGTGCTAGAAGAAATGATGGGGTGTTTCAAGAAAAAAAATGGCAAGACATATAAACTGAAGCAAAGTGAAATGAGAAGAACTGGAAAAGCACTGTGCACAGTAACAGCAATGATGTAATGATGATCAACTATGAAAGATTTGACTTCTCTGATCAGTATTGTGATCCAAGTCAATTCCAAATGACTCCTGATGAAAAAATGCTGTCCATCTCCGGAGAGGGAACTAATGAACAGAGTGCTTACTGAAGTATAAGTGTTACTTTCTCTGCATAATTTCAGACTGCTTTCTAAAAAGGTTGAACCAACTCACAGCTCTGCCAAGTAATCTGCCTGTCTTTCTTCAACCACTCTACCTGTCTGATCCTCCTCAGCCTAGATTGCTGAATCTCCATCTATATCACTCCCATGAACTCCAAGTGTCCCCTGGGGTTCAGTTCTAAACACTCTCTCTTTTTTTCTCTTTATAAGTTCTATCTTGGTGATCTCATCAAGTCTCATGGTTTCAATTATTAGCTCTATACATTAAATTCCCAGACATACATACAAACACACACACACACATATAAAGTATGTATACATATATACACATACATGATACACTGATTCTCAAAGATGCTCAGGGTCCAGTTCTTCCTCTATACTTTAAAAACATAATTTTCACCTATACCTGTCCTTTGAAAAAGCTAAATATCAAGACTGATTTCTTGATGTCTGGGCACAAAGGCTACAGTATTTGGGGGTGGGTGGTTCACAAGCTTGCCTGATTATTGGATAGTAATGATTTTGGTTTTTGTACATAAAGACCATGGAAACATCTGTTTGGGAGAGAAAATACATATTTGCATATACACACACACAAAATTTACATACACATGCATATATATCCGCACATACATACATATACACACATTGTGTATGTGTAGGGGATGAGATGTGTATCATCAATCCTCCCATTCCCCTCTCCTAACGCTATCTCCCCACATCACTAACTGCTTTTTAGGCATCTGGAATAAGATGTCACTTAGGCATCTCAAACATAACATATCCAAAACAATAATTATCTTACACAGAAAACAAAACAAACCATCCCACCTTCCCAATTTCTGTTGAGTATAATGCCATCCTCTCAGTTATTCAGGAGAACAACTACATTGTGATCCATGACTCCTTATTTTCTTAGCCCATATACCCAATCCCTTATCAAATCTTGTTTCTGCCTTTTACAACCCATCCTCTATATGCCCCTTCTCTCCCCTTACAGCAACCCTGGGGCTATTATTTAGATATTGAATTAACAAATATTGACTTGTTGAATGATTCATAGGATTTAAAGAGTAGAGGTTACATAGTACAACTCCTTATTTTGCAGTTGAAGAAGGTGGGGTTAAGTGACTGATCCAAGGTCACAGAGGTAGGGCCATTACAATCCAGTAGGGATTGTAATCAAGTCCCTCTGACTGCATATCCTTTGTTCCTTCTACAACACTATGCTATAATCCACTATTTACAATTAAGTAGCTTAATCACTGTGCTTTTCTAAGACTAAGCCCTAAAGGAATGTTAGTTTTGAATGCCTAAGAGTAGGGAAGATAGAAGAAAGGAGGATAAGTTACTAGTGAAGCAGTTCAGAAGTAGGAAGAATTAATATGAAGTAAGAGGCACAGAGCAGTCAGATGGCAGTGGTCTTTAAGGAGAAGAGAAATAGAAAATTAAAACATGAGTGAGGAACAGGGATGCCTTTAAAATGATAAAGTGGTACCCAAGACAAACTTCAAATAAAAAATGTATCTACATTACCTATATACCTTACCACCCCTTTTTCTCAAAGGCTGCAAGAAGCTGTCATTTAACTTTTATTAGCATCCAATTTACAAATGTCCTTCAGATTGAAAAAGCCAGCACACTGCAAACTAGGCAGGTTCATGCTGAAGCCATGGAAGTGTGTCCCCCACCACTTGTTTGCATTTTGGCTACAGGTTACATACAGTCAATGGTGAGTTGGCTAGTGGTGAGGAAGAGGAGCCATGCTCCCCATGTAGACAGATTCCCTGTCAACATTAAAGTGGAGAGAGGTCAAAAAAACTGTTGTTTTACTCCCAAGAGAATGCAAAATGTGCTGTGGTGCAGCAGTTTTTCCTCTTATTCTAAGTTTAAAAGTGAGTAAGGTGGAAAAAAGAGAAGGAGGAATATATTTCTGGAATCACTCTCCTTTCTCCTCAGTGAGAAGGGAATGGAGAAAATCTCTGCAATGAGCTTGAGGCCGGAACTGAACTCAGGTCCTTCTGACTCCAGGGCCAAAGCTCTACTCACTGCGCCACCTAGCTGCCCCAGGGGTGTTAGTTTTAAAACCAGAAAATATTTGTTTCATCACAAGAATCAGTATAAGGGCACCTCACCCTGGGGGGAAACACTGTAGGCAGACAACAGAAACTGATATGATTTTATCAGTAGAAATGGCATTAAAGAAGAAACATTAAAAACTTTGCTGCTGCAAAGGGCCATGAGATTCCATCTGACTTGAGCTGAAACCTTCCAGATGTTGTCTCCCCATTGGAATGTGAGAACCCTAAGAGCAAGGGTTTTTCTATTTCGATTCTTGGCTTAGTACCGTGTTTTGCACATAGTACATGTTTAATAAATGTTTTATTCATTCCAAATGTTTATTACTTCAGTGACATTTTTTTTTTAAAGCAATTGGGGTTAAGTAACTTGCTCAAGGTTACACAGCTAGTCATTATTTATGTGTGGGTGCTCATTTTCTGAGGCCGGATTTGATCTCAGGTCATCCCAACTCCGAGGCCAGCGCTCTTACTCACTGCGCCACCTAGCCGCCCCTTTTAGGGCAATTGGGGTTAAGTAACTTGCCCAAGGTCACACGGCTAGGTTCTTTTGTTTGTGTGGGTTAAGTGTCTGAGGCCGGCTCCGAAACTCAGGTCCTTCTGACTCCAGGGCTGGCGCTCTACTCACTGCGCCACCTAGCCACCCCCAGTGACATGTTTTTAAAATTTTTAATTTATTTGTTTATTTTTAGCACTTTTTAAAAAAACTTAAGTTTTTAAGTGAGTTCTGAATTCTCTCCCAACTGCCAGCCCCTCTCCATCCACTGAGAAGACAAGCAATGTCGTATCAGTTATACATTTGAAATTACGCAAAACACAGTTCCATATTACCCACACCGCAAAAAACAAAGCAAGGAAAATAAAGAAAATGAAAAAATTATGCTCCAATCTGTGATATCATGGTTTTAAAGGTCTTTTGTTGTTTTGTTTTGTTGGGGAGGGGGGCGAAGTGAGGGGGAAGAATAATCTGGAAACCTGTCACTTAACAACTGTGTAGCTAAGTGAAAATGTTTTCTGAATTTGAAAAAACTGATTTACACAGAAACTTTTCAAATTCAACTGCTTTCATATGTTTGCATCTGTCAAATTTACAATCCATTATCATGGTGGTCACCAAAGTAGTGACCAGTGTAGAGTACTTGATCCAGGAGGCCATATATTGTAAGAGAAATATAAGAGAGAAACCTGACTATTTATATTTATGTATGTAGGAAGAAATTTTTTAAAATTTGATTTTCTGTTATTTCCATAAAAGTTCAGACCCTAGGACAGGGAGATTCTAAACATTTCTAAAAATCCTTCCTTCAACATTACTTTCTCAATTTACACTAATATTAATCTCTATCTCAAACAGCAAAAAGAACATGTCTGGTTTACTAATTTCTTAAAATATGGATTGTGTGTGTGAGTGTGAGAGAGAGAGAGAGAGAGAGAGAGAGAGAGAGAGAGAGAGAGAGAGAGAGAGAGAGAGAGAGATAAGACAGACAGGGAGACAGGCAGAGAGAATGGAGGACAGGATGCAAGAGAGAACAATTAGAATGGTGAACAGATCATGCATATTTTTTCATCTAATGTACATCAGCTTAAACCAGAATGACCATAGCACAATTAAAGAATTTTAAAGCTCTAGAAGAGACCTCAGAGATTATCTAGTCCCAACATTTTTTCAGTTTATAGAAGAGGAAACCAAGTTTGTCTAAGGTTATATGGTCAATTTACTAGTATCAGCACTAGAACTCAGCTCTCTTGACTCCTGGAACTTTTGTCTCTATATCCTGTGCTATTCTACTATACTGGTAATTTTGTGTCATCAATGTTAATAAAAATCAACTGCATATAACAGTTGTTCAAAAGAAAGACTATTTGCAAAATGAACTGCAGACAATGTACTAAAGAACAGAAAAACAAATTAAAAACCCAGGAGTTTAGACACCTACCTCAGCATTCCATAACTTCCACCTTCTTGCTTTTCCTGATACAAACTATGTAAAAAGGGTTTAAGTCTGAAGTCTGTTCTTATAATACTGCCATGCAGTATTAACACTGCTCAACATTTCCTAGAATGCACCCTCTTTTCCCTCATCATCTCTCAGAATCTTGTCTTCCTTTAAGGTTCCATTCAAGCTACCACCTCCCTCCCTGAAGCGACATTCCTAGATCCCTACTCCTCCATCCAATTATGAATTTCTTATCCTCCTGAATTTTCCTTGTGCTATACTTACCTAAGTATAAGTTGCATGTTCACAGAAAAATGTGAGCTCCTGAGAGATTTTGTTTCTGTTTTCACATCCCTACTACCTTACACAGTGCCTGGCATAGAGAAGGTACTTAATAAATGCCAGATTATTTGAATGGAACAAAGCATTTCATTGCAACCAAACACAACCCCACATTCAATCACCTCAAAATGAGGCTTTATTCCTGTTTTCTTCTGTGCTTACAAATTAAGAAAAATATAAATCAACTCAGTGTCTTCTCCCATCCTTAATTTTTTTTTTTATAAAGGGCCATGACTAATTCTGGATAAAGTTCAGTAAAATATCTCTATCACTAACACTTAATAAATGTTCAGTAATGTTGATACTACATGACACCTCTTTGAGAACAGAGTTCAAAGTCATGAAATGGCATGGTATGGTATATACATCAAGGGAAAGATGGCTGTAACCTGGGCTCTACATTACAAAGGAATTTAAGTGATCACCTTTTGAAAAGTAATCAGTAACCATTCTGAACTGCTAGCTCCATTTTTAGGTAAAGTTACTAGATATTTACCCTAATTTTAGGTTTTACTTGCTTCCTACATTCCATGGAGTCATTTTTGCCAAGTAGAATGAAGGCAAAGTTGCTCTAAAATTACTCCATACTTGGACTTTGCTCTGCTCACAGATAATAAATATAAAATCAATTTTTCAGATATTTAGGACTACCTTATTAAGGTCACCTGATCTAACTCTCACTTTTTCCCATCAATATGAACGAAAGCAGACACTAGTATTAGCTCACATTCAAATAAATAAAGCTTTTACTCCCACCCATACCAGTAAGTAGACATCACCATGACCAAAAAAAGACAATTTGGAAAAAAAGGTAAAGAATAACACATTGAATTGAGTTTTCCTTCTCTCCCCCTAAAGGAAAATAATTAATCATTTAGTAAACTTTTTTGCATTATCATGGCAGAGAGACTATTTTGAGCTGAAATTTCAATCATAGAAAGAAGTTCGTCTCCAAGTTCCAATAATGGCCAACACTATTTTCTAAGCCTATCCATTACACTAATATTACTGAAATAACTTTTGGCAAAGGTCCATATTACCTCACTTTCTAAGCTCTTTTAAATGGTAAATATTCACTCAAGTTAGCATTCTAAAAATGACAAGTGAAATATCTGTATTACCACTGAATTTTTATCCCACTAGGAATTATTAAAATCAAGTTAAAAAAAAACAACAACCAAAAATCTAGTAGTACTCCTTGATGCACTCTCCCCATCCCTATATTCCAAGGGATAAAATCAAAGTGGTCCAAGTCATTTACTTTCAAATATTTTTGCTACTGACAAGATTTCCTTTGAAGATTCCTTTTAAAGTACTCACCAGGAGCAATTGTCTCTAAGGTATCAGGATTCACTTTCCTGGTGCTTGTATAATGGTGGAGAGTGGAGCCAGAAAACACCAAGTAAAAAACTACATCATCTTCAACTTTATCCTCTTCAGCAAGCAGCACTGTGACAACACAGTCACCCTAAGGGAAAAGAAGACAGGCAACATGAAAAATTCACTTTAGCAGGAGTCTAAACATTAGTTCTTTACTTCATAACATAGCAGAGTTTGAGGAGACCAAAGATTATGTGAAGTCAGTTGCCTATTTCACATTTTTTGCTTGCTCCTTTGAGATCCTTACATGTGTTTGGTAATGGGGATGAAAGCCACAAGAAGGGGGAGATCTAAAAATAAAGCATTTACGTAAAAGGTTCCCAAAGAGCTGTGGATTAAACTCAGCATATTTTTCCTCATTTTTTTTTTCATTTCAACTTATTCTGTGATTTGTCAAATCACAATGAAGCATGGATAACCTTCTCTTAAAATGAGCAAAGGAGTAAGAGGGATATCACTAATAGCTGGGCATAAAGATGATTTTTTTAAAAGTTTGTATAGAAGGGAAAGGAGTACATAAGAGGATGTTTATGCCTCCATTAATTCATGTTTCCCATTCAAGTGCCTAATAGGCAGATAATCTTGTTTCTCTTTCCATCACCCACCTATGATGTGACAGAAGTGATCACCAATGATCACCTGACAATATCCTTAAACCATGCCATCACTATACCAAATCTTAGGTTCTTATTTAATTACTATGTGCTATTGTTGTATCACCTCTACCACTAGAATACAGTGCCCTATAATGAATTTGAGTTTAATATCTTCTCAAATAAACTGACCATGTAATAATAATTTGGCCTAAATAGTTTTCTGGCTGATAAGTCACAAATTCTTTAGGACAAGAAGTAGAATCAAAACCCTATCTTATATAAATTAGTCCCAATCATCACTTGCTACTTAATGAAGGTAATGCAATTGCTATTGTACTCATTTTTAAAATATTATAAGGCTACAGATTCTAATTATACAGCAATGAGAAAATTGACTCATATGACTTAAAAGAAATTTTATTTCACTTTTTTGGAGGTGGGATGGGAGGGATGGTTGCTGTTCATCCACTTTCGAAAAGGACCCATGACATCACAATGTAATGTCTAGACTTGAACATAAACTGGATTTAAGTGAGGAAGAATTTTACAAAATTATTAGCCTCACTCTACTTTCCACAGTCATCAAAGTCCAGTGGCAAGACAAAAATCAAGATGACTACAGATGGCTCAGGGTACAGGGGATGGATGACCTTGGTGTCTTCAATATCTAACCAAGTTCTAAGCATTCCACAATGCCTGTTTCAACCACTTTAATGGCTGTTGAAACAAACTGTTCTCACATATCAATTTTACCAGAAGAAATTTTCACTTGATTGGGATAGGACATCTCCCTAATTCATCAACAGGTCTGGGGCCTGTCAGTTACCTTCAACCTGGTTCAGCCCAATGGTATTACTGGGGTGAGGCCACTGTGCATGCTACAACTTCTTGGAGCTACAGGTGAGAGTAGGTGAGGGACAGTGCTAAAGGTCAAAAGGAAACCAGGCCACAATGTGAAATCAGTAAGTCATATATTAGAGCAATGATCTCCAAACATTTTTGATACTGTATATCAGTAAAAAATTTGCACACATGAACCCTCAACATATTTACATTTAAATATGTATTATAACTTACATCTGATATAAATTATATATTATGTATATTATAAATGCTGGAGGCAGCTAGGTGGTTTAGTGGATAGAGTGACAGACCTGAAGTCAGGAAGGCCTGAGTTTCAAATCTGGACTTAGACACTTACTAGCTACATGACCCTGGGCAAGTCACTTAACCTCTGTCTGCCTTAATCCACCAGAGATGGAAACCAGTCAGTGTCTTTACTAAGAAAACCTCATGCACAACATGGTCCACAGTGCAACAAAGAATCAGATGAAACTAAATGAAAAGCACCAATTGCAAATGCTATCTGTGTGATACTATAGTTATAAATACATTATCAATATTACACAGAATGGATGAGATAAAGATGAAATCATATTTGATCACACACTTAATAAGAAGATACTGTACTTGACAGCTCTGTGAAAGATAGACTGGACAGAGGAGCGATTTAGGCAGGTGGACCAATTAGTAAGCTATTGCAGTTCTCCACATGAGATCCTAAACTGCAATGGCTATAGGCATAAAGAGAAATGGATAAATGCAGCATACTGTAGATAGAAATAACTCACTGGATATGTGAAGTGAAGAAAGTTAGAAATCATGGATAACGCCAATGCTGAGAACCCGGGTAAAGGGAAAGATGGTGCCCTCAGCAAACATAAGGAAGTTAGCAAGAAAAGTGAGCTTGGATAGAAAGGTAATAAATTTTGTTTTAGACATATTGCATTTGAAGTACCTACAGACCATCCAGCTCAAAATGTCCCACATTGTTTATGATGCCAGAATGGGAGTTGAGGAGAGAGATTAGGGCTGAATACAGAGATCAGGGAAGTTGGATAATAATTAAACCCATGGGAGCTAATAAAATCACCAAGAGGAAGAGGGGAGGGAGAAGGGAGGGTCCTGAGCAGAACTTTATAGGAGACTCACAGTTAGAGGGCATGATACAGAGGACAATCCAGAAAATAAGACTAAGGAGTGGTAAGACAGGTGTGTCACAACAACAGAAGAAGGGCAGAATAACCCAGTGTCCAGGAGGAAAGGGATGATCAACAATATCAAAAGAGATCAAGAAAAAGGAAGACTGAGGAGAGACTATCAGATTTAACAATTAAGAAATCAAAGTTAACTTTTTAGCAAGCAGTTTCAGTTGAGTGAGCTGTCAATGATGAAGAGGAGATTGTGAACCTAGGATACTGAAGGGATGGTGGTACCTTTAATGGAAATAGGGAAATTCACATGAAGGTTGGGTTTTGGGGGGGAGAAGACAATGTAACTCCCAACTCATTCATCCCTGCTTATCCTATGCAGCTCACTCTTTCCCATTAAAAAAATATAAAGGGAATGTTTGAGGGCAGGATGGAGAACTGGTTATTAAATAGTTGTTGCCCGGGAGTGGAATAAGGAAGAGGTAGAGTTGTATCAGAAACAAACCAAGGATTAGCTACAGAGGAAGGGGATCAGTATCCACTTTGGAGATAGTGTATTAGATAACAAAACATAATGTTCTACTGAAGACCAAAGCCCTATTTTCTACATTCTAACCTAGAATCTGTTAACAGAAAAGTCATAGCCAGTATATTTCACAATCTTCAAGTCAAAGTATTGGTGTAATGTTAGAGAGTAAAACAGAACACAAGAAATAAAGTAACTGAGGGGCTGTTAGGTGGTGCAGTGAATAGAGCACCAGCCTTGGAGTCAGGAGGACCTGTGTTCAAATCTGACCTCAGAGACTTAACATTTACTAGTCATGTGACCTCAGACACATTGCCCTGCCTTCCCCCCTCCAAAACGCAAAAATAGAAATAAAGCAACTCAAAAGGGTAGGTGATTAATTAGGACTTTGAGTTGCCAGTTTCAAAAAACCTATAGCAATGGGGAATACCCTTTCTTAATCAGAATTCCAAGTGACTTAAGTCACTATTCAATTTAGTTTTATGTTTTAATTGGTCTTGCAAATAGTCCATTTCTAGAAGGTGGGGAATAATTTATACTGAAAAGTAATGGTTAACATTTATATAATCTTTACCAAATGCCAGCCACTGGACTAATGATATAATTTCACAATAATGTCATTTAATCCTCACAACAATCCAGTAAGGTGGATGTTATTATCATCTCTGTTTTATAGATAAAGAGGAAAACTTAGGCAAACAAAGCTTAAATGATTTGCCCAGGATCACAGCTAGTAAGTGTGTAAAGTCACATTTGATTTCAAGTCTTCCTAACTCCAATCCTGTCACTCTATCCACAATATCACCTAGTTGCCCCGAAGTAGGCTGGTCAATTTTTAAAAGTTATTTACTTGATTTGCTGTACAGCACTATAGCAAATAGAAGGATGCACACAGAATGAGATAGGGCAAGAAATAAAAGGAAAATGAAGGTAATATAATCTAATCCTAGGGGCCAAGAAAACTTTAGAAGATAAAACTGAATAAATAAATCTGGGTGTCACTTTTAGACACTGTTAGGATAAGATTTGTTTCTACAATGAAAGCTGCATTAATTTACATGTTGCTGTTTTTTGTAGTAGCAAAGAAATAGGGGGGGAAAGTAGATGCTTACCAATTGGGAAACAGATAATAAATTATAGTAATGAATATAATGGAATACTACTTCATGGTAAGACAGGATGAGCATGAGTTCAGAGAAGCCTGTTAGGATTTAAATTTACTGATGCAAAGTAGAATCAGGAAAACAATATAGATAATAATTACAGTAATGGAAAGGAAAAGAACAAAAATTACTTTATCAAATGCTATTTAATCATAATGACGAAGCGTCTCCGTGAAGAAAAAAAAAAAAGATGAGAAAACGTATCTCCCTCACTGGAAAGTTGCATTTACTGTCAGGTTCAGCTAATGTGTTGCTTAGATTTGCTGAACTGTTTTTTTCTCTGTTATAAAGGCTAGCTTTTTGGATAGGGAAAGAGGAGAGGTGTAGTCAGAAATAAAGATAATATTAAAAAAAATATGAATAAAATTATCTTTTCTTTAAAAAAATTGTACTTTGGTGTCTAAAAATGCTTTCCAATCTAACACAAAGAAAAGGTAACTCCTATGATACTTGTGACTATCTATTCTAACTCACTGTAATGTCAGATTCATTACTAAAAAGTACTTTGCAAGATTATGAGATAATTCTTAAGTAACATTCTGAAAAATGCAAAAAGGTGAATATCAAAAAAGCTGAAGTTTATATTCTGTATATACATTTTTTTAAATCAGGGAAAACAGATAGAATTGGAATTTAAAGCATGGGGTATGCTTTCTTGATTTAGGAACCAAATGTTCTGTTCCATCAAATAGATCAAGTTTTGAAATAGTTCTTTTATCTTCCTATCTCTCCCTCTTTGTTATAATCCAGTTTCTCTTATTTTCCATTTGTTCTTCAAAGAACTTAATAATTTATGTTTTCAAAGTTCAGCTTTGATTTAAGACCACTTTCATTTAAACTTTTAAAAAGACTATTACCTAATTTAAACTGGCTTCATTTCTAGGTAGAATACTCAGAAAATGGCCTGCTTTATTCTAATTCATTTCAATAATCATTTTATTATAAACAATCTCTATCTTACTCAAACAGATGTGTGAAAGCCCAATATCTCATTCCCATGTGTACCAGAAAGAATCTTGGTTCCCCTCTCAGATCAGGAATTTGTTAAGAGAGGAACTTCTAAAGAAGTGTGTTGTTGATCCACTGACTTTCGGTCAGTCACTTCATATCTCTGTAGACCTCATTTTCCTCATGTGTAAAATGGGGGAATCCTGACTACAGGACAGCTCTGGCTCCTTCCACATCTCACATCTCTGAAACTCTAACCTTATGCCATTTATCCATAATTTATAAACAAGAAAAAAGTCAGCTGCAAATGAATTACTCCCTTCTGCCTCGGTAATAACATTTAATGAACAGATTTAATACATCAACTGACAACTCAATTGATTACCCAGATGGTCACATAAGTTCCACACCTTGTCTATCTTTCCTTACAAAGTAAGCCCAGAGGAACATTTCTATTGGTTAGATCAAGTATAAGCAAAAAAGGCTCTCCTACAGCTCAGGATAATGCAAAACCAGTTGTTCCATCTGCCATTTCCAAGGTCTCTTTCTTCTTTTCTCTTCTCTCTTTTTTTCTTCTTCTTTGTTTTTCTCTCTCAATTGCTAGTAGGATACACAGCGGGGAAATACTACAATCCCCCAAACCCCTACAATTTCTAAAGGGGAAAAGAAGGGAGAGGGAGGTACTTCTAAAACATAATTTACAATGAATCTAATTCATGCTAGAAAAAAATGAGTTGCAAAAACATTTCAAACAAATTGAACTGTGTTTACCTTTGAAAATAAAAGTTCATAAATGACATCATCTATTTGATAGAATGGGTTTAATCATCCCTTTCATCTCAAGTTGGAAGGGAGCTAATAGCTATTCAATAAAACAACAAAGAAAAACAAGTACTACTTGGGTATAGTAACAATAAATTAACCTCAGGCTGTGATATACACATGGAGAGGCACTTAGTATTCTCAAAATGCACTAGCAAGTAACATTTTGCTTTGGTGAAAATTGCTCATTTCTTCAAGTTCTATGCTTTCTGTTAAAATGCAGTTCTAGCATAAAACAAAAATCACACAGAAAAGGTGATGATGTTCAAAAGCATGTTCAGGGGCTTCCTCAACTGAATTCTTTATAGATCTGAACCTGATCTTGGAACTTACACCTCAATCACCATTCAACAGAATGGTATGGCAGAAGTGATTGCAAAAGTATCCTGTATTCACAATGATACTGGGAAGCCCTTTACTGAACAAGTCCACTCTGCAAAGTATCAAACTGGCACTGTCAGATTCTTGCCTGTAGACAGGATTATATTAAACCTGTGAGGGTTTTAAGCATCTACCTGAATGGCCACAGTAAAGGTGGACTCCAAAGAGATCACATTTACTCATCAATGGTCACAGATAGCCAGGATTCAAAACCAGGGTTGTTGTTGTTTTTTTAACCTTTATTAGTGCAAATTTAGCATTTGTTTTATTCTGCAACCCTAACATTTAAAAAAGAGAAGCTATTAATTTTATAGTTTACAAATATGCTGCACCTGCCTCAAAACAATTCTCCAAAGAAGCTAAAGAATTATCTCAATGTTTTTTATGAGGAAACAGAAGCTTGGACAAGTTAAATGACTTATCCACTGTCATACAAATTCAATCTGAACCTGGCCTCCTACCCAAGGTGCTTGATTACAGCATCAATTCCCTTTCCACTGGATCCTGCTCCCTTTACACACTATGTGATGTGTTACCCCATTTCTTTGCAGAGGAAGGAGACAGGAAGGTCTCTGGTTGTAGAACACTTCCTATAATGTCAGCCTTCCAATGTTCTTAATGCTCTTCAAAGAGAGAGGAGAGCATCACAAGATGTACAGCTGGCAAAGTTCCCAAAGTTCCACCCGTCACTCAGTAACTTTGTAGATGCCAGATAATGCAGGGAACTGTGGCAAAGTACATGTTCTTGACACCCTTCTTTGGTGCTTGGGGCGGCTTTCCCCAACAGAAACAATGTTATTAAAGGTGACTGGAGGGGCGGCTAAGTGTCGCAGAGAGTAGAGCGCTGGCCCTGGAGTGGGAAGGACCTGAGATCGGATCTGGCCTCAGACACTTAACACACACAAACAAAAACCTAGCCATGTGACCTTGGGCAAGTTACTTAACCCCAACTGCCCTCCCAAAAAAAAAAAAAAAAAAAGGTGACTGGATTCCACAGTACCTTTCCTTCTTCAATTCATCTACTGGTTTAAAGTAGGTGGTTTAAAGAAGCTCCTCTGGATGGGCATGGAAACTAAGCCTTCCCTTAAGTGTTGTTTTTTTTTTCTATATAGAAGTGTTTTAAGTTCCAAAGAACCCAACTTAATTGGTGCATTCCCGAATTTCATTTGTAAGCAGAGATGCTTGTATCTTAAGTCTTTTAGGGTATCAGTAAGAAATACCTCTCCAACACACACAGGTACAAATTAGAGAATGTTTTAAGTTCCATTTACTCCTACCACCACCTTCTTACTAGAATCATGAAATATCTATGGAATTACTGCTTCAAATAACAAGCCTTTAATTGCTCACATTGAATTTCTTGACAGAATTAGGCTTCTTAGAACTCAGTTTCAGGAACAGTTTAAGGCAAACTAGTCAAGTTTTTAGACCTAACACCACCTCACAAAAAATTAAAATGCTTTCTTATACTTAAGGTTGTCCTGAAAAGAAAAAAAAACCATCAAATGGAACACATACTGTAGAACTTCTTAACAAATCTTGTATTTTCTACAGGATTGTCCATTAGGTATTTCCTGATTTCAGAGGATGATAAAGTAGAATGGCTTTCCTGAAAGAGGAAAACATCCCTTCTAAATGTCTTCTGTGTCTGATCACTCTCCTTCCTTATCTTTACCTTCTGTCTTCCTTCATATCTCAGCTAGAATTCCATTTTCTAGACAGCTATTATCCCACTTTCTACATACTACAGCTGCCTTTCCCTATCCCTCTAGAGTCTAGTGTCTTCCATCTCTTGATCTCCATTTTTCCTGATTGTAACCTGTTTATACAGAGTCGTTTGCAGGTTGTCATCCCTATTAGACTGTGACCTCCTTGAGAACAGATTCTATTTTGCCTTCCTTTCTAAGAACAGTGCCCGGAATATAACAGGCTCTTATTAAATGTTTCCTAACTGAATGGAAAGAGCACTGGATTTGGAGCTTGAGAAAATAGATTAAAATCCCAGCATTAGCACTTCCTAACTCTATGATCTTACACAAGTCACTTCCTCTTTTTAGAATTCACTTTTCTCATCTATGGAATAGGATAATTAAATTAGATGATCTATTTTTGGGTCCCCTTTCTGTACAATTTCTTAGTTTTGGTTAGATCTAAAGATTCATGCCAATTTTCAGAACTGCCTTCAAGAGAAATTCCCCTAAGTGGCCAGCATCAACATCTGTCTTACCCACAAGACAAAGTAGAACAAATCATAAATACTTTTCATAGATTTGGGTTTTTTTTCTTAATGCAAGACATATCACAATATGCCCTGAATTATTAAACAAAAAAGGATGATAGAAACCAGTTTCAAAAGCTACAAGAATTAAAATATGCTTCTCCTGAAGTGGGCCTCATTTTAAAATCACTGGTACTAAGCAATAAAAATTCTTACTCTGCATTTTAATGACATGACACCTATCTCACAGCAACGGTGCCAAGCATAGAAACTTTTAGGAGATGGCCATAAAAAGATTTAGCAAATGGGGTGCAAAAATAGACTCAAGTGCTTTGAGTTTTTGCATTGCATTGCTCTGCTTATTTTAAATCATTTATCTTTGAGAAATATTGGGTTAAAGGTTTCTCATGTTTTATGAAAGAACAGGCCCCATGGAATGGATGAGTCAGTATGCTGGTTAACTTAACAGGTCTATCATGTTTCTAACTACAACAACAGAATGGCTTGTTAACTAGGTCAATTTTCAGGACATTTTGCACTAGAATTTAGTCTAAGTCTGTCCTATATAGTGACTATAGCCAAAGCTCAAGTGCTTGATCTAAGCACAAGAGGCAGAAAAGGTTAATCTTACAAAGTCCTATTTTAACTTTTCTTCATTCAGAAATATGACCTTCTGCACCTCAGTATCCAGCATTTAAACGCCCATGAGTGAATTCTTGTTCTAACTGGAAAAAAACAAAAACAAAAACCTCTACAATCAGTTTATATGGTCATCAAACATTCAATTGATTAAATTTGAAAATTTCTTGGATAGCCATAAACTGTCTCTCAATTTATATAAATTTGATAAAAATATTCCTAGGATTAAGAAAATAAAATCATTAAGTACATGCCTCCTCTTTCATAAAATTAACACAGGAGGTATTCACAATCCTTTCAACTAATAAAATTTCCCATTAAAATGGTGGCAAGATTAATCCTCAATGTACATATGGGGAAATCAAGTGATAGAGGATAAGCTTGTCCAACATCATGTAATTAACTCTTAAGGCACTTGTAGCAATGTGCCTTTCCAAGAACTCAAACAAGTGGCAATAATTAAACTATTAGGTCTCCAAAGTGACTCACTGCTCTCAATTTAAATCTTAGACACCATCTCATTATGGCAATCTGCTTCATTTTCTTTTTTAAATACTAAGTATGAGTAGGGGGCCACTGAAATGTCTCATCTACTGGCCCTTTTCTGAAACAACTAAGAAGATTAGTCTTTCCTTCCTCAAATTTCACAGCACTTTTCCTAATCCTCTTTGCATTTACCTTATTTTCCCCAGTAACACATATATATGTATATATTATAACTATATGTGAATATATATATATATATATATATATCTTCCTTCACTTTATACTATTATAATTTCCTTGAAAACAGAACCTTCTATATGTTCAAAACTTAACACAGTGCCTGGAACAAAGAAGAGACTTAATTAATTGCTTGTAAATAAATGTACCAACAATCATTTGAGAGCTTACAATATACTCTGCTTACGCTGTTCAAGAGACTGAGCATATAAAGCGGTATAAGTCAAGGTCCTCACCCTTAACACAATCCTAATAAATCCAACAAGCATTTATGTGCCTATAAACACTTGGAGGAAAAAAGTGCCAGGTTTCAGGAACACAAAATATAAGCAGATAAGTGTGTGTATGTATTTATACAAACATATATTTTGAAAAGGGAGAGAATGCTTATTATTAAGAGGGTCAAGAAGCTTAGCTGGAAAAACAGGACACACATACAGGATATTCCAAAAGTCTTAGCATAGTTTTAGGAAACTTTTGGGGACACCTAATGTTTTTATAAATGAATACTAGGCACAGACAACAAGTGCAATCAAAGTTCATCTAAAGGAATGACCACTGATGGTTAGCGATTTTAGAAGTGTAGTACAGGGTGTCAAACTGAACTGTGAAGAAAGAATAAGAGTTAAGAAACTTGATAATGGTATGAATAAGTAATAAAAGGTAATTTAGTGCACAAGAGACCAATTTGGCTGGGGGAGGGCGGGTCACAGGGAATATTGCAGAATATTTAGGGAAGATAAGGCTGGATAAGTAAGGAGGGAAGTCAGACAACTATTGAAGGTCTTGAATGCTGTATTTTATTGTGCTGGCAAATGAGGAGTCATTGGGGGTTGTTGAAAGAGGCATGATGTGTGAAAAGCTATGTTTCAAGGATTAGTCACATGGAGGAAGGTGGAAGAGACTTTTTTCTGGGGAGAAAATAGAATTTTGTTTAATACATGTTAAGTTTCAAGTGATGGCAAGACATTCAGAAGGTGATATTCACTGATGAAGCTAAAGAAAGAAATCAGAGCAGGATATAAAAATGTGCAGAGACATACACAAATATAGTTAAAATGTGAAATCATAAACAAAAATAAGATTTCCAAGGGGGAAAATGTTAAAAGACAAGGGCTGATGCCCACACTTAAAGGCAGACAAGCCAGTAAAATAGGCAAAGACAAAGGAGTCAGAGAAAAAAGAGAATCAGGATGCCCAATGCCACGGCAGTTACGGAGTAAGAAAGAAAGATTCAGTGAGGGGAAGACAGGTCAACATTGTTGAATACCATGGAAAGGTCAGGAAGAATACTTTAAAAATAACCCTTTAGTGAACCTGTCACAAGGTACACTAAGCTAGCTCAAAAGGAAACAATAGCAAAAATTATCTAGTCTCCTTGGGGGTGGGGGGGAGTGACTGCCAGTAGCAGTCCTGAATTCTCTCTCTATACTAGACATGTACATAAGCAGGTACTCATATGTCTGAATATGACCTCCCTTCCCCCCAGTAATGAAACCACCAATACCAAGTACTGCCAAAGAGGAATGAAGAGCAGCACTCTACTTCTCATCTGCCTTTCCAAAAAGACGACCAAAATAAAAATACCACTAACTTCACAATTTGAAATAACTACACAAAAGGCTGGGCTCAATTAGCGTAAAGTAGGCATTAAATTTTTCTTAAAGATCTGCTGTTTTCTTACTTTGGCTTATAAAATATTGCTTAAAGCTGATCTTTTGATGGACATAAAAAAATGACAACAACTCTACTAGTTGTAAGTAAATGAATATGGTGTAGGAAGTTCAGGGAAGACTAGTACCTCTGGTGTGAGAACTGCCACGCCCTCTTCAGGGGTGCTTTCCACCTTTAGTGTCTACCTGATTCACCCAACTCTCACTTGTGGCTCCAAGAAGCAGTAGCATGCACAGCGGCCGCCAACCCCACCCCCACCGCCCAGTAACTAAAACAGGCTGAAGGTAACCAAGGCATCTCAAATCTGTTACTGAATTAGGGGTGATGTCTACCCAAACCGTGTGTTGACTTTCCTGGGCAGAATGGATGGATGAGAGCAATTTAATCCAACAGCCATGAAGGCAGCTGAAGCAGGTGCTATAGTGCACTTAGAGTATAGTTAGATATTGAAGTCACTCAGGTCATCTACTAAATTCTAAGTCACTGCCAGTCATCTTGACTTTTTTCTTGCAACTGGACTTTGATGACTCAGGAAAAGAGAGAGAGAGGTTGACAACTGCCTCACTTAAATACAATTTATTAAAAGGTCAAAATAACAAGTAAATGAATCCTTTAAAATTTTGAAAAGATTCTATTAACTCTTCTTAGCAATATTAGTTTCCTTAGGTTATTTTTCATCAAATGTACACTGACAAAGTTAAATTCAAACCATCCAAATTAAAAATTCTGAATTAACAATATTGAGATGGATCCTTTCCTTTCTACTCCTATTACCCTAATTTAAATACTTATCATGTTTACTGCTAATAGTGTCACACTAATCTCCCAGTCTCCAGTCTGCCTCTTCTTCCTCCAGCCCATCAGTCACACTGCTACCAAATTACTTTTCTGAAAAAACAAAAACAAAACAAAACAAAACAAAAAACCTGTTTCATCACAGAATGGAGGCAATGTAGAAAAACAAAAAAAAACACTGGCTTTGGAGCCATGCCTACTCCATGTGTAAACTTGAGAAAAATTACACAATTTTCCTCATCTGTAAAATGAGGGGATTGGACTAGCTGCCTCTGAAGCCTATGATCCTACATTCACATCATTCCTCTGTTCTTGGTAAGAAATATCTACAGAGAAAAATCTCAATTCCTAAGTCTGTCAGTGAAGGCCCTC
Source organism: Gymnobelideus leadbeateri (assembly GCA_011680675.1). Lineage (NCBI taxonomy): Eukaryota > Metazoa > Chordata > Mammalia > Diprotodontia > Petauridae > Gymnobelideus > Gymnobelideus leadbeateri. The sequence continues at coordinate 95,933 of WOXC01011744.1, read as the reverse complement.
CACAATCCTGCCCCAATCTATTCCTTTCCTCAACCCTCCATCACCCAAAGAACCTCTAACTCTAGTCATGCTCTATTCAAAATCCACCAAACATGACCCTTTCCTTATGGAATGCCTTCTACCTTCACCTCTCTCCTGTTCTTCCTTCAAGGATGGACTCAAATTACATTTTCTCCATGAAACCATCCAGGTGGAATGATCTTCCTTTCTTCTAAATTTAGCACTATTTTAATGACAGGTGTCATGAGTTACATTTTCATGTCTTAATTCCCCACGTGGACTCTAAGATTCTTATAAAGAGGTTCTAGATTGCACACTTTTTTGTACCTTTAAAAAATATCCTTGTTAATATTATTTATGAAAGGCAGCATAACAATGTAGTGTGAGAGCCAGCTTTGGCTGTGACACATACTAGCTGTGTGGCCATGAAAAAGTCACTTAACATCTCTGAGCCATTCTCCTCATGTGACAAAAGAGAGATTACAGTATTTGTGTATGAGATGGTGCAACATATGCTTTGCAAACCTTAAAGTATTATATAAAAAAAATTCAACTATTAGTATTATTCCACCCCTCCCCCCTTTTTTGGACAAGAAATCTGCTTTCATTGATTTAAGCTGCTCATTAACTCAAAGCACTGGGGCACTGAGAGATTAATTGACTTACCCAGAGCCATACAACAGGTATGGGTTCACTCCAAGGCCAGCTCTCTGTACACTATGCAATACTGTCAGCAAGTTAACATTTATTAAGTACCTACTATATGTCATGCATTAAATATTGGGTATATTTTTAAAAAGGCAGAAGACAGTCCCTGCTCTCAAGGGGCTCCCTGCCAGATTGGGGAAATAGCATGCAAATAGCTACCGCACAGATAAGATAAACAGAAGATAATCCAGTAGAGGGAAGGCATTAACTTTAAAGGGCATATATAGTCTCTCATCATTACCATCACTATATCAAAATACTTTTTTCTGCTCACTTCTATTCTTGTTTTTCTTTATCTTATTTTTCATATGTGTGGACAAAGTTGATCCACTTCAAATTGTTTAGTATAATAAAATATTATGATGTCATGAAAAACATACCACACCTGCAGAAGACCAGGATTCAAATCTTCATCTCTTAACTACGTAGCTTAGACAAGTCACACATTCTTTAGGTCTTGTTTTTTTGTTTGTTTTTCCACTTCAAAAGTGAAACAACTGAACTTTATTATCTCTAAAGTCCCTTCTATTTCTAAATTCTTCCTATAATTAACTGGGTTCTTAATCTGAGGGCAGTGAAGGGGCCCATGAAGTTAGATGGGAAAGAGAAGAATGTCTTTATTGCAATATAATTGGTTTAATCAATAATTCTATGGATTTAATATGCCCTTTAAAACATTACTCTGAGAAGGGGTCAATCAATAAGGTTTCTGATGACTGCCAAAAGGGTTCACAACATAAAGCAGATTAAGAACCCCAAATCTAGCTCAAACCAGGAAGGAGTGCACAATGAGTGATCCAAAATTGTGATATTTCATTAAGTCATTAAAGTAATTAATTATTCAATATTTATCTAACATTATACCTAAAGGAGCATAGTCTTTGTTCTTAAGGTGCTTAAAGCATAACCTTCAGATAGCCATCTGTGAAGATAAAGGAGAAAGTAGATAAAGAAAGCAAATATGGACACACCCAAAGCCAACATATTTTAATACAAATCTAAGGCCTCTATTTTTTCAGGGGCAGAGTTGTGCTATTTCCTCCTGGGTAGACAAACAATCTTGTTACCTTAGGGCAGGGCTCCCCAACCAGCAAACCAACCTCTGTTGGGAGTTTAAGTCTCACCTAAGTGTTCTCCAAAGCAGCTGCCCCAGAGATCACACCCCACCCCATTTCCAGCAGCATCTGGGGATTTCCCCCAGGGGAGGCCTCAACAATTTCCTCTCTTCTATCTCAGCCCCTTTCAGTGATGTTCACGTGACAATCATTAAGCCTTCAGAAGAAATCAGTGAAGACTAGTCTCCTACTTTTGCAACTCTACTAAATGCCTTATACCAGAAACTTCCTATCTCAAAGGGGAAGGACTTCCTTAACAATCATATTTTCAATAGGATCAAAGTTTTGTTATTTAGTGCTGGGCACTAGGATCAATCCCTTAATTGGTACCATTCCACACCCAGACTAGGCAAGGTGTTTAAGACCTCATACCTAGAATACCTTAAACTGTCTCTTATTTGGCCTCCCAGCCTCTGATCCCCCTGTCTCCATTCACTATGCACCAAAGAACATAATAATAAAGAACACTGGTCTACGAAAAAAAAAAAAAAGCCAGTGTTCCCCTACCAGCAGCTATACCACTTGCCAGCCTTGTCCTTAGACAAGCTATAACTCTGCAATCTTGAGTTTTCTTATATATAAAATATTGTATTGCAAGGATGAAGTCACTTTACTAACATATCCATCTTCTGAAAAGAATACTTTCACCATGTCACTTCCTGGTTCAAAATTCTTCAATGGCTTCCTAGTACCACGTTAAGGATAAAGCCTTTAGACTGGCCTTAAGACCTTGTTTATATTTTTTTCTCCATAAAGTTACACACACACACACAGTCAAATACTATATGATTAGGAATTATAAAAGTAGTTTAGTAAATTTCAAATTAAGGCTTTTTTATAGTTGGTGTTGACAAAATTTTTCAATCTAAAATTTAAAACTATTAAAATTTTAAATTATTTTAATGTGCACTAATTTGAGGCACTGAAATTTAAGCATTTTAGCCCTAAAATTTTTCCATTTTTATATTTAAGACAATCATTTAACTTGACAAAAGGTATACAATTGTCTCTATTATTTCAATATCTATAGTGTTGTCCATTTTCCTATTTTGCAAAAACTCATTCCAAGTCCTCTTTCAGACTTACTGCCTTATTACCAGCAGAGGGAGCTCAAAACATTCTGTTTGAGTTTTTGTCAAGGATTTTTGTTTGTTTGTTTGTTTTGTTTTTTAAAGAGCATTTCTCTCTAATAAGGAACCATTTGTAGGAGATTTTAGAGCTGGGGTTAGAGATCAAATTTCCAAAGTCTGGTAACCATACAAAACAAGGTCTCAGTAAAGGGTACATTTCCCCCCAAACACAGGTGCTTTCTATACTTGAGAAATAAATAAAATCCATGACTTAAAGCTTTTCTTCCATCTAAATGTACAATTCAGCCTCAAGGCATTGCTTGTAAAAGAAAAAGGCTGCTAAATTTGTTGGCATGTGTTGGCTTTACCATTCTGCAAAACAACCTCTCCCACTCACAGATATTTCACAACTATATCAAGATACTGTAACTAATTCAGTCTATTTAAAGAGACATTCTCTCTTTTCCATCCAGAATACCAGATATTCATCAGGAGGCCCATGAATTAACACTTGCTGTAGGAATGGCCATCCAACTACCAGAACTCTCACAGGCTCTCACCAGTTAATCAAGCATTTATTAAACACAAAGTATGTGCCAGACCCTAGAAAGAATACAAAGAAAAGCAAAGTAAAGTCTGCTCTCAAGGTGTGTTGTTGAGTGTCATTAATGTTTATGTCACCGCTAAGTCCTAGGAGGAGAAAGCCCAGAACATGAGGACAGGGCAGATGTTCCCTGGGGATTCCTTTTCTCCTCACTTTCCATCTCAGCCCTTACCTGTCTGATCTATAAGGCAGGTGACTGAAGGTTCAGCAGCAGGTTCAATGTCACACTGCCTTTCCCCATTCTATCAGAGAGGAAGGCAAAATCTCAACTTGTCAAGAGACCAGTAAGATCAGTTTAGCACCTAATCACCTTCCCCTGTCAAGGATAATAAGTAACCTTTTAGGGTTAAGGTAACATTCCTATCCCCATCCCCCACTCATGTCGATCCAAAGTCTGTAGTCAAATGCTGAGTCAATCAGTTTGTTTTGTTTTGGGGGCATAGGAAAGAGAGGAGGGAATATTGGGCAAACTTAAAACCCAATCCCTACCATACCTAGAGATGAGTCAGTTAATTCTCCATTCCATTACCTTCACATATGGTGGGAGTTGTGGGGAGGAAGGAAGAGAAGAAAATTTGATAAAACAATCAGGAAACAGAGAGCAGGAGACAGAAAAAATCCAAAAGAACTGATTTTAACGTTAAACTGTGGAAATTTTGTTGCTTTTTGAATGAAAGCTGTGTACATGATGTTTCATTTTTTTCAGCCCAAGCAGACCATGATCATGATTAGGAAACATAATGGCAGTATTAGAAATATACCTATAGAATGGTACAACAAAAGAGTAAGTGTGGGAATTACACTCAAAAGCCTTTGACTACTAGTCCATCAGAGCCATAACAAGGCTTCCAAGATTGCCAAATACTCACTGCATGGGGGAACCAATATTGCTCCACCTGGGGCAGGGACCAGGATGCCACCCAAGAAATCCTCTTCCAGGAGTCCTGAAACTAGTTTGATGTCTACTTTTCAGTAATATATCAGGGAATCAGAGAAACTAGGATGAGACATAAAGCACTCCTGGGTCCTCCAGCAGGCCTAAAGCTAGGGAAAAAAGCCAACTCCAAATATGCCAGAAGGAGAGGGCAGAAATGGGCCAAGGCCAATATTCATGTTGGCCAGAAGATGGATGGAGAAGTAAAGGGGCTATGAGAGAAGGCTGGGCCTATTCCCAGTCATCCCACTAAAGCTAGGTAGCAACAGCAAAATCCAGACTAATGGGGGAAAGGAACAGACATGTTATAGTAAAGTGTGGGAAAGAACAGAGCCTGAATCAAGTACAAAGTCCCAATACATCAATTAAAGCTAGATGTAAGAGAACTCAGAAGAAAACGGAATACAATGAAGACATTCGATAGATTAAGAAAAGCCCAAGAGGGTGGTAAGGTGGCGAAGTGAATAGAGCTTCGGCCCTGGAGTCAGGAGGTCCTGAGTTCAGATCCAACCTCAGACACTTAAAACACACACACACACACACACACAAACTAATGTGACCTTGGGCAAGTTACTTAACTCCAATTGCCTTCCAAAAAGCCAAAAAGAAAGAAAGAGAGAGAGAGAGAGAGAGAGAGAGAGAGAGAGAGAGAGAGAGAGAGAGAGAGAGAGAGAAAGAAAGAAAGAAAGAAAGAAAGAAAGAAAGAAAGAAAGAAAGAGCAAAAAAAGAGAAAAGCCCAGGAGGTAAACCTAGAAGAAACGCGTCAATTCACAGCAAGTACATATAAAACCTGCAGGAAGAAAAGAAATGATGTGACACAAAAGAGAAGTAAAAAGGGAGTGTGTGTGTGTGTGGGGAACTTCCAAAGTGGATGAAACAAATGAAATTAGAAATTAATGAATAAAATTTGTTGTTGTTCGGTTGTATCCAACTCTTTATGACCCTATTTAGGGTTTTCTTGGCAAAGATACAGGAGTGTCATTTTCTTCTCTAGCTCATTTTACAGATCAGGAAACAGAGGCAAACTGGATTAAGTATCTTGAGAACAGATTTGAACTCAGGAAGATAAGGCTTCCTGACTCCAGACTCTGCTTTCTATCCACTGCCCAAAAAAAAAACAAAATTAGAGATCTAGGGTGATGTGGGGTAATGGAAGGAGAGTTAATAACTCAAAGTAGAAAACATGTTCCAAAGAGTGCACACCCTGAAACAGATTAGAGTAAAAAGAAATTGCTAATTCAATGAGATAAGAAATTTTAGTAGACATATAAAAGACCGAAAAATTAAAACATGTAAAGTATCTAATCTATAAAGCAACATGGAAAACTGGTTGAACAGTGAAAATTTAAGTCAATGGACTCCTGGATAACACTAACCAAAGAGCTGGAGGCAAAGTGAAAATAGAAAGATTCCACCAGTCACCTCCTAAAAAAAGTCTCACACTGAATTCAATGTCACTACTAAAATCAATAGCTTATAGGTCAAAGAGAAAGTATTGCAAGTAGCCAGAAAGAGACAATTCAAGTATCCAAGAAAGTACAGTTAAGGATCACACTAGACTATAAAGTGACTCAATATAAGGGAGTGAAAAATCTAAGAATGCAATATTTCAAAAAGCAAAACTAACTTATCCTGGGGAAAAACCACACACACAGCACAATCCTTTAGAGAGGAGGAGGGGGATTTCAACGAATTAAAAGAACAGAAGATTTTCAGACATTTCTAGAAAAGATGAGAGCTGACTGAAATCTTTAAAATGCAAATGAAGAAGAAAAAGAGAAAGGTAACTGAGGAAAGAAAAAGACTAAAAGGAGACTTGTTAATAAGATCCAATGGGGAGATGAAAGGACAAGTTTAGCACCTAGAGGAAATAGTAATGACTTTAAAAAGGAAGGGAAATAGGAGACCCCCCCCCAAAAAAAATTATATATATACTAGAAAAGATTACGAGTCAGCAGCAGAAACTACTGTCTCTCGTAATTGGGGGTTCCCCATGAGAGGGTGGCTGAGGAGCAGGCATCCCATAATTCTCATTCAGATGCACCTGGAGGAGAGGTGAAAACAAGAGTGCACTGTAGAAATGCATTAAATGTAAATGGGGGAGGGATTAAGAAAGGAAAATGGGTTTCCAAAAAATGGTAAAGTTTTAAAGGAAACAGTCACAAGCAACACAAACTAACTTTGGAGGGCTAGTCAAAAAGCAAGAACTAAAAGGAAAGAAAGTATAAGAACAAGTGACTGATATCTGGGCTGGATAAAGAAAGTAAAAAGCAGAATAGGTCCAGATATTTCAATTATGGGTCACCGAACCCATTCTTTTTCTTTATGCACCCTTTTTTTCTTTGTAAAGAGAGGAACAGGGAACAAAAAAGGGAAATATTATTAAGAGAATGTGATGGAGGAAAAAACACAATCAATTATAATAACCACGAATGAGAATAAGAAACTGATTCATAAAATATACGATAACAAAATGTAACAATACGTTGTTTATAGGAAACACCTAAAACAAAGATTTATACAGGATCAGAAAAGAATTTATTATGATTTAGAGAATTAAAAAAAAGCAGGAATGATAATGATAATCATGATCTTAGAAAAGGCAACAGTAAAAGAAAAACTGGTTAAAAGATATACACAGGGAAACTATTGTAGGCTTAAAAGCATCATAAATAATAAAATACATATACATTCTATAAATGCACCAAATGGCATAGAATAGAAATACTTAAAAGGAAAAGCTCATCAAATTACAGAAAGAAATGAATAGAAAAATTATAATTGTGGGGGATTAAAGTACTCCATTTCAAACCCAAACAAACCTAACAACAAAAAAACAAAAAACAAACAAACAAACAAAAACCAAGGACCTAAATGGAATTTGAGAAAAGTCAGACTTGCTAGTTCTTTGGTAATTATTGATTGGGAACAGAAAGAAATATACTGATTTCTCAGATTTATATAGCACCTTTACAAACACTGCCCATGTGCTACATCATTAAAAGCTCAAATACAGAAAATGAGAGAGGAATTTAGATGATATAAAAGTAATCAATAAAAATCTATTTTTTAAAAAGCAGCTGGAATTAAGTAACTTGCCCAAGGTTATTTTTGTGTGGGTGTTAAGTATCTGAGGCAGGAACAGATCCCCTCCCTACTCTGGCTGGTGCTCTTACTCACTGCGCCAACTAGCCACCCCAAAAATCTATTTTTTAAAGAAAGTACTCAAAATGTATAGAAATAAGGTTTTAGTACATTTTTAAAGATTTTGTATTCTTATTTCTAATTCTAATATCTTTCAAGATATTTTTTTCTTTTACAAATGCTTTATTAACTTCTGTTTTACATCATTCATTTCTGCCAGATTTTGAGTTACAATTATTTTTCCCCCCGTTATTCCCCTACCCACCCTCCCAGAATAGCAGTCCCACAAGATATCACTTCCTCCACTCTGCTCTCTCCCATATCTTCTCCCATACCCCCTTCGACTTTTCCATTAGAGGAAGGTGACTCTTTGTGTCCCAATGCCTGCACATCTTATCTCCCAATTACAAGCAAGAGAGTATTAATAATAGTATTTATATATGTTTGAAACATTTAATCCTAAGACCTTGGATTTCAGATCCATTTCCTTCCTCCCTTGTCACCCATTCCCTCTGGGGAGATAAGTAATTCAGTATATGTTGTACATGTCTAGCTATGCAAAACATTATCATAGTAGATATATTGTACAAGGCTGCTTATAATTCCCTCCCACTCATCCCACCCCCCACCTGGTCCATTCCCTACTTGATCTTGTCCCTCTTCTATAGTGGGTATTTCCAACCTCCCCTCCCCTCAAGGATGCCCTCCCATCCATCGTCCCTCCTCTCATCCCTCTTCCCCCTATTCTGCTGCAGGTTGAGATATCCCATTTAGTATGTATGTCATTCTCTCCCTGAACCAAATTCAATGAGAATGTGGTTTTACCTTTTTGCCTTCCTATTCTTCCCCTCCCTTGCAACCACTTCCCCTTGCTTCTTCTACATGAGATAGTTTGCCCTACCCTGTTTTTCCCCATCTCCTCTTGCCACTTTCCTCTCTCACCTCATAATTTCACCCCTTGAGTATCCTCCCTTCCCAACAAATTCACCCTATGCCCTCTATCCATATATAACTGTAAACATATATACAGACATTCACCTATGTATTCATATGATCATACACCCTTCTTCCATTATTTTCATACTGAGAAAGATTTCATCAGTCACAGTTATTGTTTTTCCATATAGGAATGTAAATAGTTTAATTTTGAAGTTTCTTTTGATTTCTTTTCCCTGATTACCTTCTCAGGCATCTCTTGCTTCTTGTGTCTGGATGTCTAATTTTCTATTCAACTCTGGTTTTTTCCTCAAGAATGCTTGAAAGTCCTCTATTCCACTGAATGACCATATTTTCCCCTGAAACAAAATATTCAGTTTTGCTGGGTAGGTGACCCTTGGGTTCATTCCCAGCTCTTTTGCCCTCTGGAATATCATATTCCATGCCCTTCGATCCCTCAATGTAGAAGCTGCCAGGTCCTGTGCTATTCTGATTGTGTTTCTACAATATTGAAATTGTTTCTTCCTGGCTGCTTGTAGTATTTTCTCCTTGATCTGGGAATTCTGGCATCTGGCTATAATATTCCTTGGACTTTTCTTTTTGGGATCTTTTTCAGGAGGTGATTGGTGGATTCTTTCAACCTCTATTTTGCCCTCTGGATCTAAAACATCAGGGCAATTTTCCTTGAGAATTTCTTGAAGGGTGATTTCTAGGTTCTTTCTTTGATCATAGCTTTCAGGTAGTCCAATAATTTTTAAATTGTCTCTCCTGGATCTATTTTCCAGGTCAGTGGTTTTTCCCATGAGATATTTCACATTGCCTTCTAATCTTTCATTTGTTTGGATCTGCTTAACAGCATCTTGATTTCTCATAAAGTCATTAGCTTCCATTTGCTCCAGTCTAACTCTGAAGGAATGAATCTCCTCAGTGAACTTTTGAGATTCTTTTTCCATCTGGCAAATTCGACTTTTTAAGGCATTCTTCTCCTCATTGCCCTTTTGGGCCTCCTTTGCCATTTGAGTTAGTCTATTTTTTAAGGTGTTGTTTTCCTCAGTCAGGCTGTTGACCCTCATTTCATACTTTTCCTGCATCCTTCTCATTTCTCTTTCCAATTTTTCCTCCACTTCTCTTATTTGATTTTTAAAGTCCTTCTTAAGGTCCTCTATGGCCTGCAACCCGCTCATGTTTTCCCCTGGGGCTTTTGGAGCAGGACTTCTGACCTCACAGTCCCCTTCCCGCTCTAATCTTGGATCCTCTTTGTCCCAATGTAGGAGTCTAAGGTTGCATTTTTCTGTTTAGTTTGTTTCCTTTGCCTTGGCATGTTGCCACTTAATTACTTGACTTTTGGGCTTGTTGCCACACTACGCCTCTGCCGCCAGACAAGGGAATTTTTGTCCCGAACGTGTGGGGGACAACTTCCGTTTCTGGCAAACTGGAAACCCACCCACAACCTCCACCCTAGATCACAATCCAGATCCAAGCAGGTTAAAGCAAGAGCGATTACCCCCCAAGACTGATCGCTGGATCTCCCCCTACAGTTCGCAGGCCAGGAGCTGGAGCTGCCTCTGAAAACTACAAAATGGCATGTCTCCTCAGCGGCTTCTAGCCCCCAGGGGAAGAAGCCGACGCATTCCCCAAATACTGGTCCCAAAGTCCATAGGGCACTAACCTCTCACTTTGTCCTGGGCATGTCTATGTTGATAATTCTGGAATCGCCACAGCTGCTGGTGTTCTGGGGTCCCTCCAGCCGGCTGCTGGCCCTGCCGCCCTGGGGCTAAAACCGACTCAGGCTCCCCGCGCACTGCGCTGCCGGCTCCCAGAGCACTGTGCCGGTCCTTCCTGCAGGGCTGCTGGGCTGTCCTTAGTGGGAGGTTAGCTTCTGTGTAGTTCTGTGGGTGCCAGGGCTCCAGAAGTTGTTCAGAGTCCCCTTTTACATTGTTTGGAGGTAATCTGGGGGCAGAGTGGCTTGGATGAGCTGTTTCTACTCCGCCATCTTGGCTCCGCCCCCATCAAGATATTTTTCACAGTCCTACTCTACTACTCATCTTTGTTTTGAAATAACAAAATATTAAAGTACATATGGTTTAACTGGAGGGTTTTATCGAGTTCCTCAAAGAATTAACTTTATATCCTCCTCCTTTGCAATAGATGGTAGCACATAAGTTCTGATTAGCTTCATGGTGGTCATTTCCCAAATGATTATCATAAGCATTGCACTATAAGATAACCAAGTATCCCATCAAATGATGGTTCTTGTTGCCTCTGGGATCATGATAATACCAACACTGCCAACTCTTGTATTTGACTGTCTAAGGAGAACCTATACACAAACATTCCTTTCAGATGAACATTTTTTCTTTATATACAGAGAGAATGTCAAAATTGATGTGATTTAGTTCCTCTAAGTAGCAGTTCAATTAGTAGTAGCAGTTGTAGTCCCTCAGAAAGGATCACACATTTAGAATACCAACAGTTCATATCTACAGATGATCTTAAAACTCATTATTAACTTTGGCCTGTCTTCTTTCTTCCTTTAAAAAAAAAACACTTTGCAATTTTCATAGCAAAAGTGGAAAAGTACTACACAGAACTGAGGTCCAGTTTAGATATTCCTTTGTATCATAGGCCCTTGTCTAAAAATTCATGACCTACTATCCTACCCACTTCTAATGAAGTCAGCTATACTCAAAGGTACACTGATCCTCAGAAAGCAGGGTCTGTCACTAGGACTGTACTCAGAAGTCTATCCAACATAGCAGAGCCCACCAGAGATTACCTGTACAGGCTTCAAGAACCCAGGGTTACTAATACACCATATTAAAGCATTGAAGAGTTAGCTATTCCAAAAATTTAAGCATCAAATTTAAAATTTATATCTACATAACTATAAAACACACACACACACACACACACACGTATACAAAGATCTAGTACAAAAGAATAATACCACATCACAGTTTATTATTGAAACATTTCATGGATGACACAGTCCATATAAGTGAATTTCCAGATGATTTAAGACGGCCTGGCATAATGGAAACAGCAGTGAACCAGTCAAGACACCTGGGTTCAAGTCTTGGCTCATTCAGTTACCTAGCTATCTGAGTATTCTGAACCTCAGTTTTCTCTTCTCTAAAATGGAGATAATACTCACAATATGTACCTAAGAAATCAAAGATACACAGAATAGTTTGTAAATCTTAAACTATTGCATGAATGTAAGCTGTTATAAACAAGGCATTAAAACTTCAAAAATATTTATGTTCTTTCTGATTATTATCTAAAATGTACTCTATATAATCTACCTCCTAAATAAGAGTGCCATGCACCAGACATATAAGCATTTCTTGGTAGCTCAGGATAGTCATTATTATCACAAATTATCTACATGTGTTATAATAAAGGTAAGGATGCCCTGAAAGAGTATAGAGCTATATGACTCACACTGATAAACTGCTTCTATTGCTTCTGATTGTCAAGTTCCCTCACTATTAGCTGTCACAGGGTTTATTTAGCTTTTTGCAGCCTCACTCCATTTAACACAGGCACTGGACAGAGCATTGGATTTTGTAGTCTACAGATCGGCTTTCTAATCCTGGCTCTTACATTTATGAACCTATGTGACCTTCAATAACACAGTATAGCAAAAAGTGCAATGGATTAGGAATTTGGACAATTGACTTCCAATCTAACATCGGGTACTTGCTATCTATCTGGTGGTCACCTTATTTCACCTCTCAGGGGCTCACAAACAATCTCAGTTTCTAAGTACATAGTGCCTAGTACAAAATAAGTGCTTTTAAAATGCTCTATCTACCTATCTGTAAAAATTCTCCTTTTGGACTGAAATGTTGGACCAAGTTTTTGTCAACTTTAAATAAATTAGTTAACTAGCTGCTTGTGGTTTACTATCTACTAAACTCAAGGAAAAACCAGATAACCAAATTTATAAATAATTAGTCTTAATTTTATACATAATTCTAAGTCACACTCTTAATCTGAGCACAGCAGAGTACTCCAGCAGAATAAAATACACGGGCTTTATGATAATGATTTTCCGTGGAGGTCTAATTCATTTTGGAGAGTTGGAACTACGTTCTAGCTACTTAGCTAACTGCCAGAAACTTATCTCATACTGCTGTGAGAATGCAACCATCATTATATTATGATTTATAAATATGTGTGTATATGTATGTATGTATACATATATGTATACACACATATATATGAATTAATAATAATGACAGCTAGCATTTACAAAGTGCTTTACAGTTTGCAAAAGACTTTATGTTATCTCATTTGAGTTCAACCTTGGTAGGTGTTATTTTTATTGTGAGGTATATGTATTATTCTTCTTCTGCAGTTGAAGAAAGTAATGCTAAGAAAGATTAAATGATTTGCTTTTAAGGACCAAATGGCTATTAAGTGTCTGAGGTAGGATTTGAACTCAGATATGCTGACTTCAAGGCCAATACTCTATCCAGACACCTACTGTCCTTACATCCCCTAAAATAATGTACTACATAAGGTAAAGAAGTTATAGCTACAAATTATCACATGCTAACTCATGTTAGGGGCACTCAATTTTTGTCTCACATTGTATTAGGTATGATTTATTCACTGTCATGGGCAGTAGCCACAGAAATTCTCTAACACATTTCCCTCTGTTACTAACCTACTAAGGAGAGCCATACACTCCCATTACACAATGTGCAGGCCCCAAACTGGGAAGCCACCCTCTAAAAAACTCTAGAGCCAAGAGAGATGAAGCCCTGTCAACCATATAGGTGACTTTGTGTGTTGGGGGAGAGATGAACATGACTATAAAGGAGAACACAAAATGATGACTTTCATGGGAATTTTAGAAATGGAAGGAGTGGCACTGAGAACTACTGATATCACAGCTTCTCAGGATGTACAGGTCTTATCTGGGGCCCCAAAGGAATATGGGTATTCTATGAGCACCAAGGCTAAAAGGAAAGATAAACTAAATACAGTATCTGTTGGACCTATAGGATCATTTTAATGTAAGCTATACTACCAGCAGAAATCCTGAAAAGAGGGGAAGGCATAGAAGAAATTTATATTAACTAAGTCAGAGCAGTGTTATCCTTAACTTAAGCCAATTCAATAAGACTACAGTAAAGGCAAGAAACAAATCTTCGATGGACTATGGACTGCTTGAACCAAAAAAGGAAGGTCCCACTATTTCAGATAATTTTAAATGGCAAGACAGAACACAAATTTTCTTCTGTGGACATAACCAAAAGAGGCACAGCTGTGAATTCCATCCCAGGCACCAGATGCAGTATCTCAGTGAGGGTCAGCAGTTAACCCAAATACTGCTTTCAAAAAGGGTTCTACGATTCTTCTAAGTCAACCTTCATTTCTTGGTTGGGGGGGGGGGGGGGGCAATGGAAACCCAAAGATTAGTATTTTCAAATTAATGCTTTCCCATCTTGTAGAGTCACTTACTGTAGACTGGAAGAGAAAGCAGAAGTTAAATGCCTCTTTTATTACAAAAGGATATAAAGAGATTCAATAGTCTGACCCTATCCCAGAATGTCAGACAGAAATGCTAGAGAGCTCAAAGTCCAAGGGTATCAAACTCAAACAGAAACAGGGGTAGGTGCGAGGAGAGGAACTAAATTGTACATATGGATCCCTGAAGACCATATGTTGGTTTAAGTTTTAAAATATATTATTGATGTTTTATTGTATTTTTATTTTGTTAAATATTTCTCATTTACATTATCATCTGGTTCAGGTAGCACTCGGGAATGTCTGGTACCTCTGATCTAATCCAAGCCCCTCACTGTAGAGATAAGGGACCTAAGGCCCTGAGACATCAAATGACTTGCCTAGAATTGTCCAGGGACAGAGCCAGGTCTCAAATGTTAAGTCTTATGTCAAGTTTATTGGTGTTTCTGCTATGCGATCTTCCCTTGCAGATTCCAATCAGGGGAAAAAAATAAAACCAAAGGGGTTACTGAACTGCAAAAGTTTACCTGAATCTTTAAGTACAATATTACTGCAATATGGCTGATGGTATCTACAAATCCCTAACCTTCTGATTCATTCAGAACATGAATTTAAAAGACATCAACCCAGGGATCTCTGACCCACAGACAAGAAGCTCAGCTGGCACAGAATGTTTCACATGGACAGAATAAAGCATCTATCCTGCTTTGGTTACAGTAAATATAACACATTTTACACCACTATTCCTTTTTCTTGTTTTCTTTTGAGGTGAACTTCATCATGTTACCAAGAGTCAATCATCTGAGTCTTCATGAAGGGACAGGTTCTCCCCCTGGGTGAATTATTTTTGAGACAAAATAAAATGAGACATACAGTGATCTGCACCCTAGATAAAGCACTCCAGTTTATAGCCTTTTGACTTGTAAACTTTAGTAGTCTTTCCCTTCAAGCCTTCATTAAGGGACTTTAATTTGGGAAATCCTGTTCTGCTATCCTAGGATAGTTGGAGAAGGAAGCTTCTGAATACCAGGCCAGACCTCTTCCTAGAAAAGGCTGGTACTTGACACTCAGTTCACTCTACTAGCAGGGATGAATGTTGTTATTTTAAACCAAGCAACTGAGTTTCCTCAAAGCACAAATGACATAGCAACTGTGTATGCCTACTTATTTTTTTAATACACCCAAAGCAGTCTCAGTCAAGTTCTGCAACTAATTATGCAGGTACCCCAAATAGCAGCTTTAGTGGTTTGTCCACAATCATATCCCCAAGTCCAATCTATATGAATCAATTGAATCATGACAAGTTCCACTTCTAACTACAAAGGGGAACCAGTGTAATTATTCCACTAAATCACACGAGGAAGACCCATATAACATTCTAACTGGCACACAAATATTTAGATTATGGAGGACTCTTCTTTCCACAATCACTCTCCTGCAGCTGCAGGCACAGTCTGCCAAAGGCTCATAGACTCTCCTCCACACTTGAATCAGATTTTGCCTCTAGAATGTTATAATGCTCCACTTCTGTAATCTAAGCTTAGAAAAGCCATAGGCCTGAACCTATGGAATATCTCCCTCGTCTAACTCTACCAACCTTCTCCCACAATAGCGGCTCTTAAGATACAGTTTTGCTGTTGGATGAAGTCATAAAAATGTGAACCAGAAGAGAGTCAAAGTGCCACCTTTTGCATCCATTAACAGATCCAATTAGTAATATTTTCCAGTTCACACCCACAGTTCTGCCTATTGTAGGTGAGAGGAAACAACTGTCAGAGAATGTAAAGAGAGATAATGAAGATCAGTCCTAAAAAATGAAAAGGGAACTCAGCGACTCAGTCAAGGTGTGGCAGAAGCTGCAGAAGGCATTGTGCCCAGTCAAGAAAGGAAACCAGGGATAGATCAGAGATGCAGATTAGAATTTCATTCAAGCAAAGATAAGGGGGAAGGGAGTGAAGTCCCTCAAGGAAGCCCTAAGGTATTACCCAACTTGGCATCACTTTAACTAATAAACACTGCCTTTTCCCAAGCTACCACATGAGGCTACTCCTCTTTGACCAGCACCCATGCGGGCAGGTATGGTCTCTCAGAGCCCATAGAGGGGAACGTCTGCATAGCCAAAGAAATGGGAGAAAGTTGCCAATGAAATGTTTTTTTTAAAAATACACAGAAGATAACAGCATAAGTTGAAAAGAAATGGCACTATCAAGGCAGTTCTATAGGGCCATGCTGAATTTAATATACAGTTTTAAAAAAATAAACCACTCAATAGTTCACAATTCACACACAATCTTATTCCTATTCTTTGCTACATATAGAAAGGTTCATGTTTGTTGGTGCTTGTTAAATTGATAATAATTACTTTAAAGACCTTATGATAATGAACTTATGATAATAGAAGGTACAATGGTACAATGGAAAGGACATTGTATCTTGGAGTCAAGAGGGCCCAGGTTAAAATCTTGGGTTTTCCATTTCCTACCTGTGTGACCCCAGAAAAGTCGCTTCATATGACTGGGTCTCAGCTCTCTCACCTATAAAACAAAAAAGTTGGAAGGCCCCTTACAGTTCTAAATCTATGACTATGTAATGATTTAACCATCTTTCTCCCTCCCTCATATAAAATCTTCCGTCAACTGCCCTGATTCTGTCAAGAACACCAAATTCCCCACTAACTGATACTCAAAACTTCAGAATATTTTATTCTTTCCTTTCCTTCATCTAGTCAGTCATCCAGCCCTGTTCAGTCTTCTTTGGAAAGGAAGCAAAGCAAGCAGAGCGATCAAACCTTATATTCTTTTTGGGGGACAAAAAGGATCAAAGCATGGAATGGCAGGAAGACCATGAAGTCAGAACTCTAAGATCCTTCTCTAGTCCCTATAGCCACCAATCTAGCAACAATAATAGCAGTGCTGAGAATAAGCCCTGAAATTTATAATTTAATTTGCAATTGTATTACAAAGCCTAAAATGCCCTGTCTCCTCAGATCTGCCTCTTAGAAACCTAGCTTCTTTCAAAGTTCAGGTGAGTGCCAACCCTGGCCTGAGGCAGTTCCTGATACCCTCTGTAGGTAAGGCCTCCTTCTTCTCAAATCCCCTGTATATATTTTATATTTACTTACATACACACATACTGGTTCTTCCAAAAAAAAAAAAAAAGTAAATCTTTTGAAGGTAGGGATTGCTTTATTTTTGTCTTTGTAGCTCCAATGCCTAACAGTAGGCCTGGTACAAAATAGGTACTTAATAAATGAAGAATGACTATCTGGTAGATCACCTCAAGGTTCATAAAATTTTTTTAAACAACAACCTTTGTGAGACAAGTACAGTAATCTTCATATTACAGACATGGATACTTCATGAGATAACAGAGCAAATTAGTATTGGTGATGAGATACAAAGGAGAGGGCGCAAAGCCAAGATGGTGGCATAGAAGCAGAAAATTCCATGAGCTCCCCCAACAACGATCTCAAACATCTATAAAATACGACTCTAAACAAACTTTAGAGCTACAGAACCCACAAAGTGACAGAGAGAAACAAATCTCCCACTGAAGGCAGCCTGGCAGGCCTACAGGAAGGGTCCATCATAGCACCCTGGGAGCAAAGCCCAGTCCTACATGAGCAGCTTGGTTTTGGCCTCAGGGAGCTCCCAACTAGCAGTGGCCAGAGCAGACTTAAAGAGACTGAATCACCAGTAGCTGTGGTGGTTTTCAGACTCCTCAACCCATAAACGCCAAAGAGCAAGTAAAAGGTCAGTTGGGAACTCTGTTGGAAAGGAAGGGTGTAGTCTGGCCCCTGACACCCAGGACAAGAGGTGGCAGAGTCGTGCAGCTGCTGCCCCGTGTGGCTGCCTCCAGATTGTAGGGGGACCATGTGAACACTCAGAGGGTAATTGCTCTTCCTTTAACCTGCTTGGATCTGGATCACTGTCTTGGGTGGAGGTCCTGGGGTGTGTGGCCAGTGGGCCAGAGCTTGTGGAGCCTGTGGAGAGGGCACTTAATAGCTCTAGCAGCTGCGAAAACCCCAGAGATTTGGGACAAAGCTCTCCTCTCTGGAAGCAGAGTTCTATTGTGGCAAAAAGCTCAAAAGTCAAGCAATTGATTGGCAACATGAGCAAATAGAGGAAGCAAAGCAAGCAGAGCGATCAAACCTTAGATTGTTTTTTGGGGACAAAAAAGGATCAATGCATGGAACAGGAGGAAGACCATGAAGTCAGAACTCCTGCACCAAAAGCTTCCAAGAAAAATATG
This sequence comes from Gymnobelideus leadbeateri, assembly GCA_011680675.1. Taxonomy (NCBI): domain Eukaryota; kingdom Metazoa; phylum Chordata; class Mammalia; order Diprotodontia; family Petauridae; genus Gymnobelideus; species Gymnobelideus leadbeateri. The sequence goes on along the minus strand of WOXC01011744.1, from coordinate 77,690 downwards.
AACTGGTTAAAGGCCACAGAGGAGCTCAAGAAAGATTTTGAAAATCAAGTAAGAGAAGTGGAGGAAAAATTAGGAAGAGAAATGACAATGACGCAAGAAAATCACGAAAGAGAGTCAACAACCTGACTGAAGAAAATAACACCTTAAAAAATAGACTAATTCAAATGGCAAAAGAGGCCCAAAAACCCAATAAGGAGAAGAATGCCTTAAATAGCCAAATTTGCCAGATGGAAAAGGAATTTCAAAAGCTCACTGAAGAGAATAATTCCTTCAGAATTAGACTGGAGCAAATGAGATAGAAAGTAGCACTTACACCTTTAACTTAAAATTTAACCTATTGTATTAGTTTCCTATCTACCCTAAACACTCCCAATCAGATGTTATTCCTAAAACACCAATGTGTTTGTTTTATTGTGCTTATAACAAGGAGCTATTAGAGTAACAGAGAATATTGAAATTCAGCCTAGTATCAAACCACTTCGTCACCTGGCTTTGTCTTACCTATCCAATCTTTGTTTTTTCCACTGTTTCTCCAAAGAAGCCAAGTTCATTTCTCGTACTAAATCTTTATTCATGCCGGATTTACCTCTTTTTGCTGGATACGGACATATTCCTCCCCTCTCCTCTTTCTGGCAAATATTATTCATCTTTACTGAATTCCTAAGCATTCATGGGCTTTAGGGCTAGAAGGGATCTTTAAAGATCATTAAAGTTCAAATCCTTCCTTTTATGGATGAAGAAATTAAGGCTGACAAAAACTAGTGACTCGCTCAAGGTTATGTGGATTATAATCGGCAGAGCCAGATTCTAAGTCCAGATCCTCTGCTCCTCTGATTGTGGAGGGAATTCTTATTCAGGTAATGGGTTGGACAAGATATCCTGAGATGCCAATCCCTCTGAGATTTTACCATTCTTTGACCAACAGAGAACACACAGTTCTCTCCTTCCTCTGAATACCATCTATACAACAAAACAATGATGCTGTATTAACTTCTTACATGTATACATATTGTTATCCCTAACAGTATTATTAGCTTCTCTAGGGCAGGAACAGTCTCATACTTCCTTTACTTCCCCAGAACACTTAAATGAATAGCTAAAATCATGCTAAGTGTTTAATAACTAAAGGAAGGAAAGAAGGAAGGAGTCAACGTCACTCTTCCTGAGATTCTAGGTCTTGTATCTACTTCTATCACCATGAACTAAATGCTGATTAAATCTGAAGCTTTGCTTATTCAATTGTTCAAAAAACATGGGTGGTGTTTTTGTTAAACATCCTGTAGACAAGCATTAAGCAGACTCTGACCTATACCCTGGGTTGCTCAGAAAATGCTTAGGATGAACAATGTAATGCCAAAGCAAAATATATTAACTTCAAAGCAAGTTTTGGGGAGCCAGTCATGAAAAAAGAAAAACAGGAGGAGACTAGTTCTTGGTCTATAAATCTATGAAACTCCAGATGTATAACAGGAAACTTCTCAACATGCCACCAAGGGAAAAGGAAGCCAAAGGGTTGCTGCTGAGTTGTCTGAAGTCATGTCTGACTCTTCATGACCCCATTTGGGGTTTTCTTGGCAAAGATACTGGAGTAGTTTACCATTTCCTTCTCCAGCTTATTTTACAGATGAGGAAACTGAGACAAACATGGTTTAAGTGACTTGTCCAGGGTCACACTGTTAGGAATTGTCTGAGGCCAGATTTGAACTCTGGAATTCTATCCACTGCACCATCTACCTTCCAAAGGGTAGGAAACGGTGAGAGTACATACAAATATAATCTATTAAAAACAATACTGGAAATAAAAACCACCTTGCTTTTAGTTCGCTTCAAATCAGTTATAAAGAATCTATAAACTAATACAGTCATCCTCCCCAAATCCCTTACCACAAAAAAATTCTGATTAAAATTTGAAAAGGATAAAAAGTATCTTACATTTTGATTCAGATCTGGGAACAATGTAAGAATGAACAATATTATTTACTGATGATGGTGATACATTAATATATATTTTCTCTAAAGACGCCTATTTGGTGAAGGCAATAGGTACAAAATAATTACCAAACATTTAAACTTTTACAAAGCAGATTAAAAAGTAATTAATAAACTTTTTCTTTCAAATAGGAAACAGGAATATTTAAAATGAATGAGGGATAACTGTGTTGTCTTTTTACAAGTAAAGATGAAATAAAGAGCTAATGTTTAGTTTGAGTCATTGTTTGCAAAGTCAAGTACCAAAAAAATCCCTCTGGCATACATAATAAAGAAAGCCTTTCGGGGTGACTGTAAATAGAGCACTGGCCCTGGAGGACCTGAGTTCAAATCTAGCCTCAGACAGTTAACACAAAATTAGTCATGTGACCTTGGGCGAGTCACAACCCCAACTGCCCTCCAAAAGGGGGGGGGGGGGCGGGCAGAAGGCTTTCTAAGAAGCTACCAAACTGAAGAGTGGAAATTCAATCCTTAATTTGAAAGTACTGGAGATACTATTCCCATATGAAATAGACCATTTAAATAGTCTAATGTACTATACTCCACAATATCTGGTGCTTTTATAGATCTGCCTTTGCTAATTTGCCATTTTAGTTCAAAGTTTAAAAAAAGCATACCATAGTAGAACATGAAATATAGCAAACATATGTAAAATCAACGAGAAGTAGAAATCAATACAAATCTGCGGTCTAAAAATTAAATTTAAATTGCATAATTAAAAAAATGTAGCAAAATGTAGCTAGCAAATGAAAAAGGAGGACAAGCTGCTTGCAGCAAGTGCAGGGCTGGGCAGTGGGAAGGACTTTGGCTTCTGCAATGGTAATAGGAATTTGAAGATCTTCCCCGGCCCTTAAAAGGCAGAATGGGATCACATGGAACCTGTCCTGGAAAGAGGTTGCTGAATGGGTAATGCAAAGCCAGGAGGAAGCTGGGAGTCAGAGCAATTAGAACTGGAGGGAAGAGAGGATGCAGGGAAGGAGAGAGCTAGGCACGGCATGCCTCCCTGCTGTGTTACGGTGTATTAACTTCTTTTTTGCTATGATGGATTCAGTTTCTGGTGCTGGGATTTGGCTTTCTGCTGTCTGGATAAATGCTTTGCTTCTGTCTTCTCTATGAAGAGCCTGCTATATTTTGTGATTCAGAACTACACCAGCTTATTCATAGTTGCTGTTGTTGCTGTGAATATTGCATTGGCACTCCAGCTTAGGACCTGGGTTCTAGTTCAGGCTCTCTCTGAACTTCAGCAAGTCAGTCCCTTTACCTTAATAAACACTTATTGCTGTAGGGTCCCTTTCCATTCTAAAATTCTAAAGATTCCATGACTTTCTGAGTAAACCTCCCAAACTGCTGAAATAATAATCCTTAGTTCTGTGCTAAAGGATAGATGCCAGACATATAGTGAACCTAATGGCCGAGATTGCCAATTTCTCCGGATACACAGCTCGATTCACAAATTATCTAAAAGGCAGTAATGGACTTCTCCCAATGTATTTAGGAGGAAAGAGGTGGAGGATCAGTTACTTGAAACTTCCTCATCTCTATAGCATACTATAGAAACAATTCTGAAATGGAACGCCCTGTCTTTCATAAACTAAGTGCTGACAGTCACTCTGATCTGATTGCTACTTAACCCAGAAGCTGTTCAAACATTGGCTTTAATTATGTCACACCATGCTTAAGTTCCATCAAGCTATATTGAGGAACACTTGACTTCCTTATCTCCTCTGGCATAAAAGTTACTGAGTCCCATGACTGCAGCTGTGCACTTCAACTACTGGAAGGAACCACCAAGTTTGAAAATGTTAGAAAAGAATCCATTAGAGCTTATTGTTAACCAGAGGGCAGGTGATTCACTTAAAAGATCACAGGAAAGATAAAGCTATCTCAGGAGAGCTAACTTTAAATACTGAACCAAATGCATAAGACCATCAGTTCAGCTTCTCTAGGGAATCCCACACCAAAGCATAGAATGAGGAAGCCCTAATGCTTTTTGTATTGAATGCATGCTTTCTCTGAAGTGAGGGGATGGTGCCAAACTCTAATGTTGGCATACATTTCTGGGTTTTCAGCTTCCACCAAGTCAAATGATCCCCTAGAAAGTCAAACTCAGATAAAATTTTTATAAATAAAAATAAGATGTGCATAGCTTTTGACCATTTTGTATCCATGTCTTCTTCTTTCCCTTCCACCTCCTTAAACAGAAGTTCAGAACTAATTCTGAATACCAGACTGACTTCCTTTCAATTCTCTATAACGTAGGTTCAAAGCCAGTTGGAACATTCATGGAACATTACCTATACCATTAGAATATTTACTGAGGTTGAATTATTTTGAGTCAATACTGAGTTAATGAACTAGGAGTTGCTGTACACATGATTTTTATTACTCTCCCTCCCAAATTATCTTGCATTTTAACTACTATGGACATACCTGTATTGATCAACTTCATATTTATGGCATATACTTTTGTTCTGTAATGACCGTCTTCCCAATTAGAATGTAAATGCTTCTTGCAAGGAAGGACTGTTATATTCTTTGTACTTCTATTCTCAGCACCAGGCTGTAGCAGTGTGTAGAAGATAGTAAAAGCTTTATAAATGCTCGTTGATTGACTTTGAAATGTGGTGATGAGAAAGTGAGTCTGTCAGTCTAGTATGGGAGACAACATGCAAATAACTGCATACAAGCTGTATGCAGGATAAATTGGAATAATTCACAGATGGAATTTGATTTAAAGAGGATCAGGATAGATTTTCTGTAAAAGATGGGGTTTTAGCTGGGGCTTGAAGGAAGCCAGGAAGCAGAGATAAGGAAGGAAAATATTCCAGGCATGCTGCACAGCCAATGAAAATGTCCTGATTCAGGAAATGGAATGTCTTTTTAGAGGAACAGCAGTCAGGAGGAACCAGTTCAAGAAACCAGTATCACTGGAGAGTAGGTGGTAGTGTGGGAAGGCTTAAGGAGACTAGAAAAGCTTAATTGCCAGTGTCACTATTATATTCATAAGAGGACTTCTAAATCACATAGCTAAGGTGTCTCTACATAGGCAGCTAGGTGGTACTGTGGTTAGAATGTGGGACTTGGTAACCAGAAGACATGAGTTCAAATTCTGTTTCAGTCCTTTAGTAACTGTGTGAGCTCAGCAAGTGATTTAAGCTTTCTCACCTTCAATTTATTCATCTGTAAGATGGAGATAATAACACCCCTACCTCATAAAGTTACTGTGGGATCATACACATAATAAGCAGTTTGCAAAGCTTCATAGAAATACTCTACTGCATACAGAAAACACAAAATTCTGAGGGAAGTAAATTTAATTCTGATCAAGTACGTTTATTTGCTCTCTCTTGAATCCTCAATTCAATGGATGAGCTGGTCCAGTCTTTATAAATTATCTGGTATGAAATAGAACTCTAGCTCCTATGAGAGGAAATGAATCCTCAATTATGTGACTTATCCTTCAAAAAAAGGCATCCAGCATTTAAGGTATTCCAATTTATGATTTCTCTGTATTCATTAATCAGTGAAGTCACTAAAATACATTCAAGACTAAAATGAACAAAAGAAATTATTCTGTGAAAGGTTGGGAAGAGGGTTGTTGTAAACACAGAATAGCAAAGAATTATATAACTTTATAACTCATAGGTAATGAGCATTGCCTTGAAAAGGACTTATATGTACAAAAATAGTTATAGAAGCTCTTTTTGTGGTGGCAAAGATTTGGAAATTAAAGGGATGGCCATCAACTGAGGAATGGCTAAACAAGTTGTGGTATATGATTTTGAGAGACTACTATTGTACCATAAGAAATGTGAGCAGAATGGTTTCAAAAAGAGCTGGGAAGACTTGCATGAACTGATGCAAAGTGAAACAAGCTAAACAAGAACACTGTACATAGTAAGAGCAGTACTATACTGCTGATTAACTATGAAGGATCTGGCTAAGACATAATGAAAAATGCTATCTACCTCCAGAGAGAGAACTGATGAACTCCGAGTGAAGATTGGAATGCTTCTTTTGCCTTTTTTGGGGGGGACGGGGGGATTGGGGTTAAGTGACTTGCCCAAGATCACATGGCTAGTAAGTGTTAAGTGTCTGAAGGTGGATTTGAACTCAGGTCCTCCTGACTCCAGGGCCGGTGCTCTATTCACTGTACCACCTATCTGCCCTGAAATATATATATATATATATATTTTTTTTTTTTAATTTTCCTTGCTTTTTGCAACATGGTTAATATGGACATGTCTTACATGATTTTCACATGTATAACTGATATATTCCTTGACTTCTCAATGGGTGAGAGAGGGGACTAGAGGGAAGAAGAGAATTTGGAACTCAAAAAAAAATTTTTTTTAATGTCAAAAATAAATAATTAAAAAATAAGATGTATGATTAGAAGAGAAGTTAAGTCACATTCTAAAAATTTGAGGGGAAAAAATGGACAGCCAAATGATTTGTACCAACACAATATTAAATAACCTAGTGAAAGATAAACACCGCCCCCCCAAAAAAGCACTTGCCTTGAGTCTTCAGAAGAATTTTGGCTCACAACTGTCACTGGCTTTGAAGAAATTTTAATTTGGGAAATATGTCAATTCTGAGATTTCCTAATATAGTTTTGCTAGTATAGAAAACAATATAATACTTGATAATCTTTCTCTTCTAGCTGTCTATTACAGTAATATCTTCTACGTGTGTTATTTTGCAAATTAACTAGATCTGTGGTATCCTTAATAAACTGGCTACAGTTAACACTCATTATTAACCAACAGCTATCTATATAAGACCATTATGGTTACTATTTATTAATGATAAACATGATCTAATTTGGAAACTATAGGTTTTTAAGACCTACAGAAAGAGAAATGACCTTAAAGTCACATATTTGGAGTCAGAAGTGACCTCAGTGGCCTTCTAATCCAACTCTCTCATTTCATGAAGGAAACCCAAGCTGAGAGGTTGAGTGACAAGCTCACAGACACATGGGTAATAAGTATCAAAGTTAGGATTTGAACACAGATCCTCTGACTCCAACACCAGTGCTTTGCCAAGATGCAAGTTCCAGATCTGACATTACCTATATAACCCTGAACATCTTATAACTTCTCTGGGACCTAATTACTCTTCTGTAATAAAGGAATGTCAAGATGTCAAGTTCCTTCAAAATCTAGAACTCTGTGATCCTATTAGATTCACAGTCAATCAAAAACTTACTGTGTGCTAAGTGCTGAGGATACAAACAAAAGGCAAGAGTCCCTAGTTTCAAGGAATTTAGTCTAATGGGGGAAGACAAGTGAACAACTACATACAAACAAGATAGATAGAAGGGAAAGTTCAAAATAATCCACAGAAGGAAGGCAAAACAAGTATGGCAGACTAGGAAAGGTTGCTTCTGGAAGGTATGATTTTAGCTGATGCTTGAAGGAATGAGTCCAGGGAAGCCAGTTGGGAGAGAATTTCAGGCAGTGAAAATGTTCAATTTGAAGATGGCATATCTTGTTGAGTTAACAACAGACAGGCTAATATTGCTGGATCACGGGGTTCGAGAGTACAAGGGGTGAATCTAGTATAAGAAGATTAGAAATAACTGTATTTAGCTCAACAGATACACTCTAAGTGTTGCTGATCTAGGTCAAATAAGTGGTTTAAAAAAACTATTGGCTTATATATAATAAATCATAAGTGCAAAGATGAGGTACAGAGATGAATTAGGTTAGTAAAGCTATTATCAGATTTGCAACAGAAAAGATACAACTTGCATACTATCATAGCTCCTTTCTCACTTATGTGGAACCTTAAATAGTAACCCTATCTTTTCTCCAAGATACTCATGGTCTTATGCACATTCTGTTCCTTATCTGTACAGCACTCATGTGAAGTGATACGAATGCTACTGTTTTACAAAAAAGGAAAGAAAGGCAAGGACAGTGTAAATGACTCATCTAGGCTTACGAATTGCATAGAGCCTCCTAACGCTTAATCAAATAATCTCTCCATTTCATATCCTGCCTTCCATCTCCCACTGCAATTCTCAATGTTTAGATTGACAGCTGTTGCCTGATACAATTCCAAAAGTTTGAGGGGCTTGTACCTTTTACACAATCTTCCTCCTAGTAGGAAGACTGAAAACTTAGCTTCCTTTTCAGCTGTCAGTCTGTAGGAGGATTTATTTACTGTTGCTAAGTGTCAGGTTGCTAGGCCTGTGGGTGGCAATTTGTTTTTAAAATACCATCCTCTCCTATCCTGGCCTAGCTCTTTAACCTATCTGGCAGGTCTCTTTTTTTAGGATCATGCATTCATCTGAATTGCATGAAGCTTGAAAGTCAAAAGGAGTAAGTACTATGTAAATAAAAATATCAGGAGTCATGTGATTTACTGATGGTGCAGGCTATGTGTTCCACAGGGATGAGAACTAACAATACTAGACTCAAGAGATCCAGCCTCCATTTCCAGCTCACCTTCCCACTGATTTAACGACTAAGTGAGTTTATTTATCTCTCTGGGAATATCTCCAAAAAGAAGATTACGCCCAATACCTTTACCTAATTTAACAGGATATTATAGGGCTTTACAAAGTACCTAATAAATATTTGGAAAATGTGATGATGAAAGCTCCCATATGATAACATTATTATGACAATCATCCCGGTTAACATCCTCAATTTAAATAGCATTGCTAACATTTATATGCCCAGTTGGACACATACACATTATCTATGAATTTTGGTTTTTTTTTCTTCTAAAAATTATCATTTTTTTTCCTAAAAATTTTAAGTCCTAACCTTTAGGAAAGTCATTTGGGTGAGGAGATAACGAAAACTGAGTAGTGGTAAATGTATGATTATTAGAAACTTAAATGAAACAATAACAAATATTGACAACGGGTGCTTTTTTGCCTCCAAGATATGCCACAACAATGGGCTATCTAAGCTTAGAGAACCTTTTACTACTCTGTGCTTTGATCAGGAGCTTAATGGACTCAAGTCAGCAGACCTAAAGAAAACTGCAACTCATTCCAAAGAATTTCCTTTGGAGTTACAGCAGTTTCAAGTTTCACCCTATTTTAGGCTGAAAAGATGACTGAAAGGGACTATTTTTTTTTCTTCTATGCAATAGATAGTACAACATACCTGTGTCTAATGATTAAAAAAAAAAATCAGGCCAGTTCTAGTTCTCACTCTTTGGACTCAGATGATCTCTAGCACAAAGGTTTATAGGAAGATCTCATTAATGATGTAAGGAATCATATCTACCTTAAGCAAGTAAAGGAGCAAGGAAGTCTCAGAGTGAAGATAACTACACATTTCTTCCCCAGGGGCCATTCCTAACCTAAACACAAACACAACAAATTATGTGACAAGAGAAAAATTAGCTATTACTTTTATTGCAAAGAATATACAAGTTCATTACAAAGAAAAAAACATCTCCCAGAAAAACCACATACACACATATCAAACATCAAGATCTTTCCTATTTCTCTTTCAATATCCTCAACCACTTTGCATTTTCCCCTGATCCTTCCTATTAACATTTTCCCCCCTTTGTCCTTTTCTTTCTATCTTTCCTCTCAGAGAATTCATCCTGGCTGACAGCTTTACATTCAGTTGACTCCTAAAGCTCTATCCTCTTCCCTAAGCCCAAGGCCCTTACATCCAAATACATATGAAACATTTCCCTTTGAATTTTACATCATAGGTAGAACTCTTTCATATACTATCACACATTCACTAACATATTGATTAATTTTGCTGAATTGCTCTTTTATTAGTTCTTTCTTTTTTATTCTATTACTAGGGATGACTCTAGGTAGAGGGAGCATGGGAAAATGAAGGAGATATAAGAACAAAAGGTAACAATAAAAATAATTTATATTATATTATCACCTGCAAGTTAACCTCTCTAAAATCATATTCAGCATCTCCTTCTGAAATCCCTCCTAACTATTTTATTTCTGCAACTGTTATAGACTGAGAAAACAGATTTTCCTGACCTAGTCTTTCTCAGTCTCTATATGCCCTAAACATTTTCAAACTTTTTGCTGCCTGGCACCATCCCTCCCATTTATGAAACTTGACAGACCAGAAATAATCATCTCTGATTCAACCTCTCTGATTGGCACCTCCTTTCCTGTGGCACAGCAGGTAGGAGACCAACCAGTGCCAGATAAATAAGATTCCAGATCCCCCTATAAGACACTTGGAACTCTTCAGTATCCCTGATCCAACTCAGTGATTGACTACTAACCCAGGAGTCTCACCCTTTAAACTGGCAAAAGCTCAGTCTAGTGATGTGTAAAACTGGAGCCTCTCACAAGACCATCCTGGATATCCTCCTCTAGACATGGGCTCAAGGTGATCTGGCATCGTATGCCTCTCCTGACATTTCACATGCAGCTTTGTTACTCACTGAGTTTGCTGAGTTCTTTTCAGGCCACATATCAACTGCCCTTTTATTTGGAAAGCAAATATTGACCTTGTCTTTTCCTTTGATTTCCCATCTCTATGCTCCTGGCCCCAGGTGCTTCCCATCTCCCAGATATGGATAGGTAGATAGATAATTTATTAGGCATTTACCATGCTCCAGGCACTGTGCCAGGCACTAGTGATACAAATATAAGCAAGCAAAACAGCCCCTGACTTTGAGGAACTTACACCCTACGGGGAAAAACAACAAATAAGGAGAAGCAAGAAAAGGGGGATAGGAGGAGAAAGTGTGTAGATGACAAGGCAGCCTGATCTAGGCAAAATAAGGTGAAAGCTCACCTATCAGAAGCCAATGTCCAAGGGAAGAAGTCCATAAGATTCAGAGGTGGGATGATGGTCAGAGTGGAAATAGGGCACTGTGGAGGTGGCTGGGGTGTCATCTTTGACATGTCCTTCTCCATCACTCCTTACATGTGATCCATTGTTAAGTCCTACCCATTCTTCCTTTAAAATGGCTCTGACACAGAGAACTGAGTCAAGGTTACAAGGTTAAGAGCCATTCTCCAAATAACAAAAGGTCACAGAAATGAACAGGAAAATTTCAGAGGAACAAATTCAAACTATCAACAATCAAACGATTAAATGATTAAACAAATAAAAATTCAAACAACTCTTAAGTAACAACTTATACCCATCATATATGCAAAGGTAACCACCAAAGTGAAATGGCAGCTCCTAGAGTGGCAGTAGGAAAACAGGCACATTAACATACTGGTTCACCCACTCTGGAAAGCAAACTGGAACTATGTCCCAAAAGTTACTTAACTGTATATACTCTGATTCAGTCATACCACTACTACATCTATGCCCCAAATACATCAAAGAAAGAGGAAAAGGACCCAGGTATACAAAATATTTATAGTAGTTCCTTTTGTGGCAGAAAAAAATTGGAAAATGACTGGAAAATGATGGTATGTGAATGTGATAGAATGCTATTGTGCTGTAAGAATTGATGAAGGGGATACTTTCAGAGAAACCTGGGAAGACTTGCATGAACAGATAGATGTAAGGTGAAATAAGCAGAACCATGAGAACAATTTATGCAATTATAATAAAGACAAACAACTATGAAAGCCTTAGGAACTCTGACCAACACAATGACTAACTACAATTTTAAAGAATTTACAATGAAACATGCTTCTTACTTCCAGAGAGAAGTGATGAGCTCAGAGGGCAGATTAAGCTTTTTTTTTCCTTTTGTATATAGTTAATGGGACAATTTATTCTGCTTGACACTACAAATTTGTAATGTGTTTTGTTTTTTTATGCTTTCTCAATAGGAGTCAGGGGAAAAGTAAGAGGGAAAGAATTCAGAAGAGAAAACAAAACTGAATTTTTAAAAAAGTTTAGAGCAGAAACACCAAGACAGCAACTGATCTCTTAGATTTTATTTTCTGAGTAACAAATGTTGCTTTTCATACTTCAGTTGCGTTGATGGTTGTGTTTGGCAAAACCTCTGCAATGAAAAATGCATGGTAATTGTTGCAAACTCTGTCCTCATCTAGCTCAAACAAAAAGTTCAATTTTTAAGACAAACTTCTAGATAAAAGCTAACCATTTCTCATTAGGTGCACAATCAAATTAAGCTATTTCAGGGTACACATGGGGTGGGGGGTTGGGTGAAGGTTTTCCTCCACCATTATTTTCATTAACTTTTTACAAAAGAAAACAAAAAGTCTCTCACCTTTGGAGCCACACCTTCCATCTTTTATTTCAATTGTTACCTATGACTACTATTGTCCTTTATATTAAATACGGTCCTTTATCACCTAACATTATTATCATTTTGTTTAAGTTTGTGGTTCCAACTTTCAAAAGCTCCCACCACACATGTTTCTTAGGTCTCTATTTTGTCCACCAGAAGCTTCCCTCCTGTAAAGAGAATATTCCCTCTATATTCCCAAACAATTACAGGAATAGATCTAATTTCACATAAAATTTCTACCTTTACTACTTTGCTTTCCCATCCCCACATCTAGCAAAAATTGAAGTTTTTAGTTAGATATCTCTATCCAATCAGAAAGGAGATATTTTCTAAACTGACCTTTCAAACACATATTTTGCCCCCCAGCAACCAACTCATACATAATGCTTTACTTAAAGAGCTCTTCAGAATCAATTTCTAATTCATTTATATCTCCACCACAACAAAACATTTAAGAAGAAAATTTAATAAAGCTTTTAAACACATTAAATGTAATTTCATGACTAGCAATCAATGAGTTGGAATTCTACTTTTAATTAGTTATATGATATTGGCAAAGTGTTCTTAGGTCTTAATTCCCTTGTTTGTAGAGTAAGACGGCCGGCCTATATGACCTAAGGACTCTTCTAGTCCTAAAATTCTATGAATATATAACATCTGGATAATTACAGTAGTTTCATAACTGGTTCCTGACTCTAGTTACTCTCTCTAAATCACCCTTTACATTGCTAAAACATAATTTTTACCAAGTCATCCATCAAGTTAAAACCTTCAGTAACTTCCCACTACCTTTACAACTGGCCCAGATTCCTCTGCCTTGAATTTAAAATACTTTAAGATCCAGGTCCCCTTCATCCATTTTTATCACCTACCCTTCCTTATCATAAAGCCTTATTCCAACGAAACCAAATCTTTGTCATTTTCCATACTCTTACTGTGCGTATTTGCTTTGCTATGTTGTTTGTTCCCTTTGTCTGGAATATTCTTCCTCCTTTTCTCATCTAAATCCTCTCCCAAAACATTTTTGACTCACTTCAAATTCACTTGGCTTATCTTCCATTGGGAGTATCTGTACAACTCAATCTTAAATTTTACCAGTGACAGTACTTACTCTTACCACCATGAATTTCACTAATCTAATAGAAAAAAAGCATATACCTTTTACCTTTCCCTGCCTTGACCTTGTTAGCTTCTGCCCTACTCTTACGAATATTGTTACACCATCTAGTGGTGAAACATCACTTTACTTTGACAATAACCACATACAGGCAAGTGGGGGAGAGAAGGAAGGAATTCTGCTTTTTTTTTTTTTAAACAGAAATACAGGAGCAAAAGAATAGGGACTAACTGCCTGACTAACAGCACCTTCACAAAGTTATTCAACTGTTTAACATACATATTTTTTGGTACACCCTCCCCAGATAAGTTCCAGTGGGCCCTAGATGTACTAAGGCAGTCCTATTTATGAAATACTCAATTTATTCCTGTAGAATTCAATTTAGTTAAATCTGAGTTATATTATTCGTGTAGATGGCAAAAAATACAAATGTAAACATTTAATGATCAATAAGAACTTTACCATAAAATAATTATTTTAAAAGATTAATGATTAATCAAAATGTTTCTCTGTATGAAATTAAAAGCACTCATAACACTTTTATAGTTAATACAAAATTAAAAGAAAACTGTTTTGTTTTACTTACATATAACGGAGCTTGTTGTGGATTAAGTTTCATGACCCAGAACACTGAAATATATAACAAAAAAGGTAAATTAGAATAAAATGAATGTTTACTGACAAAAAGAATCCTAAAACAAATACAATTGAATGGAATCAAGTTTAAAACCATAAATCTGAGGTGAGGTTTGATACTTTTTTTCTTATAAACCTATAAACTTAGAGAGAGACTGGTACAATGAGGGGAAAGGATGAAACAAAAACAAAAGGAGAAAATTCCTTGCCTGCAAGAAGCTTACACTCTACCAAAGAGATAAGGCATGAAATGGCACAAGTGAAGTAACTATAATACAAGGTGAGGAATGAAAGGGACAAAGGACAAACAGCAAAGTGCTACAGGAAAACACATGTTTAAAAAGAAAATAATTGGGCTAGATGATCCCTTCCAGTTTAAATCCTAGGACACCAAGATTCTATTTGTGGGAAAAGATTTGGGTCTGTGGGATCAAAGCTCAACCAAGAGAAGCAAAGATTGTGCAAATTGGGAACAGAACTGACTGTGCTGCAATGGTGATTCAGTTATTAAGAACATAACTGCAAAATGTCTGGGTGTCAAACAACATTAGAATAGGTGTCTACATGGTTAGTTAACACAAGTTTCAAAGGGCTTCACAGACATGTCAACTTAATGGTTTTTAGCTGGTGAGCGAGTTCTTTTGAGGTCCTAAATGGTCTTCTCTAGCGGAATCTTAAGGGATTCCAAGGGTAGAGGAAAAGGCTGCTGTTCCCTTTTCCATATTACCCACTAAGGCTAGGGTCTGGGTTTCTCACAAGAAGTCCTTGAAATACATCTAAGTATTAGATCAATAACACCCCAGAATATAAAACTTTTCAAAGGAGAAGAGATCTGAGTATTAGTCACAGATGCAATTTGTATCATTTGCCTAATTTAAGGTATTAAACAAGAAGCAGTTCTAAATAACTGGTAGAGAACTCACACAGAAGGTGGGATGACCTGGATTCAAGTGTCAGTTGAGAATATTAGATGCAAAACCACGGGCAAGTCATTTCACCTGTCAGCCTTGGTTTCCTCACCTGTATAATGGAAGTCATAATAAACATCTACTTCTTCCCTCACAGGGTTGTTGTGAGAAAAGCACTTTTAAAACTAAGGCATTAATTGAGTTGACATTATTGTGCGTGTAATGTTCCTGCCAAACAGGACTAGCTGCTATTCTATCATTTTACTCTCCCCTCCCTCTCTTTCCTTCAACCATTAGACTGGTTGAAATTTTCTTCATTCAAGGTCCTGATCGGGCACCACCCTCTCCACAAAGTCTTTTCAGAGACTACTCAAACAAAACGAATATCGCTCTCCTCAAATTTTCCAAGCACTTCATCTGCACTATGCTTTCTTGTGTACCGGCTGTCCGACCTCTGAACTCCCTGATGACTTATGATAGCTTGTCCTCTCCTGGAGAGCTTCCTGGAAGCTTGGTCACTTCAGCACTGAGCCTCATCCCTATAATAAAAGTGTCTTCTCCCAGTGCTCCCTCTCATTCTGCTTTATTATGGGTTTCCTTGCCAAGTGAACAACTTCATTCATCCATTCTTCTAATTTTTTTCTACCTGACATCCTATTTACCTATTTCTAAAATTCCTACTGTAAAACTACACTTAAAATAAAGCACCTAGTTAGCACAGAGGACAAAGAGCTGATCTTGATGTCATGAAGACTCAAGTTCAAATCCAGTCTCTAACACTTATTAGCTGCATGACCCTGGGCAAGTCATTTAACCCAGGTCAGCCTCAGTTTCCTCACAGCTCCTCCCAGGGTTGTTGTAAGGATCGAATGAGGTAATATTTAGGAAAACACTTTGCAAACCCTAAAGCACTGTATAAATGCTAGCTGCTATCATTTTATTATTACTATTATTATTATTAAACTCAGATGGAATCAAATGAAGGAAATTCAGGAGCAGACTCCAAGCTTAGGGTATTAATGTACCTGCTACCAACTGGAACAAAAACAGAAAGAACCTGAGTGTTTCCCCTGGCCAACAAGCAATTGTCTGATTGAAAAGTAAAACACATCATGCCTGCTGGTTTTTTAATCAGCTTTTGAAGTCCTGTTCAGACTTGCCAGGGCTGCATGGATGAAAGAACATGTAACTTTATAGAAGGAAAAAAAAACTGCCTCAACTACTGAAGCATTCACATTATCACATAACAAGCAGGAGAAATCTGTGAAGATTCCCAAAGGAATTAGCATGTTTATAATATTTAAGATTAAAGAGAGTTTATAAGAAAGAGTCAGAGACTACTCACTATCTTATAGAGAATACCAGTTCCTACAGTGAATGGGGTCACCGGTTGGATGAACCACACAGATGAAGGCCAAAATATCTGTATATCTTAATAGCCATAAAGTAACTTAGTTGAAAAAAAAAAAACAGCCATTAAACACAATATAACAGCTTATTCAATAAAAAAAGTTTATCCAAAACTCAAGACAGGAACCAATTTTCTAGGTGGATTAGTAAGATTACAAAACATCTATCTCACTTTGGTCAAAAGGGCAGCACAATCCTAAACTGGTTTTCTGACAATGAAGATTAGTAAAATGGTCTGAAGTAATAAAGGTAATGGCCACATAAACTTTCTGAATCTGTGAATTGTTTTTCCTCTTCTTCATTCAGGTTCTATAAGGAAAGACAACTCCTGGTAACAGGACCAAACCCTTAACATCTGCTGGTCCTCCTAAGCAATATGCTACATCAAAGGTCTTTAGAAGCCTCAGAAACTGAAGGACTAGGGTAACCTAAGCACCCATTGATGTATTACTACTGGAAATCCTGCTGTGCATATAAACCTGGTTCACTAATGATAAATGAATCACAAGAGGAAATAATTATAAGTAATAATTGTTTCAGCACTTAGAGAGCCCTAAATAGAGAGCCTTCACCAAGTGTTACAAACTACATCAGGTTTCAACTTGATTATTTTTGCTAACTCAGTGCTAAACTTGCCTCCTAACTGCAGGATAATTGCAAATGCCATCAGGAATTGAAAAAAATCAGGGTCCTCTGGCAATACTTGGATTGTCCCCAGCCCATACACATTTCCCATTAGAAAATAAGTAACAGAAATCAAAACCAATAAAGCAGAAGATAATTCATAAACTACTACATACTGAATGACACGAATAAGCTTTAACACCTGGAAATTTAGTTATTTTCAAGTTATTCACTAATCTCATTAAGGATGCTAAAACACTCAGGTTAGGAACTGAGTCTTAAGTCCTGCCTTAGTCCTGCATTATATCCAAGTCTTTCTATCACTGAATGACTCTGAGTAAGTCATTAGCATGCTGGAACTAATTTTTTTTCTGTAATGTTTCCCTCAGTATAAAATAATAAATTATGTGTGTACACATGTATGTGTGTGTATATATATATATATATATAAATTTCTGTATTTTCCTCTATAAAGAGTACAGTAATATGATACAAAAGCACTGCAAAGACGGTTTTGTATTTCAGAAGGTATGAGGAAAAGGAAACAAAGCATTAAAACTGAGATGTTTAAAAAAAAAATCATTACTAAAATCTATTGCTCACTAACCTGGTAGTAAAGTCCTAAAAGTTCATACAAAAAAATTATGGAGTAATTAGGTGAGTTATAATAAACTAAGTACATTTATTTTGTCTGAGGATTCAATTTTATTTAATCTGCTATTCTGATAAAGAACAGCCTACATTAATGAATGTACTCTTTTACAATGATGATACATTTAATTTTGTTCTCATCTAGAGTATGAGTTCAAAAGGAAAGAACTAACTTTTAGTTTTACAGCAGTCATTTCAGTCAGATAAAAACTATGCCTCATGACTGATTTTAAAGTAAAAGTTTTTTTTTAAGTAAAAGTTTTAAATCTGCTTTTAAATTGAAAATTTTAAAATTTTCCACCTAAAGGAAAATGACAAAGACTCTTGAGAAGTTGGGGGGGTGATGAAAACTGAAGGCAGAAATATCTCTAGCACCTTGGTTTTGCTTTTAGCTTTGCTCTGCATCACAGTTTGAAACAACACAAAGCCATCACCATCTATGAGATATGTGTGCAGACAGTCTAAGCATTAGAAATATCTAAATTCCTGGAACTGAAAAAGAAGACATGGGGGAAGAGATATAAGACCTTCAAAGGTCTATCAAGTAGAAGAACAAACAGACATGCCATACTTGGCCCCAAACCCACAGAACTTAGGTAGGTACAAAAAAAAAAAAGCTGAAGTGATGCAAATTTAGACTTGATACAACGAAAAACTTCTCATTAGAGTGATCCAAAAATAGATTGGGCTGCCTTTCAAGGTAGAGGTTTTCCCCTCAGTACAGGTCTTTGGTGGGTAGGAGACAGAGGACTTACTTTTGCTCAAATAAGAGTGGATGGAGTAGATGGCCTCTGAAATCTGCCTCAAAAGTGGGCAGTGCCTCAAAAGGAAAGAATGGGTTGAATCTGGACTGGAAAGATAGGAGTTCAAATACTAGCTTTCCTACTCTCCAGGTGATGGTGGGCAAATTACTCTGCCTCCCTAAGTTTTTATCTGCTTATCTGGAAAAAAAAAAAAAAGCAAACCAACAAGCAGCTGGATCTGATTTCTCCTGAGACACCCTCTGTTAACATCTATATCCTCATAATTCCTCCCAATGCGACCCTATTCTAAAAGGAGGGGGGAAAAGTTTCCATTGGGTAAAGAATATTTTTTAAATAAGCAAATTATAATTTTAAAAATATAACTTGGTACAGATATCGTTGGAGTTCTTTGCTATCAGAATTATAATTAGGAGAGTAAAAAAGTTTTAGTACTTTGCATATGGATTTGACAGTTTTTTATGTTTAGAGTAAAAATAATCTATGCATTTTAGTACCTGTGTTTTGGAGAACACAGAGGCTATTATTCAGGAATGACTGCTTATAATTATAACAAGAAGCTGTTCCACAAGTTTTAGATGCAGGAAGTGAGCAGAGGGAAAGAACAAGAAAGTCTACCATCTCATTACTTTAGTCAACTTGAGCCCATAACCCAAAGAAGCCTCTTTTCACAGGTGCTCCTTTGTGAATGAAATAACCCTAGGGAAGAGACTGGAGAAATCATATGGTCCAACACATTATTAAGTAACTGTGCTGAAAGCTTTCCTGAAAATATTAGCTTGATGACCTCAGACCAATTGCTAGAAAACAGGTGTCCCCATCTTACAAACTGCCACCTCCCTGGGTATGTTTTTGTCATTCACAGCAGGAAGACCCATGACTGAACAGATCCTGAGAAAGAATTGTTAGCCACCCAGCTGGTTAAAAGGGGATCCAGAGAGTTGATCGGGTGAGGATAGCTTGCACAAGAAAAAGGGACAGCTGTTCCCATGTCTACCAAGAATAAATAGGGAGCAACTTTAGCCTTCAGGGGTCTTTCACAGCAAAGGCAGGCAGAAGCGCTTCTCAAACTATTGGAGTCAGTCTAAATCATGGCTATAAACAACAGGAAAATCTTATCTTCCAGGAAAAGGGCTAAAGTTCCTAATAATCATCACAAAGTCTTTCTGGTTTTATGCAAGTATTAAGGAGTCAGTTTCTCTTAGGGAAAATGTACAGTCCTAAGCAGCTGCATCTCATGGAACCTGAGGTATTAGTAGTAGACAGGAGGTATATGGGGGTAACAATAGGGACACTGGGGAAAAATGATATGAGATAGAGAAGAAAGAGATTTCCTAAGCAGTCACTTATAAAAAATACATCATGTGGATATAAATCACATTAAAATATATCAAAAGATTATTAGGTTTATTAAGCAACTCAAGTAATCAATAGGCATTGTGTACCTACCATAAGTCAGGCTCTATATGTTAGGGGCTGGGGATACAAACACAGAAAAGAAATATACTCTGCCCCCAAGAAGCGATTATTGTATTGGGAAGGAAGAGGTCAACATGTGTGTGTGTTTATATGTTTATATGTGAATGTACAAAATAAAGACAACATATGGACCCTCGCATGGGGAAGGGAGGACATCCAAAAAGGCTCTGTGTGGAAAATGAAGCTTGAGCTGAATTTTGTGCAGAGACAGAAGAAAAAGAGTGTCATGTGTGAGAAACATTAAGAAAACCAGTATGACTGTCAAATCAAACACCCCTTGCCAAAGGGCTCCGAAACAATCATCTAGCTTCTTTAGTAGGGATTTTGCAACACCAAATAAAATTGAACAAGGTCTATAGGGCTGAATATAGCAGAATGTGAAAATCCAGAGAGCTGAGCATTTCCAATAAAATACAAGCCTCCTTGTGAGCCACAGAAAGAGATAGCTACAACTTCTATTTCCTCCCAAGAAGCAATACAGTAAATTCTGTGAAGTCTGGATTCAGTCGAAGGGCTGCACCTGAGGACCTAGAGGGCCACATGTGGCCTGGAGGCTTCAGGCTCCCCGCCCCTGAAACCTATCTTCCTCAAGTTTCCTCAATTGTGAAATGGGGATAATAACAGTACCTAATTCACAAGGATCCTTGTAATGATCAACTGAGGTAATAATCGTAAGGGTGCTTAGCATAATGATGGAACACAGAAGGCACTTAATAAATGCCTATTCCCTTCCCACACCCTTCAGCTAAATGACCGTGGCAAAGTCAGTGAGCCTCCCTGGGCCTCAGTGTCCTCATTTATTAAATTAGAAAATTGAAGGAGATGGGTCTCTGAGCTCCCTTATCTCTAAATTTCTGATCCAAAGATCCATTTCAAGATCTCTGAGTCACATCAGGATCTAGTGACAAAAAATCACTCCCCTCCAGTTTTTTTCTCTAGAGAGTAAGAATCCAGAAAGGAGTGTTCCAATTTTACTATTTTGTTGTTGCTGTTTAGTCGTTTTTCAGTCATGCACAACTCTTCATGACCTCATTTGGGGTTTTCTTGGCAAAGAGGCTGGAATCATTTGCCATTTCCTTCTCCAGCTCCTTTTACAGATGAGGAATTAAGGCAGGGAGGGTTAAGTGACTCACCCAGGGTCTCAGCTATCAAGTGACTGAAGCCAGATCTGAATTCAAGAAGATGAGTCTTCACAATTTCAGGCATGTCACAAAATCCACTGTGCCACCTATTACTTTTCTTGCCACTGTACTTATTGCCTCAAGGCTATTCAAAAATTCAATTCCACAAAACATTTACTAAGCACCTACAATGGGTAAAGCACTGTACAAGGCCCTAGGGTTACAAAGCTCAAAAAAATAAACTGTCCTGGGCTCCCAGAGCTCAGTGACTCTGATGATCCAACAGGGAATGGTACCAAGGAGGCCAAGCTGAAGAGCTGGTTCTGAGATGAACTGCCTCTCTTCAAGCCCTGCCATGGTCACCACTCACTCTAGCTGGCCCAGGATTTTTTAAATTCATCAATTAGGACACAGAAGGCAAAGAGGACTGGGAAGAAAAGCGATGAGACTAAGGGGAATGTAGAAGAAATCAAATATACCTCAAATAAGCCACCTAATGATTTAAGATGGACAGCAATATCACTGTCACTTTGCAGATGAAGAAGCAGAGGCTCAGGGCAGCTGCCAGGATTTCTCCACAGAAACAATGTTAAGTGTCAAATTCAAAGTCTTCAGGTTCATCACTCTCTTCTAAAACATTCTTCTCCTCCTTCTCATTGCTGTTATTGTTATCCTTTTCCCTCTCTCCTCTTTCTGTTTTTCCTCAGTAGTGAAAGGAAAGCCACACACTCCCCTCCATGTTTCAGCTGCAGTTTCATCCTGGAAGCTCCTTCTGTCCCTGGGGACTCCTCAAGCTGGATCACCCAATTCTCCCCTAAGGCTATCTCACTTTGGAACATCCCTTGGCCTTCATGAAATCCCTCTCCCTCCTTCCCCATTCCCTCGGTCTCCATTTAAGGAGGCAGGAGGCCAGCCAGCCTTCATTCTCTTATGGGTCTGGGTCTCTGTCATTCCTGATTTAAACACTATGCCCTTGGGGTGGCTAGGTGGTTCAGTGAAGAGAGCACTGGCCCTGGAGTCAGGAGGACCTGAGTTCAAAGCTGGCTCAGACATTTAACACTTACTAGCCTTGTGGCCTTGGGCAAGTCACTTAACCCCAATCGCCCTTTCTTCCCCTCCAAAAATAGCAAAAAATTAGTAAGCACTATGCCCTAAGCCTCCTACCCCTTTTCAGCTCCCTTTGGCATGTTGTCTTCTCTCAAAAGAATGTAAGATGAGGGCAAAGATCGTCTTTCCTTTTGCTTGTGTTTGTATACCCAGAGCATTTAGCAGCACACTGACCAGCACAGAACAAGGGTTTAAGAAATGTTTGTTGCTTTCCCTTGCACAAAGAATTAGAAAGCATGGATTCCAATGATGGCTGCCACTTGGTAGTTGTATGGCTTTAGGTATCATTTCATCTCAATTAGTTTTATCCATAAAACAAGGATTTTACTACTTGTACTACCTGGATTCTCTGGATCTAACAGATAAGATTAAATTCTGCAAACAGTTTCCTTTTTGGAGGTGCACCACAAAGACAATTCCATCCCCAAATAGACCCAATCAATCAGTTCTTCCCCAATGATCCATTCAAATGGACCAAATGTGTATTTTGTCCCCTTCATAAGGAAATGCAATCCAAGTCCAAAACAAAGCCTCACTACCCTGTAATCTCATCAGTTGATTTGGGGGGGGGGGGTCGGTGGATGAGAGGGAGAGGGGCACCTGACATTATCATCAACTCCCTATACTTCTTTGTGGATATGTTGTATCCTTTCCTCTCCCTACCCAAAGTAAAATTAAGGTTATTTGACAACATGGACTGTAATTTTTCTGTCTTCAGTGCCTCAAAGAGCTCCTGGCACATAGTATATACTCAATAAATGTTTGTCAAATTGAATAGAATTAAATGGGAGAAAGTGATGAACAAGAAGATATGGTTAAAGAATCTACTAGGGTATAAGAGTTTCTTAACTTGGGCTCTTATAACCTTGTTTTTCAAAAAATACATATTTTAAAATAACTTTTTAAACCCAAATGGTCTCCTTTGTAACAATCCTATTTTATGTATTTAAATATGTATCCATATTTTATGTATTTAAAAACAATATTCTGAAAAGTGGTTCATAGGTCTCACTAGACTGCCAAAAGAGTCTGGGTCCATGACACAAAAAAGATTAAGAACCCCTGATTTAATAGACCAAACAAAATGTAGAGACAAAAAACTACAATATAAAGCAGAAATAAACCTGGACCGCATAAGTTATCTTTTAGTTTCTACTAAAAGCAATATGGGCCACCCCAACCCACCCCCAAATGCTACTACTGAAATATGGAGATGCTTGTACATTCCAGAAACAGCTGCCTTTTAAGTAGTCAGTGACATCTGATGTTTATCAGATACATAAAAGAACTTTTAGAATAGTTGAGTTGTAATATGCCTCAAATACATGACACTACTTATTAGTGTTATTCTGGGAGAGGGTTGATATTGAACAGAATTATGTACCAAATCTTGATTTTTAGACCCAGTTTTGACCATCTGACACTTTTAAAACTTGAACAGCACACCAAAAGTTACATCCCCAAAGAGTAGTCAAAGAATATGAACAAACAGTTCTCAAAAGAACTATAACTGATTAACAACCACATGTGAGAATGATCCAAATCACTAATAAGAGAAATATAAATCAAAATAACTATGGAGTTTCACCTCACACTCAGCAAACTGGCAGAGGAAACAAAAGAACTGGGGTGGGCAGAGGGGGAATAGTGAATGCTGGAGGGTTATAGAAAGAACACTCATGCATTGTTGATGATACTATGAAATGGCATAACCATTCAAGAAAGAATCTTGGAATTATGCACCTAAAGGGACTATAAGATCCATATGTTTTGACCTAGAAATTCCACTGACTGGCATATACCCCAAAGAGGTCACAAAAAAAGGTTCCATAAACACCTAAATATTTATAGTAACACTTTTCTGTGGTAGCAAAGAACTGCAAACAAAATAGATGCCCATTGACTGGGAAATGGCTAAACAAATTGTCGTACATAGATATAATGAAATATTATTATGCTGTAAAAAAATTATGTGTATGATGAATACAGAGAAGCTTATAGGAAGACTTAAATAAAATGATAGAAAGTGAAGTAAAGGAAGTCAGGAAAACAATATATACACCAGTCATAATGTGAATGTTAAACCACCACCAACACAAATCAATGGAAACTGAATGCTGACAAATTATTTAAAAAGCTTAATTCCAAAGAAGAGATATTGGAAGACACCTTTTCCTTCCCATTCCCAGCTGCTCCTGCCGAAGTCAGGGTGTTTTTTACATATGTGTAGACACAGATGAGTTTTGCTGACTTTTTTCCTCTATTAAAAAAATTCACAGTTAAAACCAGTGAAAAGGCAAGCAGTAGCCTCATTCTCTTCAGAACTACCAAAATCTTATCATTTCTATCTCCATATTCATTCTCAGAGATCCCTTCTTCCCTGCCCAAACAACCATTACTTTACTTCAAAGTTCTGAACATGTCTTCTTCCAACTATTATAGGAGTCTCCTATTTGGTCTTACTGATTCAAGTTTTTCCCCATTCAAATCCATGACCTGTACGATCAAAATTTAACTTCTTTGGTATCTAAACCTCTTCACAACATAAGCCCTTTCCAGTTTTCTTACATATTAATCCCCTCCAAAGTTGATATGGTCCAGTCATACTAACCTGCTTGCTTGTTGCTCACACATGACATTTCTGTGTGCATCCTTTCTTCCCACATGCCTCCTGAAATCCCAAGTTTACTTCAACTGACCTCAAGTACCTATTCTATAGGAAGTTTCTCCCGGTCTTACAGATTCTAGTGTCTGCCCCCTCTAAAACTACACTTTGTATTCATTTTGTATACCATCTGTATATATTTATTGACGTATTCATTGTCTCCCCTAACAGAATGCAGCTGCTTGAGGGCAAGGTCCAATTCACTCTAGTCTGTAACACCAGCACTCAGCTCCTAAGTGCTGTCAGGAGGTGTTGCTTAATAAATACTTATAGATTAACTTTGAAATGTAAAATAAGGAAGTTGGACTACAACTACACTCCTAACAATGTTCTCTTACTGCTCCAATACCTTATATGTTGTTGGCAAAACCATGTGTGTCTTTTTATTTCTCCTCTCCCCCGAAAGTTCACTATATCTGTGGTCGTGCAGCCAGATCTAAGTGACCAAACAAGGATGTAACCACAGGATGGATAAGATACCTACAGCATGAAACCAGAAAGCTCAAGTAGAGGAAAAGTCAGTTTTCCTGAACCTTTTTGTCTTTCCAAAGTAAATAAGCACATAAACTGCCACAAAACCAATGATTCTTTATATAAGGCTTTACTCAGCATGAAGCTATTAGGCAAACCCAACTGGAACTTGGCATATGTCATGAAACCTCTAAGAACACCACCTATGTGTGTATGGGGAACATCCCAATTACATAGAGGTAGATTAAAAGAATTAAGGACACTTCCACACTTCTTCCTCTCTCATCCTCTAAATAAATAATGACTTTCCCCACTTGAGACCTCTCAGAGCAGTGTTTCTCACCTCTCTAACGCACTGATCAAGCAATATTGTATATGAGAGCTATCTGTATTTGTGTCTTATCCTATCCAAACCACAAGTCCTAGGATGGCAGGGACCACGACTTATCAGATGAGTCTATGTTTAGTATTTAGTATACAGCAGGCACTGAGCTAGGCATTAGAGAAACAAAAAAAAAAGGAGGGGGGAGAGAACCTGTTTTTAAGAAGTTTACATTCTATCTGGGGTGATAGGTACATACACTGATTTATACATGCTCTGTATAAAAGAAACAAAGTAACTGGGGGGGGGGAGGAGGGAAGGAGGAAGATACCTATGGGGGCATAGTACAGAAACAAGTCCAGAGAGTCAAGTGAGAAGCCTGGAGAGGAGTAAGGGGGTAAGCATGATTCCCATGGACATTTCTTTAAATTGTCAGCTTGGGAAGAACTGACCATTCAGAGGAAAGAGCTACGGCACGTTACAGGGTTTTAAGCCTTCTAGAAACTGGGGGCAGAGGCATCTCTCAAGGTGAGAAGACTGCTGGTGACACTGGCAAAAATAAGGGAATAGAATAAAGGAAAACCTTCAACTTCTGGGAAGTTTTAAAGATAAAAATTGTTCCAGTTAGTCAATGGAAAAGGGCTTCAACCAACCACAGGGTAGGGCAATACATAATGTCCACACACATGCCATTCTTCCCATCTCCTAGAAGCAGATCTTTAGCATCTTTCACTTGAGTGATGCTATCTTAGGTGATCTAGTCATGAGCCAATCTCCATTACACTAGAACTGAGCCTCTGTCCTTTGCTGCTTAAGACTAATAAAACAGATTAATGAGAACACTTGAGGAAGACTGCAATGAGAAAAGAATTCAGGAACACAACAGAAGGGACCAGACCAAGGTCATTAAGGAGAAAAGGCCAGCTGTGGTCAATTGGTGTGAGTGCAAAGGACTTTAAAAAATGCCAAACAATATTTAATCTAAAAAGTAATAAGGAGTCATGAGAGTTCATAGAATAGGTAAGTGATATAGTCACACTTCAAATATCTTCCCTAAAATGTAACAAAATACTCTATATGAAGTTAGTATTTCATAAATGTTAACTGAACTAATTTTGACTCTGTCTATAGTGGCCCAGCATTAAATCATTTTTTTCATAATAGCTTCTATCTATCTATCACTATTTACCTATATCTTTATCTATAAAGAGAGACAGAAAGGCACTAAGTCTCTAGACTTCTTTTTACCATCCATGCAATTTAAGAATTTACTTTAGACAAGTCACTTCATCTCAGAAAACCAAGTATAACATAAGTGGGTCAGACTAAATGGTCTCCAAAGTCCCTTCCAGTTTTAAATTTCTCTTGTGACCCAGTGATAAAGTCCTAAAAGTAAAAAAAAAAAAAAGCCAAGCAGTGGAACCGATATAAAATCCATAAAACTTTAGCCTTGAGAATAAAAATTTTAGAGCTGAAAGGCATTTGCGTAATCATTTAATATTACATATTACAAATAAGCAAAGTCAGGCTGAGGGAAGTTTAGTCAATTAACAAGCATATATTAAATGCCTACTGTGTAAAAAACACTATGCTAAATGCTGACAACACAAAGAAAGTGAAAAAAATAGTTTAGTGACTTGCTCTAGCTTGCTCATTACTAAATGTATGGTCCCTAAACTCTAGAAAGTCATCCCAATGAAACTAAGACACAGTACAACAAAGGTGAAATGGAGTTTATTTTTAAGGTTTCTGGAAAAAGTGAGACATAGAGTGAAGCATATTAATAGATTTTAAAAAATCTATCCTAGACACAAAAAGGAGTAGAAATAGTGAGGAGAGAATCAAAATTATTTAGGTAGGGAAAATAAAGGGCTAGAATTAGTGATGTCTACACTGCATACATGGGATCACTCTTAAGGCTATTAGTCCTGAAGGATTTAGTGATGTTGTCTGGAACGACCACAAAGTGATCAAGTCATGCCCTGCCACCAGGATACTCCAGTGCTTTAGGAGATGTAGTATGGTCCAATGCTAGAATGTTAGCTCTTCAGTAGGACGACCTGTTTTCATACTTGAGATACGCCACTGATTATCTGTGTGACCTCTGGCAAATCACTTAACCACTCTGGGCTTCATTTTCCTCAACTATAAAATGAGCTCTAAACCAATGTAATGGGACCTATAGCTTTGATTTCTGAACTCTCACATTAACAAAAAGTTTGAAATAGTGTAGGTTAAGAA